>CM054127.1:22402942-23144609 GCA_028751855.1 Ambrosia trifida
TTGTTTTTTCCCTTTTTTAATATTCAAGGCATGTTTTTGGCCGTAATTGATAAAAATGAAACAAGATACAAACTTGGGTAGTCTTGAAAGTAGTTTAAATATACATGTGGCCTTTATGCAAAAAATGCTGAATACTTTGGTGGATATGGTTACAAGAATATATCATTAGAATAATATTCTTGAATTTTCTAAGTAGCACTTTTTAGAAGATTCTTATGCATTTTAAGTGACTTTCAAGTTTTACCCGTTTGACCCGTTAGAGACAAAACATAACCTCAATGGCCAAATCTACCTGTGTATATAAACTGGTCAAAACTGCCACCTCTAACTCTCCAGGGCAACATGTTAGATGTTTTTTTTTTTTATAAAAGACGTGTCCTTTCTCTTTGAGAAACATTCCCATTATATACACAAAAAAATGTTTTGTTGATCCAATGCATTGCAGATAGAAGATATGCTGAGATGTCATAAATCAAGATCAGATCAGTCTCTAGAAAAGCAAGATGAGAAGATGGATGATACAACAAAAAAGAAAAAGAATAGGAAAACTAAAGTGTCTGCCGGAAGAAAGAAGATGAGTTAATAATAAAGCATGTTAATTGTGATATTTATGAAAGTGTTAAGGAAGGTGAGAGTGTTTTGCCTAATACTACAAATAGTCCTAAACATGTTGTATATAAGGTAGTGTTTAGGTACATCTTGTATATAACGCAGTGTGCCTTTGAAAATTAAAATAGTCTAAGTTTGACTTCTAACTTTTAGTGTTAAAGAGATTTTTTTTGTTATTATATGGTTTTTGTCATACTTTAGCTTTTTCTTTGAAAAGCAAATAGTTGAATCCACATGGCTATCTACGTTAGACACCAATTCTTTAATGAATACTACATTAGAGGTTTGTTTCTTTTTTAGATTAAGGTTTTCTTATAAATTTTGCTATTGTGTTAATTTTAAAGGTGATCATTTCGGCAGGTATCCATTTCTAGGGTGAAGAATGGGTCAAACAATAGCTTTTGGAATGATGCTTGGGCCGACTCTCTATCTTTTAGAGAATGATTTCCTGAGCTGTATAATCTGGCCAGCAACAAGTCGGGCCTTATTTCAGAATATCATGCTGATTCTGATCAGTGTAAGGGCTGGATATGGAAAGCGATTTTGGGTAGGATCGCCACTAAAAAGGAGTTGATTCAGCGCAATATTCCATGTATTCGGTAAAGTAGTGTTTTGAGGTGATTTTCTTATGCTCTTGAAAGATAGTATAATTTTTTTGATTATTTTTTATTTCTGTTTTAGGCTAACAGAACCAAATCGAGCCAATGACTCATCTTCGCGCTCACATGCCATTCCTCAGGTACATTTAATGTTTCTTAATATTTCAGTTGAATTTCAAGCTTGCTTATTCTACAAATATTGATGCAGTTTCTCATCAAATAATAAATAGTGATATCAAAATTGTCTATGGTGGCTAAGTTTTAAATCGGAGCAGATATGAAGTGGTCGATTGATGGCGTTGTTTGAAGCAGTTTTTGATGAAGGTTCGTTTCTTCTCATAAATAGTAGTTTTGTTTCTTCTTATAAATTATGAAACCATTATTTTAAGGTTTCTTAATATTTCAGTATAGGGTTAAGTACTTGCCAAGTACTTACTTCATCGTTAGTAACAAATTGATAACATCCCCTTTTCAGGTTAGATTTTTTTAGTCTGAGTCGGAGTAGAGGTGGCCAAATGGGAGGGTTTCGTGTTTTGGATAACAGGTCAAAATGGGTTTGGGTCAACATAGTTTTCTTTTTTCGTATGTGTTTGAGTGATGGTGCCTTTTATGCTCAATATTTGATTGGTTCTTCAGGTGATTGTTGGCACATTTGCTATTAAGGGTAAGAAAGAAAGTGATGCAGTAAAAAAGGATGCTTCTACCAACAAACTGTAAAAAAGGATGATTCTACCAACAAACTGCAATCACCAAATCCAGGGCCATCTGTTCCAAACATTTGTTTATATAATTAATCTATTATTGGGTAACATTAAGTCTTTTTATGATATTTTGCATGTAACCAAAATTTATACGAATTGTATTACGTGACTTTCAATAAATAAAACTTGTATACTATAATCTTTATAAAATAATTTTGTAATTTTACTTGGGAACTACCGGGTGTACACCCGAGTCTCTAACCTAGTTAGTCATAAGGAAGTAGAAATAAGGAGGGCCAAACACCCTCCATGCAGCGAAGAGACATCATCCAAGGGACAACTCATCGTCCAATTCAAACAAGGGGTGCGACTTTTCATCAATAGTTGTGTTGATTAGAGGTGTCTATTCGTTGTTTATAAATAGGATCCATGTATTGGTTTGTAAACATACCATCGCATTCTATTTTCAATCAAGTATAGCTCGGTTGATTCTTGCTCTTGTATTTGATTTACCAACAGGTTTTGGTTTAAAAAAAAAAAAGTTATAAGTGTCAATGCTATGCTGTTTGGTCCAATACCACTACCGATCTCATCTCCATCTCTATCGAGACCCATTATCTTTCTTTTTTTCGGAATTTGCACACACTCAATCTCCATCTCTATCCAAACCCATTATCTTTTGTTTCTTTTTTTTGAGGGGGGGGGATGGGATTTGCACACTCAATCTGGTTTACCTTTGTATATGGTATAGGATACTTGATAACAAAAGATTATTTAACCCCAAGACCTAATTTGACACCTCATTTAACTTTATTAAAGTTTTTACACCTCGTTAAAATATAGGGTCACAATGAAATTTGTACATTTAGCATTCGGTTGTCAATCTTAACCATATAGTTCCACAAACTTTGTGCACTTGCAATTTTGCACCTAATATTTATATGAAATTAGTGACATTATTATTTAATCGTCTTACAAACATTATTATTATTTATATTATCAGTTGTATTATATATCAAAATTCAAAACCATAGAACAACAAAAAGTACTGATACCCCACAAACTAAGATTCCATAAAATAACACAATTACAGACACATACCACAGACCACGCCTACTACATCAAACCACACAACACAACACAACAAACTAAACTATTCTTTTTCTTATTCTCGATTTGGTCGCTAAACATAATTAGTGACAGAATATCACTTTCAGCTCACGTGGCGACATACACTCATGCGTTAGCGACGGACTATCATGCGCGTAGGTAAACGTAGCAGGACACGCGCTCTTAAAGAAGCTCGACCATTTAGACGCTTTACACGTGTTGGCGTTATTAAAATGCCCTCTACAACAGAACTCATCAGTGTTAAACGCCTCACACCCACTTTTACACGCCACCACGCGCCCATCCGCGTGCTTTTGCAACGACCATGGGCACGTGGCGAGCAGATCCGCCTTGCACCCGACCACGGGGCATACCCCTTTGCCCTCGTGCGGCGTGACCGTCATGGGGATGTTAAACCCATCGACTAGGCTCACGGCGTACGAGGACTGGTCGGTGTGACTGTGGTGGAGACTGAACTGGGCTAGGGTGGCGGGCGCTGCGCCACCCAGGCCATTGCATTCAAGTTTTCCACCACAGTCACCTGTGGCGCAGGTGAAGCGGCCGTTTCTAGACGCGCAGTTAGTGCGCGCCCAGATACGGCCGGACCAGTGGGTAGTTGGTGCGGGGAAAGAGCGGTGGGAAAGGGCGTTTAGGGCGAAGCCGCCCCGTTCGAGGACGGGGTGGCCAGCGTTGGGTTGGATAGCGGGCCAGATGGGGAAGCGGCAGTTGTTGACGATGGTGAGGATCATGGAGGCTGAGGAGAGGGGAAGGAGGAGAGAGAGTAAGATGAGGGAGGAGAGAGAGTAAGGTGGAGACATGGTGGTGGGTTGGTGGTGTGGAGGGTGTAGAGACATGGGTTGTATATATAGGCGTGGAGTATGGAGAAGTGGTAGGACTGTTTGAAATTTGATTTTTTTTTTTTTTTTTTTTTTTTGGAAAAAGAAACATGTAAAACAGTGTGTGCAGTATGCCTGCTACTTTCTGGTCCACCTCGCATGGGCATTGCGGTTCTCATGGTTTACGTGTTGTACGAAATCTCATTAATAAAAGTGATATATTTTGTTAAATCCAACCAAAAAGATTGTATAAATACGTAGGGCTGGCAAATCGTGTCCCTAACAGGTTAACAGGTCTTTGACGCGCGCGAACAATCAAGTTCTAAACATGAACACGACTCGTTTAACTCATTTATATCTCATGTTTATAACACAGTTTTATGTTTTATGTACCAAAAAAGGGAAATGAAAGATTTTTGCCTCTTAATTCTAAGTATTAAAAAAAGTCAAAAAATCAAATAGTGTACTTTTCAGTCAAACAGGTCTTATCGTGTCTTAACAGGTTACCCATTGCCAGCCCTATAAATACGTTAGAGAATAACTCGAAAAAGACAACACAAGTTACAAAATATATTACTCGGGTTAATGGTACTCATTAGGGAAGACATGACATTTCAGGAAATGCTTACGGTTATGTTACTACCCTCACGACGATACTGTCACTAATGGCACGAGTTATAGTCTCGTGAAGCAATCACTGGTTTTAATTAATGGAAGTGATCACGAGTGCATGATAGAGAGCGAGAGAGAGATGCAGAGGAGAGAGGGGGAGCCATAAATCTCCACAAGTGATGGTCCATGTAACGGGCTACAATTGTTGTGGTGGAGGTGCTCCACAGATGCTTTGCTGGTGGCGCCGCTCCCTCCCTAATAAATATTTTAGAGTGTACTCTATTTTCCATTCTTTATATATTCACCAATAAATTTAGGCAGTTTTCTTTTAACATATGAATTTACAATTAATGTTTTTGTTCTGAATAAAAAACGACGTAAAAAAATGTGAATAGCGATACAAAGATCTCGCCTATTCGTGCTTGTTTTTATTTTAGGCCATTTTCTCCACTAACACACATGTACTCTCATTTACTTGTGTTTTGACTCCACACTTTATCACTTGCATCTAAAACACAAAATAACTACATCCTAATCCTATGACGTCCTCTTAACACACTATAATGTCATTATTGCAACACAATGAAAACAGTGTGAAATGAAAAGCCTAGAGAAGCCGAGATTCAATAGTGTAGGTAAACCGTATCAAGAGATGGATTTTAAATTACCAAAGTAACCTTTAACCTTAGTTAGGTGTGAGTTACATACCAAGTGATACTAATATGAATTATAGTAAGAGTGATGGAATATGAATAAAGTTAACAAATATTCACTGTGATGTGTCTTAGTCACAGTGGCATTGTTCAGGCTATAGGTGTTTAGTGTAAGGCTCATGGGTGTGGAGATGGGTATTAGAGGAGAATTACTCGTCACCTCAGCTGCTACATCACTCAGGAGGGTAGTCCTCCCTAAGGGGATGTGCCAAGGAGGTGGAGACGATGGTAAAGAAGGTTGGTGGTGATAAGGATGGTTGGTGATCAAACGTCCATATTGGGATGAAAGGGACAAGGCAAGAGGGTTGGGGCGGTGTGGGACGATCCCCACGGGCCGGGGGCCTCCCCACACCTACCAAGCCTAAGAAACATGTTATAGAGTGGTGTATTGGTTTTCATATTTTGGGGAAAAAAACAAGTTTTGTTAGATAATGTTATGAGCTTTTAGGCCTAAAAAGAGAAAGGCCCATTGAAAAATAAAACTAATGAGAAAATGGTACAGTTTGTATTACAAATATTATGTCTAAAAATTACAATGTCAACATTACATACTACTTACATACTAGTTGTCGTAGGGTCGATGGGTCCGGACCCCTTATGGTTCCGGCCCTATAGTAACCCTCGTAATATAACCACAATTACATTAACATTACAATATATAAAAATCCATGTGGTTAATTCGAAATTGCTAGTAAGCCACACCACCACAATTATCCTCCTTTAATTCTTGTGATCATTTCCAAACCATGTTCAAACCATACCATCATCCGCTTAGCAGTTTAAGCCATAACTAGTCTTCATTTACTAGGGACGAACCACCTCTATTAAAAATTAGGATAATACCTTGGACACCAAAATTAGACCCCTATTTTGGCTGAAAACAAATGGGGATCAATGGGCGAATGGCTTCTTTTTAAAATATAAAAGATGAGTTTCATTCATCACTTGGTAATTCTAATTTGCCCTTCTAACCTTCTTATCGATATATTTTAATTTATTCATCAGTTTGTTCAAAGAAGCTTACGTTTTGTTTTATACATAAACTATTATTTGCTAGTAGGAAACCCGCGTGATGTGGCGGGAGACACTTTTTATTTCGGTACTTATTTAAAATTCGTATAATATTTGTTGTAGCATCATAGCGGTGGATAAATGTCATAAGCGTTACACATGTCTAGTAACTAAAAAGATTTAACATTTAAACTGTAAAGTACTTTTAAGAAATATTTTATAAAATAAAGTAACATACGAAAGGAAAAATAAGTATTAATAAACATAAAAGTTGAGAAAAATAAAAGCTAGTGAACTACTTGAATTATGATATCAATTTAGTCATACACGTTCCAGGTCTGCATGATCTCATCTATATTGTTTGCCCACCATTCGTCATCAAGAACGATCACTGAAATTTCTTGTATATCTCCATGTTTGATTATTACATCTTTTGGTGAGGATGAATTTCCTCCATTTTCTCTTATCTAAAGTGTCATCAAATATGTCTTCTTTGTCATTTTCATCAGAACTGTCTAGATCAATAACTTGACTCCATTTTCATTAAGAGAGCCTCTTGGATCTCTTCCTATTAATTTCATGCATCTAATCCTTAAAATAAATTAAAAATATTTAATACACAAATTAATAGAAGATGAAATAAATATTGATATTACCTATTCACTAAATTCATGTTGAAGATCAGATTTGTAGGGACTAAACATCGCAACATAACAAATAATCTCAACACTATTATCACCATTATCCTGCAATAAAACACATACAATATACCACGTAAAATAACAGTCGTGTTAATAATAAAAAATTAAACATTAATAAATACAACCTTAGACGCTACTTATTTAGACGCTTGTATGGCTATTGGTTTGTTCATCTCCGTCTGTTTTTCATCTAAATGAATCTGCAAAACCAAGAAGTCAACACTTAAATGATTAAGATATGTATAAAACGGTATAAGTAGTAAAATGGGACGAATGAAAACCATAAACTAACAAATAACCAACATTAGAAGCTTCAACTTTTGCATTTAGTATCCATGCCTACGTATTTTAGCAAGTGAAATAGTTGTGCATTAGTATGTATTTATAGAATAAACTTTATTAGGTTAGCACATGGTTTAATTTTCAAATTCATGATTTTCCCACCCCTTTAAATTATGAAATTTTGTTAAACTTTAGTAGGTTAGCACATGGTTTAAATTTTGAAATTGATGATTTTCCCATCCCTTTAAATTAGGAAACTTTGTTTATCTTTGACAAAATTGTAAAAAATTATTGTGTTTTCTGTGAATACCGAATTCAGTGCATTTATCTTTTTTTTTTTATATTTTGTTAAAAAGAACCCCTTCAAATTAGGGAGTTTTGTTGTTATTAACATAGATGTTCATATCACATGGATATACATTATGCATCACGTGTTTTCTACCAAATTGATGCAGCTAAGGTTTTTAAAAAAATTTACCTACAATTAATATCTACAATGCATTTTTTATATTTTTTCTAAACTTAATTATTTTAAAGTTTTACATATTTAGCTAATTATGTATATTTAAAAGTTTAATGAGATTTCTTTTAGTTAATTATATTTATGTGTATACCTATTAATATATGCATGCATACCCATATACATATGCACATATTGCTAATGTTGATTATTTAAATAGGGTACTACAATTAAAGCTATTAATAACAAACGTGATAAGAATTCTTAGAGCCCAGTCTTGTGTTGCAGTTTTGTTACCGTGTGATAAATTATTTGTCTGTCAAAGTAAGGATGAACCATAATGTTTAACAACATCATCATATTTTAAGAATCACCAAAGCTGATATGTAGATTTCGAGTGTCGTGTTTGATTTTTTAAATTGTTGCATTTGATTTATGTGAATTTTTCATTATTGGGCGGAACAGTATTTAACACCAAATTCAATTTTACAATTTTGAGTTTTACTTGATCATGAAATGGTGTTATGATTCAACATCCATATTAACAATAAGGTATTTAGGAATCGTACACCCTCTATTTAGAATTCATACACCCTGGCCCACATCACACACCAATAGAAGGCTGCCACATACCCCAGAATGTGATGTCACACCTCCAGAATGTGATGTCACGGGGTGTATGAAACCTAGAACCTGATGTCACGGGGTGTATGAAACCTAGAACCCTAACAATAAATCCATATTATATTTCATCTAGTTACTATTTAAAACATAAAATGCAATAATCACTTGTACATAAGGCATTCTTTCTTGTACATTTCAATCCACACATTGGTATTGACTACGACAAACACCGACAAGTCAACAAAAATGAGTCGGTCGTCAAGGCATATTCGAATGTTTTTAAAATATAATAGTTTTAAAGTTATGATAGAGTTAAATAAAAGAAATTATAATTTTGTAGGGAAGGGGAGGAAAATGTAATTACTAACTAAAAATTAGGGAATTAAAGTGTAAATAAGGTGGGGTATTAAAGTGTAAATAATGTATTAATGACGATTTTACCCTCATTTTAGGGTTGTTAGTAAAAATTAGTTCTTAAATTTTGGGTATCTTAAAATACCCCTCCCTCATGCATTATATTATAGTATAGATAAAGTGGTAATTAATAGGTACAACTTCTTCGATGAAAGGCGATGGTTTGATAGCCAAGTCAAAATGAAAGGCAAATGGGGAGGGTAAGGTATAAGAAATGTATCATCACCATAAAGGCATTGACCATCATCTTAAAGATATTGACCAAGACTTGACCAAGACTTTGCATAATCTTAGATTAGTCAATTCTAATTGTAATTATGTAATTAAGTGTATCCCTTAGTATTAGCCTTTTCCTTATTGTAAATCCTCTATATAAGAGTCTTGTAATTCTCCATTGATTAACATAATTTCAATACAAAAACAATTTTGTTTATATGGTATCAAGAGCCTAAAAGCTCCCTTGAGCCATCTTCGATCCCAACCTACTCGACCGGCACCTTCTGTCCGCATTCTACCTTTTTTTTACCGATTCACCATGGCCAAACAAATCACCCACATTACCGCCGCCACAACCCGAAACCAAGGGCCACCTCAAACTACCAATACCAACACTCGCCCGACTCACAACAATAACACCTATTGCTACTATTGTAACATTCCCGGACATGACACTAAAGATTGTTGCAAACTTAGTCGCTTTCTAAGAGAACACAATGTCTCACCTCAAAATACCAACACCCCGGTGGTTAACTACACCACCCCTCACCCAACGGCTACAACCTCATATTGGATGTGGGACACCGGTGCGTCCAACAACAACGCGAACAACAACCAACAGTTTTCCGTTCTTTCCGAATACGGAGGACCCGATAAGATCGTGCTAGGTAATGGTAAAACTCTCCCTATAACTCATATTGCTCAAAAAACTATTCCAACAAATTCTCACCCACTTCTTTTAAATAACATTTTAATTACTCCTAATCTTCGAAATAATCTTATTTCCGTTGCCAAAGTTTGTCGTACTAATTGTGTTTCCGTTGAATTTTTTCCCTATCATTTTTTTTGTAAAGGATCTACGCACGGGGGCACGCCTCATGCGAGGAGTGAACGTCAATGATGTCTACTATGGACCAATCTCATTGTCTCCTCAAGTCAACAACACACAAACAAACTCTCTTCTCATGTGGCACCACATACTTGGACATCCATCGCTTCAAGTGTTCAAGTCTTTAATTTCTAGATTTGGACTTCGTTTTAATAAGGTGACCCATGAGTCTTTTCATTGTACTTCATGTTCCATAAATAAAAGCCACAAACTACCTTTTGGAAAAAAAACTCTTTTGTTGCCAATCAACCTCTACAACTTCTCTAATCCGACGTTTGGGGGGGGGTCCCGTAAAAACGTCAATTGATGGCTTTAAATGCTATGTCATTTTTGTTGACTATTTTTCCAAATACATTTGGTTATACCCAATCAAACAAACATCCGATGTCAAAATTCTTTTCCCACCATTTAAATCTCTTGTTGAAATTTTTTTCAAAACTAACATTGTTGCGTTGTTAACTGATAATGGGGGTGAATATGTGGGTCTTTCACCTTATCGTTCCTCTCAAGGTATCTCCCATTACACGACACCATCTCACACACCGGAACAAAACGGTATTGCCGAACGACGTCACCGACACGTTGTGGAAACCGGTCTCGCGTTACTCTACTACTCCCACTTACCACAACATTTTTGGTCCCATGCCTTTCAAACCGCAACCCACCTAATCAATCGTTTGCCTACACCCATCCTTAACAACAAATCTCCCTACGATATGTTGTTCAAAACCGCTCATACTTATTCCAAACTCAAACCGTTTGGTTGTCTTTGCTACCCATGGTTACGACCATATGCTACTTCTGAACTCCACTCCCGTTTAACGGCGTGCATATTTCTTGGGTACTCATCCTCCAAATCGGCATTCAAATGCTATGACCCTACTAGTCACAAACTATACCACTCTCGACACGTTGAATTTATCCCACATATTTTTCCATCTCAAATCACCAACCCCAACCCAAACACATGTCATTTGACTCCTTCCTATCCATATACCAATCGGCCCAATCAACCTCCTCTTCTAACCAACCCACTCTAGACCCAAACATCTTGCATCATCCAACCCCTACTCCACAGCCCACATCACCCAAAGCCCAAACCCCTATCCCTCCACAACCCCACGACCCACCTCCTCTACCTCCTGCACATAGCCCGCCCTCCCACACAATATGTCCAAACAGCCCAACCTCCCACACAACAGGCCCTACACCCCAGCCCACCGAGACACCCTCACCAACCGGCCCACCGACTCTACCCGATAGCACCACCCCTACCCCAACCGATTCCCACTCCACTGACCCCACCTCACCAATGTCTTCATCCAACACATCCGATGATCCCACGAACTCACCTCCACATAACCCTCAACCACCTCGTCGACAACTAAAACCCAACTCAAAGTATTATAACCCCAACTTTGTCAACTCTACCACCATTCACCCTCTACCCGTTTCTCTTGAACTATCCACTTATACTCAAGCCTTGAAAGATCCGGATTGGCGCCATGCCATGGATCTTGAGTATAATGCTCTCCATAACAACAGTTGGGAACTTGTCCCTCACACAACCCAAACTCCGATTGGTTGCAAATGGGTATTCTGAATCAAACGTAAACCCTACAGCACGATTGACAAGTACAAAGCCCGTCTAGTTGCCAAAGGGTTTCACCAACAATATGGAAAAGACTATCATGAAACATTTAGTCCCGTTACCATTCACACCGTTCTCTCTATTGCTCTTTCAAAAGGATGGTATTTACGTTAACTAGACGTTAATAATGCGTTTCTTCATGGGACTCTTCACGAAGATGTCTTTATGGTGCAACCTCCCGGGTTCACCAATACGGAATTCCCACGTCACATTTGCAAACTCAAAAAATCCCTCTATGGACTTAAGCAAGCACCGCGTGCTTGGTACATTGAACTAACCAACTTTCTCACTCGTTTTGGCTTTAAAAAATGCATTTCTGACCCCTCTCTCTTTGTATACAATCTCAACAACATCACTTGCTACCTCCTTGTGTACGTTGACGACATTGTCCTCACCGGCAATCACAATCCATTTATGGATTCCTTTGTTCAAGCCCTAAGCAACCAACTCTCTATCAAAGACTTAGGCCCTCTTCATCATTTTCTAGGATTCGAAGTCATTCCTACGCCTCATGGTCTATTTCTTTCCCAACATCGCCACATTCAAGATATTCTTACCTCCTTTAAAATAGATGGTGCAAAAGAGGTTCTCACTCCTTTAAGCACTTCCGACTCTCTTTCTTCCTTTGACTCCACTCCCTCAGTCGATCCCACTCCCTACCGGCAACTTGTAGGCACTTTGCAGTATCTTGCTTTCACACGTCCTGACATCTCCTTTGCCGTCAATAAATTATCTTAATTCATGCACTCACCTAAACAATCACACTGGCAAGCTCTCAAACGGGTACTCCGTTATTTGAAAGGAACGGTCC
Source organism: Ambrosia trifida (assembly GCA_028751855.1). Lineage (NCBI taxonomy): Eukaryota > Viridiplantae > Streptophyta > Magnoliopsida > Asterales > Asteraceae > Ambrosia > Ambrosia trifida. Next base: position 22,415,182 of record CM054127.1, read on the forward strand.
ATCATGGGTTGTTCTTGAAACGCAATACTAACCTAAACTTGCAGCCGTTTTCAGACTCGGACTGGGCGGTATTAATGATGGGGAACGGTCCACTACAGCATATCTCATATATCTTGGGTCCAATATCATCTCTTGGAAATCTGTTAGATAAAAAAACTATCTCTAGATCATCTACCGAAGCTGAGTACAACGCACTCGCTAATGTTGCGGCTGAACTCTCATGGGTTAAAATTTTACTTGGTGAACTCGGGCTCCCAATTAAGAGCACCCCATCGCTTTACTGTGACAACACCGGAGCTACTTATGTATGTGCAAATCCTGTATACCATTCCCGCATGAAACACATCGCTCTGGACTATCACTTTGTGCGGGAACAAATCAATTCCGGGCAACTCAAAGTTCTTCATGTCAGTTCCAAGGATCAACTCGCGGATGTGCTCACCAAACCGCTTGCACGTGCACCCTTCCTATATTTTCGGTCCAAGATTGGAGTCTCCAACGGATCCTCCATCTTGCGGGGCGTATAAGGAATGTATCATCACCGTAAAGGCATTGACCATCATCTTAAAGATATTGACCAAGGCTTGACCAAGACTTTGCATAATCTTAGCTTAGTCAATTCTAATTGTAATTATGTAATTAAGTGTATCCCTTAGTATTAGCCTTTTCCTTATTGTAAATCCTCTATATAAGAGTTTTGTAATTCTCCATTGATTAACATAATTTCAATACAAAAACAACTTTATTTATATAAGGGTTGTATATTATTAATTTACAGTCATTTTAAAAATAATTAATGATCACACAAATGAATAACAATGAGAAGGATTTTATATATAATAAAAAAAAATATTATCATTAAGGTAAAACTGTAACTTGAATAAATATTTCAACCTTTTCACAACATACATTTTGTTGCATGGATTGTTTTCCATTATACTTTAAAAATAGCGAGTCCTTTTAATTTACATACTTAACCATCAAATAAAAAAAAACTGCAAATTAAAAAGTATGTTCACGTTATTTTTTTTTAAGGCGAATTTCTTGCTCCTTGTGAGACTTGAACTCAAGACCTTACACTTTTGTTCACGTTATTTACTTTTATTGTTATTATTATTTGTTTTTTTTTAACATCCAACAAAAACTCATTCACTTAAGGACACCCATAGACAAAAGGCTACTTAGAGCCTGTGTTTGCAGACACCGTTGGTGATATGGCTTATCACCAATTTCAAAGGAAACCCATAGCCCGAATGTTTATTGTGGTCAAACCCTAGTTTGCACATGACATTTTGTCATGAACAAGACTCCAATCGACGACCTCACTTGAGAAAATCATCCGAATACATCTAGAGCACTGCCTTATTTAGTCTTTCGTTATTGTTATAATTACCATACTAATTTCTTTTTGTAAAATCCTTAGATATCTATGTTACCTTATTAAGGAGGAAGCATGTCCAAAAAGGTAATTTCAACCATGTTTTAAGATGGGAGTTTAAGAGTCCCTTCACAAATTTTTCATCTTTGATCATTTTATTCCCTTTATGCCCCTGATGTATAACATATAATGCTAATTGTATATGTGTATAATGCACACTTTATAAACCCATTAAAGTTTGTAACCCCCTTGGTATAATCATTGGGTTTAGTTAATCATTGAATTAATGACCCCATTGAATCCTCTTTAAACCTTTCAATGAAAAGACTTTAGGTAATACATGAATTCCACCTTTAATTCATTCTCACAAATATACGGTATACCTAATCAAGATATCACGTCCCTATTTTCAGGTTAACTCTAATTCTATTGCATACTTATGTTATGACTTACTCCTATAAAATTATTTTGATTTGTCTACTAATTTAGTTACTGATGAATATAATTTTGATGAGTTTCATCTATTTGGGATGAATATTATGGATTTCGTTTCAATTTAGGAATATGTTTGCAGTTTGCTTTCATTTGTGGATAAACCTTATGATTTTCTTTGATTTATGAAGTACTAATTTCCAACTCATACCTACAACTTGAGGATGAGTATAATGTGTTTTGTTTAACTTAATAATTCTATTGCAATAAGATGCTTTATTTGCGTTTTTTTTTATATTTTGAAGGTTCATAACCTAAGGAGATCAAGTGGGAAAGGCCGTAACTTTATCTTGGATAACAATGGAAGAACAATGTTCGGGTTATAGTCGTTTATTTGAGTGAAGACAATACAAGTAAGAACATAGCAATTGGCATTGTTACTACCTACAGTAAAGATTCTATGATTATACTACTGGATTCATTCATCAATTCAATCTTACTAATTTGTATGTACTATACTATTTGATGGTAAATCACATAGTTATTTTAATTCATAATCTAATTTATTTAATACAAATTATTAAACAACGCTTAGATGCTTTAATATTAAACTATATTATCTTTTTATTACAAATAAAGGTGAACCAGTTAGTAGATAATTGATATCAATGTATATCTATATTGATTTTCTTCGGATCACATCTAGCAACTACCAGTATATTGATACCTAAGTCAGGTGGTTTGGATTATGAAATTACATAAGCAATTCCTCTACTTTGTTCGATATTTTTGGTAAATCAAGGGGCCAGTGAGGCAGCTAAATATGAAAGACAACCGGCTTGGGTATGTGAAATTATATAGTTATATTTCTCGTGTGTGTTTTCGACCTATAGTGATTGGTAGAAACTGTTGATTTTTAGCTAAATTACCAAAATGTTTTAGAATTTTATCAAGAAAGCGTTTAAGTAAATGACCAAGATAACCCTGATATGCTGTTTGTGCAGAACAATAATTGGAACGAAAGTAAGAGGCAGAAAAAACTATTATGGAAGCGTACTCAATCCTTCTTCTAGCATTTCTATCTACAAAAAGGTTGGTTGACTCTTTAGTTTCAAAATTTTTGTTGACTTTCGGTCTAATGTGAACACTTGTTCTTCTGACTTTCGACAGTAAAAGCATACGTAACGCAATTGCTGAATGTATTCCAAACTGCAATGTTTCTATTCTTATGCCCGTCTTAGAGAGATGTGTGGTATGTCATTTTCAGCCTTTTAACACTTGTGTCATTTCAAAATCCAAAAACACATTTTTTTTTTAATCTACAACATATACCCTTTTGCTAGGACTTTCACATGTCGTTCAACATGATCTGGAGGAGACTCATTTTATGGTGCTTGAGGTAATAGAATCATGTATAATGCACTGAAAGTGGAAAAATCATCAAATGATGTATGTCAAGCAGAATGATGGATGCTCATTGATGGGTATCTTATACAGCTTCAACTTCCTTTTCAAAGAGGAGTAAGATAGGATCATGTTATACTCTTATTAACCATACCATTACATAATTTCCATATTTTCAGTCTAATATTCAGTTTTTGTGAATATTACTTTTTCGGTCTAAATAAAGAAGAAAAGAAAACAAAGAGTTAACTAAAGAGACAAACAAGTGTTTTATATATGGGATATGCTAGCAACTATTCTTTATTTTATTTTTTTAAATATTATGTCGTGTGTTGGTTAATATCTGAATTCGAAAGACAATGTTGGATATTTGGGTGTACTATTATATCTGTGTTTTTGCGTTTTATACATAATCACATTGTTGTATTGCAAGTTTTATTTGGATCCCGCGGCAACGCGCGGGTAAACCCACTAGTACATTTTAGCATTTTAGATACCATAACAAATAAAATTCGAACAAATAAAAAAGCAGAGGAAAAAATTGAATAAACGAATTAACGGGCTCGATTACTGTCCATTAGATCAAAAGTGAACTTATCTTTAACCCACGGGCCACGGCTGTTGTTTGGAGAAATAGTGCCCTCATTGGGCTTAAAACAAAGATGGGCCAATTTTTAAAAACTTAACTGTTCGACTAATATTTAATATAATACAGCCCCTTGGGCCTTGGCCTTGCACCATTTATGCTCTCAAGTCTCAATTATTAAAGTATCACAACCCGGTTTAAAAACCAGTTCGGATTAGTTTGGATGGAAACCAGTTTTGAATGGGAGAGCCTAGACATGGACAAAAAAACCGGTTTGGGGACCGAACCCGCTTTAAAAACCGGAAAACCGGTTTGGCAAAAACCGGTTTTTTTAAAAACCGGTCTGGACCCGGTTGGAACCGTCGGGTTTGGATAGGTTTGGAAGTTTGGAGGGTGAACCGGGTTGGAAACCGGGTTGATTTGAAAACCGGTTCCTAAACCGGTCTGATAACAAACCCGGGAAAAAAACCGGTTTTCAAACCGGTGTAAAAACCGATTTATGACCGTTGGAAAACGGCCATATAGCCGTTGGAGCCCATTTCTAGCCGTTTTTTTTGTTTTTTTTTGTATTTTTTGACCCACAACCATAGTATAAATACCCCTTAATGTTTAGGATCAATCACACCATCAAAAACACTCTCTAATCTTGCGTTCTTCATCAAAAAAACACTCTCTAATCTTGCATTCTTCATCAAAAAACACCTTCTTTTTCCTAAGAAAAATGGCATCTTCACAACCACCAACTCCTCAAAGCCAAACCGGTTCCACCCAAGTTGGTGCTTCTTCATCGCAAGCCACGGTTGTTAAGGTAGTTCCAACGAAACGAAACCCCAATGTTTGGAAACACTTTGATTTATGTGTTATGAGTTTTGGTCCAAACAAGGCGAGATGCAAATATTGTTCGGCTTTGCTTAAACATGATGCTAACTCGACCTTGAAAGACCATGTGGAGAAACCATATTGTAAAATTTTGAAAGAACAAAGAAATTCTCAAGGTGGAGCCTCGATCACACAAGAAGGCGACTTGTTTGTGTACAACTTGGAAGCGGTTCGCGAAGAAATGGGGAATTTTGTCATACAAGAAACGTTGCCCTTCAATCATTTTGACAACCCACGTTTGACGAAACTTATTCAACGAACACTTCAACCAAGATACACACATGTAAGTCGTGCTACTCTTAGGCGTGATTGTTTAAAAAGATGGAAACAAGCAAAAAATGAATTAATTACTTATTTTGAAAATTTACAAACCGGTGTTAACTTAACAAGTGATGTTTGGTCCGCACCGCACGGTTCACCCGACTCTTATATTTGTGTAACGGCCCATTGGATTGAACCGTGTTCTTGGCAAATGATGAAACGAACAATTGCGTTTCGATTGTTTGATTACCCTCACACCGGTGCAAATATTTTCTCTATGATTGATAAAGTTATTCAAACGTTTAAGTTGTCAAACAAGATTTTATCAATATCTTTTGATAACGTGTCGAATAATACCGCGGCTATCACACAATTAAAATTAAGATACCAACCTATTTGTGAAGGGGTATTTTTTCATAGTCGTTGTGTCGCACACATAATTAATTTGGCCGTTCAAGATGGTCTAAAAGTAATTGAAACACAAAGAGAAGGTTTTCGAAGAATGTTACGCGACATATATAGCAACAATACAAGGCATGCTAAATATATGAAATTTTGCAAAAGTGTGAATGCCCTTTGTTTGGGTCCAAATTGGGATTGTCCAACAAGGTTGAGTTCCACTTGTAACATGTTTGAAAAACATGTTTTGCAAAAAGAAAGTTTAATTGCATTTCATGATATGTTGGTGAGTCGGGGGAAAACGGCACCATACAATCCAATTCATTGGAATGTTATTGAAGTTGTTGCCGAAATGCTACAAGTTTTCAAAGCGTCAACAACCGCTTTGTCGGGAGTTTATTATCCCACTAGTTGTATAACACTTCACAAGTTATATAACATGACTAAAAAATTAGGGGAAATGGAATGTAGAGGTAGCCCATACAAAGATATGGCGGCAACAATGAAAGAAAAATTTAGAAAATAATTTTCGGAATTACCGGCGGTTTTTACTTGTGCCTCCGCTTTAAACCCGTGTTACAATATAGGGGGGGTAGAAAATATAATTGAAAAAATTTGCAACGAGTTGGACTTGAACACGGCTCAAGATCCGTTTTTTTCACAAGGTATGGTAGGAAGATTTAATAAACATCTAACGGATATGTATGATGTTTATTTTGAACGTTATGGTCAAATGTCGTCCATTTAAATGCAAATGAGACAAGCTTCTCAAAATGTACTTGATACGGATTATGATTTATTCCATGATTTGTTGGACACGTCTAATAAACGTGCACGAGGTAACGCTCCTAGTAGCGAACTTGGGAGGTATGGTGCCAAAAACTATTTAAAAGGTTTAACTCCCGAAGAATTTAAAAATTTTGATGTGTTGGCTTGGTGGAAAAGTAAGGAAGATCAATTTCCGGTCTTAGCCGCCATGGCCCGAGATTTACTAACCGTCCAAGCTTCCACGGTAGCTTCGGAATCCGCTTTCTCTATTAGTGGCAGGGTCATTTCGATACGTAGGACGCGACTAACTCCACCGTCGGTAGAGATGGCCATTTGCTTGAAGGATTATTTGGATGCGGCGGAGAGGGTGCAAAACACACGCTCACTTGAGGGAGAACTTGAATATGAAGGCGAAGTGTACGAGGACGAGGTCAACGCGGACTTAACCGAACCAATGACCGAATATGAAGCCGAAATGGATGAATGGATAAGAAGCAACGCCGGTTCGGGTGGAGATTAGACTATGTTTGAACACTTATTTCGTTTAAGAAAATGTTGTTTAAGATTATGTTTTGTATTATGTTTAATATTTTGTATCGGATTCCTTTATGTTTCGATGTGTTTTATCGTGTTTTTTAATCAATGAAATCGTGTTTTTAAGTTACTATGTGTTGATAATAATTTGTAGTGTTTAAATTGTTCAAAAAAAAAAAAAAAAAAAAAAAAAAAAACTGCATAACAGCAGCAGAAGCAGAACAGCAAAAAAAAACCGGTTTTTTTACCAGTTTTTTACCGGTTTTTTTTTCGGTTTTTTAAAAACCGGTTTGCAACCCGGTCCTAACCGGTCTGAAAAGTTGGTACCCCTCGTCTTGAAAAACCGGTTTTGGAACCGGACCGGTTTACAAAAAAAACCCGGTTTTTTACGCAGAAAACCCGAACCGGTTTTCAACCCGAACCGGTTTTGGGAAAAAAACCGGGTTGTCCATCTCTAGGAGAGCCTAGGTGTCAGGTTCAATCCTTATTCTCACTGGGTTTTACTGTTTTTCCACTGCCGTGCTTTCAAGCGGGTGGGGGGTTAGGTTTTCCCCGGAACTGGTCGCTTGGTGGGTTCTGGCTACCCAACGCTATCTGTGGACGGGCACCTAAGACGTGTTTTCACCCAGGGGCGTATGTGGTACTTTTGTAACTAATTGGTAGGCACTCCGAATAGTCGAGACATCGTTTGTTGGTCGTTTAAAAAAAAGAGACTAAATTAATACGGCCCCTTGCCCCAATTTATGCTCTAAGTCTAAATTATTAAAGGTTCACAACCCGGTTTAAAAACCAGTTTGGATTAATCTGAACCAGTTTTGAATGGAAATAATCTGAACCCATGGGAACCGGTTGGGAACGGCTTGGAACCGGATCATCTGAAACCGGTTATTTTTTATTTTTATTTTTGGAAATTACATAGTAATAATGCAGTTGAAGAATTTCTATGATGAGCATTGTCATCACAAGTTGTTTTTTTTTTTTTTTTTTTTTTTTTTAGAAAAGAGACTTTCATTAAACCACCAAAACCGACAACTATCACCAAGGCGGAGATAGAAGCTGAAAGCCAAAACAACCAATACAAGAGATCACATTACATCAAAAGAACACCATCTAGCCCAATCCACTACCCCCTTTTTAAATCTATGCTTATGCCAAAGAAACCCCACAGTTTTAATATCCACCACCAAATCCGTCACATTAGGCGCCTTGCTACCAAACACTTTGTCATTTCTGGCTATCCAAAGTCTCCAACAAGCGATGATAATTATCCCATGTAAAACCATTTTCTTGGTGCCCACCACGCCACTATGCTCGTGTAAGTCTACCAAATCATTAACGTGGAAAATAAACGGTCTAGGAATTTTACACCAAGCAGCAATCGAGTTCCAAACCCCCAGAGCAATGCCACAACCGGTTGTTTGGTTTGTCATCCTATCCTAAACTGCTCGAAATGCCACATGTTGTTTGTTTTTTCATAGTCGAATTTTCATCTTAAAAAATGCACCACATTTCGTGCATCGAGCTTTAACTGGACAGCTCTAGATTTCACACAAATCATAATGTTGCCAAATATGCGGGTTTCTTTTGTCGGTTTAACCGTAATAACCGTGGAACACTTGTTTGTTTCGGTGGAACATACTCGTTACGTCTACTTTGGGTCATTTTTATTGTTTTTTAGGTGCATAATGGTCACAAGGGATGAGATGAATATCGAAAAGCATTAAAGAGATCATGGAGATAAAAGCACACATTCATATCCATGTTGAAACTCTGTCATCTCATACATACTAGCAAATTATGCCTTTAATCTTGAGGCTCTTTTTTTCTAGCCTTTCGCATCACTCTTATTTAGCCATCGCCAACCAAGTTACTCTTTATGGCTCGTTCTGCAACCATGTATGCCATTTTGGTTCTCGCGGCTGATATGGACTTGTTGTATTGTTGTAGCTTTTAAGCAGCCCAAGATTACTCTACAACTACTCTAAGTCTATAATGCTACCAATGTTGTATACATTTTTTTTAGCAATGCATTATATTTATGTAACACAATGAAAACAAGAGTACAAGACAATGATGTAACTACCATTAAGTAACATAATTTTATTAAAATTTGTTAAAAAGAGTAAGTTTAAATAAACTTATGATTATAATTCATGTGTTACAAAACATATCGTATGAGACATAATTCTCTGGGCTATGTTGTATGGGCTTGTAAGTGTTCTGGGCCTTATAAATGATGGGCTTGTTATAAGAGGCTCAGCCCATCAGCTGAGTATAGCTGGTATACGTATTATATACGTGTGTTTGTTATGCAAGTGGATGATCTAATGGTTCAGATTAGTTTTGGTTGTTCAGATTGGACGATGGAGATTCATTTCACACGGATCGAGGGAAGCTTCTGGATCTGAGTATAAAAGCTTGTTTTGTTATTCGTGCAGATCAATCTCACACACATCTTTCTTTCTTCTTTGTCTTAGGTCATTCTCTGTACGATTAGGGTTTGATTCATTGTTTGTAATCAGTCTGTTAGTCTGTAAGTCTTTGTATTAATTTCTTTAGTATTTTCATAAGAAGGAATCAACTGATTTGTTATCAGTCGATTCCTCAAACTCTGTATTTGTTGATCATTAGCTTGATCATCTGAGTTCTATTATTGTAGAACTCTTGGGTATTTGGGGGGCAAGTTTTGGGTTGGAAAAATAAGATCTTGTCACCTGTTTTGTCGCTATTCTCTTTGTTCTTTACATATTTCAGTTTATTGTATTTGTGTTGTATCTCTGTGGATCTACAAAAGTTTACATGGTATCAGAGCCCTAGGCTCTTGGTATTGATTGTGATCTTGAGTTCTTCCGCTGTGATCTGTCTTGGTCAGTTAGATCTGTTAAAGATCTGACTTATTTGTCTATATTTGTTAAAACTCTTAACAGATCTTGTGTTTGTCTTTCAAGTCAAGGATCTCACCTAGTTCATAGGTGTTGGTTCTTGATCTGGTTAAATAATAGATCACTTCTGTTAATAGATTTTGGTCTATTATTTTTTTGTGTGTGAGATTCTTGTTGTCTTGTTCTATCTGCTGTGTGGATCCTTGGAGCTGCTGGTTGGAAGTAACATATTGGAATTATAGCTACAATTGCCCCCACTGCTCTATACCCTAAGTGAAGGTATAGGTAGTGGGATTGGAGAAACCCTAACTTGGGTTCCCCCCTTTGTGAGATCGTTCTATCTCTCTGTATTACTTTTGTCTTGTGTCTGTCTGTCTAGGTGTCTTCTGGCCGGGTTAGGGTGGACCGGCACTTGTTGTGTATTGTATGTGTTGTCTTGATTGGTCTTACTTGGTGTCTCTGTTGATTGATTATGTGTATTGTGTTTTTTATATTTGACATATTAGTATTCATATTGTCTAGTTATTAAAAGAACTCCTGAGTTAAGAACTAGGTGGGCACCCTTGAGTGATGAACCCACTATCTGTACACTGACTCAGCTTCGTTCTTCTAGGTTTATTGTCTGGATTTATTCTTTTCTGTCTTATACTAGTGTTCTTGTTTGTTGTCTGAAATATGGGTGATGCTATTGTTGATCAAACCACTGGAGGAGGCAATGCTCTTCCTGTTGGTACTCTTATTAGTAAACTGGATGTTAGTGATCCCTTATACCTACATCCTAGTGATACTAGTAGTCTGTTTATAATCAGTATCAAACTAAAAGGTACTGAGAATTATTCTGTCTGGTCCAAATCTATGAAAATTGCTTTAAAAGCTAAAAATAAATATGGTTTTATTGATGGAAGTTGTGTTAGGTCTGTTGAAGATGAGATATTAGGAAAACAGTAGGATAGATGTAACTCAGTTGTTATGTCTTGGTTGTTAAACTCTGTGAGTGAAGAATTATATCTTGGACAAGTGTTTTCTCAACTTGCCAGGGATGTTTGGTTAGACCTAAGAGAGACCTATGATAAAGTAGATGGGTCAATAGTGTTTAACCTACATCAGAAAATTAATTCTTTAACTCAGAGTGGTAGCACTGTTTCTGAGTACTACCACAAACTTAACACAATGTGGAAACAATTTGATTCCAATGTGCAATTACCTGCCTGTAGTTGTCAAGCCTCTAAAGAATTCAATGAATTCAGTGCATTAATTAAGTTAATGCAATTCTTGATGGGGCTTGATGACATCTATCAACCTGTTAGGACTAGTTTGTTAACTAGAGACCCTTTACCCTCTGTGAAAACTGCTTTCTCTATTGTATTCAGGGAAGAATCTCATAGAGGTTCTACTGGTGGAGCAAAGGGTACTAATGTATCCTTTGTGTCTAGTTCAAATCAGTTTTCAAAGAGGATCAATAGGGGGCCTAACCCTAATCTAAAGTGTACCCATTGCAACATGTTGGGACACACTGTAGATAGGTGTTATGAATTGGTTGGTTACCCTCAAGGTTTTCAGGGTGTAAAAAAGAAAGGGGTAGGTCAGTTTAATAAAACCACTAATAGTTCTGGTAGTTCTGGTAACTCTTCAAATAAAAGAGTTAATGCTTCTAGTAGCAATGTGTCTTCTTCTACTTCTACTGTCTTGCCTTTTACCTCTGAACAGATAACAAAGTTAATGAGTTTGATTAGTGAGAAGTCTTCAAATGAGGGTCAACACTCAAATGTTGGAGGTGAGAGTTGTTGTGTAACTGGTTTTTCAAACTTAACTGTTTTAAACAGGTTGTCTAAAGTTTTCAAAAATTATTCTAGTTGTTCTAATATGGTCAAGTTTGCTCTATTAATGGGTTGGATAATGGATTCTGGGGCAAACCAACATATGGTAGGTAGTGATGAAAACATGATAAATTGTGTTGATGTTTCACAATATAACCTGTTAGTTAAACATCCAAATGGCACTAGTGCCAAAGTCTCTAAGATAGGTGACATAAAATTGGCTAATGGTGTCATTTTACATGATGTTTTCTTTATACCAGATTACTGTGTCAACCTTGTTTCTGTTCAAAGGTTAGCTAGGGATAACAAGCTTAGTGTATTGTTTGATGAAAGTGCTTGTTATGTTCAAGATTCCAAGGACAAGAGAGTCCTGGTGACTGGTAGAGAATATGATGGTCTGTATTTTGTTGGGAAAGATGTGAGTACTAGTAATTTCTGTTTTAATAGTGTGTCTGATAGAAGTCTTTGGCATAGTAGAATGGGTCACCCTTCGGAACAAGTCTTAGCTGTGTTAAAAGATAAACTTAGTCTTAATTTTACTGAATCTGAACCTTGTGAAATCTGTCATAAGTCTAAACAAATAAGAGTTCCTTTCCCTCTAAGTGAACATAGGACCAAAAGTCTAGGTGATGTGGTTCACCTAGATGTATGGGGTCCTTATAGAGTCACAAGCAGGGAAGGGTATAGGTATTTCTTAACTATTGTAGATGATTATACAAGGGCTGTGTGGTGTTATTTGTTGAAAAGTAAAGGTGAAGTTTTTGAAAATTTACAAAGTTTTTTTGAGCTTCTTAAAACACAGTTTACTAAGATAGTTAAAGTGTTCAGAAGTGACAATGGAACTGAATTTGTTAATAAACAAATGTCTTCTTTTTGTAATAAAAATGGTATTATTCACCAAACGTCTTGTGTCCACACACCACAACAAAATGGTGTTGCTGAACGCAAACATAGGCATCTTCTTAACATAGCTAGGGCTTTACTTTTCCAAAGTGGTGTTCCTCTGTCTTATTGGTCTGAATGTATTCTAACTGCAGCTTACCTGATTAACAGGACCCCCTCGTCTATCTTAAATGGTAAAAGTCCCTATGAAATGATGCATGGGTTCCCCCCCCAAGTTAGAGCATCTTAGAAACTTTGGGTGTTTATGTTTTAAAACAATTTTAGATGAAAAAGACAAACTTTTTAGTCGTGCTGATAAATGTATTCTTATTGGGTATTCCAGTTTTAAAAAGGGGTATAAATTGTTAAGTTTAGAAACTAAAGAAATTGATTTTTCAAGGGATGTTAAATTCTATGAAGAGGTTTATCCCTTTAAGTCTAATATGAAAAATTTAATAGGAAATAATAATCTGAATCATATAAACTTTTTTGATAACATTGATCAGCACAACTCAGAGGTTTCTATAGATGTTAATAATAATAATAATAATAATAATAATAATAATAATAATAATAATAATATTCCCAATGATGAAGGGGGAACCAATACTACTCATGAACCCACTCCTGGCTTGAACTCATATGACCCTTCCAAGGCTGCCAGGAGGGTAGACCACAACAGTGGTCAGCATAGTGGTAGTACAGGACTTAGGGGGAATGAGTCACCAGTAGAGGGGTGTTCAAATGATGAGAGTCTGACTCCTGAGGGAAATAGGACACAGTCTATTAGAAGGTCTGTTAGGGAGTCTACCTTGCCTAAAAAGTTTGATGAGTTTGTTGTAGAAGGCAAGGTAAAGTATGGTGTTGAGAGAGTAGTTAATTACTCAAATCTGTCTTTTGAAAGTAGATGTTTTGTTTCAAATCTTAATGTAACACCCCAACCGATGGCGGAATCATCGAGGTGTCACGTAGTGACGATTGTTCAAAAGCACATGGTACTTAAATGTAAATATTATTAAATGAAACCCAAAAATTTTCTTACAAGGAAATGGAAATACAAAGTCTTAAATGAAACATAAATAATGAAATAACTGCATAATAAAGCGCTAACAGTTTCTTGATCAAACTGCACCTGAAACATGTACAAAAATAGGTTTGGTCAACATAAGAAATGTTGGTGAGCATTCCTAGTTTTGATATATATAGTAGATTAAAAGTTATACAATTCAAGTGCAAGCTACGGTGCAAATATGTAAACCATGTATCAAACAAATGAGCGAAATCAACCCTGTGACTGTATAATGTACTGTATGAACTGTAGTGTACTTATCCAACAAATGGATAATAACTTAACAATGGCCACGGATTCTCCGATGAAAAAGGGGGAGAATCAACCTAGGCGGGTTGTCAATCCAATAGCGCTATCCAATGTTAAGGTCGGCTTGTACCATGTTAATGATTTCACTAAGTACAAATGTAATCCACATGTATTGTCTAAGCATAAAGCACGTTGTAAGCAATGCACATAGTACTAGAATTGTATTTGTGAAAATGTAAAATTGTATTTGAAATTTGTAATAGTGTACATGTAACACCCCGAAAACGTATAAAAGCAAAAAGGGGATAGGGAGTACTCACTGTTCACGTAGTAACTTGGAATTGGACTTGGACAACGAAATATGAATTTGAGATTTCTCCCAAATGATTAACCTAAAGTAATTGATAATGTGTGAGTGAAATGACCCTAGGATACATGTATTTTCTAGGGCTTCGAATTGGGGATAACGTCTATTTGTTTAATAAACAAATTGTCTATTAATTATGAGAAATTAAATAAATAATTAAATAAAAAGTCTCTTAATAAAATTTTGAATTTAGAATATACCCAATAAGGTGTTTGAAGTATAGAAATAATTTTTATAAAATTATTTCTTTTAAAATAGATTTTTAAATCTATTTATTTATAAATAGCCAATATTTAACTTTAATATTTAAAAATACTAAAATTAAAGAATTCTTATTTTTAAAAATCATATTTCTGTTCTAAATGATTAAAAATAATTTGTATAAAATTTTGGTGCAAAAATGATGAAAATTGGATTTATTATGATTTAATTATGATTAAATCTAACAAAAATTGATTAAAAATATAAAATAAATGATTTTACTGAATTAAAAATTATTTCAGTAAAGTTTAACTTTAAATAAAGTCAGGATAAATTTTGGAGAAATTTATAAAATTGTTTTGATATATAAATGGATTTTTATAAATCTAATAGTATAAAAATGATTTAATTATTATAAATATTAAATAAATGAATTTCTGAAAAATAAAAATTATAAATGACACTTTTATATCAGATTAAACAAATGTAATTTTTTTAGAATTTATAAAATAGTTTTGATATTTTAAAATGAATTTAAAAGATTTAAAAGGATTTAATATTTATATATACCTAATTGTTTGTTTTTAAAAAGAAAAGAAAAGAAAAGAAACAAAAAACCGGTCAGAGCCGGGACTCGAACCCGGGTGACCTCTGTTGTGGACCATGGTCACAACCACTTGGCCTAGGCCGGTGGTTGTGATGTTTCTGGGTTAAAAATAAATATATACGCGATGCGAAAACTAGTTTATCCCCAAAACACTACGTATAAACCCTAGATTCTGCAATAATGCAATTCACTCATCATTGGCCCAATTGATGTTAGGGCTTTTGATGAGTGAACGCCGGTGAATAAAACCCATCAAAAACATTAAGCTTACAGTGTGTAATCGTGTATAATCGTCGGGTCAAAGCAAAAGGTTAACCACGAACTTGTTTATAACAATCAGAGTTTAATAGAGAGAATTGGAGGTTAAGGGAGATGAGTGAGCGAGTTGTTAAGCTGTTCCAAGGCTCAATTTATAGTGGGGATCAATAGGTTAGGTTAATTGGTAAGTTGACCTTCAATTGAATGTATACGCGTATGAATTCAAAATTGGTCAACGATCCGATGTTAATTGACGTGTAGACGAGTTGTAATAGGCCGGAAATCATATAAATTAGCCATATATAGATCAAACACGCGTTAGGGTTGATGAATTTGGCAAACCATTCATTACAGTTGACTTTGCGAGTCAACTGTGAAGGTTTGAAGTTCCCTTATATTTAACACGCGATGGATATAAACCAAGATTGAAGGTCAGCCCAATTGGTTAAGCTTGTGTGTGTGTGTTTGGTTTAACCCGGCCTTGGCGCGGGTTCGAACCCCGGCCAGGACTATATTTTTTTTTTTAAAAACGTAATAAGGGGGGGTTTGGGCCTTGGTTAATGGGCTTGGTATAGGGTTTGGGCTGGGATAGTTTATGGCTGGTGGGCCTCAAACATAATTATTATTATTATTATCATTATCCCATAAGATTAAACGAACCCGAATTAAATGCTCAAGAATAATGTCACGTTTATTAACCGTGGTATAACGTACAGATAATAAATAAAAATACAATGAAAGTGACGGATGTCACAGCATCCCCTACTTTTAGAAATTTCGTCCCGAAATTCCTTCAAGTGGTAGTATCTGGAAAGAGGTGAGGATACTTAGACATCATTTGGTCCTCACGCTCCCAAGTAAACTCTGGGCCTCGTTTGGATTCCCAACGAACTTTTACAATAGGAATTCGGCTTCGCTTAAGCGTCTTGACATCTCGATCCATAATCTCCACAGGTTTCTCTATGAAGCGCATCGATTCGTCAATCTGGATATCCTCTAAAGGAACATGGAGGTTATCTTCAGCCAAACACTTCTTGAGATTAGAAACATGAAACGTTGGATGAACATTATTGAGCTCTGGTGGTAAATCGAGCTTGTAAGCCACCTTCCCAACTCGTTCAAGGATCTTAAAAGGGCCTACGAATCGTGGTGCAAGTTTTCCTTTCTTTCCAAACCGAAATACACCCTTCCAAGGTGAAACCTTGAGAAGTACCATGTCTCCGACTTGGAATTCTAGAGGTTTGCGCCTTTGATCGGCATAGCTCTTCTGTCTGCTTCGAGCAACTTGTAAGTTCTCACGAATGCGGTGAATTTTGTCTGTCGTTTCTTGTATCAGCTCGGGACCGGTGATTTGTGTTTCACCAACCTCGCTCCAACACACAGGGGAACGACATTTGCGACCGTAGAGTGCCTCAAATGGTGCCATGTTAATACTGGAATGGTAGCTGTTATTATACGAGAACTCAACCAAGGGTAGGTGCGTGTCCCAATTACCACCAAAGTCGATGATGCACGCTCGAAGCATATCCTCCAATGTTTGGATGGTTCGTTCAGTTTGGCCATCCGTCTGTGGGTGATAAGCCGTGCTAAGATTTAGTTGTGTACCAAGTGCGGACTGAAATGTCTGCCAAAAGCGAGAAGTAAACCAGCTATCACGATCGGAAATAATGTCTAGAGGAATACCATGACGGCTGACAATCTCACTGATGTAAATCTTAGCCAGTTTCTCAGCTGTGTAGGTCTCACGAATGGGTAGGAAGTGAGCAGATTTGGTCAACCGATCGACAATAACCCAGATACTGTCATGCCCGCGAGTGGTGCGTGGAAGCTTCGTGATGAAGTCCATAGCAATGTTCTCCCACTTCCATACTGGTATTTCTGGTTGCACAAGTAAACCAGATGGACGTTGGTGCTCAGCTTTGACTTTAGAACAAGTAAGGCATTTAGCCACATAAAGGGCTATGTCCTTTTTCATACCGGGCCACCAATACAAGGTACGCAGATCCTGATACATCTTATCTGCACCAGGGTGAATGGAATAACGAGACTTATGGGACTCGTCCATGAGGAAGGTACGCAGGTTGTCACGATCAGGGATCCAAAGACGGTTCATGAAATAAAGTAAGCCATTTTTGGTTTCCAACTGATTTTCAGCTCCACACGACATTTCTTCGTACATGTTGCCCTCAGTGACAGAGACATGTTGGGCTTCAATAATGCGGAGTTTAATATCGGACTGGACCTGAGCACAATAAAGCTGGGCATGACCTTTACGACTAAGGGCATCGGCTACAACATTCGCTTTGCCAGGATGGTAGCGAATCTCGCAGTCGTAGTCATTTAACAACTCGACCCATCGTCGTTGTCGTATGTTCAGATCTTTCTGGTTGAAAATGTGTTGAAGACTCTTGTGGTCAGTGAAGATCACACATTTTGTACCATATAAATAGTGACGCCAAATCTTGAGTGCGAAGACGACCGCTCCGAGCTCAAGATCATGGGTAGTGTAATTTTTCTCATGGTTTTTCAGTTGCCGTGATGCATATGCTATAACCTTGCCTCGTTGCATAAGAACACAACCAAGGCCTTGATTAGAGGCGTCACAGTAAACCACGAAATCCTCACTGCCGTCCGGTAGGGTGAGAATTGGAGCATCACACAGTTTCTGCTTCAAAGTCTGGAATGCTTCTTCCTGACTGGGTCCCCATACATATGGTTTATCCTTATGGGTCAAGGAAGTGAGAGGTAAGGCAATCTTGGAAAAGTTGAGAATAAATCGACGATAATAACCCGCTAAGCCAAGAAAAGAGCGAACTTCCGTGGGAGACTTGGGTGTAATCCAATTCTTAACAGCCTCAATCTTAGCTGGATCCACGTGTATACCCTTTTCACTGATAATGTGTCCCAAAAATTGAACCTCTTTAAGCCAGAATTCACACTTGGAGAATTTGGCATACAGTTGTTCATTTTTCAAAAGACTCAAAATTTGTCTAAGGTGTTGCTCGTGGGCTGATTTGGTCTTAGAGTAAATGAGAATGTCATCGATGAAAACAATTACGAACTTATCCAAGAAGGGTTTGCACACGCGATTCATGAGATCCATGAAGACAGCGGGTGCATTAGTTAGCCCAAAAGGCATAACCATAAACTCGTAATGCCCATAACGTGTACGGAAAGCTGTTTTTGGAATGTCGTCTTCATGGACTCGTAGCTGATGATATCCCGAACGAAGATCGATCTTTGAGAAACAAGTCGAACCTTGAAGTTGATCAAAGAGGTCATCAATGCGGGGTAAAGGGTACCGGTTTTTAATGGTGAGTTTATTCAACTCCCGGTAATCAATACACATACGGAAAGATCCATCCTTCTTCTTTACAAACAAAACTGGAGCTCCCCAAGGTGATGAACTGGGACGAATGAAACCCTTGTCTGCCAACTCTTGAAGTTGACTCGCAAGTTCTTGCATCTCGGAAGGTGCAAGACGGTATGGAGATTTAGCAACGGGCGTAGCACCAGGTACAAGATCAATACGAAATTCGACAGGACGCACTGGTGGAAGTCCCGGTAAATCATCAGGAAAAACTTCGGGAAACTCACGGACAACAGGAACATCTTGAATACTCTTGTCTTTACCTTTCTTTTCCACAATATGGGCCAAGAAAGCTACGTATTTCTTGCGTAGATATTTCTGTGCTTGGGTGCAAGACATGAGTTTAAGACCACTGGATGGTTTCTCACCATAAACCCGTAAAAAGTCACCCGATGCGAGAGGAAACCGAATAAATTTCTCAAAGCAGACAACTTCGGCATGATGTTTAGAAAGCCAATCCATACCCACGATAACATCAAAGCTTCCCAATTTCATGGGTATAAGATCAATGGTGAAGTCATGTTTGTTAAGGCTAAGAGTACAACCCTGAATAATAGAATCGATTGAGATGGGTTTACCATCTGCGACCTCGACCGTGAAAGGCGCTCCTAATCTAGAGCGAGTGTGAGATAATAGAGGTTCGAATGCTAATGACACAAAACTTTTATCCGCACCAGTATCAAATAAAATTGAAGCATAACGACCATCAAGTAAAAACGTACCATTCACCACGTCATTTGTTTCCTGAGCTTCTGTTGCATTGATGTTGAAAGCTCGACCACGAGCCACTGGGTTAGCCGCATGGTTTGCTGGGACAAGTGCTGGACATTGGTTTCTGAAGTGGTTCGGATCACCACAATTGAAGCAAGCTCGACCATATGCTATAGGTTGTGGGTTTTGGCGAGCCGGTTGAGGATTAACAGGTTGAGCATTAATAGGTTGAGGTCGAAACGTAGATCGACATGTGGCAGCTACATGACCATACCTACCACAGGTGGTACAGTGGCGGCAAGGAAAATTTGCGGGGTGATGGTACTGACAGGTGGCACACTTGGGTAGATTTCCACTATAAACCTTCTTAACAGGAGGAGCCTGAACCATTGGAGCCTGGGCTATTGGAGCCTGAGTTACTGGGGCCACAACAGCATAGTTTCTACCCCTGGACTTCCGCTTCCTAGTGTTGGAACCGGTATTGTCTACAGCAACTCTTGATGATTCAGTAGTAGGGGTGGGGGTCTTCTCAGTTGATTTCTTGGTTCCTTTCCTAACCAAATTTCCCTTTTTGACGTGCTTGTCAGTCAAGGAGGCTGCAAGCTGAATGGCTTCTTCCACCGTAGTGGGTCTGCTTCCAGTGACTACATCTTGAATTAGGTCAGGCAGTCCCTCAATGTACTTCTCGATTGCTCGAGAGACCGGGGTAACCATGTGTGGAACCAAAATACTGAGCTCATGATAACGAGTGTTGTATGCAAGATTTTCACCACTGTCCTGTTTTAACCCATGGAACTCTTCCTCTAGCTTCCTCATTTCATTCCTAGGGCAGAACTTGGCGATCATAAGTTCCTTGACCTCAGTCCAAGACAAGGATAGAGCAACATCAGCGCCCCGATTACGCTTCTCACCATTCCACCAGGTCAATGCCCCCTTTTGAAGGACACTGGTAGCATAGCGAACGCGGAGGTTATCAGGACACTCGCTGTTCACGAAGGTACTTTCCATACTTTCAAACCATTGGAGGAGGCCAGTAGCACCCTCCTCTCCAGTAAACTTCGTGGGATTGCATGAGTTGAAGTGTTTGAAGGTACACCGAGTTTGAGTTGCACCCTCAGTATTGGTACTGTTGCTGTTCTGGGTTAACTCACTAACAAGGTTCGGAATCACTGCAGCAATTTGCTCAGCGACAAGAGAAGCAAGGCGACGATCAGAACGTTGTCCAGAGGCACGAACAGTGCGTTGGCTAGCATCACGGAGCATACGGCGAGCAGACATCTACAAGACAGTCAATGAAAAGTTATGAGATTAATAAATGTAAGTGTAATATTGCATAAGAGTTATGATCACAAGATATCGTATGTGAAATAAAGGTATATCATTTGAAATATATGTAATACATGTTTGGATTGCCCTTGTCTAGCTATAAAGCCCAACAAGAACGTTGACTTTTCAAAGAAATTGAGCCCAATGGTGATCAAAGAAGACATGCTTTAGCCTATAAGTGGACACTCACTCCAGGAATCCCCAGGTAAGCATAACAGGTCCGTAAATGGATTTATGCGCTATGCTTGCCTATGCCAGAAAACCCAGTGTACAGGCGTCCACCCTTCCAGATTGCACGTGTCCTTTTTCACACTCATTAAAGTTCAACAACTTTGAAGGAGCAAAATAAGAGTAGGCATTATGCCTAAGAGTGTCTTCATGAAAGGTACTGCTCCCGCTCCATGATGATGTAGTCTTTCCACTCCTTGTAGGACACCATCCTTATACGTCATGATGAAAGATGAGGAGAAAGGAGAAGAAAGGGAAAGATTAAGGAAGGAAAGTGAAGGGTAATGAGAGGCATGATAAATTAGGAAGTGTTGTACCTGAAAGTTGAAATTCGGTTATAGTCTAGGCTAAAAGGCATTCTAATAACCTAATTCCCTATAACCATGGCTCTGATACCAATCTGTAACACCCCAACCGATGGCGGAATCATCGAGGTGTCACGTAGTGACGATTGTTCAAAAGCACATGGTACTTAAATGTAAATATTATTAAATGAAACCCAAAAATTTTCTTACAAGGAAATGGAAATACAAAGTCTTAAATGAAACATAAATAATGAAATAACTGCATAATAAAGCGCTAACAGTTTCTTGATCAAACTGCACCTGAAACATGTACAAAAATAGGTTTGGTCAACATAAGAAATGTTGGTGAGCATTCCTAGTTTTGATATATATAGTAGATTAAAAGTTATACAATTCAAGTGCAAGCTACGGTGCAAATATGTAAACCATGTATCAAACAAATGAGCGAAATCAACCCTGTGACTGTATAATGTACTGTATGAACTGTAGTGTACTTATCCAACAAATGGATAATAACTTAACAATGGCCACGGATTCTCCGATGAAAAAGGGGGAGAATCAACCTAGGCGGGTTGTCAATCCAATAGCGCTATCCAATGTTAAGGTCGGCTTGTACCATGTTAATGATTTCACTAAGTACAAATGTAATCCACATGTATTGTCTAAGCATAAAGCACGTTGTAAGCAATGCACATAGTACTAGAATTGTATTTGTGAAAATGTAAAATTGTATTTGAAATTTGTAATAGTGTACATGTAACACCCCGAAAACGTATAAAAGCAAAAAGGGGATAGGGAGTACTCACTGTTCACGTAGTAACTTGGAATTGGACTTGGACAACGAAATATGAATTTGAGATTTCTCCCAAATGATTAACCTAAAGTAATTGATAATGTGTGAGTGAAATGACCCTAGGATACATGTATTTTCTAGGGCTTCGAATTGGGGATAACGTCTATTTGTTTAATAAACAAATTGTCTATTAATTATGAGAAATTAAATAAATAATTAAATAAAAAGTCTCTTAATAAAATTTTGAATTTAGAATATACCCAATAAGGTGTTTGAAGTATAGAAATAATTTTTATAAAATTATTTCTTTTAAAATAGATTTTTAAATCTATTTATTTATAAATAGCCAATATTTAACTTTAATATTTAAAAATACTAAAATTAAAGAATTCTTATTTTTAAAAATCATATTTCTGTTCTAAATGATTAAAAATAATTTGTATAAAATTTTGGTGCAAAAATGATGAAAATTGGATTTATTATGATTTAATTATGATTAAATCTAACAAAAATTGATTAAAAATATAAAATAAATGATTTTACTGAATTAAAAATTATTTCAGTAAAGTTTAACTTTAAATAAAGTCAGGATAAATTTTGGAGAAATTTATAAAATTGTTTTGATATATAAATGGATTTTTATAAATCTAATAGTATAAAAATGATTTAATTATTATAAATATTAAATAAATGAATTTCTGAAAAATAAAAATTATAAATGACACTTTTATATCAGATTAAACAAATGTAATTTTTTTAGAATTTATAAAATAGTTTTGATATTTTAAAATGAATTTAAAAGATTTAAAAGGATTTAATATTTATATATACCTAATTGTTTGTTTTTAAAAAGAAAAGAAAAGAAAAGAAACAAAAAACCGGTCAGAGCCGGGACTCGAACCCGGGTGACCTCTGTTGTGGACCATGGTCACAACCACTTGGCCTAGGCCGGTGGTTGTGATGTTTCTGGGTTAAAAATAAATATATACGCGATGCGAAAACTAGTTTATCCCCAAAACACTACGTATAAACCCTAGATTCTGCAATAATGCAATTCACTCATCATTGGCCCAATTGATGTTAGGGCTTTTGATGAGTGAACGCCGGTGAATAAAACCCATCAAAAACATTAAGCTTACAGTGTGTAATCGTGTATAATCGTCGGGTCAAAGCAAAAGGTCAACCACGAACTTGTTTATAACAATCAGAGTTTAATAGAGAGAATTGGAGGTTAAGGGAGATGAGTGAGCGAGTTGTTAAGCTGTTCCAAGGCTCAATTTATAGTGGGGATCAATAGGTTAGGTTAATTGGTAAGTTGACCTTCAATTGAATGTATACGCGTATGAATTCAAAATTGGTCAACGATCCGATGTTAATTGACGTGTAGACGAGTTGTAATAGGCCGGAAATCATATAAATTAGCCATATATAGATCAAACACGCGTTAGGGTTGATGAATTTGGCAAACCATTCATTACAGTTGACTTTGCGAGTCAACTGTGAAGGTTTGAAGTTCCCTTATATTTAACACGCGATGGATATAAACCAAGATTGAAGGTCAGCCCAATTGGTTAAGCTTGTGTGTGTGTGTTTGGTTTAACCCGGCCTTGGCGCGGGTTCGAACCCCGGCCAGGACTATATTTTTTTTTTAAAAACGTAATAAGGGGGGGTTTGGGCCTTGGTTAATGGGCTTGGTATAGGGTTTGGGCTGGGATAGTTTATGGCTGGTGGGCCTCAAACATAATTATTATTATTATTATTATTATTATCATTATCCCATAAGATTAAACGAACCCGAATTAAATGCTCAAGAATAATGTCACGTTTATTAACCGTGGTATAACGTACAGATAATAAATAAAAATACAATGAAAGTGACGGATGTCACATTAATAAAATTGTAGAACCAGTCAGTTATTCACAAGCCTCAACTGATCCTAGATGGGTTGAGGCTATGAATGCTGAGATGGAGGCTTTGTACAGGAACCAAACCTGGACCTTGTGTGATCTTCCAAAGGGAAGAAAACCCATTGGTTGCAAATGGGTATACAAGGTCAAGTACAAAGCCAATGGGGAAGTTGAGAGGTTCAAAGCCAGATTGGTTGCTAAAGGATACAACCAAAGGGAAGGCTTGGACTTTGGTGAAACTTTCTCACCTGTTGTGAAAATGGTTACTGTTAGGGTAATTCTTAGTCTTGCTGTTAAAAATAGTTGGTCTCTTTATCAGTTAGACATCAATAATGCTTTCTTGTATGGGTCAATTGATGTAGATGTATATATGTGTCTACCTGAAGGGTATCATTCAAAGAATGATACTCAAGTATGTAAGTTAGTTAAGTCATTGTATGGGTTAAAACAAGCACCCAGAAAATGGAATGAGAAACTTACCAATGTCTTGTTGGAAATAGGTTTTGTTCAAAGTATTTGTGACTATTCTATGTTTGTGAAGTCTAAAGATGACTTGTTTATTGTTCTTTTAGTATATGTTGATGACATAGTTATAACTGATAATGATGAAACTGAGATTACTAGAATAAAAACTATGTTAAGTAATAACTTTCAGATCAAAGATCTTGGAAAGTTAAAATACTTTCTTGGTTTAGAAGTCTTATATGAAGACTCTGGTATATGTCTTAGTCAGAGAAAGTATTGTCTAGAATTGCTCAATGAGTTTGGATATTTAGGGTGTAAGCCTGTATCCACTCCTATTGAACATACTATTCTATAACAGTACAGAATGAAAAGTCTAATAAAGCTCTTGAAAATATAACAGGCTTTCAAAAGCTTATTGGAAAACTCATTTATTTATCATTAAGCAGACCTGATATTAGCTATACAGTTCAATATCTGAGTCAGTTCATGCATAAGCCCACAGCTGGTCATTTAAAAGTTGCCCTTCGGCTACTTAGATATCTAAAACTGTCTCCTGGAAAGGGGATTATGTTTAGGAAAAATGACAAGTTTGATTTGTTGGCTTATGTTGACTCAGATTGGGCTAAATGTGTTGTTACTAGGAAATCTATTACAGGGTTTTGTGTTTTTCTGGGAGGAAATCTAATCTCCTGGAAAAGCAAGAAGCAAAGTACCATATCTCGATCAACAGCCGAGGCTGAGTATCGAGCAATGTGTGCAGCTTCTTGTGAGTTGATTTGGTTAAAAAACTTGCTTGGAGAGTTGAGTATTGTGTGCAATTTGCCTATGTCTTTATTTTGTGATAGTAAGGCAGCTATCTCAATAGCTGCCAATCCAGTGTTTCACGAACGCACAAAACATTTTGAAATTGACTTACACTTTCTTAGAGAAAAGATTTCAGATGGAATTATTTGTACTGAAAAAATTGGATCAGCAGAACAAACTGCTGATATCTTTACTAAAGGATTGGGAAGTGTTCAACATGATTATTTGTGTAAAAAACTGGGTATGTTAGATTTGTTTAACACATGAATTAAGGGGGAATGTTAAAAAGAGTAAGTTTAAATAAACTTATGATTATAATTCATGTGTTACAAAACATATCGTATGAGACATAATTCTCTGGGCTATGTTGTATGGGCTTGTAAGTGTTCTGGGCCTTATAAATGATGGGCTTGTTATAAGAGGCTCAGCCCATCAGCTGAGTATAGCTGGTATACGTATTATATACGTGTGTTTGTTATGCAAGTGGATGATCTAATGGTTCAGATTAGTTTTGGTTGTTCAGATTGGACGATGGAGATTCATTTCACACGGATCGAGGGAAGCTTCTGGATCTGAGTATAAAAGCTTGTTTTGTTATTCGTGCAGATCAATCTCACACACATCTTTCTTTATTCTTTGTCTTAGGTCATTCTCTGTACGATTAGGGTTTGATTCATTGTTTGTAATCAGTCTGTTAGTCTGTAAGTCTTTGTATTAATTTCTTTTGTATTTTCATAAGAAGGAATCAACTGATTTGTTATCAGTCGATTCCTCAAACTCTGTATTTGTTTATCATTAGCTTGATCATCTGAGTTCTATTATTGTAGAACTCTTGGGTATTTGGGGGCAAGTTTTGGGTTGGATAAATAAGATCTTGTCACCTGTTTTGTCGCTATTCTCTTTGTTCTTTACATATTTCAGTTTATTGTATTTGTGTTGTATCTCTGTGGATCTACAAAAGTTTACAAAATTACATCAAAACATGTTCTCGTGAGTCGTGAATGTGGTTTAACCGTAGAAACATGTAACATGAAGTGAAGGTCAAGTTGGAAGGTAGGTACGGGCCATGACCATCTTTCCACCAATGCTTTAAAGACAAGGTCATCCCAATAATTCTTGAAATTTTTGTGCCCAGGTGGTAGAAATAAAAGGCCATATTAAGCCAATTTTAAATCAAACTTAAGTACTTAACCTTTAGTTGAGCTTAATTTTAAACTCTTGGACCACTTCTAAATGAGTTTAAACCTTACTAAGTGATGATACGTGATCATAGAGGTGAAAAAAATGAACTGTTAACTGAACTGAAACGAAATTCACCGAAAACCGAATCTTTCATACATATATTCATGTATTTCTAATCACAAAATATAGTCCAAGTTTGATTTTGGCTATTAACTGAAATTAACCAAACCGAACAAAAAACCAATAAACCATCTAAATAAACCAAATCAATTAACCAAAGAACCAAATAAATTAATAAAATATAGTAACCAATAAGTTCAATTACACTTAGGGCCTGTTTGGTAGCCTCTTAATGAGGTTCTGAATCATTCAGCTCTGAATAGTTCAGTATTCAGACTGTTTGTTTCAACCTAAAAAAGGCTCTGAATGAAATGGTTAAGAGCTGAATCATTCAGACTTGATGAATAGCTTAACCATTCAGCACTTAATCAACCAAACAGCCCTGTAGATTAATCTATAACCAAAGGAAACCTCAACCCTTAACACCCTATTACAAAAACCTCAAAACAAAATTATAAGAGTAAATTCATTTTTTAAGTCCCTGTGTTATGGTGGTTTTAACTACTTGAGTCTAAAGTTTTAATTTTTAACATTCTGAATAACTATGTTTTAATTCTGTAACACTCTGAGTCCAATTTGGTAACGTCTTTAATCAAGTCAGTTAAGTATAAGGCTATTCTAGTCATTTCTATACGTAGGTACACTTCTTTAATGCATAGGTTATAATGAACAAGTCCTTAATGCACAAAGTTTTTAATAATATATAAAAAATAAATATTATATATATATATATATATATATATATAGGGGAAGGTTCAATTGAGAACTCATAGATAGGGAGAGAACTCGAGAACTCCTTAAACATAGGGGTATTATTGTCAACTATTTCAACAAACCTCATTACCTAATATACAACCCCAAAAACTATATAGAACCCTACACAATTTCTAATGTGCAGATCAATGAACCAATCAAGAACATATATTGTATGATCATATAGCTCAAATCATCTTTTTAGCTCTTCTACATTGGAATCGAATCAACATTCAACATAATCTGTTGACAATGACAATGACGATTGAAGGTTTTTTTTTAATCACACATATGTGTGTATGTCACGAATTGTATGATTTTGTTGTTGTTGTTATTGTCTTCTTCGTTAATTAGGTCAAACATCTTCTTCTAATTCAATCAAATATACAAAAAAAACATGGATTCTTCATCACGTATGGAAGATAATCGAGGAAAACAACCTATATTGATAGATGATATTGGAGAATCTACATCAAACATTGCTTCTTCTTCTACATC
Source organism: Ambrosia trifida (assembly GCA_028751855.1). Classification (NCBI taxonomy): domain Eukaryota; kingdom Viridiplantae; phylum Streptophyta; class Magnoliopsida; order Asterales; family Asteraceae; genus Ambrosia; species Ambrosia trifida. Next base: position 22,442,618 of record CM054127.1, read on the forward strand.
TATCAAATCCGCTTCAGACGATACAAATTTGTCTGGCATCGAACATAGTGGTATTTTATTCAATATATACGTAGTGCACATGTGCATTACATTTACTACGTGTCTATTGGTAGTTTTAAACAACATATAGGTTTGTGTTTGTTTTTTAATTATGTACTGCACATGTGAAATCTTTCTGTCACTGAACATAGAGGTACCTGATTCAATATTTACGTACTGCACATGTGCACTGCATTTACTACGTGTCTATTGCTTGTTTTAAACAACATATAGGTTTGTGTTTGTGTTTTTTTTAATTACGTACTACACATGTACAATACATCCGGATTGTTACTACTTTATTTTTTCAAACATAGATCTATTTGTTAAAACATTATGTATTGCGCATGTGCACTACATTCGTTCTGTCATTCTTCATATGATACAAAGCTTTGTGGTATTGAACATAGAGGTACCTATTCCACAATTTTTGTACTACACATGTTCACTAAATTCAGTTTGTGTTTACTGAATGTTTTACGCAACATAGACGTGTGTGTTTTTTTTTAAATTTACGTATTGCACATGTGCACTATATTCCAATTGTGTTTGCTGTATTTTTTACAAAATATGTATATGTTTTTGAATTTACGTATTGCACATGTGCAGTACATTCAATTGTTTCTACTACATTTTTTACACAACATAGAGGTATGTGTTCAAAATTTAAGTATCACACATGTGCACTACATTCATTTTGCATTTACTGTAGTTTTTACACTACATGTTTTATAATTCGTGCACATGTTCACTAATAATAACAATACAAATGTTTTTTTTAAATGCAGGCCGTGTATCCGGTTGTGTCTATATAACTCCTAGTGGAACCACCTATTGGGTACTTGAGTATTGGATTCGGATGATGTTGTAACATGTGACAAGTGCGGTCATATAGGCCACAATGGGAGAACATGCAAGGGTCAATCACAATAGAATGGAGTTAATAAAAAAATAATATGTTATGAACATGTTTTTTGGATGATGTATGTTATGAACATATCTTTTGGGTTATGTTTGTTATGAACATGATTTTATGATATTAGGTTAAGAACTTGGCTTTTTGGTATGTAATCAACTTGACGATTTTATGTTATGGCATTTATCACTTATGTAATGTTGTTTGTTTTGGTATGTGTTAAAAACTACTACAAAAAAAAGTGTCAAAATGTATTAAAATTTGCAACCAAGAATGTGCCGGCATGTGTTAAAAAACTGCAGCAAAAATGTGTCATAAACTACAGCCGAAATGGGTCATATATTGCAGCAAAAAACTTCAGAAAAAATATGCCGAAATGGGTCAAAAGCCGCGTCAAAAAAACTATAACAAAAATATGTCGAAATGCATAAAAATTGCAGCCAAGAAGGTGCCAAATGTGTCATTATGCAGTGAAAATGGGTCATTAGGCGGCCAAAAATGCTACTCGAGTTTAAACAACCAAACTGATATTAACATGCCATTCGTTCATCCGTTAAACTTGGTGCATGCATAAATTCAAAACACATATCCATTTATTATACATCCAAACTTAGTACATAGGGAAATCATTGTAAAACAAATACATGATGAAAAGGACCCAACTAAACAAATTCAATCTTTTGTTCTTCAATTCCATAATCCTAACTTGTTCTTCATGCCGCCTAATCTGAGATTTCCTTATCCTAGCTTGATAGTCATGGCTGTTAATCGATCTCAATAGACCTTGTATCACCTCGTCAGATCCTCCATACAATGGAGTCTCAGCCAAACCCACAAACCCACTACTCATTCCCTGTTGTACATTTAACATTCGATATAAAAGTCGCATTTCACATTTGAAATACAATTACATCAATAACACATGGTAGCACATGACAAACAAAACAACATATCATTTTAACATTAACCTATCACAAATTAAATTATCACACATGTGTAATACATTATACATTTATAACACAAGTGTAGTACACTGCATACAAAGCCTATTCACATTAAACATCAACTAAAACAAGACTACCACACATATGAAATATAATTACATATATCTCAGACGTGCAACATATGATAAGTGCATCAGTCTAACTTAACACTAACTATCGCTAATAATATTATCGCACATGTGTAATACATGTCATACAATGCCTGTCTGCAGTTAACATAATCTACACCAAGCATATTACACACGTGGATTACAATTACATCTATAACATATGTGCAACACATGACAAAAAAAAAAAAAAAAAAAAAAAAAAACATAATCTCAATAAACACTATCACAAATTATCACATGTGTAAAATATTACTATTTATAACACATATGTGGAACATGACATACAAATAGTGTTCATAATTAACACTGGCTATAACAATTACATTACACATATGAATACATTTACATCTATAACATATGGAAACACATGACAAACAAAACAACATATCATTTTAACATTAACCTATCACAAATTAAATTATCACACATGTGTAATACAATACACATTTATAACACATGTGTAGTGCATTTCATACAAAGCCTATTCACATTTAACATCAACTAAAACAATCCTACTACACATATGAAATACAATTACAGATATCATATATGTGCAACATATGACAAACAAATCAGTCTAACTTAACACTAACTACTACAAATTATATTATCACACATGTGTGATACATTTTCACGATTATCACACATGTGTAATACATGGCATAATGGTTAATACTGCACATGTCAGTCATATAACTATAACATCTGTGCAGTACATAACATACAGTTCAATTAAACATATATTACACATGACAAATCACGATATCGTTCGAAACCACTATTTAACTTATTTCACATACAATACATTGAACAATATCATTCGAAACTACATCAAACCATTATTTCACACAAAACGCCTAAAAATCAATGTAGTTAAGTACAAATCGTTCTGGTGTGTGCGTGTGTGACACAGATAGTTCGAATGATAGAAGATACCTGATGTTGATGATCAATTGTTGATGAATCAGTTTACTTGATGCATTTGATCGATTGTTTAATGGTTATCATGTTATATGAAGGATTGATTAAACCCTAGGTTTTCTCCATGTAGATTGATAGAGAGAGAGAGAGAAGAAGTGAACGGTATTTTTTTGTGAGATTTTGGAATGATGAAAGGATTATAAAAATCTTTTTATAATTCCCCAAAATACCCTTCCTTATTAAAATCCCATATATTTTTTGTTGTTTTTATTTCATTTAATCACAACCATTGATCTAGTAAGATCAATGGTTATTATTTAGTTTTCGAGTTCTCTCCCTAAAATGAGTTCTCTATTGAACCATCCCCTATATATATATATATATATATATATATATATATATATATATATATAACATACACACACAAAGTTCACTCTCTCACACACACTTGCACACACTTTGTCTTCCCACCCTACCCCAATAGGCCACCCCACCACCACCATAAACTGCTGCACCACCCCCACTGCACCTCCACCACCACTACAAACGTCACACACACAATTTTTCCTCCCACCCGACCATCCCACCACTACTACACCATAAACCACCACCTTTACACCACCACTAGTTTCACACGACAACCACCCACCACATTGCACCACCTCGATATGAATCCTAACCCCCCAAATCCGGATCTGAACCCTAATTCCCAAACAAAAACGGGTCAAAACTCCGAAACCCTAACCTGCTAACATAATTCCCAAACAAAAACGGAACCCTACTGCACCTCCACATCCTCCCATCTCCACCACTGTTGTTCACTCCGTCAACACCCAACACTAACTCGCCCTTTCCACCTTCAAACCACCATCACTAGTTGCCTTTCACCAAACACCACCATTTCAACCGATCTAAAATATGGTTTCATATATGGCTTGCGGTGGAGATTAATGGTGGTGACAAGATGGATGTGGTTTAGAGAGAGGGAGATAGAGCTGATAAAGAGAGAAGAGGTGTTTAAAGAGAGGACGAGAGATGAGAGAGGTTAAAAAGATAAGGTGGTTGTTGCGGGTGTCTGTTGGTGTTGTTGATGGTGATGGTGGTATTTGTAAGTTTAGAGAGACAGAAAGAGATGTACTAAAAATAGATGTAAAGATGGTTATAAAATTTATCATATACTCATATCTTTATTTTATTTGTTAATATTAGGGGTATAATTATCTTTTCATAAAATCTTAACACAATATATAGATTGTGTTAGTAATTTGGATTCAAAGAGTTATAGAATTATTAGCCAATATTCAAAGTGTTAAAAATGAAAACTTTGGACTTAACTAGTAAAACCACCAAAACAAACTCAAAAAAGAATTTTTACTAAAACTAGAATTTGACTCATAATCCAAGGACTACATATGCAAGTATCCAACAAACTTCACATTTTCACTTCACTACTCCTCACTTAACCCCCACCTCCACCACCACCACCACCACCACCAAAATGCGAAACCTCCACCGTCCCCGATCCCTCCGCCCACCACCACCGCATTCCACCACCGTCCCCCCATCATACCCCACCAAACCCTTAAACCACGACCAAACCATAATCTCCACACTAACCACCATCATCCTCACCAACCAAACCTTAACCCAATCCCTCACCAACCACTTACACCCACACCACATCGAACAAGCCCTCTTAAACACCCAACACACCCCTCGCCTCTCTTTACGCTTCTTCAACTACTTAGGCCTTCATAAACACTTCCCCCACTCCACGACGTCGTTTTGCATCCTCATCCATTCCCTAACCCAATCCAACTACCTTTGGCCCGCTTCTTCATTAACCCAAACCCTTTTACTTAAAACATCAAACCCTAATGTTTTGTTTCAATATTATTACAATACTTTTGTCAATTTTAACTTTAATTGTAAACTAGGGTTTGATATTTTAATTAATGCGTTTATTAATAATAGGAGAGTGATGGATGCGTATATGGTGGTTAGGTTAATGAAGGACAACGGTTTGATGCCTGAGGTTAGGACTGTGAGTGATTTGTTTAACGCGTTGGTTCGGATTAGGCGGTTTGATTTGGTTTTGAGGTTTTTCGACGAGATGAGGGAATGCGGTGTTAATGGTAACGCGTATGTACACGCGGCGGTGGTTCGGTGTTTGTGTGAGGTAAAGAGGTGGGATGAAGCGAAGGAGACGATGGAGTGGTTGGATAGGAATGGGTGTGAGGTGAATGTTGTTGTGTATAATGTGTTGATTCATGGGCTTTGTAAAGGGCAACGGATGGATGACGCGGTTGAGGTGAAGGATGGGTTGGGGGTGAGAGGTTTGAAAGCGGATGTCGTGACGTATTGTAGTTTGATTATGGGGTATTGTAAGTTAGGACGGTTTGATAATGCTAGAGGTTTAGTGAAGGAAATGATGGAAATGGGATTTGTTCCGAGTGAGGCGGTTGTTTCGGGGGTTGTCGATGGGTTGAGGAGAAGTGGAGATTGTGTTACCGCGTATGGTTTGGTAAAAGATTTGGAGTGCGTTAAAGTTTTGCCGAATTTGTTTGTGTATAATGCGTTGATTAATTCGTTGTGTAAAGAGGGGAATGTGGTTGAAGCGGATAATCTTTTTAGAAATATGAGTGTTAAAGGTTTGGCCCCGAATGATGTTACTTATTCGATAGTCATTGATTCGTTATGTAAAAGAGGGCAGCTTGATCGTGCTTGTGTTTTGTTTAGTGAAATGAATAGTTTAGGAATTCAAGCGTCTGTTTATTCGTACAATTCTTTAATAAATGGATATTGTAAGGCAGGTAAGCTTGCAATTGCAGAGTCTCTTTTTGAAGACATGATTTGTCAAGGTTTGAATCCAACGGTTGTAACGTATACATGTTTGATTGATGGGTATTGTAAACACAAAGATGTGCATAAGGCGTTGAGGCTTTATCATGAAATGACTGGAAAAAAGATTTTTCCAAACATATATACATTTACTTCATTGATTTCGGGGCTTTGTATAGCGAACATGATGTCACAAGCAAGTGATTTGTTTGATGAAATGATGGATAAAAAGGTTATGCCTAATGAGATAACTTACAACGTTATGATTGACGGGTATTGTCGAGAGGGCAATGTTGTAAAAGCTTTTGAATTGTTCGATGAGATGGTGGAAAAGAGTCTTAAACCAGATACGTATACATTCAGATCTTTAATTAGTGGTCTTTGTTCGGTTAACAGAGTCTCTGAAGCTAAAGAGTTTGTAAATAACCTTAACAAGCAGCATCATAAGATTAATGAGATGTGTTATAGTGCTCTCTTGCAAGGTTACTGCCAGGCTGGACAACTTGACGATGCAATTTTGGCTTGCAATGAGATGGCGATGAACGGGATTGATATGGACGTGGTATGTTATTCCGTGATTATAAATGGAGCCGTTAAACAAGGTGATGTTGCTAAAATTATACATTTTTTGAAAGAAATGCATGATCGAGGATTGAAACCTGATACTGTTTTATATACGAACTTAATCGATGCTTTTGGAAAAGTGGGAGATCGTGAGAAGGCAATGGGGTATTGGGATATTATGATTAGCGAAAAATGCCACCCTAATGTAGTAACATACACCGTGATTATAAACTGTTTATGTAAATTAGGATTAGTAGATAAAGCCGAGAACTTATGCAAGGAAATGCTTGTTTACGGCATTATTCCAAACCATGTGACATATGGCTGCTTTCTTGACTGCCTTACTAATTTAGGGCATATGCAAAAAGCAGTAGCTCTTCACAATGTAATGATCGAAGGGTGTTTGGCAAACACCGTAACATACAACATTTTGGTCCGGGGTTTTTGCAAAATGGGTAGAGTTGAAGAAGCTGTCAAGGTCTTATTTGAGATGAATAATAATGGTATCTCACCAGATCATGTGAGTTATTCAACAATTATGTATGAATATTGTAGAACCGGTGATCTGCAAGAAGCAATAAAGTTGTGGAAATCCATGATTGATAAGGGTTTGAAACCGGATATAGTTGCGTATAATATTATAATACATGGTTGTTGTGTTGCTGGTGAGTTGATCAGAGCTATTGACTTTCGTGATGATATGATAAAAAGAGGGATGAAGCCAAATACAGTTGCTGTGATTTAATTTGGGTCTCTTTTTTGCTGAAACAGTCGATGTAAGAATTTTTATGTCACATGAACTTTTAATGTTCATTGAAATAGTTAACAAATGAATCAGTTATTGTAATACATTAAACTTGTTTTTTTCAGGCTAACTTCTCCTGGTTGTCTGATGACACCAACAAAAGCCGATTTTCATGCAGTCTGGGTGCTTCCCGTGGTGAGTTTAGCTTTACAGTACTTCAAGAAAGTTCATTTTTTACGAAAATTGTAAATCTTTGGACTTTATAAGCTATTAGTTCCTTGATTACAGAAAATTATTAAATTTGTATGTGGTTGGCTGTCATTGTGGTTTGAGTTTTGCGGTTAACAGTCATCTTGATATTCAGATTTATTTGTGTTATATCTTGGCCAGTGGCAAAGCTTGGAGATTGAATCGGCGGGGGCCGGACTCATTTTTTCCGATCGGTAAGGGCCGTAAGATCAAATCGGTGGGGGCCGGACCCAATTCATATAAAGATTACCTACGAAAATCGCAAAATTCCACCACCGCGACAAAAAACGGCAGGGGCCGGGGCACCCCCGGCCCTCCACTATGCTTCGCCCCTAATCTTGGCCATTTTAGTCCTATCTGCCATCGGTACTTTAGTGCTGTTTAATCTTTGGCTAATAGCTATTCTTCGCTTGTTTAAATTATTTTTGCTATGTTTAGATGAATGAAGTATAACCCGTACTATTTTTTCTGTACAGGGCATCCGATTTTATGTGATGAGCAGGTGGCTCCTTTTGAGAGTCCTTTGATTATCAATGATAATATATTTTTAAAAGGTACCACCTTACCTCCAATACTTTGTATTGCTGAATTATGTTGATCTATGTTAAGTGCGCATATATAATTTAAGGCTTAAAGCATAACTGCATAAGTCAAATAAGGAGGATGAATAGTAGGTGGACTTGACCAAATTATACTAGTGTCATACATTAAATCCTTTATAGGGGAATGTTGCTACTTGCTATTGCCACATGTTGTCTTATTAATGGTGTACCCTGTGTTTTATAAGAGCACATGCTTCACCCATTTATCTTTAATGATTACCTTATTTCATTATAGATCGAATATTTGGTTGAAGGGGCGGGGTGTATAATTTGTCGAATTGCGTTCACTTCAGGCTGAATTGACACACCAGAACTTTCCATCCATTGTTCTAAATTTATAATGACTAATATTAGTTTTGGTTAAAATAAATTGAGAAAGAGTTGTGTTAGCATTTCTTACACAGTTTAGACTACTTTCAATGCATTTGACCAGCTTTCTGTCCATCACCAATAAACGCAATTTACACAATGTTATGTAAAATTGGATTTTAATTGTCATCTCTAGTTTTAGGATAATACTTACCCATTCAGAAGTTGCCAAGCAGCCCCTAAGTTTATGATTTATTTATTAATTATTATATTATTTTGTCTGTATACGTTTATAGTTTTTATATATACTTATAATTCTATATATAACACAATTCATATTCTTAGTTATTTTTATCATATTTGTAAAATGATATTTCTTATGTGATTATATATTTTTTGTATTTATTTGAATAGGAGGGTCGCGAGGCTAGTCAAACTCGGTGAGTAGCTCACAAGGTGTTGGACTCGTTTGCACTTAAATTTGTCTGAAGAGTTAAACTCTCAAGTCTAGTTTGGATAAACAAAATTTATTCATGTAGCATGAATATCGATTTAAGTCTGGACTTGATAATAGCAATCCAGCCAGGACTGGCATGCTGCATCGGTTTCTTTATACTGTAAGTTATCTCTTGATGCTTGCAAGTCTTTTTGAAGATATATTTAATGTTGGTTTTTGTTTTAAGTTCTCTTTTTAACATTTTAGCAGTATTCTACTGAGGAGCAAGTGGCAAGTGGCTTTTACCAAATGAATATTCAGATTCTGACTACATCAAAATATGTTTGTTTTATGGTGGTGTTCTTCCTTCCATTCGAGTTAGAGCAAAAGACATGAACTAAACGTGATCAATCAACTGTTTAAAATGCGATATTCGACCCCAAGTGTATAATGTTTGTGTCATACATGATGATTATTGATGGAATCTTGTAAATGTTTTACAATACATTGTTGTATTAATTTTGTTGATTCATCATAAGTCTCGACCATAATGCATTAAACTTGTTCAAATGTTTGCAATTCTCCAGTTTATTATACTATGCATTGATATAGGTTGATTCAAATGCATGAGGCTAGATGATTGTGTAAACTTTTATAATTGAAAACCCACAAGGCGCTGAGGCGGTCTACCTCATGATTTAGAGTAGGCAGTTACACATCTTTATGGAATGACATGTGTTCCAAACCGTGTGACATATTGCTGCTTTCTTGACTGGCTTACTAATTTAGGGCATATGCAAAAAGCACTTCTTCACAATCTAAGAAGTGTGTTTGGCAAACACCATAACATACAACATTTTGATATGCGGTTTTTGCAAAATGTGTAGAATCCAAGCTGTCAATGTCTTATTTGACATGGAGCAATAATGGTATCAGATCAGATCATGTGAGTTATTCAACTATTATCTATGAATATTGTAGAATCGGCGGTCGACTTTCGTGGTGATATGATAAAAAGAGGGATGAAGCCATATACAGCTGCTGTGACTTAATTTTGGTCTCTATTTTATTGAAACAGTCGATGTAAGAATTTTTGTGTCACATGAATTTTAATATCCATTAAAAATGTTGGCAAATGAATCAATTTTTGTATGACATCAAACTTGTATGTGCAGGCTAAATTGTCCTTGTGATCTGATGACACCAACAAAAGCAGCTTATCATGCAATTTGGGGTGCTTCTGTTGGTGAGTTAGCTTTACAATGTTTCAAGAAACTTCAATTTAGTGAAATTTGTAAATCTTTGTACTGACCGACACTTTTGTATATAAATATAGTAATGATTTATAATTGATTCATTGTAATTGTCTTGAAGAAACTCCCTTTTTATTGCAAATAGAAATATAGTCAGGTTGCTTTTTATTCAGTTACTCCAATAATCAATCTTAACACTATGTTCCAGAGTTTCATTAAAGGATGGAAGAGAAAGGATTGGGAAGGAAGTGGGGAAAAAATGTGTTCCAGAGTTTTTTTTAGGAGAGAAAGGGAGGGAATAGGAGGGATAATAAAGAGGTTTTTAGAGTGATTTTCAATCTTTCCAATTTGGAAGGAATTGGAGGGGAAGGAAGAGGAGGGAGATCCTTTCTCTTCCATCCTTTAATGAAACTCTGGAACAGAGTGTAAAAGAAGTCGCTATGAAAAGTTATAGTTGATCGAAAGTCGTTCTCACGGTTCTCTACTAAAACTGTTTATTTATTCAACGATCCCTATTTAAACACGTCACATACAAAGTTGAAGGCCTCCGACAAAACAAGACGCTATGACAAATGACCTTAGTTTCTTTAGACCTACTACAATTGGTTATTTTTAGTTTTTATTTTATTCCCGGTTTTATTGTAAACATGTAAATCTATTGTTTTCTCTTGATCACTTAATATCTGAACTGATTATTATTTGTCTGTTATGTTATACTAGACTATTTTGTAACTTGGAAGATGTTGACTAAAAAAAGATCGGGACCTCTAGTCATATTTGTATGTCATTTGAAAAAAGAAAATTAACGACAATTGTTCGTGCGTAAAACCACATAACTTTGCACTTGTAAAGATTTGAACACATGATTTTGTGGAGGCAAACACTAGGTCATGGCTTTTTTCCTTAAATTGTTTTATTATCTCCAATAAAGAGTGAATAAACTAACCAAAGAATTTAAGCTGCTTTCCATCTAATTACTTCAGGAATCAAATTAAACAATGTTATTATTAGGAAATTCCTTTCTTGTAACCAATGATGTTCTTGTTAATCCCTATTTATTCGTCCATCACCCTTCTCATCTTCATTGCCTAAACATCCATAATACGTTTTTTTGTTTACGGTTTGCTGACTAGAGAAAGAAGCTTTATCTGCAACACTACACTACAGGTATGTCTCTAGTTCTTCCATTTTTAGAGGTTGTTGATTAGTTCTATAATACTTCTGTTTAATCATAACAAAGTTTTAACACTAAGGACAGTTAAAAGAAAAAAAAAAATCAAATGTTTTCTATACATAAGGCTTTGAAACAATAACCATAGAACTAGAACTACATAAGGTAATGTGTCAGGGAAAATGGGAATAACTACAAATGCTTTAAGTCTTGACTAAATAACAAGTTTAGAATTTGCTCAACCTTAGACAAATATATATAACATAGATATAGACTATTCAGAGATTTTGCCGAACACGTTGAGTTAAACACATTATATAAACCCTCACCACTTAAAAAGACAAAGTCTTATCTAATAACTTGGTAACGCTAGGTCATAGGCCCTTTGGTGAGTAGCTTAATCACTTATTCACTTTAGTTACAAGCATATATATTTGTGGTTGTTCTATTGGCTGGGACCCCAAGCCGTCTCGGGAGACGTCTCAGACGGCTTGGAAATCATGAACCATCTCCAACAAGACATCTCCAAGGGCTATTCTCGTAAATGATTCGGTCAACAGACCATTCTCGTGATTTTCCCATCTTTTTATCATATTTGTTCTTGTGCATTTGGTCTATATCTTCATTGTCTACATGATCATCAAGACACAATTTGCAATCAAAATCACTACACATAAAAAAAATAAAGGAAATAACAATAACACAATAAACTACCAACAAAAGAAACAAGTGGTTTCATTAAACAGCTTAAAGTCAACTACATCTAAACAATATAAACTACTCTAAAACATAACATAACATAAACAAACAACTAAACCAAACTCTTCTCACACACATCTAACCAATCTACTTCGCTTTCTTGGGAGATTTAGCCGCTTTCGATGGCGATTTAGGCTCTTTCGCCGCAGTCTTCTTAGGCAACAGAACCGGATTAATATTCGGAAGAACACCACCATGAGCAATCGTTACACCAGCCAATAGCTTTCCAAGCTCCTCATCATTCCTTATGGCTAACAACACATGCCTTGGTATTATTCTATTCTTCTTGTTGTCCCTAGCCGCATTTCCAGCCAACTCCAACACCTACAAAAACATTCATCAAAATTCATTATTAATTCATTACATGTAACATTATTTTTTTTATTGGCATAAACCCATTTTTTTTATTATAAGCAATAAGTTATGCCACTAGCTTTTTTTTTAAAAATAATAACAGTAATAGTAATAGTAACAGTAATAATTTATTTACTTCTGCTGCGAGATACTCAAGGACTGCAGCTAGGTAAACAGGAGCACCAGTTCCAACACGCTTAGCGTAACGACCTTTTTTCAAATACCGACCGATTCTACCAACGGGGAATTGAAGACCGGCTTTGACTGAACGAGTGACAGCCTTCTTCCTTGGGCCACCTTTCCTTCCTCCAGCACCCTTCTTGGCCTTTCCAGTTGACTCCATTTGTAATGCTAAAACTGTTTAGAGATATTATTAGTAATGGATTTGTTGTGTGTTTTGGTGATGAGGAAAGGAATACATGGGCATTGTTTATATAGTGATTGGGTAGTGGTTTAGGATGGTTAAAATGTGTGGCTTGTTGGATTGCGATCCGTGTGAAGGGAAATGGACCAATGAGAGTGCGGCACAAAGATTGAGGTTTATATTTGTTTAATTGGAATAAATGAAAATTTTATTTTTTCCCGCCTAAAGTTTTTTTTATTTTTATTTTAAAATTTTGAAATTTCGTTTTCCACCGGGGAAGCTTCGGTTGTTTTGTTTGGCCGAAAATGTGAAATCTTTTGGTTGCCTTAATTATTTTTTAAATTAGAGGGTTTGACACCCGTTTACTTGAAATTTAAAATTTGTGAAACTGTGATATAGTTTTAAATTGAAAATTTGCAAAAATAATGCAGACTTGATGTTGTTTGTTTGTTTAATTTTAATCGAACAAATAGATGAAAACAACCAGATTTTGTTATTTGGTTTGTTAGTTTAGAAAACTAATAGGAAACTCGCGCGATGCGGCAGAATAACACATTGCGGTACTTATTTTAAATTCGTATAGTATATGTTGTCGCATCGTTGTGGTGAATATACGTCATAAACGTTACACATGTCTAGCAACTAAAAATATTTAACATTTAAATTATAAAATACTTTAAAAAAACATTTGATAAAATAAAATAATATAACATACGAAAGGAACAATAAGTATTAATAAACATAAAAGTTGAAAACTAAAAGCTCAAGTGTGAACTATTTGAATCATAAGATTAATTTAGTCAAAAGTCTTCCAAATCTGCATGATCTCATCTGTATAGTATGCCCATCATTCGTCATCAAGGGCAATCCTTAGAATTTTTGCGTATTTTCATGTTTGATTATTACATCTTTTGGTGAGGATGAGTTTTCTCCATCTTATCCTATCTGCAGTATCAACAAATACGTCTTCTTCGTCATTTTCATCATAACTGTCTAGATTAATAACTTGACTCAATTTTTCATTCAGATAGCCTCTTGGATCTCTTCCTATTAGTTTTATGCATTCAATCCTTAAAATAAATTAAAATGTTTAATACACAAGTTAATAGAAGATGAAATAAATATTGATATTACCTCTCCACTAAATTCACGTCGAAGATAAGATTTGTAGAGACTAAACATTGCACCATAGCAAATAATCTTAACACTATTATCACCATTGTCCTGCAATAAAACACATACAATATCTATACTATATTATAATGCATAAGGGAGGGGTAATTTAAGATACCCAAAAGTTAAGAACTTATTTTTCATTAATAACCCTAGAATGAGGGTAAAATAGTCATTCATACATTATTTACATTTTAATACACAATCTTATTTACACTTTAATCCTTCAACTTATTTAACTTTTGTTTATTTAAATTATAGTTAAAACTTATTTTCCTTATTTTAAGCAAACCATCCCCTATGGTTTTTAAATAGTCATGTTTTTTGTATACGTTTATACTTTTATAAAAAAAATTACATCATAATAATGAGCATTTTATTATCTTTAATTTGAGTATGGTATTGTTATTTTTTTATTTTAAAAATCCTTATGTGCTACGTGATTAACGATATCTAGGAGTGAGCAATAACTAAACCGTTCACCGAAGCCAAACCAAAATATAGACAAAACTAAACCAAAATCTATTGAAAACCGAAAAAATCCGATTTAACTTAAAATTGGTTATCGCTTTCTTTTTGTACCCTTAGTTAACCGAAATTAGTTGAACTGAAACAGACCCATTCATATATTCATACCAGCGAGCCCGCACGATGTGGTAGGGAACACAGACACGTCTAATGGTTCATAATTGGGTTAGGTTCAGTTCTGCTATAAGACTCAACCGAAACAAAAATCGACATTATCGGTTTATCGATCTTGTTAACCAACCAATTAATTGGTTCAGTCTATTTGGTTAAATTGTCGTTTTTAGTTCGTTTTAGTTAATTTTGGTTAATAACCAAAACCAAACTTTGGTTATAATTTTTCTTAGAAACACATGAAATGAAGGTATAAATACATGTAATGGATGTATAAAAGATATAAATGTATTAATGGTTCTGTTTCGGTTTGTTAATTTTGGTTAACTTACGGTACAAAAAAAAAACCGATATTAGGTTAACTCGGTTTTGGTTAAATTTCAGTTCGGTTTTATATGTTTTTGTTCGATTTCGATTGAGGGTTCAATTATTGTTCACCCCTAGATATTGTTAATCACGTAAAAATCAAATTTAATTAAGAGTATATAGCGAATTATACTCCAATATGGTTTGAAGCTGAGTAGATAGGTTTTTGAATTGTAGTGGCAGTATAAATAGAGGGGGTTTTGAAATTTTTAGCTTTTATACCTAAGCCTGCAAACGAATCGAACGGACACATAATCAAACACATTTTTGTGTTCATGTTCATTCATTAAGAAATTTGTCATGTTCTTGTTCGTTTATGTTCGTCCCTTTAAAACCTAAACGAACAGTTCATGAACGAACATAAATGGATGTTAACGAACATAATAAATGTGAACGATTTTGTAATACTGAAAAAACCCAATTACTAATTGGTTCTATATTCATACAAGTAGCCAAAACCCAATTTATATTTATGTAAATATAACTATGTAGGTAATTAATAAACTTAAACGGACATAAATAAACAAAAATAAACGGACGTTCACAAACATAAATGAACAAACTCAACGTTTGTTTATGTTCGTTCGTTTATTAAATAAACGACATAAACGAATTTCCCGTCGAACAAGTTCACGAACAGCTCATGAACATTCAGTTCGTTTACATGCCTATTTTTACCTCTATTTCATGTATTTATACCTCCATTTCATGTACTTCTAGGCAAAAAAAAAATTAGCCAAAGTTTGTTTTTGTTATTCACCAAAATTAACTAAACCGGACTAAAAACCGATAATCTAACAATACTAACCGAACAAAGGAACCAATTGTTTAATAAGATTGATTAATTGATGACTTTTGATTTTAGTTTCGGTTGAGGCTAATAATCGAACTTAACCAAACCACACACACCCTTAGAAATGTTTGTATTCCCCGCTGCATCGCGCGGGCATTCTACTAGTACCACATAAAATAACAACTATGTTAATATTAAAAAGTAAACACTAATAAATACAACCTTAGACGCTACTTTTAGGCGCTTGTATGACTATTGATTTGTTCATTTTCGTATGGTTTTCATCTAAATGAATCTGCAAAACCAAGAAGTTAACATTTACATGACTAAGATATGTATACAAAGATATAATTAGTAAATTTGAACGAATGAAAACCATAAATTAACAAAAAAAAAAACAACCTTATAAGCTTTAACCTTTGAATTCAGATTTAGATCCATGCCTGAGTATATTAGCAAGTGAAATATGTGTGCATTACTATGTATTTATAGGATAAACCTTAGTATGTTAGTATATGTTTAAATATTAAAATTCATGATTTTCCCACCCTTTAAATTACGAGAAAAAAATTATCTTTGACTAAAGTGTAAAAAAAATATTATGTTTTATGTGAATACCAATTTCAATGATTTTATCTTTTATTTGTTTTTTTAAACTTGTTAAAAAAAACCCTTCAAATTAGGGAGTTTTGTTGTTATTAACATAGATGTTAATATCACTTGGATATATAATATTCATAAGGTGTTTTCTGCTAAATTGATGCATCTGAGGTTTTTAAAAGAAATTTACCTACAATTAATATCTAATACGCATCTTTACATTTTATAAACTTAAGTACTTTAAAGTTTTATATATTTTGCTGATTATGTATATTTAAAAGCTTACTAAGATTTATTTTAGTTAATTATATTTATATGTATACTTATTAATATATGCATGCATACCCATATATATATATGCACATACTGCTAATGTTGGATATTTAAACAAGTTACTGCTATTAAAGCTATCGGTAACAAATTTGATAAAACATTCTTAGAACCCATGCTTGTGTAGTAGTAGTAGTGTTGCCGTGTGACAAATTATTTGTCTGCCAAAGGTAGGATGAAGCATAACGTTTACTAACATTATCATGTTTTAAGAATCACCAAAGATGGTCTATAGATTTCGAGTGCCAAGTTTAGTATTGTGAATCGTTGCATTTGACTAATGTGAAATTTTCTTTATTGGACAGAACAGTACTTAGTTTTTAATTTAATGTCTATTTAAGCTTTATATTATTTTCTCTCAAACCAACGCGTTAGCTGCTATATGTACCTTATAACAATATTAGTTACATATTTAAAAGTTTTAACTATAAAATAGGTGACATTTGGATTTTTTCAGTTAATTAATAAATATTTATTTCTTTTAGATTTTTAAATATGCAATGCAATAATCACTTGTATATAACACATTTCTTAATTGTACATTTCAATCTACACGTCAATATTGACTAAGACAGACATCGAAACGTCGACAAAAATGGGTCGGTCGTCATGGTATTTTAAAATGTTTTTAAAACCTAATAGTTTAAAAGTTATGATAGGATTAAATAAAAGAATTATAATTTTGTAGAGGACGAGAGAAAATTGTAATTACTAACTAAAAATAAGGGAATTAAAGTAACTAAAATGAGGTACTAAAGTGTAAAAGTATTTTAATGGCTATTTTACCCTCATTTTAAAGTTGTTAATGAAAACATAGTTCTTAACTTTTGGGTATCTTAAACTACCTTTTTCTCATGCATTATAATATAGTATAGATAAATAGGGTTATGAGTTTCATACACCCTGTGACATCACATTTTGGGGTATGTAGTAGTCTTCTATTGGTGTGTGATGTGGGTCAAGATGTATAAATCCTAAATAGGGGGTGTATGATTCCTAAATACCAAATAAATAATAGGGTTCTAGGATTCATACACCCTGTGACATCACATTTGGGGTGTATGATGTAACATTCACAAATTTTCTAATAAGTTAATTATAACTTTGGGGGGTCTAAAGTAACAATAATCCATAGTTGAAAATCGCCTAAAACCATATTTTTTTTGTCATAACGTTTGGGGTAGTGTTGTAACACGCTATATTTTTTATAAAATAAATTTATTATTTAATTGAAATAAGTTAAATGATAAAGAATTGATAGTTTCTTAAGAATCTGGATTAAAAAATAATAATAATAAAATGCTAACTTGGATGCAACTAATGGAGCATAAATGAAAAAGTAATTAGTATTGTTTTCTAACAATTGTAACTCATAATTTTAATATAATTAATGTTACTAATAAAAATGATAGGTTTCAAACGTAAGTTTTCCATGTGGAATTCAATAAATTTGATTATTTTTAAAACCGTCAAATGATATTATGTTATTTTTTAAATGATTTTTATTAGTGATAATAAATATCCAAGTATTAATAGACCTAGGAGTGTATTAATACATTTTTCCAATCCTTGTTCCAAAATACCTCTACCATTTGGTTTTGGTGTCTCCTACAACAAACACTGACACCATCGTTCCTAAATGCATTGCTAACTTACTCTCGTTCTCTGTATTTTCATACTTATCCCGTCACTTGTTATAACCTTTGAAACAGCCCAAATCATGTCCAGAACGTCCCTAATCGGCTTCATGTATAAAGTTATTTTTCTTCTCATTCGGTTCTAAAACGATTTTGTAAGTTCTAAAGTTCCTTACCGTTTTGTTTTTTCATTTATTCCAATCAAAAGCCCTTTATCATTGTTGCTTAATCATCTTTGTTTCATGTTTGTTGAATTGTGTATAGGGTTAGGGTTTATGCTTTGATATGGGGAAGAAGATTAGAAAACATATTTTATATAAGTAAAGTTTAAATTACTCATTATTTAAACTTATAAGATTTAGAATATTCATAACAAATTCAATTTTGCTCCAAAAATCATTAAAATTTAGGTGTAGCATCTTGACACCTCATGATAAATTATCATAGTTTTAGTTTCTAGAAAATAAACTATTTTCTTATTTTTATAAATTTAAATTGTTTTAATCATGAATAATTGATTAAAAATTCATTTTTGAAGATTTTAATCTCAAAATTTTAGGATAATTATTTCTAAGCATTATAATCTGAAGTAAAAATTATTTGTACAGAAAAGATGTATTTTTATTGGTTTTTATATTTTTAATCATTTAAATATGATTTAAATGCATGAAATCAGTTTTAAATATAAATAAACTAGAATATTGCCCGCGTGGACACGCGGTTCAACAATTAACAATTATTAGGAATGGTAAAACCTATAAAGAAAATATAGTAGAAATGTTTTATTAAAATTTAAAAGCAAGGAATACACATTTTATTCAAATATCACTAAATATTTCCTTGTACACCACATTTTTTTGTTTTAGTCTTGACATTCCCATCACCATATGGTATAAGTAATTTCATCACTCGCCTGCTTTTAACTCTTGAAAATGCAACATAAAGTTGGTCATGTGAAAATACAGGGTCTCTTAAATACAATTCCACCTTCGATAAAGACTGTCCTTGGCTTTTATTGATGGTCATTGCGAAACATACGGATATTGGGAATTGACGCCTTTGAAACTTCACTGGAATCTTGTTATAAGATGGTATTTGAGGAGTATTATCTAGTAAAAAATAAACAGTAGTGAAAAATATTTCTGATAAAATGTTAAAAGTAAGACACCGTTTGAGTCAAATCATCCAAAATTCGAATTAAATGTTATAATTAAGTATAATTGTTGCCATTATAGATATTAAAATATGAAATTATATACTTAAATACAACATTTAATATTTATTTATAAAGTTTAACTGAAATTTATCAATTCAAATTTTTGTATTCAAAAATTGAATTTTAACTTGTAACTAATTTGAGAAATTTATAACTAAAATTATTATTTGTTAAATTTTAAATATATTAGAAAATATCTTATTAGTATATCTATATTTTAAAACTAATAGTAGGATTGTTTGTTACAATTATTAACTTAATTTCAAAAGTTTGAAATTTTTTAAAATACTAAAATCATTCAAAATTCTAATTAAATGCTATAATTAAGTTAATTGTTACCATTATTATCTAGAATTCAAAATTTAGAATTTTTATATTGTTAACAAAATTTTAAATTTTATATTATAGATATTGGAATATGAATTTATATACTTAAATAGAACATTTAATATTTGAATATTTATAAATTTTAACTGAAATCTATCAATTCAAAAATTTGAATTAAATGTTATAATTAAGTCTTATTGTTACCATTATTATCCAAAATTTAAAATTTTAATAATGTTAAAAAAATTTAAAAATTAAAATTATAGATAACGAAATATGAAATTATATACTTAAATAAAATATTTAATATTTGAAAATTTATAAATTTTAATTGAAATCTTTTAGTTCAAATTCTAGTAATCAAAATTTGAAAGATTCAAATCATTCAAAAATTTGAATTAAATATTTTAAATATGTTAAATAAATCTAAATCTAAATGTTACCATAAATATTAAATTCAAATTTTCGAGATTAAATATTTAAAAAAAACATTTAGTATTCAAAATTTTTTAAAGTTTAACAGAAATCTATAATTTCAAATTCTAGTACTTAAAATTTTAATTTTTACTTGTAATTAATTTGAGAAAGTTACAACCAAAATTATTAATTGTTATATTTTAAATATATTAGGAAATCATAATTTAAAGATAATAAATAGGTATAATGGTTATCATTATTAACTTTAGATCAAAATTTTAGATTTTTTAAAAGATTGAGTCATTCAAAATGTGTAATTAAAATAATAATTACTATGTGTAATTTCTTACCATTATTAAACAAAATTTGAAATTTTGTCTAATTTGAATTTAAATATTTCGAATTTTAATTCGAAATTGATAATTCATTAATTAACTGATTACCAATATAAGCTAAACTAATATTAGGATATATAGGGCAATTAATAGGATCAATTGATGTATTAATAAGAGTTGACACAACTTATGTAAGAACTTTGAATCATATTAATTGTGTAAATAAAAGGATAATTAGTATGTGTAATTTCTTACAATTATTAACCAAAATTCAAAATTTTAAATTTTGTCAAATTCGAATTTAAACATTTCGAACTTTAATTTGAAATTTGAAATTCAAAATTCGATATTTAATCGATTACCAATATAAGCTAAACTAATATTAGAATAATATAGCACAATTAATAGGATTAATTAATGTATTAATTGGAGAGTTTACACTACTTATGTAGAGACTTTGAATCTTATTAAATGTGTAATTAAAAGGATAATTAATATGTGTAATTTCTTACCATTATTAACCAAAACTCAAAATTTGAAATTTTATATAATTCGAATTTAAATATTTTGAAATTAAATTTGAATTATGAAATTCAAGATTCGAAATTTAACTTATTACCAATATAAACTACACTAAATTTAGGAAGTGAGTAATTTGAATGTAATAAAGAAATTTAATGAGTTCCTAATTTACGTCAGTTTCCTTTCTCATTCTCATTTATTCAAAATACAAAAAAAATGATTATTAATTATTACTGTTAATCAATTAAGTTGACCTCGTGATTTTTAAAATTCAATATAGTAAATTTTAATAATCAATCTATTACACCAAATGTGGCAACAAACTTGGTAAGTCAACTAATGATAATCACAAACCAGACCAATCCAAACCCGCAAACACTATCCATGTCTAATCAACCAATATTGAAGATCAAAACCTATTATCCAACCGTTTCACAATCTTATTTCTGCATAACATAATATTGAAAACCGTAATTAGATTAAATCATATGAAAACAGTGAATATGATGAGAGAAAAAAAAAACACAATGAGTTTCTACGCTAATTCAGCTAGTTTGATAATTAGGATTGTTTTGAATCATAAATATTGGATTTATATAGGTGTGGATTTTTTTTTTTGTAACGATTTTAATGTTTTGGTTTGTTGTTCTTTGGAAACCAATGTAATTTAGGAAGATATTAATTTAGAATAAATATACAGCAAATTGTAGTCAAAATTTTAAAATCCTAACAATTTTCTTTTATTTTCAAAATCTTGATTTTTTTAAAATAATTTATATCAAATCATTGTCAAACTTTTTTAAGGCAAGTTTTTTTAATACTACAACTAATTTTATCAATAAACAAATCATAATACTTGTCTTTTCATTCCAAATCTCGTTTTTTCAAAAAATAAAGATAATTGTAGTCAAACTTTGTAAGGATATTTTAAAATTACAGCTAATTGTAGTCAAATTATTTTAAAAATAAAACAATGAACATTTCTTATTGTTTTGTAAACCTAGGGTTTATAAAATATAAAATATATGAACATAAATTACTTGTGCTTCCCTGCTCATTTATAGATCAAACCAACAAATCAGAACCATCATAAGTTATAGCTACACGGCTGTGTGAGAAAATTTAACTTTTTTTAAAAAGTGATAATAAAAAAACATAATAACCAAATTATATAAATGTGAAGCGAATATGTATAAAAAAGTCTCAGTTTTAAAAGTTGACTACTATATTTCAAATCTATACATCTAATAAACAAAAGTCCATGAGGACACTTGGCACTCCCACATTCATCCTCAATTGTGTAGCCTATCATATTGTGCCAAGTGTCTCATTGTGAGAATTTATAAACTTTTTCATTTAAAAAAAATTAAAAATAGAGTAATAATCTATATATATGGTAACAATTATCACTTACTACTTTCCTAATCTAATTAACCTACTCAATCAATTACCCTCATTCTCTCTCACACGCCAATTATTCTTTCTTCTCGGTGATTCCTCTATCTCCGTCCGATCAAAAGCTTCCATCATCATCGTTCATCTTCTTCGTGTATATCATTCAAGGTAACGATTTCTTCATTGTTTTTCATACGATTTCTGTTAAATATCGTTGTTTCTTATAATTATTTACTGATTTAATCGATTTTTATGTTTCTCTGTTTCTTTCTATGTTTCCATCACCGATCATTCGTCTTCCTCTATCTCTCATTCAAGGTAATCATTTTTTCTACTTTCTTGATACGATTCCTTTTATATATTGTTTTTTTTTTTTTGTAATTATTTTCAGATTTAAGTGATGAATGATATTAGGTCTTTCTTTTTTCTCTGATCGTCGCCTATTTATATTCTAATATTTCATTCAGATTCTAATATTAAACTTTTATTTTTGTATTGTTGATGGTTTTTAATAATTTTTCAGATTTGGGGCTTTAGGTTTCATCTTTCTTATTTTCTACTATGAGATTATATTGTGACTTTTAAGTTTCAGTGTTTAGGTATTGTTATTTGTTTTCAATGATTAGGTATTATGTTTGTTGTTTTAAAAAATTATGAGATTTTAATAATTTTCAGATTTGTGATATGATCAGTTTCAGTGTTTAGGTATTGTTATTTGTTTTCAATGATTAGGTATTATGTTTGTTGTTTTCAAAAATTATTAGATTTTAATAATTTTCAGATTTGTGATATGATCCTTCATGTTTTCTCAGTAGTAAAAACACGAAAATTTCCCGTGTATTATATATTTCTTCATGATATTATGTTGGCTCGATGATGTTTGTCTTCGGGTGAGGTTGAATGTTCATATGTTCTTCGAGGTGTTCTTGAGGATCATAATATTAGATGAAAGGTAAAAGAATGTTGGATATTTTTTAGTGATTAATCCGCTTAGGAAAGCTATTCGGGTCCGGGTCCTGTTTGTTGATTCGGGTCTCATTTATTAGCATTTTATTTGTTTCCTAAGTTGATGGCTTAAAGTTTGGAAGGATAATTATAAGAATTGATTGTTATAAATGGTGGTTTGAAAAGTCTTGGATGTTAAAAGGAAGGGTCGAGTTTTTTGGTAAGAGATTGATTGATTGTATTATAGGAAAGTTAATAGCACAATTAGTTGTACACTTTCCATATAGTCATAGTCAAATGTATTAACTGCATAGTCAAATGTATTAACTATAATTGCTATAATTATGAATCTTGGTTTGGAAAGTTGTTGAATGGAATTGATGGTGGAATTGGTTTTGTAAAGTTATTGCACTAATTTTAATACATTTTTAAAATTCTGATTTGTTTTTTTAATACTTTTTTTATGGCGGTTGCAGGTGTATAACGATTGTGTTGCACCAGTGAGCAACGGTGGAGGCTGTTTGCTCAGGGTAATAGTACTCTGGCAGATTCTTGCATAGACCAATTGGAGTTTATTGTTGCACGGGCACAAAGGATTGGAGATCCAAAATATCAACAGAAGGTACATGATTTTGCTCTTTAGTGTTAACAGTTCTTGCATTTTGATATTTATCATGATTTATACAATATTGGAAACATCTAATGTTAATAATTATAATTACCATATCATTAATAACCTTTAAACACAAAATTATTAATCAAATATAAATACATTTATAAATTTACTTTTAAACATTCAAAATCAAAATTTAAAAAATAAAATCGGTTTTTAAAATTAAAGACATTTAAACACAAAATAAATGCTTAATTCTTTGATTTGTCACATTACTATTTTTAGCGTATAATTAGCATTTATCATGATTTACACAATATTGGAAACATCTAATGTTAATAATTATGATTACCATTTCATTAATAACATTTAAACACAAAATTATTAATCATATATAAATATAAATACATTTATAAACAAAGTTAAATTTGAATTTTTTTCATCACACTTAATACGTCTATTTTCAATTGAATTACTTTATTTTCAAACATTCAAAATGAAAATTTTTAAAAAATTACGGTTTTTAAAATTAAAGTCATTTAAACACAAAATAAATGCTTAATTCTTTGATTTGTCACGTTACTATTTTTAGCGTATAATTGACATTTATCATGAGTTACACAATATTGGAAACATCTTATGTTAATAATTATGATTATCATTTCATTAATAACTTTTAAACACAAAATTATTAATCATATATAAATACATTTATAAATTTATTTTTACACATTTAAAATCAAAATTAAAAAAAAAACGGTTTTTAAAATTAAAGACATTTAAACACCAAATAAATGCTTAATTATTTGGTTTGTCACATTACTATTTTTAGCATATAAATAGCATTTATCATGATTTACACAATATTGGAAACATCTAATGTTAATAATTATGATTACCATTTCATTAATAACATTTAAACACAAAATTATTAATCATATATAAATATAAATACATTTATAAACAAAGTTAAATTTGAATTTTTTTCATCACAATTAATACGTCTATTTTCAATTGAATTACTTTATTTTCAAACATTCAAAATCAAAATTTAAAAATGAATACGGTTTTTAAATTTAAAGACATTTAAACACTAAATAAATCCTTAATTCTTTGATTTGTCACATTACTATTTTTAGCGTATAATTAGCATTTATCGTGAGTTACACAATATTGGAAACATCTAATGTTAATAATTATGATTACCATTTAATTAATAACCTTTAAACATAAAATTATTAATCATATATAAATACATTTATAAATTTATTTTTAAACATTCAAAATCAAAATTTAAAAAAAAATCCAGTTTTTAAAATTAAAGACATTTAAACACAAAATAAATGCTGAATTATTTCATTTGTCACATTACTATTTTTAGCGTATAAATAGCATCTATAAGGTAATAGTCGGTTAAAATTATTGAGTAATGCTCCTTTTACTTATACATGGGTCACTTTAGATAATGTTCCTTCCTATAAACGGGTCAAATAAGGTAATAGTCGGTTAAAATGTTGTTTTAATGGTGTAGGTTCATGTTTGTTTACTTATAAATTGGTCGATTTGGGTAATGTTCAACTTTTCCAATGGGTCAAATAGGGTAAAAGCCACCAACAGTGTGTTTATGGTGTTTTGATTAGATTGATGTTCCTTTTACTTATACATAGGCCATAGGTGAATTGGGGCAATCTTCCCTTTTCTTAACGGGTCGATTTGGGTAGTTAGTTTCTTATTTTTATTTTTATTACTTTCTTATTGTTGAATATGCCATAAGTCTATTTTTAACACATACCATTTAAGTCGCCTTATTCAGGTTGGATTGTATTTAAGAAACCCTGTATTCTCACATGGCCAGCTTTATGTCGCATTGTCAAGAGTTAAAAGCAGGGCAGGCGTAAAGTTACTTATACTGGATGCTGATGGGAAAGTGATGACTAAAACAAAAAATGTTGTTTATAAGGAAATTTTCAGCGATATTTGAATAAATGTGTATTCGTTGCTTTTAAATTTTAATAAACTGTTTCTACTTTATTTTTCTTATACGTTATACTACTCCAAATAATCGTACGTTGGTAAACTGCGTGTCAACGCGGGCAAATATCTAGTACAATAATAATACAAACCTTTAAATGAGCAGGGAATTGAAGAAATGAGAATTGTTTCTCCAGCCCATCTTTTCGAACAGCTTCAAACAATAGAAGATTGATTCCAAAACCCTACTATTTATAGTTCGATTTCAAAAAAACGAATCACAAATATAGCACTATATTGAATCGAAAAAGCAAAGAACATTCATAAACTGATTCGTAAACCCTAATATTGAATCAAAATACTTAAAAAACCATAAATCATACCTGATTACGTATCAAGAAAAAACCTCCAAAAAAAAAACCAATCAAGAAGAGAAACTTGAGGCGTATGGATTCTGTATCAACATAAAAAATTACCTTTGAAAAAAGAAGAATCGAAGATAATAAGAAGATATAGGGTTAGATGGAAACTATACCTTTGAAAAGGAAGAACTGAAGGATGGGGTAATGATTTGTAGAGGATTTGGGTTTTTAAGATTTGGGGAAGATGAAGTAATCTGGAGGTAAATGCTTTATAAAGAAAACCTATATGCCTTGACCTCATTCAATAAGCTGAAAAGCTGTTGACACAAGTTATATATTGATAAAAAAAAAACAAACACAAATCAGAATACTTGGCTCTGCAGATCATATTAAACAAAAAATTTCACACCTTCATCATCAGTTGAAGTTCCTTTGAAGATTGCAAGCTTTCCCTTTGTTTTCTAAAAGTTTCAGTGCTCTCATCAGAACACCACGGTCCATTCCATGGATATCTAAAACAATCCATTTACAATACTATATTATAACATAAGAAAACAAAATAAATACACGAATGTAATTAATGATTTTTAATTTTATTTGGAGCTCAAATTTTGACCACATTTAATTATTTGAAGCTTAAATTTTGACCACATTTAATTATTTGGAACACAAATTTTGACCTCATTTAATTAATGATTTTTTATATTTAAAAAAACTAAAAATCTTATAAATTCTCATATTGTGACACATGGCACAATATGATAGGCTAGGGAATTGAAGGATCAACATGGGAGTGCCATATGTCTACATTGAGTTTATTTTATTAGTTGTATATATAGATTTTTTATTTTTAAAAAAACTAAAAATTTTATAAATTCTCGCATTGTGACACATGGCACAATATGATAGGCCAGGGAATTGAAGGATCAACATGGGAGTGCCATGTGTCCACATTGAGTTTATTTTATTAGTTGTATAGATTTAGAAAAATTATGGGAAAATTATTTTCATTGATTTACATCAGAAAGTATTAATTTTTATAAAAATATTATTTTTGGATCATATCTTGTATTATTAGTCTTAATTATGTTTAATTAGACATAATTAATCATTTATTTATTTATACTATATAACATCTATTTTATAAATACTTTTCTTATAAATAGAGATAGTCTTATGTTGAAAGTCTTTAATATTATTTGTTGGATCATTGTGTAACTAATACTTATTTGTTTCAATATTTATGATATTGTATTTATTTACAATAATTAGTTAAAGTAATTAACTAAATTATTTTGCCTTAACTATTCAAAACATATTTTATCTAAATATTCAATTGGTAATAATTATATTGCCTAAACCACATTTACAAACTTTGAAATATTACTTTTGACATAAAACTTTTACATTAATGCGATTTATCATAAAAACTCTAATTCCCCAAATCGACTTAGCAAACCCTATGCCTTAGACCCTAGATACTTTAGACTCTTAGACATTTCCTTATTAGTATTTATATACATTATAGGTTGAATTCCTCGGAATTTCCATTACTTAGCTCACGACCGCTTAAGTTGGATTTTGATTACTTTCGCAAACTGTGAGTATATCTTTCCCCTTTTTACTATTTACTCTTTTGGGATGACTCATGTACTGTATTATTAAACTTACGTATATTATTTACTAAGCAATGTGCTCATTGATATGTTTTGTGTGAATTGTATGAACGATTTGTCAAAGTCATTAACCTTTGGGCCGCACCTAACAATGAGTAGTACTACGAATTATATTCCTTGGTCATTGCTATGGTTTTTCTTAAACGACGTGTGAACGATTATTGAACGATGTGAGGCTTGATTTTGACCCTTTTACATATTACATATATCATAGCACATAAATTGCAAAACACTTTTCTATTATATGTTTTCAAACAGGGTATGCTCACCAATACATTTTTGTATTGACCAAATTATTTTCGTACATGTTTCAGGTTCTTATAAGATCATTTCTAAGCTTTTGGAAATTATACTTAGATTTGAGATTTATTGGATTTTAGTTTTAGTTGTCACGTTAGAATTTTATATCTTGTAATTTCTTTCAATGTAATAAATTATTCAATTCAATGTATTCTAATTTACATTTATAGTCCATGAGCTATTGAACAATCGTCACTACGTGACACCTCGATGTTTCCACCATCGGTTGGGGTGTTACAGATTGGTATCAGAGCCATGGTTATAGGGAATTAGGTTATTAGAATGCCTTTTAGCCTAGTCTATAACTAAGCCTACTTTCACGAGTCCTCTCGTGTATATTTCTCTTTATCCTTATACTTTCTTTCAAGATATTTTCGCTATGATTTTTTTTCGTTATTCTTTCGGTGTTTTGTTTAGAGCAGAGGACACTCGTATTTCACAAACGAAACGATATCACCAAGTTAGGAGTGACATCCATACCTTAGTGATTATATGTTATTTATCTTAGGAATATATCTTTGAGATAGGAGTAACATCCACACCTCAAAGAGTATTTCCTTAAAAAAAAAAAAAAAAAAAACTTAACCACTAAGCTGGGAGTGATATCCTTAACTTAGTGATTGGTTTCATTCCACAATAGTTTTCAATTTTGAAATACATCTTTGAGTTAGGAGTGAAATCCACATCTCAAGGATCTATTTCTGCATCTCGTTTTTAACTTCGCTAAAGTTTTGGAATTCACTAGTGATGGGGCACGTGTAATCTGGAAGGGTGAGCGCCTGTATCCTGAGTTTTCTGTCTAGGCTTGGTATTTCGTATAAATCCAAATAATACGAGGGACCCGTATACCTACCTGGGAACTCTTGGGATGAGCATTCACTTATAGGCTAAAGTACGCCCCCACAAGTCACTAGGAAATTTCAAATACTTGAGTTAGTCAAAGTTTCCTTTGGAAACAATCTCAATGTTTTATGATATTGATATGTATGTTTTGTTCATCATTTGAAGACTCAAATGATAAATTATGAATTTTCTTAAATATTGGTAATCTATTACATACGTTAATTTTATCATTCACGTCATTTTAAATCTTGGTCTTTTGAAACACATTAGATTTACACATACTTCATGAAATGGTTTCATTTTGCATTTTATAAACTTGTATTGCATATTTTGCAAGTCAAATGTAAACCTTTTGTTTTCATATGACGTATCCAATATATGTTTTCAGGAGAAACTTGCAACTAATAATAAGCCTTATAACATTTTTCAAACTCGACTTCTTGTAAACACATACTTATGAAGCTTTTTCAAATGAACCTGTTTTGAATCTAAAACACACTTCGATTTCTAAAAAGTTATCCTCATGCATTACTACTATTCTTTCAACTATATCACAAAGATTGAGCAAACTACGTTTGATAAACAAAAATTTATCTTATTACACTCGCACTAATTATTAGCAGTTACTCTACAACACTGGTTTTGAGCATTAATTTAACTCGTTTACTTTCATTTTCAACGATTTACTCGATTTATATTATACTATTCTTTTAATCGAAATTTTATGCTATACTTATATACTTACATGAGTGCACATTTGGTATGCACATTTTCTTTCCTGTTTTGAGCAAAACCCTGTTATACTTACATTATTTTGTTCATCATCATGGCCAATGAACATACTAGTTGATAACTCGTATGAGATCTAAGCCAGTGACCACGTACGACTCGGGTTAGAATATTCCAACCCGAGGGGAACGGTGAAATTCTTGGAGTTTATCAATCTGGGTGTTTAGAGCCCAACGATGTGAACAGAAATTTACCGGTTGAAGGTGAACCCGAAAGGGAAGAACCTCTGACCATGGCTTACACTTAAATGTTACTCTCATTACGGTTAAAGGGTAAAACCGAAAGGGAAGGACCTCTAACCATGTCATGATTGAACATTATTTCATTACAGTAAATATTACGTATTGGTTGCACGCATTTATTTCATGTTAGGGTTATGGAAAAGCATAACACCCCTAGTGTAAGGTAAATCGATGATTACGGTCCGGAACGCAATCATGGGCTTACAGGTACATGGGGGTGGTGTGTAATTCTATTTAGGCTGTTGGTAGACAATCAGTACGAGTCCAAAGTATCGGGAGTGTGGTGGGTTAGCTACGGTACACCCTATATAAGCATAAACGATACTACGGGAGCGGACTAGGAGTCTGACCAAGAACCTACCCATTACTACCTCTTCATTAGATCATTGACTAATAGCTAGAATTTCAATAAGAACATTTTACATAAGCTTCAATTAGTTTTGTTGGAGCCTTCCTTGTTGACCACATTTATAGAAAACCTTAAACTTTGTATACTCTTACACTCTCTGTTAGTCGAAAAACTGTTGCATGTACTTAGTAAAGTTAGTTCAGAAATCTTTCTAAAGTAGGGGAGACTGCCTTCATTAGTACCTTTGCCCCTCACCCATTACACATTCCCAAAACCTTTCTCATTTAAACTCTCAACTTTCTAACTTTTGGGTTAACTGTCAAGGATTTTTGGAACTCTTACTTCGGATATTAGACAACTACTTTAAATTTTGTCAAACCATAATTGATGCATTTTTTTTTAAAACCCACATGGCTTTTGCAACGTTTTTTTTTTGTTTCATAGAAACCTCCACTTGAAAGGAATTTCGGGACGAAATTTTCTAAAGTATGGGAGACTGTATATTCGCAAATTTTCTAATAAGTTAATTATAATTTTGGGGGGTCTAAAGTAACAATAATCCATAGTTGAAAATCACCTAAAACCATATTTTTTTTTGTCATAACGTTTGGGGTAGTGTTGTAACACGCTATATTTTTTATAAAATAAATTTATTATTTAATTGAAATAAGTTAAATGAAATTGATAGTTTCTTAAAAATGTGGATTCAAAAATAATAATAATAAAATGCTAACTTGGATGCAACTAATGGAGCATAAATGAAAAAGCAATTAGTATTGTTTTCTAACAATTGTAACTCATAATTTTAATATAATTAATGCTACTAATAAAAATGATAGGTTTCAAACGTAAGTTTTCCATGTGGAATTCAATAAATTTGATTATTTTTAAAACCGTCAAATGATATTATGTTATTTTTTGAATGATTTTTATTAGTAATAATAAATATCCAAGTATTAATAGACCTAGGAGTGTATTAATACACTAGATCTTTGCCCGCGTTACACGCGGTTTACCAACGTACAATTATTTTGAGGGGTAAAACATATAAAAAAATGTAGCAGGTATATTTTATGAAGATTTAAAAGAAACCAATACACAATGTATTCAAATGTCACTAAATATTTCTTTATACACCACATCTTTAGACACATTGAAACGGTGTGAAGATTCAATGGAGTCGCAGTTAAATACTCCACTTGGTGGTACATTTTGTATTCCATCATTTGTAGGATTATTGACCTTGCATCTCTTGGCATCTAGTTGTAATTTTCTAAATTTGCGACACTCGACCACATTCTTAATTTTTTCTTCATTCGAGAGAACTGTGAAGAAAAATAAATTACTTGCATAATACCATTAGCATATAAATAAAGATGTAAAATATATGAAATTCGTTTACCGTTAGATATATTAGATAACAGTGTTCCTTTGTCATTACCTTAAAAAAAACCATAAGTTAAATGAAAAAACACAAGTAATATAAAATAGAAATCAAAATTAATTTAGCTTAAAATGTTGCTATAATTAATTTAGATTAAAATGTTGCTATAATTAAAAATTCGAATTTTTTTAATTTAAATTATAGACGATTTTTAAAATGTATAGGTATAAAATGTAAAGATTTCAATATACCTAAAATAAACTTAAACATATATAATCCGTAGATTTTTAAGTTGTATAGGTATATTTTTTAAATATAATTTATTGTTTGTTAGTATCTATTGACTAAAAAAGGTCAAACCGTGTCAAACAATTAAGGTGGTTAAAGAAGTCAAACATTGCTAAAAGTATCAAAAAAATAATAATTAACTAAAATGTTAAATTTATAAACCAAAAAACTACAAATTAATGTTTAAAAAAAATTATTGAATGGTTAATTTCAATCTTTCAATGTTTTAAATTTACCAAAAAAACAGGTTGATTGTTTATTTCTAAAATTTGAATGTTTGTTTCTAAAATTTAAAGATGGCAATCTACCAAATTTATTTTAATTGTTTGTTAAATTTGTTTGATTGGGTTTAGTAATTGTTATTTTTTCTGTTGAACAAAATTTAAAATATTACAGTTAATAAAAACTCAGAAATTGTTAGAAGTAAAAAAATACTGACTCTGTTTTGCATTCAAAGATTGTGTTTGAATTTTAAAAAACAAAGTCAAACCTTGATTCTTTATTTGCTAAAATTGCACGATTTCAATTTACCAAAAATTTACTTTTGATTGTTTGTCAAGTATGGTTTGTAAAACATAAAATATTATTCCATAATTGAAAAAAATGGCATTAATAAGAAATTAATATGAATTTTAAAAAAAAGTCAAACCATATACTAACCGAAAAAAACAATTATTGTTTTCAAAAGGAATTTTTTTTAAAAAATCACAGATGGTTGTGTACAACATAAATTATTTCCATAATTACAAACATTGACATTAATAAGAAATTAATATGATTTTTAAAAAAGTCAAACCATTTACTAACCGAAAATAAGAATTAATGTTTTATCAATAATATTAAATATCACGGTTGGTTGTTAAAAATTAAATTATTTCCATAATTACAAAAACTGTTATTAATAAGAGATTACAATGAATTTTTAAGAAAGGTCAAACCATTTACTAAAAAAATAACATTATTGTTTTAAAAACAGTTTTTTTTTTAAAAAAAAGAAACCCTTATCAACTATGTTTACTATCTTAGTTCCTAAACAACAAAATAACATTAATATATACCACTAATATCCATAACATAATATGCAAAATATAGTGTTTTTAACTAATAAGAATAACCCAAAATATTAGTGATTCTAAACATAAGAAACCCCAAAATTCACGAATTACCACATGAGTAGTAAACGTGCCAAATCATCGAATTAGCATTGATTTTTATACACTAAAAATAGTAATGTGATAAATCATCGAATTAGCATTTATTTTGTGTTTAAATGTCTTTAATTTTTATAACCGGATTTTTTTAAAATTTTTATTTTGAATGTTTAAAAATAAAGTAATTCAAATGAAAATAAGCGTATTAATTGTGATGAAAAAATTCAAATTTAACTTTGTTTATAAATGTATTTATATTTATATAGTATTAATAATTTTGTGTGTAAAGGTTATTAATGAAATGGTAATCATAATTATTAACATGAGATGTTTCCAATATTGTGTAAATCATGATAAATGTTAATTATACGCTAAAAATAGTAATATGACAAATCAAAGAATTAAGCATTTATTTTGTGTTTAAATGTCATTAATTTTAAAATCCGGATTTTTTTAAAATTTTTATTTTGAATGTTTGAAAATAAAGTAATTCAAATGAAAATAGGCGGATTAATTGTGATGAAAAACTTCAAATTTAACTTTGTTTATAAGTGTATTTATATTTATATATGATTAATAATTTTGTGTTTAAATGTTATTAATGAAATGGTAATCATAATTATTAACATTAGATGTTTCCAATACTGTGTAAATCATCATAAATGCTAATTATACGCTAAAAATAGTAATGTGACAAATAAAAGAATCAAGCATTTATTTTGTGTTTAAATGTCTTTAATTTTAAAAACCGGAATTTTTAAAAAAAATTATTTTGAATGTTTAAAAATAAAGCAATTCAAATAAACATAGGCGTATTAATTATGATGAAAAAGAATCAAATTTAACTTTATTTATAAATGTATTTATATTTATATATGATTAATAATTTTGTGTTTAAAGGATATTAATGAAATGGTAATCAATAACATGAGCATGGAGCAACTAAATAAAAAAGATTAGAAACTCTACCGTGAGTTTTTACCGTCTCTGGGATTGAAGCTAATAATCGCCCGTCCTGTATATCGAGATGAAAAAACTCGTGTATTAAATGATGAAAGCATGAATATATTTAGATAATAGGTAACTGTATCAAAATCAAGGAAGATCGTAATATTTTTTCTTTTTTAGGTTTTCAAACATTGTCCATACATTTGCATACGAAACATTTCCATACGTGCTTACCTGAAAATCTAAATAAAATGACATTATTCAAAAAATTAATTCATATAAATAAGCAAACATGAAACATCAAACAAAAGAAAAATCAAGCCCAAGAACAAAATTTCAAACAAACTGTTTGTTTATAAAAACTAACTAAAGATTTCAAAATCAAAAATCAAACCTTGATATCAAAAGCATGTAAGCAACAGTCGCTCGGGTACAAATCTGAAACAAATGGATATGCGATATATACAAAAATAAAAAAAGTAGGATTCTTTACCATGATCAAATATAAACGAATGTGAACCAATTAACACTTGCACTAAACAAACCATTGATTATTTTCCTTTAAATTGTCGTCTTTACGCCTTGGATCCACAATAACACACAATACATACAGATTGAAACCTAAATCATTAAAATCAGTAAAAAAAATATAAAGACACAAAAACATTAATCGCCAAAAACAAATGAAGATATAAGATATCAGAAAGAAACATAGATGAAATCAGAAAGAAACGTAGGAGAGTCGATAGACGAACAATGATTGTGTTACAGGAGAATGGAATGATAATACCTTGAAGAAGGATCGCCAAGGATGGAGAATGATGGGTTGCTTCGTTTGATTGTTTTAAGGTTTAGAAGAGGATGGAGAATGATTTGTTATGAGGATGATTAGTTTTTTAGGAATGATAATATGCTTGACCAATTTTTACCAAAATAATCTTCAATCACCAAAACAATGTTTAGGAAAGTTATTAAAACACCTTTACCGATTTTGACTAAATTAATAAATGATTTTTGATTTAAAAAAAAAAGAAAATTTTATTAATTCTCACATTGTGCCATGATGGATGAGCATTAATTGCTAGGGGCCTAAATGAATGACAAGTGTCCACAATTGCTCCTAAATATTATATGTATAGATTTTTCATCTAATACATTTTTCCAAACCTTGTTCCAAATACCTCTACCATTTGGTTTTGGTGTCTCCTACAACAAACACTGACACCGTCGTTCCTAAATGCATTGCTAACTTACTCTCGTTCTCTGTATTTTCATACTTATCCCGTCACTTGTTATAACCTTCGAAACAGCCCAAATCGTGTCCAGAACGTCCCTAATCGGTTTCAAGTATAAAGTTATTTTTCTTCTCATTCGGTTCTAAAACGATTTTGTAAGTTCTAAAGTTCCTTACCGTTTTGTTTTTTCATTTATTCCAATCAAAAGCCCTTTATCATTGTTGCTTAATCATCTTTGTTTCATGTTTGTTGAATTGTGTATAGGGTTAGGGTTTATGCTTTGATATGGGGAAGAAGATTAGAAAACATATTTTATATAAATAAAGTTTAAATTACTCATTATTTAAACTTATAAGATTTAGAATATTCATAACAAATTCAATTTTGCTCCAAAAATCATTAAAATTTAGGTGTAGCATCTTGACACCTCATGATAAATTATCATAGTTTTAGTTTCTAGAAAATAAACTATTTTCTTATTTTTATTAATTTAAATTCTTTTAATCATGAATAATTGATTAAAAATTCATTTTTGAAGATTTTAATCTCAAAATTTTAGGATAATTATTTCTTAGCATTATAATCTGAAGTAAAAATTATTTGTACATAAAAGATGTATTTTTATTGGTTTTTATATTTTTAATCATTTAAATATGATTTAAATGCATGAAATCAGTTTAAATATAAATAAATTTAGAAAAATTATGGGAAAATTATTTTCATTGATTTACATCAGAAAGTATTACTAATTTTTATAAAAATATTATTTTTTGGATCATATCTTGTATTATTAGTCTTAATTATGTTTAATTAGACATAATTAATCATTTATTTATTTATACTATATAACATCTATTTTATAAATACCTTTCTTATAAATAGAGATAGTCTTATGTTGAAAGTCTTTAATATTATTTGTTGGATCATTGTGTAACTAATACTTATTTGTTTCAATATATATGATTATTGTATTTATTTACAATAATTAGTTAAAGTAATTAACTAAATTATTTTGCCTTAACTATTCAAAACATATTTTATCTAAATATTCAATTGGTAATAATTATATTACCTAAACCACATTTACAAACTTTGAAATATTACTTTTGACATACAACTTTTACATTAATGCGATTTATCATAAAAACTCTAATTCCCTAAATCGATTTAGCAAACCCTATGCCTTAGATCCTAGATACTTTAGACTCTTAGACATTTCCTTGTTAGTATTTATATACATTATAGGTTGAATTCCTCGGAATTTCCATTACTTAGCTCACGACCGCTTAAGTTGGATTTTGATTGCTTTCGCAAACTGTGAGTATATCTTCCCCCTTTTTACTATTTACTATTTTGGGATGACTCATGTACTGTATTATTAAACTTACGTATATTATTTACTAAAGCAATGTGCTCATTGATATGTTTTGTGTGAATTGTATGAACGATTTGTCAAAGTCATTAACCTTTGGGCGCACCTAACAATGAGTAGTACTACGAATTATATTCCTTGGTCATTGCTATGGTTTTTCTTGAACGACGTGTGAACAATTATTGAACGATGTGTGAACGATTATTGAACGATGTGAGGCTTGATTTTGACCCTTTTACATATTACATATATCATAGCACATAAATTGCAAAACACTTTTCTATTATATGTCTTCAAACAGGGTATGCTCACCAATACATTTTTGTATTGACCAAATTATTTTCGTATATGTTTCAGGTTCTTATGAGATCATTTCTAAGCTTTTGGAAATTAGACTTAGATTTGAGATTTATTGGATTTTAGTTTTAGTTGTCACGTTAGAATTTTATATCTTGTAATTTCTTTCAATGTAATAAATTATTCAATTCAATGTATTCAAATTTACATTTATAGTCCATGAGCTATTGAACAATCGTCACTACGTGACACCTCGATGTTTTCGCCATCGGTTGGGGTGTTACATATGACATCACATTTTGAGTATGTGGCAGCTTCCTGTTAGTCTGTGATGTGGGCCAGGGTGTATGAATCCTAATTATCAGTTCATTTGTGATTGATTACTCAATTTTATTAACCAATCAGTTCATTTGTTTGTTTTATTTTGTTCAATTTTCAGTTTTCTTCATTTAATTTTGGTTAATAACCAAAACCAAACTTTGACCAAAATGTATTGTTTTAAAATCCAAGATTTCATATCTAAATCCAACGTAGATGAGAATTAAACAGAAAATCTCACAAAATGTAATACCCCATGATGCAAGCTTTAAAATCCCCTAAGTTTCAGCCATGAAAATTGATTTTTTGGAAAACATGCATAAAAGTTTGTCAACATAAAGCCGATGAGTTCACAGGTTTAAATCTTATAAAATGTAAAGTTAATGAAATCCGTGATTGACCAAATCAATGACTAGCTAAGACAATTACAAAATGTGACCAACATGAGTCCATAACCAAACCCGACTAGTTATGTCTCGCACATCGTATAATAAAGACAATGTATCATCATATGTGAAATACTAGCACTCTTTTATCGTTTGTATCCGGGTTAGAGCGACTAACTAATAGTGGGGTGTCGACCCAATAGATATATTCAAGTGTTCCATGGCTTAGCTAATGGTTACAGTATAGGGAAAATACACGAGGGTTTTATGAGTACTCTAAACATATCGTCTCATGCAGACATAAGGTCTAAAAGAAGTCTAAAACATTATAAATATTGCATGTTTTTTCCCAAACATGAAAACAGTAAAAAGGGGTCGTGAAACTCACATCAAGTCCGTGCAAAAGCTAGCAAAGTAAAGTCCGAGATACTAAAAATCCGACCTACACGTTTCCTATGTACAAAAGACATCTTAGGTCTAAACTAGATGGTTTATCGTTGTTCACCCGACTTATAAAAATTGTTTTTAAATATTCTTGTTTCCTAGGCAAATTCGTTAACTCAATGGTGACTTTATGTTTATAAATAAAAGGTGCTTAGATATATTTATTCTTAGGAAAATGTACAGTTAATTAAACTTGTCATGATTCGTAGACTTATTATATCCAAATCCTTATTTTCGTATATCCTTATCATCGCATTTATTAATATTCCTCAAATATACACTTGGATATCATATTTGTAATCTAAAATACATATCTTGTACATACATTCATGCATACCATCTTACACATACTCATTTATATAAGCATATTTGCACCTACAAACATACATAACACACATATATGTATATATTTTATACACACACGCGCGCACATAACTCACACGCATACATACATAAGCACTCGACACACAACACACATTCATGCACAATACACATACTTACATATACATATCACTCGATTTCATGTGTATTACGGTACACACATATGTATCTAATTATGTATACATCCACGTATGCACAATACACACACATACACTCACATATCTGCACACACACATCACACATACACCATGCACACACATCACACATACACCACGTACACACATATACACACTTGTTCACATTACCATGTTTAATTTTTAGGGTTGATCACATTCTTACCAAGTGTTTGATGAAACGCCTCAACGAAACTCGATTTCATTAAGGTCAATGTGATTCATTAAGGTATGTATGATCTACCATGGTCCATTGTGGCCCATTAAGGCCTAATATGATCCATTAAGACATGTATACTCTTCTATAGTCCATTGTGATACATTAAGGCCCAATATGGTCCATTAAGACTTGTGTGATCTACTGTTGTCCATTATGACCCATAAAGGCCCAATATGATCCATTAAGACATGTATGACATAATGTAGTCCATTGTGACCCATTAAGACCCAATACGATCCATTAATACATGTATGATCTACTATAGTCCATTGTAACCCAGTTAGGCCCACAATGGTCCATTGACACGTATACAACCTACATTTTCCATTATGTTCTATTAAGACATATATGATATACTATTGTCCACTGTGATCCATTGATACCAACATGTTTTACTAAGATGTATATATGGACTACTATTGTTTACTGTGGTCCATTAAGGCTCACTATTGTCCATTAAGACATATACAATATACAATTATCCATTGTGATCAATTAAGGCCTAATATAGTCCATTAAAACATATATGATCTACTATTATCCACTGTGATCCATTGAGGCCCAATGTGTTTCATTAGGCCCACCATGTTTCATGGGGCCCACTATGGTCCACTAAGACATACACAATCTACTTTTGTCCATTGTAATCCTTTAAGCACAAATATGGTCCATCAAGACATATATGATCTAATATTGTCCATTGAGACCCAATATGTTCTATTACGATATATATGACCTACTATTGTCTATTGTGACCCATTAAGGCCCACCATCGTCCGTTAAGACATATACAATATACTATTGTCCATTGTGATAGATTAAGACCCAATATGGTCCATTAAGACATATACAATTTACTATTGCTCACTGTGATCAATTAATGCCTAATATGGCCCATTAAGATATATACGACCTACTATTTTCCAATGATATCCATTAATGTCTACTATTGTCCATTAAGACTAGTATGATCTACTATCATCTATTGTGACCCATTATGGTCCATTAGGACTTATATAATCTACTATTGTCTATTTTGATCCATTTAGGAAAACTATGGTCCATTAAGACTTGTAAGATCTTATATTGTCTATTGTGTTCCATAAAGGCCTTATATGGTTAATTCAGACATGTATGATCGACTGTTCTTCATTGTGATCCATGAAGGCCCACTATGGTCTATTAAGACTTATATGATCTTCAATTGTCTATTGTGTTTCATTAAGGCTCATTATGGTCCATTGAGACATAAATGATATACTATTATCCATTGTGATCCATTAAGTCATATACGATTCACTAAAGCCTAACATGTTCCATTAAGACATATATGGTTTCCTAAGGCAAAAGAAAGTTGAAGAGTATGGTATCATAGATGCATAAACTATGGTACTCGCTATAGTTGAAAGTAAATTTAGTTAGATATACGATTCTATTTTTACCATCTAATATGGTCAGATGTTGATAAAATTTGTGTTTTGCAGAAAGAAGCAAGCAAGCTAGCTAGTTGATCCCTATTGGCTTGAATACCAAGAGGTGGAGTGCCTTCAAAGAGTATCAAATGATAGACATTTGGATGGTTACTCAACAAATAAGTCCCTCCGTCCCTTCACAAGGTAACGAAAATCTTGGTTTTAAAAAAGTGCTACTAGGCGCGAGGCGCACAAAAGAATATCTTACCGTAAATGATCATTTTTTTTAGATGGACTCGTCTTGATCCAAACCCTGACCAATTTTATGCAAAACAAGCTATACATTAGTGAAGAGATCTGCACTAGGACGCGGGAATGCGTGCAACGTCAGCTCACGCAGGACTACTTGTACACCTCAACAATCATGGAATAACCAATATAAGTTTATATGGGCCTCATGTGGAACCTAGTACATGACAGTTGCAGAGAAAGAATGAAAGGGACGTCTGACCAATCAGAGGCCACCATTCCATGCTCCATGATCTCCTGCCATCAGTCAAGACAGAAAGGACAAGTGAAAAGGGACATGCAGCCAACTAAAGGAGGACAACGCAAACTCCCTTAACGGTCTCACCTGTGGGACCCGCACGAATGAGTTGTCAATTATCACCAACTCGTAGGCAGAAATCACACACTATAAATACCTTTTCTTCCCATGAACAAGGGGTCGACATTTTTGCATTCAAAACACAGACAATACACTTAAAGTTTTGTAAGAAAGATTGGTCGAAATATTTGTCCATTCAATACTTTTTTGTAACTGTCACGCAATATCAATAAAATTTCTTCATTTTCTTTATTTACTTTGTATATTGAGTATTGGTTTGGATTGGTGTTTCTTCGATTAGATAGTAAAACTTCTTTTAAAATGTATTAGAATTAGGGGTGTAAACGAGCCGAGCCGAGCCCGAGCCTGACTGGGCTCGAGCTCAGCTCGTTATGGTTTTATGAAGCTCGAGCTCGGCTCGCTAGCAAAATCAAAATCAAAAGCTCGAGCTCGGCTCTGCTCGGCTCGAGGTGATTTGAGAACAACCTCAAACGAGATCAAAGCTCGGCTCGAGATCGTAAAAGCTCGGCTCGCGAGTGTTATTAAATGGGCCTATGAAATAAGGACTTGGGCTTTGGAGATGTGGGCTATAA
Source organism: Ambrosia trifida (assembly GCA_028751855.1). Classification (NCBI taxonomy): domain Eukaryota; kingdom Viridiplantae; phylum Streptophyta; class Magnoliopsida; order Asterales; family Asteraceae; genus Ambrosia; species Ambrosia trifida. Next base: position 22,484,304 of record CM054127.1, read on the forward strand.
ATCATAAGAGATATATAAAAAACTTATAATTATGTTTGAGCTCATTTAGGCTCGCGAGCCCAATCGAGCTTTGTATCTAGGGCTCGAGCTCGGGCTCGATAACTAAACGAGCCATATTTCAGGCTCGGGCTCGGGCTCAGGCTCGGGCTCGTTAAGGCTCGGCTCGTTCGGGCTTTTTACCGAGCCGATCCCTGGTAGCTCGTGAGCCACTACGTGTCATTTACACCCCTAATTAGAATGATATTTTAGAAGTAAATGAAATAAAGACAAAAATACTTTATAGTTAGGATTGTAGATAAAATGATATTTTGGGTTATTTCATCTATCTCTCTACGTACATGATTGTTCAGCATTGTTGATACAATGTTGTAAAGCTGATAATGACTTTGTAATGTAGTGCTTAAATTTTTTTATGCCACTTATTTGTATATATCATTGAAATGAGTTGTGTGCTTCACTTTTCACTTATTAAGCATTCAAAAGTAAGATATTGTGTGGCTTTTTCTTTATTTTATATTTTAAAGTATTAATTTGATAAGGTTATTTCACTTTATTCACATTTAAATTTTAAAGTCACTTTAATCGTGAAGATTACGAGTTTCTAACATTAATGAACAAATAAGTACTATTTCTTGTAATTTTATACAATTTGGACCATGTGTTGCATTATGTAATGAATTTATGTCCTATAAGTAATGAATTTCCATCTTTTGTAATCTTTGGGTTTTCTACTATTGACCCTTTCTTTATGCTTCAAACTAGTATTTGATACCCGTGCGTTGCGGCGGGCATGTTAAAACGAACGAAAAGCATATGTAAAAATGTTTAAGCACACACGTCTATTACGGCGTGTTGACGCACAAAAAATAGACTGAATCGTAAAATATATAAAATTAAAACCAAGTCGAGCTAGAACCCGCATTTTGTGGCAAAGCCGTTAAACGGGAAAAAATAGAATGTTTAACCACATACACGTGTTAGAGAGTGTTAGCTGACAAATATTAGATCACAACACACCAAGATTTATTAAAAACAAAACAAGTTACATTTAGATAGTGGGTAAGCGGGCAACAAGCTGCGCCACTATCCCTTTTTGAATCGCAAAGCCTATCCTACTAAACACAAACCCTTGGTTCTTAGGGCTCTGCGAGTCGCTATGGACCACATTCTGCATAAAACGAAATATTAGATCAAAATATAAAACGAAAAATTCATAAAAGATGATAAGCATAAGAGACCAAAGTTTAAAGCGGAAAAATTTTGAAGTTAAAAATCGAAAATGTTTTGTGACAAATTAAAAAAAAAGGTTAAAAGTAAAAAGAAACCACAACGTAACAAAATAAGTTACTATTGCTAAGCACCCTTAATTGTTATATATAATAATTATGAGTTTAGGTTTGAAGATCAAAGGTTGCTATGTTCTGTACACCATGTTTAAGGGAAGACATGGTGCAACCAGTGAATGGCACTAGTACCTTATTACTCTCACGAGTTCATTGCTGTCGTGGTCATAGGTAGTGGATTTCTAATAGTCATGTGGAGAGTTTCTGTGGGCTACCTCATATGTGCAAAGGAGAGAAATAGAGAGATGTAGAGGAGGGAGTGAACCAAAAACCTCACGGGGGGTATTGCTGGTGGGAGGGTTAATAGGTGGTGGTCCATGTAGTAGGCCGCGATTGATGCGGTGGAGGGTGCTCCATGGATGTGCCGTTGGTTTATGATAGTAAAGTGTTAAATGTATCAACACTTCATTTTTTTTAAACAAAAGTTTATAATAGGTTTATTGTATTGAATTGAATTGTTAAATGTATCAAGCTCATGGTCATTTAAAAAATGATTTGAAGATGTAAATTCGCTTGACCTATAAAGTAGAGCAAGGGATATTTGGAACTTTGCTTGGAACACAAGAACCTTAATGTTGTTACTCTTGGATAGCCGCTGGATTATAACGGAGATGCTAATGGCCGTTTAAAAGTCGTTCAGTTAAGCTCGAGCTCTGCTCGTTGGAAATTTCTTAAGCTCGAGCTTGACTCGGGCTCGTTTATTGTCTACTAGTTAACGTATTAAATAAAAATAATATATAAAATAGGCTCGCGAGCTCGATCTATGAAACTTAGTTTGGGCTCGTTAGTAAACAAGTTTAAATGAAGGGTAAATATTATTAAATATTAATAAAACTAATATTATACTAAGGCTCAATAAGATTTGACGAGCCTCACATGCTAGGTTCAAACTTGGGCTCGACTATTAAACGAACTTTGTCTTAATCTCAAGCTCGACTCAGGCTCGTTTAAAGCTTTCAACAGAGCCAAACTCAAGTAGGTTACACGAGTTACTCGTACTCGGCTAATTTGTACCCATACAAAATACAATATCTGTTTCTGAGAAAAAAATGGACAATCCACGGATCACAATAAATCAGATCAATAACAACCGTCCAATCTCATGCCACGTCACCGATCCGCATACCAACCTATCCCTCCAATCAAAACCCATTCAACTCCAATATATAACCGACTCCCATTACACCATACCCACCATCACATTCCATCAATCTCCCCCAAATTACAAACCCTAGAATTCCAATCTCAATTTCCTTTAAACAAACCAATGGCACCAAAGGCAGAGAAGAAACCCGCCGAGAAGAAGCCGGCAGAAGACAAGGCACCGGCCGAGAAGAAACCAAAGGCCGGTAAGAAACTACCCAAAGAAGCCGGTTCTGCAGCCGTTGATAAGAAGAAGAAGAGATCAAAGAAGAGCGTGGAGACGTACAAGATCTACATCTTCAAGGTGTTGAAGCAGGTGCACCCTGACATCGGGATATCGAGCAAGGCCATGGGAATAATGAACAGTTTTATTAATGATATCTTTGAGAAACTCGCTCAGGAGAGTTCAAGGCTTGCTAGGTACAACAAGAAGCCCACCATTACGTCAAGGGAGATCCAGACGGCTGTAAGGCTTGTTCTTCCTGGTGAATTGGCCAAACATGCTGTGTCTGAGGGTACGAAGGCCGTGACGAAATTTACCAGTTCCTAGAGCATTTATGTTGTTTATTTGTTCGTATGAAAGTTGTTAACTGTTATATGATGACTTTTTTTTAACAGTGCAAAGGTTATGAAATATGTTTGTTTGTTATCATTTTGTGTCTTCCTACTAGCAATTTGTTTAAACGATTTGGGTGTTGATGTTAGATTAACACTAGGCATGGATTGATATTGAAATGTGATATTAATAGTTTCGTATGGCAGTTTAATGGAACAAAATAGATAAAAACATATGAATGTACAATTCGTTATCAATATAACTACTGTTTTTGTGATTTGTTTTAACTGTATTGTTCCCTGGCTAGTGGCGTTGTAGAACCATAAAAAGCTGTTCTTAGATCTGATAAGTTGTGTTTTACGGGTTTAGTGTTTAGGTGCAGCATCAAAGAGTATTTTTGTGTGGTGGTTGTTTATGGGAAATGTGTTTTATCTTAGTTGAGAATGCTTGCCTTCTGGTTGTAATGAGCGTTATGCGCAACTACCACTATGAAATTTCAATGTGGGTGTCTGCAGCTTACCTAAAATGCACCCACACAGAATCTTTGTTTGAAAACTTACAATGAGCGTTTTGCGCAAATACCATTATGATTTTTCAATGTGGGTGTCGCAGCTTACCTAAAATGCACCCACACAGAATCATTGTATTGAAAACTAGTAGTGAGCGTTTTGTGCAATTACCACTATGAATTTTCAATGCGGGTGTCAAAGCTTACCTAAAATGCACCCACACAGAATCATTGTATTGAAAACTAAGTGAATGTTAAACGGTAACTACACGTCCATGCTAATGAACAAAATCATACCTGAGACTCAACCAAGAAAAGAAAACATACAACATGCAGACAACAAATGCAGCGGGAAAGTAAAACGTAAACACCTGCATATACGTCTGTTAACGCAACACAACTAAACTGGAAATAATCTGCATTTTCAGATACATGCTTAAACTACATCAAGCAAAAATTTTGTGAAAAAAAAATTACTCACATGCTAGATATAACCAAAACATAAACAGCGCCAAACATTTATTAAGCAACTGATGAAGAATTGACACGCCATGGAACCAACAGGGCGCATACATCCGTAATACAACAAACTGTAAAACATTTTGACCCACTAAGAAAAATGCAGACAACAGTGCAACAATTCAGCAAAGAAGACACGCGATACAGATTGTAAACAGTGCGTTGCGTAACCCTTATAAACAGCAAGTATCTAGTAATCTAGACAAGAAAATGCAGGTTTGGGTTGAAGAGGACTATCTAGACATAAATAACAATCGTCTCTACAACACACAAAGAAGATATATTTACTTGTATGTACTATCTAGAACACATATAAAACATTTTAATAAGCAACAGAAAGAATTCGTCTACCAACCAACACACAAAGAAGATAAGTTTGTTACACAATGGCAACTGGATTTGGTTTTGCTGTTATGATACATGTGTTAAAAAGGAAGTGAAAATCAAGAACACATGAAAATATATTTACTTGTATGTACTGTAACTGTATTTGAATAAATTTGGACTAAATGCAAAATTAAGGGATACCAAATGTGTCTAACCACTAAGGAACACACAACAAAATACAACTCTTTATCCAAAGTCAACCTAAAAAAATCTTTGCTTTGGGACCAAGTTGATATCTAGGCAAAGAAATAAGACGCAAATAACATTGATAAATACAGGGGTAAAGGTAAGCTGAGCAATTAGGATCTAAACATTGATCATAAACAGCTCTAATAAAAGCAGTTTTATATCACCAAAGCTGCTAACAAATCAAATTTGGAAACCGATACGAAAATCCCATTACCAAAAGTTCAGATCACATCATTAACGCTAATATGCTTTTGCAAGATCATTTGGCAAACCTAAAGTGTTGCTTCAGCTATTTGTATGCAAATGATTAAGATATATGCAAGAGTGAAGAAGTAGACTGCAGTTTCGGTATCTTACATTTGATATATACTACAGTAGGTCAGTAGCTAGTACCTTTGATATTGTAGAATGGTAAACATATAACTTATGACTCATCAGAAATATAACATATTTTCATTTTAGTAAAATTCATACGCTAGATAGAACGGTGAATTTGAAGCAAGATAAAAAAAATATTCAACTGGTCAAAACGGTGAATTTTGTAATTTGGTTTATCAAACTGGTCAACAGGGGTTCTAGGATGCTAACTGATCAAAATCTTTTAGAAAGTGTTTGGGAACAATAGAATGGAACATAGAATGTAACAGAACTAGATTTAGGTTTTGTAAAGTGACTTAAGTGCTTGAAACTTGAAATATAGTATATTGTCAATATTGAGTTGAAATCAGGTGTTTATATGTGACTATAATTGAGATGAATTCCAACATATGTTATGTATAGATTGATCAAGTATCAAACTAATGAAGTTTGATCTTGTAACCCAACATGTGTAAAGGTGAATGGAGCACTTTCGGGTAGTTTGGAAACACCGCCGCAATTGATTTGTGTACTTTGGGTAAAAATGAAGTGGCACTTCCTCATTGGTTGGTTCAATTTGGGAATGCCCCTACAACCTGATAGGCGCATAACATGGTCGAATTTACGTGACATATACCCTGACACTAGATCTTCTGCTTCAGGTTTGACAGACGAGGTTGATGATCTCAAAGACTTTGTCAAGAGTTGTCCCTTTCATTCAAACTAGTTTTATACCCCGTGCGTGCTAAATTTAGTCGTTCTTGCTTTGATTACATATAAATTTGTTCTTCGATTACTAGTACATTACTAAAAAAAACGCGATCTCAAGAAAAAATTCTATCAAGATGTGTAAGAAATAAATTTACTAAAGTTTAGGAACTATAGAATAACTTTATTAAAGTCCAGTGGCAACAACATCAATTTGACTAAAGAATAAAAGGAAAAAAAATGGTTAAAGTTTAGGTATGTTAAATGTAACACAAAAAGAAAGAACAAAAATCGTAAGGGCTGGGTTGAATGTCCAACCCGCGTCCCTTGAGTGTCAGTCCACACAATGTATCTTCTAATGTACATATGGCTATACAAACAGTTTATTGGCCCCAAATGATGAATTCAAGGATAGAGATGTTAATTGACCATGAATCCATGATATGGCTTTTGTTATAGGGGATGAGGTCTTGTCAAACTCCTAATTATGCTCTGTTTACAACATAACAACACACCTTCCTCTGGAAACATCCATGTGACATTGGCCATAGCTGCAAAAGGAAAGACTGTGATTACTGAACTTCAGTAATGAAGCAACAAAAAACAAAGCAATATTTAGTAGAAGAAGAATGCATCGATCTGTTCGCTTCTTTTTCACTGCAAAATCAAGCCATAACCACAGATGAGCACCATGTGTAACCATCAATCCCTTCTTAATGCAACTTATACTTGTAGTACAATGTCCCATTAGACATATATATTACACAGTAGCAAAGGTCCTGATTTAGCGACCTTGGTGAATCGGGTTGAAAGTTACATATGTAGTTATGTACTACAAAGATATTGTTTTTAAAATGAGATTGATATAACTTGCCTCCTGTTCGCAATATTAACGATCTACTTAGTGGGATGAGAAAAGGACATTATCATCATCAGCAGCATCCATTTCGTTTGTTTATTGAAAGAATATAAGCCTCTTACAAGTTTCATTATATCTTAATCATGTAGCCATAGTAAGTGGCAGATGCAGATGCAATACCACCAACAACAACCAAGTCAATAGCAAGAAAACATAATAAATATATAATTATTCTACGCAGCTTGTTGCAGAAAGGGGTGGCGGCGCAGCTTGTTGCACGTCTACCTTCTATTATGATGCAACTTTCGTATTTTGTTTTATTGTATTAAAAAATAAAACATTGAATTATTCTACCAGCAAAAAAAAGGAATAGGTACAGAGCAGACATCATCATCTAAGATGTATTATGGTTTTGATAGATAACTAATCCACATTTAACATTAACAATCCAGTTAAATACATTTCCTCTATTTTGTTTATATGCATAGGACATACATCTTAAATCCATCAATAAAAAAAATTAAAAGCACATAACTAATGTAGTTGATAACGATACCTTCAACGAATCAACACCATGCACCAAGCTTTCTGATCTTTGCTTAATTATACTCACACATCAAACATTGCAACTGAAACATCCCTACATAGAATCCCTGAAATTTAAAATTAAAATAAGCACTAGTTTTGGGATAAAAGAAGAAAAAACTGACTTTAATCGTCCACAGTCCACCACCTGGTCTTTTGTGGCCTTCATATGGTCAACATTAAATAAAAATCAAGAGTCAAGACTATATATCAGAAAGACAAAGAGAGCAAATCTCACCTTTAATCACACCATTACTTGATCATACAACTAAACACATATTTCTTTCCCACTTTAATATGGTTATATGACCCAAACATTTCTTAACACCTTTTTATTTTTATCAGACCGATTACACATTGTACACACCTTTTTGGCTTTGAAGCCATATAATCATTAACACACTTCACAACATCATTTAAAGAGTAATAACCTATAATTCACCCTAACTTTATAATACGGTTATGTAACCATTTCACACCTTAACTCAATTACTATACATTGTATACATCATGAGAAATCTTATAGAACCTAAATCAGTAAATCGGAAGATATTAATAAACTTACCTTTGCTTGATGATGGTGTTACTTAGATGCCACTCGATTTTGAACTATTGCTTTCCGTAGCTAGGAATAACATCCAAAACAACAACAAACTAAAGGTTAGCTGGAAGATGAAATGTTCACCAAACAGATCTTAAAGACTATCCTCCTTTGCTATGTTGACTTCATAGTTCATCCAAATCCTCACACTACACTACACATATTACAATTTTGTCAGAAACACACCCATTTTGTCCACAGGTCAAAGCATCACCCAGTGTTAATATAAGTAGCAGACACATAAAAACAAACAAACGACGCATTCAAATTAAGCTTTAAGACAGCTAAAATTGTTTAGTCATTTCAATAAACAGAATTTATCAGGACCGTAAATACAACTTTTCAATCCAGCGCAATCAACCAAAATTAATACAGAAATGAAGCAGCAATAACATCCAAAAGAAACGCGACCAACATAGTGTTTTCAACAAACTAAGTAGCAGACACATACAAACAATCAACGGCAATCAAAAACCATATTTGAAAAACCATCAATTTCAACATATTAGGTAGCAGACACATGCAAACAATGATCGGCAATCAAAAGCCCAAATTTGAAAAAAAAAACATCAATTTCTAAAAACACAACGACAAAGCAGATTAAACAAATTCTGAAACAGGGTAAACGAAAGGATTCCACACAAAAGAGTCGTCAGAAAACACGCCAAAATAAGAAACTAACAGACCTGGAAATCAATGGATGCAACAAATGCCAATCAAGGTTCAGTGTGTCGTTTGAGACTGGCTAACAACCGTGTCCCTCTTTGGAAGTCGAAGAAGTAAACCACATGTTCCTCGATTCCTCCACTGCCCGGTGTTTTTTACCCCACCCAATCTTCTGTTTCTTCCCTGCTGCAGGTGGTTAGTGGTTCTAATTGCTCAGCTTTGGGTACAAATGTCTATCTATTTATTGTTTATACTTCTATTTGGTTGATCTTGATCAATCGTAGTGATTGAAAGAGATAGAAATCCAATAAAAATTTTGAAGAAATTAATAACTCAACCTTTCATCTATTGATTAATTTGTTAAAATCAAAATAACACTGATTCTCTATATGTGAAAGAAATTAATAATTCAACATTTCACGATCAAACAGCCAAATCAGTTTAATGAATCGTTAGAGAGAAAAACAAATCAGACACCACCGATTAAACAAAATGATAACAAACATAATTCACATGCTTTTGATTCAAACGAATAACAATTAACAAACCAGAAGTCCAATAACAACTAATATTTCATAAACATTCATCAAAAGTACGAAACCTAACGCTATCAGGTTTAATCAGATCATACGAATAAACAAGTAAAAACAACAATAAACGCCCTAAGAGCTAGTAAACTTCGTCACGGCCTTTGTGCCTTCAGAAACAGCATGTTTAGCCAATTCACCAGGAAGAACAAGCCTTACAGCCGTCTGGATCTCCCGTGACGTAATGGTGGGCTTCTTGTTATACCTAGCAAGCCTTGAACTCTCCTGAGCGAGTTTTTCAAAGATATCATTAATAAAACTGTTCATTATTCCCATGGCCTTGCTGGATATCCCGATGTCTGGGTGCACCTGCTTCAACACCTTGAAGATGTAGATCTTGTACGTCTCCACGCTCTTCTTTGATCTCTTTTTCTTCTTATCCACGGCTGCAGATCCGGCTTCTTTGGGTAGTTTCTTGCCGGCCTTTGGTTTCTTCTCGGCCGGTGCCTTATCTTCTGCCGGCTTCTTCTCGGCGGGTTTCTTCTCTGCCTTTGGTGCCATTGGTTTGTTTAAAGGAAATTGGAATGGTAGGGTTTGTGATTTGGAGAGGATTGATGGATTGGGTGTTTTTGTTGGAATGAAGGGGGATCGGTTATATAGTTTTATATATGAGAGTTGAATGGGTTTTGATTGGATGGTTGGGTTGTTGCGCGGATTGGTGACGTGGCAAGAGAAATGGACGGTTGTTGTTGTTCGGATTTATCGGGATGCTTGGATTGCAAAAAAAAAAATTTCATCTCACATCAACAAACAAACGAATGTTATATTTTTCTATTGAAAATCATTTCACAGCTAACAAAAAGACAACATAAAAAAATCGTTGTTTAAATTTTAAATGGAGTTTGACAACCATGAACAAACTTCTATTGCAAGAATTCTATTAAATTATGATAACCATGAACAATAAACTTCCATTGCAAGAATTCTGTTAAGTTATAATAAACCATGATCAACAAATTTCCATCACACCTTTAAAAAAGGGTGGTTATATTTAAACCCCCACCTTTTATTTTAACACCCTCAAAGCGCCTCACTTAGGCCTAAGCGAGACGTTTTGAGCTCAATTCGAGGAGGTCAGTACGAGGGGCAGAAAAAGCTGATTTTTAAATTTGAAGCTCCTCGCTTAGGCCTAAGCGAGGCGCTTCGAGGGGGTAATTTATTTTGGTAGTTGTTTTGATGTTTTGAGTTGGTTTTTTTTTAATTTAATAATTATAAAAAGTTAAAAAAATTTAAAAAACAAAGTAATAACCCTAATCATTGTCAATGACTTAAACTTGACATCATCAACCACGTAAAGTCAATGAATGCGGTATGCACGTTAAATTTCATTAAATGCGGCAATACTTGGATTCGATTGGAGTCTAAAGCTTCGTGTGTCATTTGTCATCCTTGTATTTCCAAGACACAGGCAAGTCCTCGTCTGATAACAACTATAAAGTTGTTTTACTAATTTCATAGTCTTGATACTTTTAGCAATCGGATCGGCGCTGACGCGCAAACCTTCAGAGTTCGTTGTACCGGTTGCAAAAAGAAATCAACAGTCGGATCAACTCTCACACTTATGCGTAGATCAAGGAGATTGATGAAGATATTCATCAAGATGAGCAGGAATTGTTTACCTTCCCATTGATTTCAAGTATGTTGCCTTGATCGTTGACAGCTATCTCTCCGATAACAACTTACTTTTACTTATGGAATCTTTGTACGAAAATCGAAATCATCTCAATCCATGTTCTCCATATCCATACCTTGTTTCAACACACACCAGCTTTGTCATCACAGTTTCCAACCACTAGGAGTGCCGTGGAGGAAGATCGTCAGTTTGTTGTAGTCGATGATGGCGCAGAGGTTAGCGGTAACTTGGTATCCACTTTCAGGTTGTCTTCATTGTTGACCATGGATAAGAGAGATTCAAGCTAATCAAACTCATATCTCAAGTTGGTCTAACAACTGAATTTGACTTGCTTGCATAGGAATCTTGTACGAAATCATTCTGCATGTGTCATTTCATAACTTGCACCGGCTTGAGATATGAGTTTGATTAGCTTAAATCTCTCTGATCCATGGTATCCACTTTCAAAGGATCCATGACATTACATTCTCTAGAAGTTGCTAAAATAGTTAAACATAAGCTGAAATTATACAGTTATTTGGAATGTTCCTGATTATTACAGTGAGATTGATAACTTCTCTATGGAAGCAACAAATTCAAAACAGAGGTAGGTTTGCCAGAGGGTCACTATTCATACATAAAAGAGTATAATCAAACAAGGGTTGTTATCGGAGAGATATCGGTCAACGATGAAGGCAAGCCGTAGCGAGTGTGAAGATCAAGATCAAGAAGAACAGTACGGTCAACGATGAAAGTGTGTTGTATGTATAAAATTGTGAATAATTGTGAGAGTCGATATGAGAGCAATAATCCATCGAGAACTAGAGAAACAGAGAATAAGAGAAGAGATAATAACATACGAGCTACAACGATGTCGTATTTTGGAAGCTGAAGTTCGGAGAGAACTAAATATTCAACATGAGATGACTTGCTTGCATAGGAATCTTGTACGAAATCATTCTCACATGAATATCCTTTGATGAATGTATTAGGGGTTGGAAACTCTGAAGACCAGATATCTGTCAACGATGAAGGCAACATACTTGAAATCAATGGGAAGATAAACAATCCTCATCCACAATGTTCTTACCTATAGCTACCAACCATCCGGTTGTTCATTTTCTTCTCTATACAGAGTGACGATAGGCGTTTTCGATTTCCAAATGAATCAACGACTTAAACTTGACATCATCAACCACGTATAGTCAAAGATTTATTCTCCATATCCATACCTTGTTTCAAGTATCTTGTAAAATTCATTTCGTCTTCAAGACTCCTATGAGTCAACAAAGGTTGACTTTTTTGAGCATTAACAATGACTATATTACATTATTATTATTATTATTATTATTATTATTATTATTATAATTTTTTATTATATTTGTAATTTAGTTCCTTTGTTTTATTATTATAATAATTTATTATTATCAAGAATCGGAAATTAGTAAAACGATTTAATAAATCATTGCTCAGACGTTAGGGTTTGATAAACACAAAACTTATTATTTATAAAGCAACAAAAACACAAATCGTACCGTGAAATAAAGAGAGGCCCATTAGGAGTGCCGTGGAGGAAGATCGTCGGTTTGCGGTAGTCGATGATGGCACAGAGGTTAGCGGTAACTTTAAATTTTGAATGATCGTCGGTTTGCTCTCTTTATACCAATGAGTTTGATTAGCTTGAAATCAATCTCTCTGATCCATAGTATCCACTATCAGGTTGTCTTCATCGTTGACCGCTATCTCTCGGATAACAACTGAAAAGTTGTCTTCAATGATTCTAAAAAACTTGAAAGTAATTACAAGAAGATGATCAAAAAGATGCTACAACATAACTTGCACCGGCTTGAGATATGAGTTTGATTATTATCGTATTTGCAACTTAGTTCCTTTCTCTCGAAAAACAATCCGATTGTTAAAAGTATCAAGACTATGAAATTAGTAAAACAACTGAATTTTACTTGCTTTGCATGAAAAGTTATTTTTAAATGTTTGTTAATATATTTTTAAATGTTTGATCTGCAATATTTGAAAATTATCATTTCTTGACATGCTTGGTAACACCTTGATCTGTAATATCTGAAAATTATCATTTCTCAAAAAGTAATTAAAAACACTTAAAAATGAATTAAAAACAATTGTTGCGAGTTAGGTTTAGTCGGAGGACCACGTACAATGATTCATCAAAGTTGTACAAAGCTGGATGTTTTTACTGGAAAACCAAAACGAGCAATTAACGAAGCGAAACGGAGAGATATAATTTTCTTGGCTTGGAAACAACTTAAAAGAACCAAAAATGAATTAAAATTATTTTTTGGTGATTAACAGATAATTTTAAAGAATTAAAAGAAATTCAAATTTTTTTAAAAAAAAGGCCAAAGCACCTCGCTTTGGTCAAAGCGAGGCGCTTAAGTGCCTCGCTTTGGCCAAAGCTAGGCGATTGAGTGGTTTGATTAGACCACAGGCGCCTCGCTTTGACCAAAGCGAGGCGCTTTGACCAAAGCGAGGCGCTTTGGCTTTTTTTAAAAAAAAATTGAATTTCTTTTAATTCTTTAAAATTATCTGTTAATCACCAAAAAATAATTTTAATTCATTTTTGGTTCTTTTAAGTTGTTTCCAAGCCAAGAAAATTATATCTCTCCGTTTCGCTTCGTTAATTGCTCGTTTTGGTTTTCCAGTAAAAACATCCAGCTTTGTACAACTTTGATGAATCATTGTACGTGGTCCTTCGACTAAACCTAACTCGCAACAATTGTTTTTAATTCATTTTTAAGTGTTTTTAATTACTTTTCGAGAGAAAGGAACTAAGTTGCAAATACGATAATAATGTAAATAATAATAATAATAATAATAATGTAAAGGTAGATCGTGGAAATCAATTACAGTTATTTGGAATGTTTCTGATCATTACAGTAACGAAGTCATTCTCACATGAATATCCTTTAAAATCAATGGGAAGATAGATAAACAATCCTCATCCACAATGTTCTTACCTATAGCTACCAACCATCCGGTTGTTTTCAGGTAAAGCGATCGTTTTACTCATATAAAGTGTTCGATGTCACTGTGAGTACACATTGTACATGACATTACTCATATAAAGAACTAAAGCCACATATCTTGCCATTAATACCAACGATGATTGCCTGTGAGATTGATAACTGGACAGGTTAGCCAGGTGTTTGTCAAAAAGGTAGAGCACACCAGTAGAGCAAAAAGTTGTGTGTATGAATAGTGACCCTCTGGCAAACCTGCGTAAAGGACTAAAGCCACATATCTTGCCATTAATACCAACGATGATTGCCAGAGGGTCACTATTCATATATAAAGAACATTAATCGGTTTTATTTAGCGTAAAAAGTTCATTGTACATATACCTCCTTATCTAAAACAAATCACATCATTGTACATATACCTGATTAGACCACGTACAATGATTCATCAAACTCATCGTTAGCGCCGATCCGATTGTTAAAAGTATCAAGACTATGAAATTAGTAAAACAACTGAATTTTACTTGCTTGCATGAAAAGTTCATTGTACATATACCTCCTTATCTAAAACAAATCACATCATTGTAGAGGTTACTAGGTTACTCATTACCGCTGGACGTTGAAGGTAAACATGGACAGTGAGAAGTGAGATTGATAACTTCTCTATGGAAGTTGCTAAAATAGTTAAACAAAAACTGAAATTGAACAGTTATTTGGAATGTTCCTGATCATTACAATAATACTTGGATCCGGTTGGAGTCTAAAGCTTCATGTGTCATCTTGGTCGAACTCATGTTGCAACATTCGTCTTGTGTGGCAACATACTTGAAATCAATGGGAAGATAAACAATCCTCATCCACAATGTTCTTACCTATAGATACCAACCATCCGGTTGTTTTCAGGTTGTCTTCATCGTTGACCGCTATCTCTCGGATAACAACTGAAAAGGTTGTCTTCAATGATTATAAAGAAACTTGAAAGTAATTACAAGAAGATGATCAAAGATGCTACAACATAACTTGCACCGGCTTGAGATATGAGTTTAATTAGCTTGAATCTCTATAATCCATGGTATCCACTTTTAGGTTGTCTTCATCGTTGACCGCTATCTCTCGGATAACAACTGAAAAGTTGTTTCATTAATTCCAATTCCAATTCCACCGGTGCAATCAGAATCTGAAGAGAAACTATCATCTTAGAGAGATATCTGTCAACGATGGAAGGGAACCCGAAACAATAGAAAGTAATTACAAGAAGATGATCAAAGATGCTACAACATAACTTGCACCGGCTTGAGATATGAGTTTAATTAGCTTGAATCTCTCTGATCCATGGTATCCACTTTCAGGCTGTCTTCATCGTTGACCGCTATCTCTCGGATAACAACTGAAAAGTTGTCTCATTAATTCCAATTCCAATTCCACCGGTGCAATCAGAATCTGAAGAGAAGCTATCTCTCGGATAACAACTGAGACAGGTTAGCCAGGCGTTTGTCAAACGAACAATTAAAATAAACTTTTCATGCAAGCAAGTAAAATTCAGTTGTTGGACAGTGAGATTGATAACTAGACAGGTTAGCCAGACATTTGTCAAACGAACAATTAAAATAAACTTTTCATGCAAGCAAGTAAAATTCAGTTGTTGGACAGTGAGATTGATAACTGGACAGGTTAGCCAGACGTTTGTCAAACGAACAATTAAAATAAACTTTTCATGCAAGCAAGTAAAATTCAGTTGTTGGACAGTGAGATTGAAAGGTGGCAGGAAAAGCATAAAAAAACTAACTCAAAAGACCAAAAAATAAAATAAAAAAAATTATCCGAAGCGTCTCGCTTAGGCCTAAGCGAGGCGCTTCGAGTAAAAAATTTCAGCTTTTCTGACCTCGTACTGACCTCCTCGAAATGGGGGCAAAGCGCCTCGCTTAGGCCTAAGCGAGGCGCTTTGAGGGGGGTTAAAATAGAAGGTGGGGGGTTGAAATAGACCGGGCCTTTAAAAAAACAAACTTCCATCACATAAATTCGGTTAAGAGGGTGTTTGGGATTGAGTTTCAAAACAACTTACTGACTTATTGGCTTTTCCAAGAAGCCAATAAGTCAATAAGCTGTTTGTGTAACCCAAAACACTTTATGTTTTGACTTTTGGCTTTTGGCTTTTAAGGGTGGAAAAACTGTTTTTGAAAAGTTAGAAATCATGGCTTTTGGAAAAAAAATTACAAATTTACCACCCATACAACTAATATTCACAATAAGTTAAGCGAAACACTTAAAAAAAGACAATCTATTGACTTTTTTATGTTTCTCATTCCAAAAGCTAATCCAAACACTTTTTTTAAAACTCCTTTTCAAAAAGTCATAAACCAATAAGCACTTTTGACAAAAAACACTTTTACATTTTCAAACTCAATCCCAGACACCCTCTAAATTATGACAACCAAGAACAACCAACTTCTATCTTAAGAATTCAGTTAATTTATGACAACCATGATCAAGTTTGGTAAAAGGAAACGGAGATAGCCACCTTATTTCTATCATCAAGTACATTCAAATCATACAATTATTGGCAATATCTACCCTCGCGTGCATTAGAACTTTATTTATTTTTTAAATTAATAATAATTAAGAAAAACAAAATATTTTTATTAAATAAAATAAAAAACGAATAAAAAAACAAAATATAAACACCAACCACACATACAACCTACTTCTGCAACCACACAAACAAAATATTTTTATTCTCTATCTCTCTCAATCAACTCCACCTCCACCACTTTACCAATTTTGCAACCACCTCGCCTCCACCACATCACCACCTCCAGTCATCTCCGTCCACCATCACCACTTCCCACTCCTATTAATCAACCTAAATTATATCTATTGTTATATTTAATGAACTTATATAAAGTATATGAATCTACAAAGTAAAATAATGTATATTAGTATTTATCGATGACTTGTCAATTAAGGACGATTTGTAATATTAATGAATCATAGGAATCACGACCAAGACATTCAACCACGAACGAGATTAGTTATAACATGACATAATTGGACATAGGAAACCAAGTAGCGACTATGATCACTTGGACATTGGACTACTAAGAACTTAGATAATAATACATAGGACTAGATGTTAATTAACCGACACTTAGAGCTTGGAGAGTTGTAGAACGTGATCACGTGAACGTTAGATGTTTGCTCGTTAATTGTGACATGGAGATGAAATACAATTAAGACCTAAGGTGATAAACCCGACAAATAGAAGTTCGGATACAGAATTTAAGTATGCCCACACGTGTAACCGCAATATTAGTTACACTCGCTAATGGTTATAAACTTGAATAGGATCTCGCTAAATGATCAATAAATGGAAACTTGACTTGGGATGCCATGTGGACGTATGATACGCTGCTAAGGTGAGTTCCGTGTACCATTCCCCTTTTTCTGTTTTAGTGTTTTGGGGTGAACATATGCTTGTGTGTGTAAATTGTTTGATGTTACAAGATACTAACTGCCGGATAACACTGACATTCATTAGCTTATAGGTAAGCCACTTAATATATGGGTAGTACTACTTGGGGAATCCCCCACGCAAGGTGGACTCGAGATTTAATGACCCGGGAAACCCTCCACTAAGGTTTTAGACCATTGCGGCATATATTTTGCCACTGAATCAATATGGGCAGTTATTGATTCTTCGTTTAGGGTTGAGGTGTCGCTTGTACATCACAAGTGTTAAACTGTGTAAACTTGCTTTTGAACTGATAAACTGTTTTGGATCCACTTAATATTACACGGACTCACCAGCTTAATTGCTGACCAAACTCTTTTAAGCATGTATTTAGGTACCGCCATTGGATTGGATTGGAAATGAGGTACGAGTTCTAGATGATCAAGTATGGAACGTTATGAAGACTATTCTACTTGCAGATTAGAGCTAAGCTTGGATAACTATTTCAACTAGTTGATTACAACTCGCCAGCTGCTTCGACGACCGCTGCGATTCGTCCCTGCATAGCTATTAGGCTATTTATTTAAGTTATGTATTTATATTTTTGGATTAGAAATTGTATAAACGTTAAATATTAGTCATCGTTGCTTCCGTTGTGCAAGTCTGTTACCAATATGTTATTTCGTCTAGCCCCTCCTGGTCGGGTTGTTACAAAAGCCCTTGATTCGAAAACTCCCATCCAAGCTTTGTCTAGTTTTACAAAAATCCCTCCTCCTCTTGCATTACCACCACGGGTCTTTGGATGCACTGTCTACACTCATATACCTAAACTAGTTTTATACCCGTCCGTTGGATGTGTTGTACAACAAAATTATACAAAATATATAAACATTATATTTCTTAAGGTTTGTTTACTAATCACCAAATCAAGAAGTGAATCATCTGTTGCAAGTAAAGTTTGTTTACTAAGGTCCGTTCTAGACCAGTGGGTATGTTAAAGAGCCCTGCCTGAAATAGTTGTTGCTTCAAACAACTGTTACTCAGTTCTGTTCCATAAACATATCATCTATGGAACAGGCCTTGGTAGCTGTTTGTCTAAAACAGATGTTGCATCAACAACTCTTACTAAGGTCTATTCCATAGATGATATGTTTATCGAACAGGCCTTAGTAACAACTATTCGAAGCAAAAACTGTTTCAGACAGCTTTCCTTAATAGACTCAGTGCTCTGGAACAGACCTTAGTAAACAGACTTTCCTTACAACAGATAATTGACTTCTTGATTTGGTCTTTACTAAACAGACCTTAAACAATTTTTACTAAGCTCTGTTTCATAATAAAACTCTCGTTTTTTTTTCGTTTTTTGTATAGCACTATGGTACTCGTTGGAAAGATAATAAAATGCTCGTTAATTTAGTGTAATTTTTTTTCAAAAAAAAATGTCGTTTAAAAAAGTTATCAACATTTAAAAATCATGGGGGAAAGTGCATGTGTCATGCACATGAGAGAGAGAAAATAATTTAATACTAGATGGAGTATCCATGACCCATTTATTTGACCCGGTAAAATGAGCGGGAAAAACAGAAACTATGCTCCCATATGATAACATGTGTCTCAACTTTGCTTTCATTTATATATACTAGTAGATAGTAGATTTAATCATTCGTCTTCCCAATAAAGCCCTTGATTCGAAAACTCCCCTCCAAGCTTTGTCTAATTTTACAAAAATCCCTTAACCTATTGCATTACCACCACGGGTCTTTGGATACACTGCCTACACTCATATACCTAAACATGACAGGGGAAAACTCGGCCATCTGCTAAGAAGTGTGTATTTGTTGGCTATGGTATAAATAAAAAAGGATACCGATGTTATAGTCTAAAGCGACAACACATGTACGCTACCCTTGATTATGACTTTCTTGAAATTAAATTCTTTTATAACTCCCAATACAGTGGTCAGGGGGAGAAAGCATATGACACCCTGAGTTGGCTAGAATGGACTCCTTCATCAGAAGAAGTTAATCACAGTACCCGAGATGATTCATTTACTTCCTCACAATCTGATTCTCCCACCGTTAGTGCCACTAACCGAGATTTCCCAAGTCCAGATACTGAGGTTAGTCACTCTCAGGTAGAAGAAACTCAAAATACTGAAACTAACACTGAAACTGACAACAATGAGATAGCATTAGAATATAATTTGCAGGAACAACCAATACAAGAAAAAGAAGAACCGATACAAGAACAGGAGGAACAAGATGTTGAAGAAGAAATAACAGAAAGATATGTCATACCTCCAAGAGCCAATAGGGAGGTCCCTCCAAAACGATACTCTCCTGAAAAGAGGCAAAGTCGTCCAGATATCCCATGGCTAATATTGCTAATGGTAATTTATCTAGGGAAACCAAATCCTTTAACGCTTCCCTATATAATGAATAAATCCCAACCTCGGTAGAACAAGCCATGGATTCTGAAAATTGGAAAGACGCTATGGAAACAGAAATAAAAGCTCTCATAAGGAATAATACATGGGAAAAATGTGATCTTCCCCAGGAAAGAAACCGGTGGGCTGCCATTAGCTCTTTACAATCAAACACAAACCTAATGGAACCATTGAAAGATATAAAGCTCGACTCATAGCCAAAGGCTACACCCAAAAATATGGGATTGACTACTCCGAAACATTTTACCAGTTGCTAAAATTGACACAATCCGCATTCTCTTCTCCATCGTTGCAAACAAAGGATGGCCTCTTCATCAGTTTGACGTTACAAATGCATTCTTACATGGAGAATTGAAAGAAGAAGTTTACATGGAGGCTCCCCCAAGATTCACAAAGGACTTTAAAACTAAGGAAGTGTGTAGGTTAAAAAGAATTCTTTACGGCCTTAAACAATCCCCTCGGGCCTGGTTTGGCAGATTTACATTGGCAATGAAAGGATATGGTTTCCGACAAAGTAATTCTGACCATACGCTATTCCTTAAACAAAGAGGTAACTTTGTAACTTGTATAATTATATACGTTGATGATATGATTATTACATGTAATGATGAAGAAGAAATAAAGAAGTTAAGGACAAATCTATTCACCAAATTTGAAATGAAAGATTTAGGAAGGCTTGGGTACTTTTCTTAGAATTGAAGTCCTTAGGTCTCAGCAATGGATTTTCATATGCCAAAAGAAATATGTCCTAGACCTCCTAGCTAAAATAGGGATGATTGACTGTAAACCAGTTGATACTCCTATGATGACTAACCATAAACTGTGCACCGAAGAAGGAAAAGAATTAGCAGACAAGGAAAAATACCAACGATTGGTGGGCAAACTTATATATCTTTTGCATATTCATCCTGATATTGCATATGCAGTAGGAGTTGTCAGTTCATGCATCGACCTCAAGTAAGTCACATGGATGCAGTTCTAAGGATCATAAGATACTTCAAAGGGACTACAGGTCGTGGTATATTGTTTTAGCAAGATAAACACCTAAAGATTTAGGCCTATACAGACACAGATTGGGCGGGAAACAAAGAAGATTGAAGATCGACTTCAGGGTACTTTACTTTAGTTGGTGGAAACTTAGTTACATAGAGAAGCAAAAAACAAAAGGTCGTCGCCTTATCCAGCGCCGAAGCAAAATTCCGACGCATTGCACGAGGATTAGCAGAAGTTCTTAGGGTACGCAAAATTCTATCAGAGATTGGGTTTCCACAAACTGAGCCTAGTAAGATTATGTGTGATAACAAAGCAGACATACAAATTTCAGAAAATCATGTTCAACACGACCGAACAAAGCACGTGGAAATTGATAGACATTTTATAAAAGAAAAACTCGAAGCAGGGATTGTAGAACTTCCATTTGTACGCTCAAAAGAACAACTCGCAGACATTTTAACCAAAGCCGTCAACGGAAGCTTTTTCGGTAGCTGTCTTAACAAGTTGAGCATCGGAGATCTCACTACTCAACTTGAGGGGGCGTGTCAGAAAACAAAATCAAGGATTAGCCTTTTCTCATCATTACCTTATTTGAGAGATTGCATACAAATCATTTAGCCATTAGAATCAATTGGCCCATTATTTCCGGCCATATTTCCTTATTATTGTATCTTCTACTCCTATTTATTGGGCCATTTTTTCATCATCGTAAACATACAAGTTATACACAGAAATATAAAAAACTCTATGATCAATCGAACACACCCAAATACACCAAAAAATTAGAATAAATTTACATCAAATTACAACCATTTATCTAGAGTTAGATTCCTCCAAGCTAAGGAACGTATTGTCTTTTACATCTTTTATACATGATAAGGAAGCGTAAAAAGTTGAATAAATAAGTATCTGTATGAGCGAGTCCAACTCCAACTACAAAAGCAACAATGGAGATCCAGATTCCTTTTTCACCCATCATCTTATGACTTCTTTCTTGCCTTATTCTACTAAATCACCAAGCTCATAATCTCCAGCTCACCTCATACAAACAACACCAACCATGCAAAGCTCCCTCTAGTTCGCTACTTACACCACCTCTTAGGAACACTCCTACATCTTGCTCTAGGAAACTTAACTCAAGAAAGTCAGATCTTTTGAGTCCGTTCGTGATCAGGAGTCATGAAACCTCGTGGAAACCATTGGTTAATATTGAAATGGCCGTCGCAATCAATCTTACTAAGAAGATTTTCACGATGATGAAGTACGTAGTTGTTTCTAGAGTTGCGGTTGGAACCAAATGCAAGGATCAGGCAATGCTTATTGCGTTGATTAGACAGATTGAATCTTTATCAGGTGGTTTTGATGGGTCTGATAATGAACTTGTAACTATTTGATATACATGTCCAAGACACAACATATAACAATGTTATAACTAAATGATATGATAAAACAACTTTATCTATGAAAATTGAACCGCTTTCCTTCAAACTTAGACCATGTGTAATGGAAAGAGGTTTGGGGCGTTTTTGGGGCACCCCCCCCCCCCCCCCCCAAAGGAATTGGGGCGTTTTATGGGGCAAGGTGAAAAAAACCATGGCGTGGAAAAAGAGTTGGGGCCAATCAGATTTCAAATTTTTATTAAATAATAAAACCTTGGGATTAGTAGTCAAAACGGGGGAAAGAGTTAAAAAAGAATCGAAAATTAGATGGATGGACATGAGCCGTCGTGTTTGGGAAGACAATGGAGGGTTGGGTACCAGACTTCCTTGTGTGGCCGGTTCAGTCCAAGACCTTCTCAACATCAACAACAGAGTGGGCAGGGATGAACTCCAAAGGATGAAACTGTAAGCAGTGTTCATTAAGATATGCTGGTTGATAAGGAAATCAAGGAACAAAACCAACCTACCAATACAGCCGTAAAAGATCCTTGAAGATATTAATGGGTGAAAAAAAATCCAAACTTAAATATCTGGAATCGGCTAAATGGTGCAATTTCGAGTTTGGATAGTTAGTATTTGTAATCTGTTGTCAACTTAGTGAATTATACTAGCTTGTTTGATAACGTAACTTTTACTTCAATAAAAGTGTGAATGTGCGTAAGTCTTAAAATTCAAAGAGATGTTATGAAAGTCATAATTTTGAAACAGGGGGGTCATCTCAAGTCGAAGCTGTGCGATTATTAAGGCTCCAGGGGCGAGGATCCACAAGCCATACGATTCATCAACTGCTTGTTGTAGCGCTTTTGAGAACAGATTGGGCGCGACACTCTTTAATCCAAGTATAACTCATGTATCGGATGAAACCAAAATAAAGAACAAGCATATCAATTAATCTAATTGTTAAAAACATATTATATATCCCTGGTGGCATAATCAGCTTTTATCTAAGATTAATAACAGATTTACGGCTCATTCCAAGACCAACCCAAATCAGTTGAACGAATTATTAAAAAAAAAACAAATGAGATGCCACAGGTAGAACAAAATGGTAACTAACATATTTCATAAACTTTGCATTACACAAACAGATTCAATCAAATAAAACTAAAAAACTAAGAGCTAGTAAACTTCGTCACGGCCTTTGTGCCTTCAGAAACAGCATGTTTAGCCAATTCACCAGGAAGAACAAGCCTTACAGCCGTCTGGATCTCCCGTGACGTAATGGTGGGCTTCTTGTTATACCTAGCAAGCCTGGAACTCTCCTGAGCCAGTTTCTCAAATATATCATTAATAAAACTGTTCATTATTCCCATGGCCTTGCTCGATATCCCGATGTCTGGGTGCACCTGCTTCAACACCTTGAAGATATAGATCTTATACGTCTCCACGCTCTTCTTTGATCTCTTTTTCTTCTTATCAACGGCTGCAGATCCGGCTTCCTTGGGTAGTTTCTTGCCGGCCTTTGGCTTCTTCTCAGCCGGTGCTTTGTCTTCTGCGGGCTTCTTCTCGGCGGGTTTCTTCTCTGCCTTTGGTGCCATTGATTGGAATGAAATTCTAGGGTTTGTAATTTGGGGGAGTTTTGATGATTGATGATTGATGATTGATGATTGTGTGTGATTGAAGTGGGTTATGGGCATCGGTTATATAATAAATGGTGAATGAGATTTTATTGGATGGTTGTGTTGTTATTCGGATTGGTGACGTGGCTGAGATTGGACGGTTGTGATTGTTAAGGTTTATTGTGAAGCGCGCGGATTGCATTTTTTTCTCCATCAACTAAACAAACTTACGGCATAAAACAATTTTTTTAAAGTTTTTATATTTTTGGTACTTTGAAACTTATATGAGGATCCCAAAGTAAACTCCTCCTGCTCAGGTCATGTATGGGGTTGCTAAGCTCATTTTTGGGTTGCGGCCTTGTTAGCCACATTTGATGGTGGATGCAATATCTTGTTTAGTGGCGATTGGCATCACTGCCGATGCGACTAGGTGGCTTGGGCCTCCTTTCAACTAGAGATGTTGGGATGTAAGCCTTTATGGCATCTAGAGCCTAGTCCTGGAAACTACAGGATCCTATCCTTCAAAACAGCGGGGTCGTCAGGCTTGACCCGGACTATCAGCAAGCACTTGAACGCTTAAATGTCTCTCTCCCAGACTTTGATATTGACGGTTTTTCTAATAAGGACACCGCCCCCTCAAAGCCACAAAAAACCTTGGCGAATGCCTTGTTTGGCAAAATCGCTCAGAGCCTAGGATAGGTGTTTGAGTTGCCCCCTCGTCATAAGGCAGTGATTGAATGCCTGAAGGGTGCCCACGCTTAGGATTTTTTGACCGTTATCCCAATTGAGGGTTTGGGCCAATGCATGTCTACAGTAGAGTACAGGACTACCCTCAAACACCAGTTGATGATCCTATGTATCCGGAAGATGAAACTTGCCCAATCTTTCGTAAAGCTTGTATAGATAAATATTGTAACACCCCAACCGATGGCGGAGTCATCGAGGTGCCACGTAGTAACGATGACTATCACCCAGGTTTTGATATTGGTGGTTTTTCTAAAAAGGAACCCCCCCCAAAGCCTTAGAAAACTTTGGCGAATGCCCTTTTTGGCAAAACCGCTCAAAGCCTGAGTGAAGTTTTTGGTCTGTCCCCAGCCAGAGGGCAGTTATTGAATGCTGGCAAGGCCCCCACGCCCAAGATTTCCTAACTGTTATCTTGATCGAATGTCTGGGCCAAAGAATGTTCGCTATTGAATACAAGGCCATTTTTAAATATCATTTGATAATCCCCATGTACTATGAGGATGAAATCTATCTGATTTTTCGTAAGGCCTGCCTGGATGAATACGGGGAACATGCGGTACATTGCAAGGAGTTACCCGGGTTCAAATATATGCAGAAGGGAGATCCACCCTGCGTCCAACAGATCTCGTCGTATTTGGGTGGGCCGATGGGAAGCATGCTTGTGTTGACCTGACAAATGTATCTCCTTTAGTTGGGTTGAGGGATAGTGGGTTTGTATCAGGGGAAGCGATGCGAAAAGTAGAGGCAAAAAATGTAGAAAAGCATGCTAAAGCCTGCGAGGAGAACAAACACGTTTTCGTACCCCTGGCTTTTCATACCTTTGGCTCATTGGCACTGGAGACTACTCGTTTCCTGACCAAGGTCTAGCGGGTTATTCATAGTAGTGTCTCGGCTCCGGGTGGGCAAAGTTACGTTTTTAATAAATTAGGGTTTGTCATTCAGAAATAGGTGACGACGCAACTTATTGCCCGTCTGCCCACTATCTTAATGTAATTTTCTCAGTCATGAAATGAGAATTATTCGATTTTTATTACAAAAAGAAAAATTAAGGCCAAACGTCACTAATAAAAATGTTTACCTAATCTCATTTAATAAAATAATGATGATATAACCATATAAAAAATAGTTTACAAGTCAACCTTCCCACATCCCACATGCTTATATTACCATCTCTATAACTATAATTCCCAAGCAAGCATCTGCATCTCACATGAAACAACAATGGACCTCCAGATTCCTTTTTCACTCATCATCTTCTTCATTACCTTCTTCTACATATACACCAAGCTCATAATCTCCAACTCACCTCATACAAACAACAACATTCCTCCACAGCCATGGAAGCTCCCTCTAATAGGCCACTTACACCACCTCTTAGGATCACTCCCACACATTGCTCTATCAAAGTTGTCCCAAACTCTAGGCCCAATCATTCATCTTCGCCTAGGCGAATTCACCGCCGTCGTGATCTCCTCCCCGGATTTAGCTAAACAAGTCATGAAAACCAATGACCTGACTTTTGCAAACCGTCCCAAGCTTCTTAGTGCTGAAATTGTTGGATACAACTACACTGACATTGTATTCGCCCCTTACGGCGAATACTGGAGACAAATGCGTAAAATATGTATCTTGGAACTTCTAAGTGCCAAGAAAGTAAGATCATTTGAGTCTAGTCGTGATCAGGAGTCATGGGGCCTTGTGGAATCTATAGTTAATGAAGGTCCAGTGACAATTAATATTACTGAGAAGATATTCACTACGATGAATGTGATCGCGTGTAGAGTGGCGGTTGGAAGCAAATGCAAGGATCATGGGATGCTTCTAGAGTTGATTGAACAGGTTGTGTCATTATCTGGTGGCTTTGATGTGTCTGATTTGTTTCCTTCGTTTAAAGTATTGCATTTGGTGTCTGGAATGAGGGGAAAGTTGATGAATATACATGGCAAGATTGATAAGATGTTGGATGGTATAATATCTGACCACCAGGAGTGTCGGGCCAGTGGCGATGAATGGGCCGAACAGAATGAAGATCTTCTTGATGTTTTGTTGAGGCTCAAAGATGATGGTGGGCTTCAGTTTCCGTTGACTTTTGATAACATCAAAGCAGTCATCTTGGTTAGTACTTTGTACTCTGTTAACTACTGATAAGCTGATTCAAGTCGAGTCACGCCAAGCCAGGCTGGGCTAGTGGGCTGGGGCACAAACTAATTATATGGGCCAAGTGGGCTCGGCTTGTTTAACTTGACGTGTTGAAATGTTGAGCTCTAGCTTGGCTCAACTCGTTTTTTTTTTTTTATTTTGTATTTTTTACTAATATTTCTTGTAAGCATTTGGAACTAAGTTCAAGTTGTATTTTCGCTTTAAAGTGGCTCCAAATGAGTAAGTTTACATTGGCTCAGGCTTCAGCCGAGCCAATCTAGTTTCGGTGAAATGTTTATGTACTAAACTAATTCTCTTTTCATGCTATTGATACAGGATATGTTTGCAGCCGGTACTGATACTACTTCGGTGATAATTGAATGGACATTGTTCGAACTAATGATGAATCCAAGGGTAATGCATAAACTACAAGGAGAGCTTAGGCGGCTTCTCAAGGGTAAGAAAAAGGTCTACGAGTCGGATCTTAAAGATCTTGATTACTTAAGACTAGTGATCAAGGAAACCTTGAGGTTGCACCCTCCTCTTCCGTTGTTAGTTCCTAGAGAGTGTCGTGAAAAGTGTAAGATCGGTGGGTATGATATTCCTGTTGATACAAAAGTCATTATTAATTTCTGGAAAATAGGACGCGATCCAGACTATTGGAATAATCCTGAAAGTTTCGTACCAGAAAGATTTAACGGGAGTTTAATCGACTTTAAAGGAACACATTTTGAATATCTCCCATTTGGTGCCGGAAGAAGAATATGCCCCGGCTTAACTATGGGTATGGCTAATGTAGAGCTTCTTCTGACGAGACTACTCTACCACTTCAATTGGGAGCTTCCGAATGGTGTGAATCCGGAAGATCTTGATAGGAGCGAGACTTTTGGAGCCACTTTAAAGCGAAAACATGACTTGTACTTAGTTCCAAGTGCTTACAATGCAGATTAGTGACAGATAGTTGTGTTTTCAGTTATGATATTGAACTATATTGTATCTTAATATGTTTGGGTCATTTTAATGTAATAATGAAACTGTAAAACCTTTCATTTTAGTGCTGCAGTTCTACCCCTCTGCTTGTGAATATAGGCTTTGAAATTTTGTTTAACATTTCACTATTATCATTCATTCTTCCCCAATGTATGTATACTTTGAGTACTTATTCAAGACTTCACATGTATCATAATTGAATAAGACGTCAAATCGTTGTGTAGAGTGATGGAAGACAGGGGCGGATGTAGTTAATAGGGAGGGGGTGCGGACGTTGCGGCTCAACTTCACGCGCGTAGTGGAAAATTAGTGGAAAATTTGGTTTTTTTTTTACGAAATTTAAAAAACGTTGCTACTAAAATGAAAAAAATGAAAAACGTTACTACTGAAAAATGTTTCTAGATCCGCCACTGATGGAAGAACTTAGTGAATTAAATTTGTGTATGTCCTTATTTACTACAGTACAATTGTAACACTGAATCTGTGATAATGGTTTCGTCTATCTGTAACTGTTGCGAATCATCAGTTCTTTATTCAGGATTGGTTTCTGATTGTTAACGGTTTGGTTTAGATGATACAGCGATCCAAGATTGTGTGTCATTTGAGCAAAGCTTTTAAAATTTGGATCCCTGATTAAGTGTTGCTTTCATACCAATCTGCTAAAGTGCTAGGATAATCATATTACAAAGTACAAAACATAAATCTAACAAATTA
This sequence comes from Ambrosia trifida, assembly GCA_028751855.1. Taxonomy (NCBI): domain Eukaryota; kingdom Viridiplantae; phylum Streptophyta; class Magnoliopsida; order Asterales; family Asteraceae; genus Ambrosia; species Ambrosia trifida. Next base: position 22,512,389 of record CM054127.1, read on the forward strand.
TATGCATAAACCAATAAAAAAAACAAACTGAAAATATACCAGATGAATAAACTGATAACAAACAAATGTCATATACTTTGCATTGGATAAACTGATTCAAACACATACAGACCTCAGAGACATGATACCATAATTCCATAACTAAAAACCTAAAAGCAATAACCCTAACACCTTAAGAGCTTGTAAATTTCGTCACGGCCTTGGTACCCTCAGAAACAGCATGTTTGGCCAATTCACCAGGAAGAACAAGTCTCACAGCCGTCTGGATCTCCCTTGACGTAATGGTGGGCTTCTTGTTATACCTAGCAAGCCTGGAACTCTCCTGAGCGAGTTTCTCAAATATATCATTAATAAAACTGTTCATTATTCCCATGGCCTTGCTCGATATCCCGATGTCTGGGTGCACCTGCTTCAACACCTTGAAGATATAGATCTTGTACGTCTCCACGCTCTTCTTTGATCTCTTCTTCTTCTTATCAACGGCTGCAGAACCGGCTTCTTTGGGTAGTTTCTTGCCGGCCTTTGGTTTCTTCTCGGCCGGTGCTTTGTCTTCTGCGGGCTTCTTCTCGGCGGGTTTCTTCTCTGCCTTTGGTGCCATTGCTTTTTTAGAGAAAATTGGGATTGGAATTCTAGGGTTTGTGAGTTGGGGATGATTGATGGAATGTGATGGTTGTTATTGGAGTTGGTTATATATAGGAGGGGAATGGGTTTTGATTGGAGGGATGGGTTGGTATGCGGATCGGTGACGTGGATAAGATTGGACGGTTGTTATTATTCTGATTTATTGTGATCCGTGGATTGTCCTTTTTTTTCCTCATTTCTCGTCATCAGAAACGGATATCGTATTTTTTTAGTTGCACCAACGTGGAAACTCATATCTTTCTATTGAAAATCATTTCACAGCAATAAAACTAGCGTTATCAAAACGGTGCGTTGCACTGGGAATTCTCTATGTTACACGGCAGGAACTTATAAGTATTAGTTCGTTTTTTATGGTATAAGCACTAAGACTATTTGGTGTGGGCACGGGGAATAGAAACGGGGAGATGATGTGGTCTTTTTACCGATGGGGAACACCCCCGCCCCCCTGATGGGAGTTCGGTGGGTTGGGGGAAATGTTACCGTTTGCACCGGGCTCTCCCATTGGTTACTTTTTTGTGAACGTTGGCCCCATTTTTCAAAAAGTGACCGTTTGGTCATTTAATAAAAAAAAAATCCAATTTACTATAATCTATCTATACAACTAATATATGAAACTCAATGTGGACACTTGTCAATCCCACATTGAGCCTCCAATTACATAGCCAATCAACTAATGCCAAGTGTCCAAGTGTGGGATTTTATAAAAAATTTCTATTTAAAAAAAAACAGAAAATATATAAGCCAAAAAAAAAAAGAACCGGACATAACAAGGTAGACACAATCACAATCTTCGCCTCCTTGAACCAAACCCTAGCAGAGAGGCGATCGTCGACTGCTGATCCAACTAGCGTCTTCTTCTTCATCTCCTGTTCAAGGTATTATCTATTCTATCATTGTGTCAATCAAGTGTCTTTCTTATATCTCTTTTGTGTGGATTTTTTGGGGTCTTTGTTACTGATTGTTTGTGGGTTGAGGGTTTTTTATGTCTTTTTTTGTTTGATTTCAATTATTTGCTTATAATACTTGCATTTACATCTATTATTGGTCAGTTTTGTTAATATTTAGTTTTAGGGTTCATGTTGTATGGTTCGTGTTTGATGATTGCTAACCGCGTGTACCGGGTCTGATGTAATTATGTTGTTTCTGTTGTTTATTGTTTAAATGCTGCGTTTGATGGTTTGATTGATACAGGAAGCTAACAACGTTGTCTGTTATCATGTTTGGTTGTGGATAGATAGATAAAGATGTTGATAAACGAGTCGAGTGCTCCATTCTGGACAGTCTTCTGCTGCTGGCAACATAGTCGAGTGGCTCCATTTAGAGGGAACTGATGTTTTAAGGGTTGGTTTATCAATAGTGATTAGTGGTATGAGTTTTAGATTTAGAATTAGGGGTAATGTTTAAGTTTAGCATTTCTGGTTACATTTATGTTTTAAGAAATCTACCAATGGATTGTTATGGTTTTAGGTTTCAATTTAGGGCTTAATGATTTAGGTATGGATTTAGTTATTGTAAGAGTCAATCGATGTTTTAAGGTTTGGTTTATTAAGACTGATGATGATTAGTGGTTTAAGTTTATGATTTATGGTTAAATTCAGGTTTTAAGAAAGCTAACAATGGATTCTTATGCTTTTAGGTTTCAATTTAGTGGTTTATCATTTACTTATCGATTTAGTGATTTTTAGGGTAAATTGATTTTTTAAGGTTTGAGTGATTCTTCTTTAATTTTCATTTATTATTATTCATATTGATTAATGTTTTATGTTTTAGGTTACAACTTAGTGTTTGTGTTTTAGGTTTCAACGTGTATTTCGAAATGTTTTTTCAAGCTTTTATTTAAACAGTGTGAATATTTTTTCAAATTAGTTTGATCTATGCTTACAGTTTTAACTTTTGTATATGAAACAGTGACACAATGTTTTATGGCTTTTGGTTATATATGGAGGATAACGACGTCGCTGCTTTGGTAAGATATCTAACATGTTTTACTGTGTTGCCATAATATATGTTTTAAAGTATAATATGTTTTCAATATTTTAAATTGTGTGTATTTTTTGATTCAGTCGTTACCTTCTGATTATGGTGAATGGATCAACAAATATAATTATCCCACTGGTGTTACCAAGGTCCGCACATTAACCTCTGAGGTGTTTGACGTTACTGTAACAAGCATCAATGGAAGCTGGTACTTTTACGACGGCTGGAGAAGCATGATCAATGAATTGGGGTACCCACCTGAATGTAACTTCATATTTCAATATGAAGAAAATCTTCATTCATTCCGGATCATCAGTTTCCATCAGGATGCAGTATCGGCACCTGGCAACTTTTTTTTACTGCAGTTTGAAGGATCATAAATCAACGCAAAAACGTCTTGTAAGTTTAATCAATTGTGATTCAATTAAATTATGTAAATATTTTTTTACAGACATTTATTAATGTTTTATAAATAATTATTTTTGCTTCTTAGCATATTAGTCCCTTTGTTTCACATGGATTACTAAATAAAAAGCTTCCAGTAAATCCAGTAGATTGCAGATCTGTTCGTCGTTCATGCTTTGAGTTAGAGATTGTGCGTGAAGATGGTCATTTTTATGTTACCAGAGGATGGCCTTGGGTGCAGGATGCTCTTGGAATAACAAAGGAGCATTTAATTGTTTTTGAAATCGTTAAGCCGGTATTATTTTCTTCATTACATACATGTTTTTTCTATTTTTTAAAATTATTTTACTGGCTTTATTCTAATGCGTTTTAATTTTTCATTGTTTTGGATACATTAAGAGGATCTACAATTTGTCGTTGTTTTTGAAGAACAAGCTTACTCTTCCATGTGAGGAGTTTTGGGCAACAAGGGTTAAGGTGGAATACGAAGATGAAAATGAACTGGATGAAGATGTGATTATTCTATCTGATGATGATGGACAGGATGATGCTGAAGGTGAGCCGGTCGAACATGTTCCAGACAATTCAATGGAGGTTGATGATGATGGATCTGAAGCTGTGGAAGATGAAGGTGTGCCAGTGGTGTTCACTGTTGACAATCACTTTGTAAGTGTTACAAGTTAGCTCTTACAGTTTCCATTTATTTGCCCATTAATCAATCAGTTTTTAAAAAGTGTGTTTATACTATAGTAATAGGTTTGTTGCGACAAAGTTGATGTTCATTCTACATAGCTATAATATATAGTTAGTTAATAAGTAACGATGGATTGATGACATCTTGAAATGGTAATCAACTAAAATAATGAATGTATGTGATTGTTATTGCTATTACAAGTTTTATGATTTATGTTTATTCTAAATTCAACAAATATGCAGAATGAATTGAATTAATTTTTAGTGTATAGACTTGGTGTTACAAAACTTTAGTTGTTAATCTGTCAAGGTTATTTTCATTCATTATTTGTTTAGTATAAACGTAGATAATTCTAAACGGAAACTGTAGATATGTTATATATCATTAAATGTGTGAGTAATATGTTTTGTGAAATTTCGTTAATAGGTCAACAGTGAACAGTTGTGATTGTTATTACAATCTCAAGCCTTATCATTTATGTTTCTTCTTATGTAGCGTATGAAGCTTGAGTGGGCAAAGCAGAAAGGTTTGAACCGTAAAAGGGCGTTAAGCGTTTCTGATGGTGAGGGTCGGTCATGGGGAGTGTATGTGGGAATCGAGGGGTCAAGAGGAAAACCCCGTTACAACATCAGAGGCATGCAGTCTTTTGTCGATGATAAGGGACTTCATACGGGTGATAAACTGCATTTTCTGTTTTTTCAAAAACCAAGGTTCGTTCAAGCTTTCTAATGTGGTTAGAGGTGACGGTAATTAGGTGGTTTTAGGTTGATGACACTTTTTTGTAGGGTGACAACTTTTGGTGGGTAACATAACAAAAAAAAAGGGGGTTGTGGTTTGCAGGGACTAACTTTTGCACGTTTACTACTTATTTGGTAATTCGTGAATTTTGGGACTAATATGTTTAGCATCAGTAATATTCTGACTGATTATGTGGATTAGTTAACAACACTAAATATTTCATAAGTATGTTATGGATAATAGTTGTCTATGTTAATGTTAATTGGTTGTTTATGAAGTAAGATAGTAAACATAGTGTATAATAGTTTTTTTTTTTTTTTTTAAAAAGAACTTTAAAATTTAAAGATAATGTTGTTTGTTTTTATTAAATTGTTTGACTTTTTTAAAATTTTATATTAATCTATTATTTATACCATTTTCTTAATTATGGAAATCTGTTTTATAAACGTATTTTAGGTTAACAAATGGTTTGACTTTTTTGAAAATCATATTAATTTCTTATTAATGCCAAATTTTAAAATTAAAAAAGTCAAAGGTCACATACTTTTTCATCTTCGTATGCTTATGTAGTAAACTGTGTATTTTTTTGGATGTTATGTCTTTAAACCCGAATATCCTGTTATGGTTTGTATAGATATGATCATGAATCATGAGATATTCCTAGGAGTAGTCTAATATTGTAAATGTTAATGCAAGGATTTGTAAAGTATGTTAACCATCTTTCAATGTTATAGTATTATAGTAAGTTACAATTATTTAGGTCAAATATAAAAAATTAACTACAACGATTTTTTCTATATTAATGTTTAGTAATTAGTAATTATGTTTTAGATTTTTGATTGTATATATGAAGTCCTCATAAAAGTTCATATGAAAACAATTTTTTAAGTTATGAAAATATAATTTTTTTTTTAAAAAAGTCATACGCCTCCTTATTGATGTACAATTTAGTCAAATTTTAATTTAGTCAAATCAAATATTAAATTTGGTCAACTTTTAAAATAAGTAAAAAAATTTAAATTTATAACTTTCTAAATGAAGGTGTGTCCAACCTTTCTAATGTTGTTAAGGTTAATGGTAGTTAGTGGGTTTATTGGTGGTGGTTTCTAGATTTGTATTTGACTTTTTATTAAATTTGGTTGATTTCTATAAGTTTTAATTTGACTCAAATTTTGGTAAATTTCAACACAATAATATCAAACGGTTTTCAAATTTAAAAAATTCAAATTTTGGTAAATTTCAAAAAATTCCAAACATATTCGTTTTTTTTGTCAACCTTTGACTTCTTATTAAATGTAAATGTCTTAGATTTTTTCACGTTTAACACAAAATTCCATTATTATTAAATGGTACAAATTTAAAAATTATATTAAAAATAAATTCTGTATACTTAACCAATTCGTTTTATACCCAAAAACAATTCTTTGTTAAATTTTAAACCTTTAAAAAGTTAGATTACGTTTATTTTATGTATTTTGAAACCTTTATATTAGATAGGTTTTGATTTTAATGTGGTATATAGATTTAAATAAAATAAAGTGTTTATTTTTTTAATTTTAGCAACATTTAAATCTAAATTAATTAAGGTTTCCATTTTATAATTTCCTTTTTAATATTATTAATTCTTTAACATAAATAAATCTTGCAATTTAGAACTTTATATACAGATTTTGTTTTGTAAACTATAGTGTAATTCCTTCAACTCTGTCAGGTATGTTTATCAAATTTTACATAATCATTCAGTTATTTTTTTATTCATGTAATGTTGTATTACTTACATTCTATTAAATTGCAGGTTTATGGATCCGAACAACATTATGTATTGAATGACATCAATTGGAGGATGTCTCAATATACAATCAAACTTAAGGTTCTTAGGATCTCGAAGCGACTAAACCGCAAGAATACGTAAGAATTTCTTTGTCTACATATGTTTCTTATGGATTTACAGGTTAGTGTTTAAGGTATTAACATGTTATTGTTACTAATAATTCTGAATAACTTTATTTTGTGTCTCTTTAATAGATTATTTCATTTTAACCAATATTATTTTTATATGCAGATGGATGAATAAACTTATTGTTAATAACCCAAACAATTGTTAGTACACATAAAGTACACTCATTGTTAATAGCAATAATCAATAACTTTTTTAGTTTATAATTAATATTTCAAATTTTAAATTCATATATTAAGAACCGCCACTTTTTAAGCTTGTTGCAGAAACAAGTCTTTTCATCTGCTCATACAATTAATAGGGAATATTAATTATTATCAGTGTTGAAAATCTATGTTGTCCCTTCAGTTCTTTACACGCGTTTTAACATATGTATATAATCATAATCACTAAACATAAATCACAACTCTATTTTCTTCAAAATAAACACACATAAGTTCTAAAAAAAATATTAAGCAATGGAAAAGGTTGTCAGTTGGAGGTTCTGCAGTATCAAACGAAGATATTTGGTGAACATGAGTGACAATTCATGTTTACTTTTTGGTTCAAGAAAAGCTGTTATGCAAATGGGAGCAGATTTTCAAAGAGAAATGTATGACTTTGGAAGAACAATGAGGTTGCCAAGTATTGAAGAAAGGTACCTGATTGCGAAGTTGGAAGACATCTTTCAAGTGGATGAGTTTGATGAACTTTTGGAGGTATTTCCTGTCTGTAGTTGGTTTTTTGCTGAAAATCTTAACATTGCAAGTGTGCAGTTTACCGATGGGTCACATCGGTTGATGTCAAGAGACGAACTTGAAAACTGCAACGACTATGACTTGCTTGTGGATCTGGATAAGGTAGGCATGTCTAACAGCAGCAGAAGCTTAGCGATGGTGAATCTGGAACAAATGATTCGCCTAAAAATCAGGAATCTGGAGGAGGAAGCGGCAATGGTGGAAGCAGAGGAGTCATCCGAATCTGAAATGGATGATGATGAAGATGCTGATTAAATATAGTATGTTTTATATGAACTTAAAATACTTTTTGGTTGATATGTAATGAATATATTATGATGCAGTTTATTAACAACTTTAGTAAAAGTTGAAATTTTGATGTATAATTAGTATAACAATCGTAATCAGTTATGTTTAATAATCTATTGGTTTTGTTATTAGGTTAATTTTTTTCATTACTTTTATTTGAACTTGGCTTTAGGTTGTAAATAGAGTGTTCCAATAATTCTTGATTATAGTGGTAGTAAATATGCGTTGCTTTAAGTGGTAAGAATAGAATTTAGAAAACTTATGAATAGATTTAAAGTTCATAGTGAAAGTTTTGAATTGCAAGGCTATGATATGTACAATACATAAGTAAAATATCAATATTGATTTGAATAATTGTTATTAGATGAGTAACTTTTAAAAGTTTATAAAAAGCTAGGTTATAGTCACGCGTGTACACACGTTGTATACCCAAGTCAAATGACAATATGACAATGATATGTTGGTGATAAAAAACTAGCTTTTGTTTAATGATTATGGATATATAGATATAATCTATGGATTTTATTTTACAATATTGCTAATTAACATTTTTTAATGTACTATCGAGTAAGTCAGTTGTTCAATTAAGGAATAAAACTTTTTCATTATGGACCGTGAATGGGTAAGCCCAATTGTCTATAGAAGTCCAACCCAATTCATAAAAGTTTGTAGCCATGGGTTTTATACTTTTAGTAAAATTATATTCTGTCGCATCTTCTTTGTATTGTCTGTTAACATTATAAAAACTGTTTTGATCATGTTATATTAATTTGCACTAACTGGTGACACCTTCTTAGTTATTGCAACTGGATTTTTAGTAGAGATGGAGTTAGATTGTTATTGTTAATACTTAATAAAGAGGGTAAACCACAAACAAAGACAACAAATGTTGTGTACAAAAAGATTTTCTTAAATGTATGACTTAATTTTGTAATTCGTTTCCTTCTTCGGCATAGTAATCAAATTCTTTTAACACTTAATTACTTTTTCCAAATCATCTCTTCAAATCTAATCTATGATAATATATTCCTCATTCATATTTTTCATAATAAATTTATAATTTGTTAATTTCTTTTATACTTATACATCTAAATAATAACCTCACCAATATGTTTACCTATGTATGCATTCTAATGTTCCCATCATATATTCAGCTTCGTATTCTTTGAGACACATTCCACATTTCTTACACTATATATTATTAGATTTCAGCCTCGGGACTCCCCCGTATCTTTTAGATTTCATATCAGGTGGAAACATTGGTATCAAAACTATTATTACTAGAATAAATATTAAACCATCTGATATCAAGATTCCAGTAAATTTCCAAAGACGTCAATTTCCAATAAGTGTATGTTTCGCAATGACCGTCAATAAAAGGCAAGGACAGTCTTTATCTAAGGTTGGATTCTATTTAAGAGAACCTGTTTTCTCACATGGCCAACTTTATGTTGCATTTTCAAGAGTTAAAAGCAGCACATGAGTGAAATTACTTATACTTGATGGTGATGTGAATGTGAAAACTACAACCAGAAATGTGGTGTATAAAGAAATATTTAGTGATAGTTGAATAAAATTTGTATTCGTTGTGTTATACTTTAAAACAATATTTCTACTGTATTTTTCTTATACGTTATAATTCCCTAAATAGATGTACGTTGGTGAACCGCGTGTACACGCGGGCTAAAATCTAGTATATAAATAAAAGCAATTGTGGGACACTTGGCACAATATGAGGGCTTCTCATTTTGTTTTCCCGCTCATTTTCACAACACTTCCTTCATAAGCTACCTTCCTAATTATCCTCACAAAACCCTAACCATAAAATTCTCACAAACCCTAACCATAAAATCCAGTGTAATACAAAAGCAGGGATGAGTATACACAAATATTGCTTCATTGCTCCTCATACTCAATGATTCCTCTTCTCTCTCCATTCATCGCAATATCCTTTTCAACCAATAAGTTCATCATAAACACCTTTAAACCCACTGATTCACGCATCGTTTTCAATTGATTTTTGTTTCTTACCAAATCGGTTGAATCTTTTTAAATAATTATGGCGGTTTCTTTTCCTTTACTTTTTTCTGATGTATGATTTTGTGATAGGTTTTTATATTAGGTCAACCAACTTTGTAAGGTTTACCTTTAACACTTTTTACCATTGCAGGTTGTTTCACTTATAGATTTACACAAGCAAAAGTCATTTTTGCTCCTCTGCTTTTTTGTTCTCAATTATCTAGGTAAGCATTTGAGATTTCAGATCACTTTATCAATTGTCTTTTAAGTCTAATTGATTAATGTCTATGCTAAATTCAGTTACATTAAAATCGCAAAGTAGTTGTATTTAAATTTTATGTATTGACGAAAGACCTTGATTGTGAATTAAAGTATTATAGAAATCATTTTAACTTATTTAAACCATATATGTAAGTAGCATTTCATAGAAAACTATATTAAAAATCACTCTAACTTCTTTAAACATACATGTAACTAATAATCGATAGAAAACGATATGGAAATCATTTTAATTTATTTAAAATATCTATAACTTATAATAAAAGAATTGAATTTCTATGAGGTGGCATTCAATGGAGAGTGTCATGTGGCACTTTGAGGTGATAATATTGAATATATTATTTTAAATAAAAGATAAATTTTAAAAATTTTTATTTTCTTTTTTTTAAATAAAATCTATATCTATATCTATATTATCTTAAAATTTCAAATATGGTAATTAATATATTTTCCTTATTTTTCTCTCACATTTTAAATGTTAATTATTATTTTTAAATTTCAAATATTTTAATTAATATTTTTATCTTTATTTTTTCTTATTTTTCACTCACAATTTTTAAACGTTGGTAACTTTTATGTATGACATTTTTTTTGAAAAAAAAATTTACACCAAATTAATGATCGTTTTATTATCTTTCCAACGAACACCATAGTGCTATACAAAAAACGAAAAAAAAAATGTTTTTTTAGTGAGTTTGTTCATGCAGAAAAAAAAAACATGTGTTTAGGTGATTTATTAATCATATATAGGCAAGTACTAATCGTGTTATGATAGTATATATGTTTTTAAACCTACTATTACATATATGAATTGCCCATGTTCATGTGCCATAACGATATGCTTAGCACTAAAAGAGGTTGAGATTTTTTTTAATCTGCTGGGAACGCAGCATGAGAGCCCATTTTCGTAGTATAAACATTAGAACAACTTTCTTTAGCATTAAAAGTGGTTGACACTGTTTACTTCTTTTATCCTTTTTATTAAGTCATATTAGATTTTTCAACTCCGGGACACTCCCGGGGTAATCAGCTAGTCCTTTTATAAATAATCACCACACCCTCATTTTAAACCACACAACTTTTTTACCATCCAACCACTTTTTATAAAACTTATCCCTTCTTCACACAAAAAAAAATTTATTAATGGATCCAAGGCGTTCAAACCCGCAACTTTTTTTCCCGAACACCCCCGCTACTCCTTCTACCCAAGCACCAAACTTTCCCTACCCCCTACACCGCTCGACCCTAGCACATACGGGTTTGGCGGTTTTAGTCAACCACAAAATCCTTGGCAAATGCAAATGCATCATCAACAACAATTCATATGCAAATGCCACCCATGAACCAAATGCCAATCTTCCCCGCGAGACCTCAATCACAACCCGAACCCGAACACGATATCTTTAGGCGTCGATGACGACGTTATACCCGAAACTTAACCAACCTCAAAAAAGACACAAAGGGGAAAAACGTGCCATTGAAGGAAACGCTAGTACTAAGGCGGATAGTGTTCTTTGGACTCAAGTCGAGCTCGAGGCCCTAGCACGAGCGTGGGTGAACGTGTCTACCGACCCGATACGAAGTAAGTTATTTTTTTAATTTTTTTTTGTTTTGGCCGTAGCCTTTTATGTCTGTATTAGGTTTTTTTTAATTATTTATGAAATATAATTTAGATAATTAATTTAATTTATCACGTGTAGGTACTAATCAAAACCGAAATAGCTTTTGGAACGTTATTTGCGAACAATTTTTCAAGTTAATGCAACGCACGCCTTATTGAAGCGCTCATTCCGTTGGTACGAAGTTTAGGGAGATGAACACCAAATGTCAAGAATTTGCGGGCGTTTATCAAAAATGTTGGAACAATAGAAAGACGGGTGAAAACGACGAGGATGTGTTGAAGAAGGCGCTTGGGATGTTTTGCAAAAAGAAGACTAGTGGGGGTGGGCGTACATGAGGCCGTATGAGATTTTGAGCGAATGTGACAAATGGAAGTTGGTGCCAAACGAAGTGGCACAAGCAAAACGAACGAATACGAGCACCTCGGGAAGTTATAGTGCAGGGGGGTCCGATGCTCGTTGTACTATAAATATAAACGATGACCCGGAGTTTGAAGATGATGCTCCCACGCCCGAATCGGAGCGGCCAATTGGAAGGGACCGCGTGAAAAAAGCCCCCTCGGGCTCAAAATGAAAGGAATCCGGTTCGAAGCTAAAAGTGGCCAAAAAAATAGATGCGTTGATTCAAAACTTTACCGATTTTAAGGCGGAGCAAAGGGAGAGGTGGAATGAAAGAAAGAAGGAGAAGGAAGAAGCCGTAAGTCTAGAGCGGGAGAAGCTAGAGTTGGAGAGGGCACGTCTCGCGTACAATATATCGCAAGACAAAAAGGCGGAGTTTGCCATGATGGAGAAAAGTCTCGACGGCCTTCCCGAGAAAGAAAGAGCGGTGATGTCGGCGATCAAAGACAAGATCGCGAACAAGTGGCTTGGAAAACGAATGCTTTAGATGTTTTTTTAATTTATGTATTTTGCTTGTTATTTTTTAAATTTCGATGCATTGTAGGTTGTCATTTTTAAAATTTAATGAAGTTTATCTTTATTTTTATTTTTTTACTATTTTTGTTTATTTTTTACCATTTTAAATTTTTTAGATGTTTTTTTTTTATTTTTTACGGTTTTTTTTACATTTAAAAAAAATAAAGTATGAAATATAAAATATATAATTAAATAAAAATGGAAAAGAATAAAACAAGGAAGGGGGAATGGGGGAGTTGGGGGAAACCATTTCCAAACTTGGGGGAGAAAATAGGGGAAATGACATGACGCTTATGTGACACTTGGGAGAAATTGTCTCCACACCAAATAGTCTAAGTTTGTGATGGCTATAAGTGTCAAGTGTGTGGTGGCTTGAATCAAGATATTGAAATACAAGTGTTATCCCAAATATATGGATATAGTTTCTAAGAGTATAAACCGAGGGACAAAACCTTGATAAGAAACAAAACAGATCAACATGTTGTGGAGACAAATCTAATATCTAAATGTTTTAGTTTATAAGAGCATTCACATCCCCTCCACCATTTTATACCCTATAATATAACAAAAAATCATACTTTTAAAATTTGATCTCTCATTTTAAAAAACCTTCCAACATAATTTTCATTGCATGAAAGCGAAAATTACACACCTAGTTGAGGGACTAAATTGAAATATATGTTATTATATATTCATCTAATTCCTTAACCCTAATAACCTTGTGATTAGTAGGCACCATAAAAAAGATTAAACGGTTAATCAAAGCCCACAACACCACCGCCGTTTCACACCTTTCTCCGCCGGTCCACCTTATGCCAGCACCACCACTACACGACCCTGACTGTCGACGTACAACAAGAATGGAATACTATACGCATTGGCGACACTTGAGTGTCGACACTTGGCGTTTGCGTATAAATACTCAACTTGGAAACCTTAGTTGGTTACCCTTTTGGCCCACACTTTGTTTGTTTTTTCTTAGAAATGGTTGTTAGAGGTAGAAAATTGTTCTTGTCAACATAAGAATACTGTTGCATTATTTGGGTATTTAATCTTTCAATTTAATGAAGTTTGTTTTTGAAATCTTCATGCGCTTCGTTTCATATTCTTAAGTTTTCTATTATTTTCTTATTCAAATTGTCAGTAAATAAGTGTTTTAGATGTGATTATTGTTTAGATACAATAACTAGCATTGAGAAACAGACACTTAGAAAATCTCACTCATAACAAAACTTTCGTGTTTACACCTAGGCTCCAAAACCTTTAAATTATCTTTTTTTAACGTCAACAAATTAGCTCGGATGTGGCATTTTGCTACGCCTTACCAAAGTTCGAATCCTGCGTGGGTGTGGAAATCTCAAGTTTACACTACGGGTTGGTTCCTGAAAATCCCACTGCCTTAGAGCATTCACAATAGCTTCCCCATCCCTATCCACTCACAACCAATCACAATTACATATTACATTAAAAATCATTTCATTTTATCTCCCCCATTCACATCCATTTTCAACAGATATTAAAAAATATATACAGGAAAACTGATTTACTCAAAATATTCTCAAATTTTGCTACGCCTTACCAAAGTTCGAATCCTGCGTGGGTGTTGAAATCTCAAGTATACACTACGGGTTGGTTCCTGAAAATCCTACTGTCTTAGAGCATTCACAATAGTTTTCCCATCCCCATCTACTCACAACCAATCACAACTACATATTACATTAAAAATTCATTTCATTTTATCTCCCCCGTTCACAACCATTTTTAACAAATATTAAAAAATATATACAGGAAAACTGTTTTACCCAAAATATTCCCAAATATTCTCAAATATACCGATAAGCAGTAGGTTCCTTATTTTCTCCACTCATAACCCCATAAAAAATATGGGGTTTTGTCTCACAACATCATGGGGGTCAAATGAATGCTCTTATGCTCTTCAAAACTTGAGTCCTTAAGGAGGACGGGGTGCTTACCGTGAAGCAACTGTAGAGCACCTGTAACGAAACAATCGCAACCCGCCAACTGGACCACCACTCGTGAACCCTCTCCACCGGCAGCACCACCCGTAAAGCATCTGTGGAGCACCTGATTTCCCTCTCTCCTCCGCATCTCTCTCTTTCATCTGCACCCGTGAAATATACCACGGAAACTCTCAACGAGACTACGAGAATCTCACTACCCGTGACCACGACAAAGGTGAACCCGTACTAGAGGTGCACAAAATACCCGAACTTGAATCCGAACCCGAAAAAAATACCCGAACCCGGGTATTTTAAAACCCGAGTATTTAATACCCGAACCCGACCCTACCCGTAGGGTACGTCAGGGTACACCCAACTCACCTAAAACCCGAACCCAAAACCGGGTTTTTTCTACCCGGGTTTAAACCCGAACCCGGTTATTATAACCCGGGTTATTTAGAAGGAAAAAATTAGTATAAAAGAAGAACTAAAATGTATTATTGTAGTAATGGAAGCTGTTATTGATTTCATCTTGTTGTAGTAATGGAAGCTGTTATTGATTTCAGCTTCTGATTCAAACAATCTTTCAAAATAGTGTTGACTAAACAATTTTGTCCAAGAATTGTAGATGTAATACAATGTTGACTATTAAATATGACAATATAGCAGCGTAGGAACATAAAAAAAACACAAACAACTATAAAAAAAAAAAAACACACGAATATGGTTTTTTATACCTGAAAGTAGGTATCTAATACCCGAAACTGGGTATAGCCGAAACCGGGTATTGAAAACCCGAACTGAACCCGACCTGAACCTGGTATATAGGGTATGGCTTTTCACGAAAATACTTTACCCAAACCCGACCCGGTTATTTCGTATTACCCGGTTGTACAATACCTGATCATACCTGAACCCGAGTACGTACCCAAACCCAGGTATTCAAAAAACCCGGTTTTATGCACCTTTAACCCGTACTGATAATAGGGTATCAGTGCCATTCAGTGGTAATTATAAAAAAATTGATTTTCCCAAATTTCACATGTTCTGTTTTTTTTTCTCAAATATAAAAATAAAAAATAAAATAAAAACGTAAAACCCCCAATTGGCCAATTCATCGTCATAACCACCGTTTAACAACCATCTTGCAGCGCCACCATAGTTTTTCAGGAGGTTGATATCTAATGGCACAATTATCCAAAAATCTCAAAGAACTCCGACTTCTCTTCTGTTAAACTTCACCTGCCAGTGCCTCCACCAGGTAGCTGTAACTTAATCTCAGATTTCAAGCCCTAATCTTAACCCCAATATGTATATATAAATGTTAATTTATTATTATTATTATTATCGGTGACAGAGCGTTTGTTGAGAAGAATTACAAGGAACTGAAGAAAGCTAACCCTAAGTTGCCCATTCTCATCCGTGAGTGCAGTGGAACCCAGCCTCAGCTGTGGGTTAGATACGGTACGTTCCTCATTCCCCTTTTTTTAGCCTTTATTATTTATATAATCTTTAAAAATGGTTTTAAAATACTAAAACTTCTTTATAAATTCTACAAAAATTATTTTATGATGTTCTAATAGAAAAGTTTAACATACAATTTTTAGTTTTCCAAAAATAATTTATTTATTATATATAATAAATATTACAAGTTTATTCTATTATAATTATAAAATTCTATAAAAATATCAAAAAGATTATATAAATTTCCACAAAAATTATTCTGAGTTTATAAAACATTAAACATTTCTGAAATAATTTTTATTTTTGAAAAATCATTTATTTAATATTTTTAATCGATTGTTGGTTATTTTAATCATAAATAAATCATAATAAATTCATTTTTCAGTATTTTTGCACCAAAATTTTATATAAATTATTTCTGTCCATTTAGAACAGAAATAAAAAATTTTATTTAAAAATTATTTAAGTTTAATATTTTTATATATTAAAGTTATATTTTGGCAAAATAGAAATAAATAGACAAAATATTATATTTTAAGAAAATAATTTTATAAAAATTATTTTCATACTTAAAACCTTATAATGTGACCATCTTTAATCTAAAGTTTATAAAAAGACTTTTGTTTATTTATTTACCGAATTTCTTTTATTTATTAAACAATTTAATTGATAATCAAACGAATACTTATCCCCAAATTAGGAACCCTAGAAAATACTTGTAGACTAGAAAGACTTAGACTTATTTATTACCTTATACATAGGGTAATACTTGGCAACGTTGGGCTACACATATCCTATTTCTCGAGACTTAACACTTTGCTAAGGTGAGTTTACGTAACCATGTTTATGCAATTCTTTATACTTGAAACTTTATACTTAAGAAATTCTACATACATGTCTAGTTGTAAACTTTAATGCCTCATGATTTAGACAAATTCTATTAGACTTAAACTTAAACTTACATAATCATTAGCTATGGCCAAGCCGACGATATTCAATGATAGATCTATTGGATTGACAATCCCACCTAGATTCGTTGACCATCTTTTATGGGGAGCGCGGGTGATTGTTATCGTTCCAACGTGATATTAAGGTGAACCGTGGATGACGGGATGGACCTAAACTTGTCGGAGGTTTGATTATGTGCATACTATACTTCATGTTTATTCATGCAGACTTAAACTTACGATAGACATATGAATTGCTAAACTTTTATTATTCTTAAACTTAATTGCTTGACATGGCTTATTTATTCTAACCAACTTCTAGTTGACCCCCCCCCCCCCCATTTTTACAAACTCAACAGGAAATAATGATGCTTGAAGTCTAGAGCTAGCAGGAAGAGATAATTGAAGTTATGCTTTGTTTGGTTGTTTGATGTACTAGAATTTCATTCAAGACTTTGTTATGTATTTTCAAATTTTGGATATTTTCCTTTAAATAAATTTCAATTAAAACTTGAATACCATGTGCTACTGTATACTCATTCTTACGTGACACCTCGATGTTTCCGCCATCGTGTCACACCACGCCAATGGCGGAAACACGTGGCGCAACGCCCGAAAGCATATCAAGGTCAAGGTTAACACAAACTATATTTAATTAGAAAAGATCAATTTATTAGGATGTCAAAAATGAGTATCTCGTTACAATATTGCACAACGCATTACATAACACAATGAACATTAAGTTTCAATGTGGGGTATTTCCGTTTATGTTCCTACCCGATGGTAACAATAGATGAAACCCCGACCAGTATCCGACATCCCGAATTCCACCGCACTAGCCCCATATCTATTCAGCACTTAGTTACCTGAAAGATATGTTTAAAAAGACGTCAATATATAAAATATTGGTGAGTTCACAGGTTTTAGTTTCATAACAACAACATTTTCACAACCATCGACTCGACTCACTTTACCGTATAATTATTTTCCCATTAAATAATTATACTAGGATCTTGTCGATCGATATTTCGTTTTTACAACATGTGCGAAACCTGCACAACTTGTGGCCTTTGTAAGGAGTAGCTAGCTCCTACAAAACTATGATGATGAGCAATCCCCTGAGTCCCATAACCAAACCAAGACTAATAAATATGCCCCGCTCCAAGTCGTTTCTCGGAACCCAACGACTTAAGTTCAGAATACGTGCACCCCTGGCATTCGCCGATGCATAATCGACGCTATCGATTAGGGGTGGGCCTTGTCAGGCACCAATAGTACTATCCAAATATTCCTTCGGTTTCATTTACCTGAATTAATGGTTACAGTAGCGAGGACTCAACCCCGAGTGGCGAACAAAAACTCAAGTACTCATTATGCCACTCATCACATTTTAACCTTTGAAAACATTTCAACATGTGATAACTTTTGACAAACATATCTTTCCCCCAGTTAAAACAGTAAAATGGGGCCGTGAAACTCACCTGATGTACAACGTACACTCAAATAGCAGAGAATAGCAAGTCCGTGGTCAAGCACCTACGAACGTCCTAGTGCGTGTAAGTCACTAAGTCTATAGCGTGTGTTTTTCCGGCAAGTTGTACACCCAACTCCCAACACCACCATTTACATATAATTCCCCGTTTAATTAAACATATGTCCTAGGTCCGTTGGTGATGGATTTCCCTTGTTACAAGTTACATTTATACTTTCATGAATATTAATTAACTTGTATAATATTATTCTCGACTCAACTTCACTTAACGTATAATTATTTTCCCATTAAATAATTATACTTAAGATCTCGTCGTTCGATATAATATCTTTACCACTCGACACGACTCACTTTACCGTATATTTATTTTCCCATTCAAATAAATATACTAAGGTCTTGTCGTTCGATAATATGTCTTCTACGCTCGGCTCGACTCGACTCACCATACCGTATATTTACTTTCCCATTAAGTAGATACACTAGGATCTCGTCGATTCGATATATATATATATATATATATATATATTGTTTTCTGCACTCGACTCGACTTACCTCCCCGTATATTTACTTTCCCATTAAATAAATATACTGAGATTTCGTCGAGTCAAATATATATATTTTCCTTGTTAAGTCCATACACTTGTTTAACGTTTAACGTTTAATCGTTAGATTATTTACGTTATTTTTCTCCCAATTATAAGTTTCCAACACTTAGGAAAGTGTTATGTATTTTCACCCAAATTATATATTTTAAATCCTTAAAATATATGTTTTACATTTCCACATTAGACGCAACAACACAAACACTTGTTCGTCCGTTTTTACGTTTTAGTCCGTTAACGAATACGTCCATATCCGATCATTTAACTTATATATTTTAGTGTTAATTTTCCAAGTTTCCAACAATATGTATTCTTGAAATTATTCATCCTTTAATTTCCACATATTTTTACTTGGAAGTTTATAAATAACATTTGTATTTTTAATACTAAGACTTGGTTATTTACAACATAAAATGCTCCAACATTTTTATATTCCCATAGATATAAAAATGTTCATTTTTATACAATTTTTACCAAGTTTTTAAATTACCAATTCTTGTAATAAAAACCTTAGTTTTTATTTTAATCATCATCTTTGGTAATTTACATTTTTATAAAATCCTATTTTATAAAAATACGTTTTATATAAAAATATACTTTTGTATGTCTTATGGGCACTTTTAATAGTCTATAATAGTCAATTTATGGATACAAGTAAGTGTCATTTGTGTACTTAATCCATGAAGCCCATTTTTATGTTTCAAAGTTAGTAAACTTGAATATGTAGACTTATAGTCTTTCAAGTTTTACAAGTTCATCATGTTATTATGTTTTAGATGACGATTTTAGGATGATCTAAACCATCTTTAAGGGTGTTAACACTTTCCTTATGAACGTCACCTAAAACAACTTAAAAAAAAAAGATTATCTAAACACTCACACTTTAAAAGAAACATCAACAACATCCACCACCATACCCACGGCCACAAACATATTATTTAAATGTTCATCTTGATTTTATAAAACACACTAATACTTGTTTTAGAAACCTTTGTTAAAGCATCCCAAACCTTGTACAACTTGCACTTTAACCACACAAAAATAAAATAAAATAAATAAAACATAAGTTTTAAGAAGAACAAGAGTGTAAGAACTTACAACTAGCAACAATGCTAGGGTTGTCACGAGATTGCAAGATTAGGAAGGGGTTTAGTGTGTTCTTTTAAGGATTAACCTCCATGCTTGATAACACACTTGAGTTAGGGTACCTTAGGGTTGATTTTCTAGTGATTAAACTTAAAGAAAAATGGCAATGGGATAGGGGTTGGGAATTCACGGATGGAATGTGATTCATGGAAGGAGAATTGGTCTTGTGAGTGATGGTAAGTCACTTATAAAGTTAAAGAAAATCCATGATCTTGGTTAGTACACAAATGTATTTTATATACAAAATACCACTCCACCCAAATATTTCCACCAAACTTGCAAGTAAAAACAAGATCATGAATTGATATTGTATGGTGGACGGTTGGAACTTCTTTAGGTGGGGTCCACCACTAGTTTTTATCACATGGTATTTTAATTTAATTCTAGTTAGGACTTTGAACGTTAAGTTTGTTCAAATCGATTTTGGTTATGAGATGTTTCAGATACTAAATGAAGCCCTTAATTACCTTAAACATTGCCTAATTTTAATTATTGGTAAGTTATTTAGGCTTTCGTTGGGTGAAATTATAAGTTATACGCGTATCGGGTGCGATACGCGCACTTTATTCGTTACCGGGAGATTTATATATAAAGTTTTCACTTATGGTTTTGGAGTTCCAAAACACATTATTTTTTTGTGAAAATACCCCTTTATTTTATATCCTGGGTGTCCGGGATCCTTTTCGTTTATTTAATTTTTACCGGGTAATCACCAACGTCCGTTCCGGACAAGTTTATTCGCACGCGATTTCGTCGTGCTTCAACATTAAACATGTGCATTCCTATGCATCTTATGGGGAATTTTCTATTCTCTAAGGCATCAGTTAAATTAATCCAATTAATTTAAATATGCACTTAAACCGTTAATTACATATACTAATTACGTACGGAAACATATCGATTTTTGCCGGATGTTACACATCGGTTGGGGTGTTACATCAGGGTACACCCAACTCACCTAAAACCCAAACCCGAAACCGGGTTTTTTTCTACCCGGGTTATTTAGAAGGAAAAAATTAGTATAGAAGAAAAACTAAAATGTCTTGTTGTAGTAATGGAAGCTGTTATTGATTTCATCTTGTTGTAGTAATGGAAGCTGTTATTGATTTCAGCTTCTGATTCAAACAACCTTTCAAAATAGTGTTGACTAAACAATTTTGTCCAAGAATTGTAGATGTTAATATAGTGTTGACTATTAAATATGACAATATAGCAGCGTAGGAACATAAAAAAACACAAACAACTATAAAAAAGAAAAAACTTCCTCAGGCCAGACTTGCGGGATTCATCAAGAGTCCCACTAGCTCTTGCGATAATTCAAGCTTAATCGTCACTAGACCAATTTTGACCGATATCTCCGTGCCACTGGAGTATCAAGAATTTGGCCTACTACAAATTTCTATGCTTACCAACACTTTCCCAGAGTATGACTCTCAGTGTAAACCTATTACTAGTTCGAAGTCCTTAAGGCCTACGCCTTGTCCGTATGACTTCTTAATAGGTTCGCATCTCATCCAAGCAGTCTCTAAACTGCAAGATCTACTGGCCATCTCTCGAATAACTCAAACCAGGTTATGTATCTATCTCCGTCTGTCATTCGACGTACTGGAGATGTACACGTATGCCCTCCAAGGGCTTTGAGTAGTACACCCCGAACACTGGGATGATAATTCCTATCACATAGGAAATTCTGGCGATGAAGCACACAAATTCAATGCGTCGCGGCATCAATCGTGTTAGCACGGAACAATTCCGTCAAGTACATTCAGTTTATCCGAGGATGGCAAGCCATACTTGTCTCAAATCGATTATCCCAGGCTAGTGTACATAGTTTGCGAAACTTGAGGTAGAGTGACTACTACAATCCGATATAATAGAAGTCGGCAATCCAAAGTCTAGCCACGACTCTCCAAGAGTGTAGGTAGCTATCCATATGCCTCATCTCGGAGCTATGGGTGAGTATGGAGTGAGAGGGTTCCAAACAACAATCAAACATTACATTCGACCACAAAAACACCTAGGGTGGCATGGTAATGTCAAACAGGTGATCTTACTGTACCACATAATTGTTTAAAAGTCCCATTGGAAACCACGTCGGGTATTCCATTTTATTTATCCTTCGGCTCGACTCACTTTACCGTATATTTACCTCCCCATTAAGATAAATATACTAGGTTCTTGTCGACCGAACAACTACATTAAAAAAAAATGGGACTTTATTTTCGTAGGATCCTCTAGGTACTGATTTGCTACTTCCCACCTGAGCAATTGTGATTAATGGTACTAGGACGCTTAGTATGGACTGATGGATGTCGAAAGTTTTTGCGTCGCTTTCACCCCTCAGTTCCCTGATAGTAAGTAGTGTATACATGACGCCCGGGCCGTACGATTCCACAATCCTCGAGAAGTACTAGTCGACTCAAACACCAACGACAAGATGCTTCCAGCACATAGGTCTATATCGGAAAGAGATATATGACATATCATAAATTGTTGTCGCAACAAACAGAGTATATGGTTTCTAGGACATATCAACACGTTGGCTCCCATTGCAACAAGTATACCGAACGCCAGTAGCTCACCCAGAACATGGGTATCCAGCACTAGTTCTGCTATATGTGCTTCACGGGCACTAGTGTTCTATCGTCATTAGCAACCTAGTAAGTCAATTCTGAATAATACAGGCCACATGCCCTTAAATTGACTTTCAGATCTTATGCAGAGATCTGAGTGAAAGGAGTCCTGAAACCGAAACCCTCACTCATCGAAGGTTCCATCCTTTCGGAATCTTTTTAGGTAAATGGTGAAATCGGATCATATATGCATGCATATAGCATAGATTTCACATTTGGCTTGACGGCTTCATGCGCCCAAGTCGTTACTTAAACAAGCGAGCGACTGATATCGCACCACAAGTAATAGTCCTGAGCCTTTCCATAAGGCATCCCATTCAATGACTCAGTAGTCACACATATGGGCACAATATGTAAGCCTTCAAGCTCGTCCTGATTAGTCAGGTACCATACGCCCTGACCTGGCAGCTCACATCACTATGGTGTCTCCAACAGTGTCTGTCGAGGACCGAGGATTTTACTCTAGTGCGAGTAATGCTAATTAAAGTATAACTGGGAACACTAGTATCGACCCACGGTCGAAATGGTTCCGTTGTTTCCAAGTATCTACGCAACGACACCATGATAAGATAAACCTACCATCAGATGAATAACCACAGTAATCGAAGGGTCGAGCTGATCGACCATCTCATAACGATAGGGTAGTACCCTTATATAGTAGATAATGCTACACGCCCTTCTAGATTCAGGGTTCATAAAACCTCCGAATCATATACCGGGGACTTCACCAATGCACGCCCATGGGTGGGTCTACAATGGTATTTCCATAATCATCAGTATGACACGTCGTCATGTATGACATCAAATGAATCCACTGGGATGAGCAATAAATAAATTGGGTCTTTCAACTCTTTCTAGTCCCAAAGGTATGGGTCATAATATTGCTCACAACTACTCGATACCTTCCGGTTAGAGATGTATTCGAAATCCCTTATCACCAAGACGAGCCTCGCCTCGTCATGTGTGGATCATGGGATTTCTCTCTGACATGATTGAGTGTGGTTAGTCGACCAAAATGCGTGCAAAAGGTTGAGGCGTCACTGATGTCTTAGAGTCTGAAGATGTAACGCTTAAGGAATGCGTGAGCATATACAGGGGTCGACACATGATTCGGTCAATTACTCGGACGACCACGAGATTCGGACTTTAGGGGAGTACACACGCAATCACTAAGGCTAGAGTGTCTAAGCATGACTTTTAGAAAGTCCGTTGGACACCTGAAATCCTACATAATCAATGTCGGCACTACACAATTAGACAATTAGAACAATGACAGCAACGAGGGGTTTAGGTGATGTCCCCATCCCGAGGGAACCAAGAGTGAAGCAAACGACAAGTCATCACGTCATCAAGGTAATCCAACAGCTGTAGCAATACGCTCTCTGAGCAACACGACAGTAGAAACAACACGGCAATGACAGTGACACATCCACGAATCACATCAACTAGGGAACGCCGCACAGGAGTGACACGACAACAGAGAAGCATGACGACAAGGCAACACCGCAACAGGAACCGCATGACATAGAGAAACACGACAGCAAGGCTACACTACTACAGGAGCAGTAAATAATAGGAATGCATCATCGGCAATGCAGCGCAACCACATGGATACGCAATCAGCAAAAATAATGCAACAACGAGCATGCACAATGGCTGGGGGTAACCCAGCAGCATGAATGCACACGTCAATATGACGCTCAATATGGAAAATCCACAATCCACATCAACAGAAAACTCCGTTATGGTGAGCACGCATCCCCATGCGTCTCAGATCACTTGTGGAGGCAGGATTTGTATTCATGCCTTCGACCTCAAGCCTATCCTCCATAGGCTCAATGGTAGGAACGATTGGGTCAACAAAGGTATCCGTAATCATAACAGAAACGGGAACGATGAGTTCCGCATAATTTAGTAGACTTATCAGGCCAATATTGTTCTTAGGGAGAACGATTGTAGGCTCAATATAAGTCACCTGAACGATAGCAACAGCAACATTGACAGTCTCAACCGGGGCCTGAGAACCATCGACAATGTTAGGCTTCCTAAGAGCCCAAGGAATGATAACGGGTAGTTCAATGAAAGCCTCAAAGAGAATGGAATTGGTAACAACGAACTCCACAAAAACACAGATATGGTCATAGCGGCTTGGCAAGGGTCATAGAGACGTCTTTGTTAACGACATTCACCTCTGCAGGAGCCTCAAATACATCAACAACATTAGCTTGAGAAGAGCCATAGAAACAACATCAAGCCCAACATGTACTATAGAGACAACGACAATAATAAGCTCAACAACAGACATAGAAACAACGACATCAAGCCCGATAAGTGCTACCGAACCACTGACAACAACAAACTCAGCAAGAGCTACACACTTAACAGCGTCAACAGGACTCGCTTGAGCCATAGAACAATAACAGGAGCAACAACTCCAGGCTCGACCGGAGCCTTAGACTCGTCGTAGTTATTATATGTATGGTAAGCAGTATCCATAGGACCTCGGAACCGACCTACATCTTTCCCCATAACAAAGATAGTGGTCACAACGAGAATAGCAAGTAGAGGTAGAAGGATCACGATTTATCGAGACACCTTCATAAAATGAAAACGATACCGACTCTGGCAACCCAGCCGAGTCATCCTTCTCATTAGAGTCCTCTTGCATATTATTTTGGCCTTAGCATCGGAAGTCTTCAACTAAAATGCCTCTCCGCCACCTAAGCGAGACCAGTGACTTTCTTCCCGATAGGCCACGTAGTGAGAGTATCGAAATACGGCAAGAGATTAGACAGGTCACCGTATCCATAACGAATGGATCTTGCAACCTTAGTTTTAAAAAAATCACCGTGACGAGGGGACACAACGTCTCAATATCTTCGGGGATTGATAAAAACACTTTCCATCAATCGTCGACCAATAAATAACTAGTCTCGTTACCGTGACGACGGTGACGGACATTCAACATTGCAACAAGAGCAATGGAATTGTCGTCCCATGGGTAAGTTTAGTTTAACAGAATAACGTGACCACCTCCAGTAGTCCGTCATTTGATTTTCGAGGGGGATTTCAATGTCAGCAAAAGCGGCTTGCGACACTTGACAATTACGGAACGCACCCTTATGATTACGATTCCTAAAGTGGGGTTCCACTCCCCATGATTTATGACAGGTTCAGGCACAGCACACGTATCGAACCTACTCTGGTGTTCACCGACTGAAGCGAGACTACCAATAATCCTTGAAAAAAACAACAGGAGGTGGATAGAGGAGTCTTACGATGACTTTTGCGCCTTAGGAGAGTAGTATAACATAAGTACCAATGTGCTAAGCCCATCACAAATCATCTTTCAAAATACGATCCAGCGCTTTTGCAAAGGGTGTTGAACCATACTTGAACACTCAGTACCTCGAGCAGTGGCTTCCTATGAGTTAATCTTATGCACTTCCGAGAGACTCCATAGCCAAACGTCGACTGGGGCTTGCTATTCCACTACACGCCGTCATCCTAAGACTGGCAAACGATGCCGCGGTTGTGTTTAGTGGCCGAAATTTTGACATCATCGAAGTTTAGCAAAGCCCTATGACTCGCGGATGTGCAACATGGCATGCTGATTTCACTATCAGTCCATGACTGCATGGGAACAATCGATACTGCCGATTCAGACAAGGGCTATCGAGCCTTCCAGATAACAATGATCAAGCTTCCTAACTCAGCAACTTCGATTCTGTCTTCCTATAGAAAAGGAAAAATACTCGACCCTTGAAGACAACTTGGGCATGCGTTAGATCGAACATGACTTATTCACCATGATAACACAACAGCACACGGCCACGAGTCTCATATCTGATCCACGCAGGGTCCCGTTCTCAAAACGCACTAGTCTAGCAGGGACGCACCCTCGGTCATCACTGGGTTCCGGGTATACGCACCGTACTCAACATTTCTTGCTTCGGTAGGCCGTGTATTCTTGTACGTCCGCTCCTTTGGAAGAACTTTGTGTTGGAGGCACTTAACTCCTACACAAGGAACCTTTCGTCTCCCGTTCCTATCTGGAGCGGGGGTTTGCGTCAGATTACTCATATGAATAGACGTTCGAGCTCTTCTGTTACCTTAAACGTAACGTTGAAGAAAGCTCATTAAGTTAGCTAGGATCGAAATCAAGGGGTATCAATGAGTCCTCCCTTTTAACCCGTAGGCCAATCAAAAGTAAGACTGAATCTAAAGAACCAGAACAAACAAGACGAGGAGTGATCACCAACCCCGGCCCTAGCGCCCACCAAGGTTACCGTGCACCCCAAACTATTATTACGTGTGCACCCGTAATGATAATTTGCGTTGCCAGGTAATCTTGTTGCCCGCTAGTTCCGAGCTTCCTGATCCAAAAACAAAGATTTCATAACAAATGACTTGGAATAGTTTAGCCTCCACATCATAAACCCCGCGACGACATCCATTAGTGCGATAGAGATTAGTCCTTCCGATCATCCCGTCTACAGGTAAGCGAGTGAGCTCCTCGTAGACCACAGCATCCTTCCCACTTGCTGGTACCGGTGATCGATGCAAGAGTGCGGACTAATGTGAAGCGTGACACAACATCCTTACTGGCAAAATATCCGTACTATGTATATGTATTAACTAATCTTAGAAAATTGGATTCCTATGCAACATAGACATCTTATCCGTATTTTCTAATACTTCATATATTAACACACATGGCTAGTCGGTCGGAATTTCCCCTTGTACATCCCATGTACAAATTTCTTTGTTTTCTAAAAAAATATTTTGTTGTGTTTTAGTTTTGACAACTTTGTCTTCGAGCCGAAACCGGTTATAGTCTAGATTTTTCAAAAATGCTAGTTCGCTATAACCTTGGCTCTGATACCACTTCTGTCACACCACGCCAATGGCGGAAACACGTGGCGCAACGCCCGAAAGCATATCAAGGTCAAGGTTAACACAAACTATATTTAATTAGAAAAGATCAATTTATTAGGATGTCAAAAATGAGTATCTCGTTACAATATTGCACAACGCATTACATAACACAATGAACATTAAGTTTCAATGTGGGGTATTTCCGTTTATGTTCCTACCCGATGGTAACAATAGATGAAACCCCGACCAGTATCCGACATCCCGAATTCCACCGCACTAGCCCCATATCTATTCAGCACTTAGTTACCTGAAAGATATGTTTAAAAAGACGTCAATATATAAAATATTGGTGAGTTCACAGGTTTTAGTTTCATAACAACAACATTTTCACAACCATCGACTCGACTCACTTTACCGTATAATTATTTTCCCATTAAATAATTATACTAGGATCTTGTCGATCGATATTTCGTTTTTACAACATGTGCGAAACCTGCACAACTTGTGGCCTTTGTAAGGAGTAGCTAGCTCATACAAAACTATGATGATGAGCAATCCCCTGAGTCCCATAACCAAACCAAGACTAATAAATATGCCCCGCTCCAAGTCGTTTCTCGGAACCCAACGACTTAAGTTCAGAATACGTGCACCCCTGGCATTCGCCGATGCATAATCGACGCTATCGATTAGGGGTGGGCCTTGTCAGGCACCAATAGTACTATCCAAATATTCCTTCGGTTTCATTTACCTGAATTAATGGTTACAGTAGCGAGGACTCAACCCCGAGTGGCGAACAAAAACTCAAGTACTCATTATGCCACTCATCACATTTTAACCTTTGAAAACATTTCAACATGTGATAACTTTTGACAAACATATCTTTCCCCCAGTTAAAACAGTAAAATGGGGCCGTGAAACTCACCTGATGTACAACGTACACTCAAATAGCAGAGAATAGCAAGTCCGTGGTCAAGCACCTACGAACGTCCTAGTGCGTGTAAGTCACTAAGTCTATAGCGTGTGTTTTTCCGGCAAGTTGTACACCCAACTCCCAACACCACCATTTACATATAATTCCCCGTTTAATTAAACATATGTCCTAGGTCCGTTGGTGATGGATTTCCCTTGTTACAAGTTACATTTATACTTTCATGAATATTAATTAACTTGTATAATATTATTCTCGACTCAACTTCACTTAACGTATAATTATTTTCCCATTAAATAATTATACTTAAGATCTCGTCGTTCGATATAATATCTTTACCACTCGACACGACTCACTTTACCGTATATTTATTTTCCCATTCAAATAAATATACTAAGGTCTTGTCGTTCGATAATATGTCTTCTACGCTCGGCTCGACTCGACTCACCATACCGTATATTTACTTTCCCATTAAGTAGATACACTAGGATCTCGTCGATTCGATATATATATATATATATATATATATATATTGTTTTCTGCACTCGACTCGACTTACCTCCCCGTATATTTACTTTCCCATTAAATAAATATACTGAGATTTCGTCGAGTCAAATATATATATTTTCCTTGTTAAGTCCATACACTTGTTTAACGTTTAACGTTTAATCGTTAGATTATTTACGTTATTTTTCTCCCAATTATAAGTTTCCAACACTTAGGAAAGTGTTATGTATTTTCACCCAAATTATATATTTTAAATCCTTAAAATATATGTTTTACATTTCCACATTAGACGCAACAACACAAACACTTGTTCGTCCGTTTTTACGTTTTAGTCCGTTAACGAATACGTCCATATCCGATCATTTAACTTATATATTTTAGTGTTAATTTTCCAAGTTTCCAACAATATGTATTCTTGAAATTATTCATCCTTTAATTTCCACATATTTTTACTTGGAAGTTTATAAATAACATTTGTATTTTTAATACTAAGACTTGGTTATTTACAACATAAAATGCTCCAACATTTTTATATTCCCATAGATATAAAAATGTTCATTTTTATACAATTTTTACCAAGTTTTTAAATTACCAATTCTTGTAATAAAAACCTTAGTTTTTATTTTAATCATCATCTTTGGTAATTTACATTTTTATAAAATCCTATTTTATAAAAATACGTTTTATATAAAAATATACTTTTGTATGTCTTATGGGCACTTTTAATAGTCTATAATAGTCAATTTATGGATACAAGTAAGTGTCATTTGTGTACTTAATCCATGAAGCCCATTTTTATGTTTCAAAGTTAGTAAACTTGAATATGTAGACTTATAGTCTTTCAAGTTTTACAAGTTCATCATGTTATTATGTTTTAGATGACGATTTTAGGATGATCTAAACCATCTTTAAGGGTGTTAACACTTTCCTTATGAACGTCACCTAAAACAACTTAAAAAAAAAAGATTATCTAAACACTCACACTTTAAAAGAAACATCAACAACATCCACCACCATACCCACGGCCACAAACATATTATTTAAATGTTCATCTTGATTTTATAAAACACACTAATACTTGTTTTAGAAACCTTTGTTAAAGCATCCCAAACCTTGTACAACTTGCACTTTAACCACACAAAAATAAAATAAAATAAATAAAACATAAGTTTTAAGAAGAACAAGAGTGTAAGAACTTACAACTAGCAACAATGCTAGGGGTGTCACGAGATTGCAAGATTAGGAAGGGGTTTAGTGTGTTCTTTTAAGGATTAACCTCCATGCTTGATAACACACTTGAGTTAGGGTACCTTAGGGTTGATTTTCTAGTGATTAAACTTAAAGAAAAATGGCAATGGGATAGGGGTTGGGAATTCACGGATGGAATGTGATTCATGGAAGGAGAATTGGTCTTGTGAGTGATGGTAAGTCACTTATAAAGTTAAAGAAAATCCATGATCTTGGTTAGTACACAAATGTATTTTATATACAAAATACCACTCCACCCAAATATTTCCACCAAACTTGCAAGTAAAAACAAGATCATGAATTGATATTGTATGGTGGACGGTTGGAACTTCTTTAGGTGGGGTCCACCACTAGTTTTTATCACATGGCATTTTAATTTAATTCTAGTTAGGACTTTGAACGTTAAGTTTGTTCAAATCGATTTTGGTTATGAGATGTTTCAGATACTAAATGAAGCCCTTAATTACCTTAAACATTGCCTAATTTTAATTATTGGTAAGTTATTTAGGCTTTCGTTGGGTGAAATTATAAGTTATACGCGTATCGGGTGCGATACGCGCACTTTATTCGTTACCGGGAGATTTATATATAAAGTTTTCACTTATGGTTTTGGAGTTCCAAAACACATTATTTTTTTGTGAAAATACCCCTTTATTTTATATCCTGGGTGTCCGGGATCCTTTTCGTTTATTTAATTTTTACCGGGTAATCACCAACGTCCGTTCCGGACAAGTTTATTCGCACGCGATTTCGTCGTGCTTCAACATTAAACATGTGCATTCCTATGCATCTTATGGGGAATTTTCTATTCTCTAAGGCATCAGTTAAATTAATCCAATTAATTTAAATATGCACTTAAACCGTTAATTACATATACTAATTACGTACGGAAACATATCGATTTTTGCCGGATGTTACACATCGGTTGGGGTGTTACATCAGGGTACACCCAACTCACCTAAAACCCAAACCCGAAACCGGGTTTTTTTCTACCCGGGTTATTTAGAAGGAAAAAATTAGTATAGAAGAAAAACTAAAATGTCTTGTTGTAGTAATGGAAGCTGTTATTGATTTCATCTTGTTGTAGTAATGGAAGCTGTTATTGATTTCAGCTTCTGATTCAAACAACCTTTCAAAATAGTGTTGACTAAACAATTTTGTCCAAGAATTGTAGATGTTAATATAGTGTTGACTATTAAATATGACAATATAGCAGCGTAGGAACATAAAAAAACACAAACAACTATAAAAAAGAAAAAAAACACACGGATATGGTTTTTTATACCTGAAAGTAGGTATCTAATACCCGAAACTGGGTATAGCCAAAACCGGGTATTGAAAACCCGAACCGAACCCGACCTGAACCTGGTATATAGGGTATGACTTTTCACGAAAATACTCTACCCAAACCCGAACCGGTTATTTCGTAATACCCGGTTGTACCATACTTGGTCATACCCGAACCCGAGTACGTACCCAAACCCAGGTATTCAAAAAAGTGAAAAACCCGGTTTTGTGCACCTCTAACCTGTACTGATAATGGGGTATCAGTGCCATTCAGTGGTTGCTACCCGTCCCGCCTTACTGCCCTATTAGACTATGGGTTATGGATCGGGATAAGGGTCGGGAGAGGATGATGTGGACCTTCCTCGAAGGGGAACATCGCCCCCCCGCTCCAGCTTCGGTGTGCTCGGGGAATTCTTCCCCTTATCCCCGTCCCATTTCCCAATATTTTTTTGAACGTTTACATTAGAGAGAGAGAGAGAGAGAGAGAGAGAGAGGGGGGTTTAGAGAGAGAGAGAGAGAAGCCGGAGAACGTCGCCGGAGAAGATGGAGGTCGCCGGAGAACGTCGCCGGAGAAGATGCAGAGGCGGTGATGGGTGGTGCAGAGAGAGTGAGAGAGAGAGTGGTGGGTGGGTGTCCGACCGCCGGAGGCGGTGATGGGTGGCGGGGGAAGAAGGGGAACTTTGGAGGAGATGGGTGGTGTGCTGAAGGTTTGTGTGTGTGTGTGTGTGAGAGCTTTGGAGGAGAAGGTTTGTTTCTTTTTTTTTTTTTTTGTTATATACTTAAAATAATAAAAAAAGGAAGGGAGAAGACGTGGGAACCATTTCCCCTAGAAAGGGAAAATGACGTGACGCTGATGTGGACAAGGGGAGGAAAGAGGGAAGGAGACCATACCCCATAGTCTTATTGAAAAATTGATTTTCCCAAATTTCACATGTTCTGTTTTTTTTTCTCAAATATAAAAATCTATATATATAAAAGAAAACGTATATGCTGACGTGGCGTGCAATTGAGGCCTCAACCTCCCCTTGAGAGTGCCACGTGGCATCATAATTGAAAGATTTTAATGTTTTTGAACTACTTCCTTTTTTAATTAAAAAAAAAAGATAAACATAAAACCCTAAATTAAATTGAGTTATTTTAGGAAAAAAAGAATTTAAAAATAAATTTAAAATTTTCTTTCTCATGTTTCCTCCCATAATTTTTAAACGTTTACATCTTTGATATACGGGATTTTTTAAAGAAAAAAATTACACCAAATTAACGAGCGCTTTATTATCTTTCCAACGAGTACCATAGTCCTATATAAAAACGGAGAAAAATCGACTATTTTTTTGGGGGTTTCGTTCATACAGGAAAAAACACACACAAAGTGTTCATGTTATTCATTAATCATGTTTTTTCTTTTAAACCAGGTTCTTATCTACGATGTTGAAAATCAGCTCAATCGCCATGTTATCATTGGAATTTACTAATGAGATGCAATGATTACAACTTCCAACTTAAGTGTTTGTTTAGTTGATTAGGTTAAGATTTATAAGAGCCATTAGACCACTCGGTATGGGGACCGGCAAGGGGCCGGCGACGCCAAGCCGGGCCGGGCTACACCGCCCCCCTGGCGCGGCAACGGCTTAGCCGGCACCCCTTTGCCGTTGATGCCGGGGCTTGTGATTGCCTTGGGACGCGTGATTTGACCGTTTGAATAATAAAAAAAAAAAATCAACCAAATTAATTTTTTAAAAACCTATTTAAACCAAACAAATCCAACCTTTTTCACCACAACTTTTATAAACTCTCTCACACTTTTATAAACTCTCTCCCACTTTTATAAAATCTCTCAACCTTCTTCACCACAACCATGTCGTTATCATCTTCTACGACGTCTTCGTCTTCTTCGGGTTCGTCGTCTACAAACGAAGCCGTAAATTTTGTTATAAACATCGTGGGGCAAGCGGCGCAGATTATTGCCGAGGATCTAGGAGATGAAGCCGATTCAGCACCTCGAACTAGGAAAGCGGCTATAAATAGAGACCGAGAGGGTAAGTATTATATTTATTTTTTTAAACATTTTGTAATTTTAATTTGTTTATATTTTTGTATATATATAGTATAATTTATTTGTGTTTATATTTTTGTAAATATATTGTAGATTTTTTGTGTGTTTATATTTTTGTAAATATGTGTAGGTGCCCATGATAGATTGGTGGCCGATTATTTTGCCGACGAACCGTTATACTCGGCGGAATTATTTAGGCGTCGGTTCCGAATGAGTAAAAGATTGTTCTCACGTATAGCCGATGATATGGCTAACTTCGAGCCATTTTTTACCTTACGATACGATGCAAGAGGGAAAAGGGGGTTCACCACCCTACAAAAATGCACGGCGGCACTTCGGCAACTAGCGTACGGGACCACGGCGGATGCGTGGGACGAGTATTTAAAAATGTCGGAAAGAACTGCACGAGAGTGTCTGTACAAGTTTAGCAAGTGTGTGGTGAAGCTTTACAGCAAAAAATATTTGCGAAAACCAAACTCCAGTGAGGTCCAACAATTGTATCAGTTTCACCACCAACAACATTGTTTTCCAGGAATGCTCGGTAGCATTGATTGCTACCATTGGCCTTGGAAAAACTGCCCCGTAGCATGGCGCGGAATGTTCAAACGAGGGGATCAAGATTATCCATCAATAATATTGGAGGCGGCGTGTTCACAAGATCTATGGGTTTGGCATGCTTTCTTTGGCATTCCTGGTTCGAACAACGACATTAATGTTATTAACCAGTCGCATATTTTTGACGATGTCATAAAAGGCACCGGTGCGGAAACCAGCTTTACAGTATCGGGGGTGGAGTATAGGCGCGGTTATTATCTTGCTGATGGAATCTACCCACCTTACTCGACGATCGTTAAAACTATTCACCACCCGTTCGATGAAAAAAGAAAGAAATTTGCCAAGTATCAAGAGGCGGCAAGAAAGGACATTGAACGATTTTTTGGTGTTCTACAAGCAAGATGGCACATCATTTCACAATCGGCACGTATGTTCACCCCTAAAAAATTACGTTACTGTATGTATGCCTGTATCTTGTTGCATAACATGATACTTGAAGACGAAGGCGCCGCCATTTGTGTGTATGACGAGAATGCCCCGCCGGAGAATACGGTGCCTGTCAACCCACATCAACAAGATTTAAACCAGTTCTCGTTACATAACGAGTTCACGCATAAAAATCTTCAAGCAGACTTGGTTGAATATATTTGGAACAACGGGCAAGAGTAGATTATTTGTATTTTTTTTTATGTCGAGTATGTTACTTTAGTTTTAGTTATTTTTTTTAATTATTTTTAATGGTTTTATGTAATATTTACTTTTTAATATTAGTATTAGAATATTTACTTTTTATTGTAACATTAATATTATTTAATTAAAAAAAAAAGAAAAAAAAAATGAAATAGCATTAATGGATGTTGGGCCTCCTCCACACCCCTAGGAGCATCATCCTAAGGATGCTCCTACCCCACGCTGACGTGGCAGGTGAGGTGGAGGCAAGGCATGGATGTTGGGCCTCCTCCACACCTAATGGTCTTAGAATGTGAGAAATTAGAGAGATGTGATGAGTTTTTTAATAGTTACAGCTTACATAAGTGATTCTTTAGATGATTACTGATTAGGTTTTAGATTAGGGAATATGAGTTATTACTTATTAGAATACTATGAACATGCAATAATTGAGAGATTTTGTGGTTAGTTAACTTAAGCCATTTGCAATAGGTTATCACGTAAAATTAGATTTTTCAACCCCGGGACCCTCCCGGGTAATCAGCTAGTAAAAAATAAAATAAAAACGTAAAACCCCCAATTGGCCAATTCATCGTCATAACCACCGTTTAACAACCATCTTGCAGCGCCACCATAGTGTTTGAGGAGGTTGATATCTAATGGCACAATTATCCAAAAATCTCAAAGAACTCCGACTTCTCTTCTGTCAAACTTCACCTGCCAGTGCCTCCACCAGGTAGCTGTAACTTAATCTCAGATTTCAAGCCCTAATCCTAACCCCAATATGTATATATAAATGTTAGTTTATTATTATTATTATTATTATTATTATTATTATTATTATCGGTGACAGAGCGTTTGTTGAGAAGAATTACAAGGAACTGAAAAAAGCAAACCCTAAGTTGCCCATTCTCATCCGTGAGTGCAGTGGCACCCAGCCTCAGCTGTGGGCTAGATACGGTACGTTCCTCATTCCCCTTTGCTATTACATCGTTTTCTGATTTGATTTAACTCATATAATCTGCTATTTTTATCCTGATTTATAAGCAAGAGTTTTTAATTGAACCAACAGAAAACAAATGAGAGTTATTTTTTATTAGGAATTTGAAATTTAGACCAAAGTATCTGACATATGTTGGGTCTGAACCTATAGAAGTTAGGTAATGGTGGTTGATTATTCGAAGAGAACTGCTGAAATGCGAGGTTTTCTTTCAAGACTTTTACGAGCTTTATGTTACAATCTGTCTTTCAAGGCCCTGTGCGTAGCCCTTGGTTGCTCGAGGACAATCTGTTTTGTGGGGTTAAAAAGCGCGCCTGAGAAGCGCCTTATTCAACATGAGGCGCAGGTTGTACAGCAAGGGGTGCCGAGGCGCGTTTTTTGCTGAAAACCGACCTTGAGGCGCGTGCCTCATGTACTGATGTACATACCCTATTTTTGTGCAGCAAATTGTGGTACATCATGCTTTTCAGGTTGTACGTGTATATGATTTCAATATTAGAACATATGTACAAAGTTTAAAAGAACGGAAACGCGCCTCGGGGCGTTTTCCCTTCTCCTCATGAGGCGTAAGCCTCGAGGCGAACCGAGGCGTAAGCTCAAGGTGCAGTAAAAAAATAAATATAAGAATTATGTGTCTATAAAAAATAAAATACTTGACCTAGAAAAGTCCAAAACATCAAAAACACACATCAAAAATAAAATAATTGACCCAAAAAGTCTAAAACCCTAAAAAAGCACATAAAAAACACCCTAAACCACCTGAGGCGCACCTGAGGCGTATGTACAATCTGAACCCCATGAGGCGCGCCTCAGACTCGCTTTCTTAGAGTTTCGCCTCGAGGCGTACGCCTCACCGGTTTTTTTAAACCATGCATATATAAAGCTTATTTGTGTCTAAATATTGGGTAAATATCCTAGAAGCCTATAGAATATATAAAAAATATTATATAATCACTTTGCACCGTGCGTACAAAGAGATCGCCGCTTTTGTGCTTTGCGTCTCGGTTTTAGACCTCGTCGCTTTTGTGCGCTCCACGCTTTTTAAAACCATTGTCCCGCTTAATGGTATGTGTCACTGGTTTTAGTGGTTTCCTCCTGCCATGGAGTGGCCCCAACTCCCAACTAGTGGTACAGCCAGATGTGCAAACACTTTTGTGGCACGTTCACTTTCCGTTTGTTGAAACCACTCTTAAGGATTGTAGGACTAGCTGTTGGACTAATTTGGATTGAATCGAGGATATCAAAATAAATAAAAGATACAAGATTTGAATTTAGAGATTAAGAATATAAAGTTATGATTTTAACTTTGATGTTTAATTTTATTTGTTGAGTTAATGGTTGGTTTGTTTTGCTTATTTAATTCTTTCAGAGTTAGAATAGGATTAAGATTTGTTTAGGGGCTGTTTGGTTGATTAAGTGCTGAATAATTAAGATGGTCTGAATGGTTAAGAGGCTCTGAATGGTTAAGAGCTGAATCATTCAGCATCTCTTATTAGCTTAATGGTTCAGCACTTAATCATTCCATTCAGATGCTGAAACAAACAGTCTGAATGATGAATGATTCAGACCTGAATGATTAAGAGGCTAATTAAGAGGCTACCAAACAACCCCTTAGTTTAAACATTTCTTTGTAAAACCATATTTGGTGTGTCGAGCTTTGTCTGCTTCTTGAACGTTAATACATAGGCCTTCAGTGCCAACAAACCCAAGTGACTCACCACATTTTAGCAGACACGATCTTCAAACATTTGGTCCGTCACATTTAGGCAGCTAACACTTGGAACAAACTGTGCTCGCAAAAATACATATGATTGAGAAACCAATGTAAAAGAATAAGATAAAGTCCAACTTAGATGATGCAAATTATGAACTATTGCGCAAATCCATGCTTCTGGTTTAAGGGTAAACAAGATGGGAGATGTCTTGGCATCCTACAACGTAACCCTTATCTTGTTGTTGGCACGTGGTATATTTACTCTAAATCTCTCAGGCTTGATCTCTCTAGTTGCCAGAAAAGATAAGAGGGACAAAAAAGAGCAACCTATTTCTTTGTTAGTGCTGACTTCGCTCTCAAATAACACAACATTCAAACACTATTATGTGTCTTAGTGGATGTTAAACAAATATTTGTTTCAATATTGCAGATTTTTTTTTTCTATCCATAGCCTATAGGCGCTAATATTGATTTGCAAGTAAATGTTCTATATGTTACATGAAACAGCTTAAAGATTCTGTCAAGTGTCAAAGTTGACTCTTTTTTTTTTAACATTAACTGTTCATAGGCAGGGTAAAAATGCAATACATGTATCGTACGAAAATATGAACAAACTCAAATCAAAACCTTAGCTGCTAGAACACTTAGATCCTGTTTAGATTGAAAAGACTGTATTTATCATTGGGTTACCTATATAAATATTATCTAGTGAATTACTTCTCCAACTTGGAGAAATCCAATAAACAAACTTTTATTTGCAGCATGAATATTTTGCCCAAAATTTGTCACATACAATGGTTTTTCTTAAAAGTTAAATTCACGTATAGTGGTTATCGGTATTCATGTAAGAGCAATGTTTTATTGGTACTGTTATTTCGACACGTACAAAGTGTGAAGTATAATAGATACTATGAAAATGCTACATTTTTTTTTCCTGGGACGTTTGCTTGAACATAGGTTATGGTTTTTGTAATGTTTAATCATATCATTTCACATAGGTTTTGGTTTGTGTACAGACATGGGTGTTGAGAGGGGTATTCGTTTGGAAGGAATGTCAGAGACCCAAATCTCAAAGGCAGTCGAGGACCTTGCGAAAGGTGGGGCGTCCCTTAAATCCTAAACTACATGTCATATGATTCTTTGCTTCTTTTAATAAGAATAAGTTCTTGGTGACATCATGAAGTTGTGAGGTGACATGAACGTACCGTGGAGATCAAACACCATAATTTTCCTTTTTGCATGTTATTTTGTGCCTTTTTAAGTTCTGGTGAATGGTCTAATGACCCATGTGTGGTTGGGAGTTGGGACATTTGAGATTATCTTTGTAAAAGTTGTGTTGTTAAGTTATGTAGGCTTTGATCCTTCTAATGTGGCTCAAATTGTTAAATGTCAAGTAAAGAGTGAGCCTTTTGTTGTTAGATTTATTGTGGTGGTCATTGAAATCTTTGGTGTATAAAGAAAAGAAAGAACCTATGGTGAGCATGTTTGCCGGTGGATGAGCTCTAGGATTTGTTAAGGTTATGGCCAAATTTGAAGGTTTGAAATACAATAAACACAACTTTTTGGGTTTTTTCTTCCAACCAAGAAATGCGCATTTCTTAGGTTTTATTCAAACCTAGATACGTGTCTTTCTTGGGGTTTCTTCTAAGTTTTAACCAAGAAACGCCTCTCTCTTGGGTTTTATTCTAACCGAGAAACTTTAAACTATCCCAGGAGCATCTTTGGATTCATATTACCATGATAACTTCAAGAATTAAAGGTAGAATATTCAAGAATGACCTAATGTGCTTAAGCTATATATAAATGAAGGGTTTTGCTTCAAAACAAATGTAAATAAGCTTTAAAAAGAAAGCGTTTTGCTCCAATAACGTATGTGCGCTATATAAAGAAGGTTGAAAGGGCCCGGCATGTAGGAGGACTCGAACTTGTGACCCACAGGTTGTTAAGACTACGATTTCACCATTATTTACGCCTTAAAAAAATATAAATAAGGGTTTTGTCTTGAGAACAAATGTGTTTTATAAAGAAGGGTTTTGCTTCAAGAATACATTATTTGATAGTTGCGTTAAAGCTTTGTAAAACAAGGTTCTTGAAAAACAATTAATAATCCACCTTAGGACGTCTCTCGCTAGTCGCTACTCATGGACCAACATTTTAGATTTGTATCGAACAAATCTATATCTATCTATATCTATATATATTTTAAAGGGTTAAATCCTACATGATGACACTCATATAGTTAACTATGTGGCATTGAGTGATTTTAGGGAAAAAAAAAATTGGATTTTTTTCTCTCATGTTTCCTCCCATAAATTTTAAACGTTAATATCTTTTATATACGATAATTTTTAAAGAAAAAAATTACACCAAATTAACTAGCATTTTGTTATCTTTCCAACGAGTACCATAGTGCTGTATAAAAAACGGAGAAAAAAAACGACTATTTTTTGTGAGGTTTTGCTCATACAAAAAAAAAAAAAAAAAACACAAAGTGTTCAGGTACAGTGGCGTAGCTTAGTTGGGGCGGGCGGGGGCGGCCGACCCCCCCCCCCCCCCGAATTTTCTCGCAAAAGTTCCGATTATATAGTATTCGTATAGAAAATTTTGAAAATATAGGATTTCGACCCCTGAAACTAGTGACTTCCGACCCTCCGAACCTTTGGGAGTTTGGGTCAAGCTTCGCCACTGTTTAGGTATTAATCATGTATAGGCAAGTCATTAATTATGTTCAAACCAGTAAATATTAATTCTATTTACAATAGGTGTTAGCATTGGAGTTATACATTGTTTTACGTTAGGTTTAAATATTAGATTTATACATTGTTTAAGGTTAGGCGTTAACATTGGAGATACATTATTAATTGTTTTAGGTTAGGTGCTACCCGAAGCTTTCTTACATGTAACTGTAAAGTGCATCATTCTTTTTCGTATGTAAAATTGATATGCCATATTAGATTTCTCAACCGCAGAACACTCACAGGGTATAAATCTAGTAGTAGATAAAAGGCACAAGGCTACCAAATATAACGCTAAGTCCTATGATTTATATTGTTAAGTTTTAACCACCATATGCATCACAAGTAGGACTGTTTAAATCGTTTGTCGCTCGCTCGGAAAATGCACGAAAAATGCTGGCTCGATCTTTGGCTCGGTTTGTAAATGAGCCAAGCACGAGTAAAGGTCCGTTCGGTTTGGTTCGACTCAAATAGATAATTATTTATTTATTTATTATGCATATATATAATTATATATGTATATACACACAAATTACAATAATATTTATAGCTTTATACATAATATTTGGGCTAATATATGCAAATAAAATATAACTAGCTAGCTTAATCCAATAAAAATGTAACACTAAGTTTAACAACCTTAAGATGTTAAATGATAGTATTGACTTCATCTGTTTTAGTCCTCTATCGCTAGTCATCGCTAAATATCACCCCAAGCCACAATGCGACAATTGCTTTCTGCAGTATGCCCATTGCCTCAGCGGCCTCAACCTAAGTCTCATCCTCGGACACTCGGACCTCAATATCAGTGTCATCATCGAACAGTACGACCTTCGTTGTCAACTGACAACGAAAACATTGAAGGAAACATCTCAACTTTATGGTTGTCCAAATTACTCTTCGCTCGTTGCTCGCTCGGAAAAATTCTCACTTGAAAAATGCTTGATCGGTTTTCGGCTCAGTTGTAAACAAGCCGTTCAACTCGGTTCGGTTTGATTTATAAACGAGCCAAGCACGAACAAAAGTCCATTCGGTTTGGCTATGTAACACCCCAACCGATGGCGGAAACATCGGGGTGCCACGTAGTGACGATTGTGCAAAAAAAAGCTCATGGCAATTAAAGTTTAAATAGTTTATTAATCCAATTCAAAACAA
This sequence comes from Ambrosia trifida, assembly GCA_028751855.1. Lineage (NCBI taxonomy): Eukaryota > Viridiplantae > Streptophyta > Magnoliopsida > Asterales > Asteraceae > Ambrosia > Ambrosia trifida. The sequence continues at coordinate 22,553,633 of CM054127.1, forward strand.
TCAATCCAAAAACAAACACATTGTTCAACGAAACAAACAAAATAAATGTTCAATTATTAAATCTAAAGGCTTCAACTAAGTGATCCAAAAGTTGCTAAAATCTTCACGCATCATTATTACCTGAAACATGTTAAGTTTGGAAAATGGAGGGGTCAACTATAAAGTTGGTGAGAATACATAAGTTTTCGTCAAAACGTAGTATAGTGTAAAAAAAAATGTAAGCATACAATTCTGTGTCAATATGTAACAACTAGGGCATACATGTGAAAACAAAACTACAGCAAACTGGGGCATAATCAACCCTATGTTGACAAAGTGTAAAGGTCCATCCCATAGACATGGTTCACCTAAGTTTAAGTTGCAGTTCCAATCACCCGCGCTCCCCATAAACATGGTCAACGAATCTAGGTGGGGTTGTCAATTCAATAGATCTATCATTGTTACCGTTGGCTTGATCAAAGTTAATGATTATGCAAGTATTAGTTGAGTTTACTTAGCAAGTTTAAGACACATAGCACAAAGAATCACACAAGACACATAGTTGAATTGCATAAGTTTAAAGAATAAAGTTTAACATGTTTCACCCCGAAAAGCATTGAAAAACTGTAAAAAAGTGGGGATATGTAAACTCACCTTATCAAGCAAGCAAGCAAAATCCCAAGTATGTAATAGCAGGTAAATATTCCCAATGAAATCAACCTAGATTTAGCATTGTAAAGTCTAAGTGTCACAAGTTTAATAAGTCTAAGATTTCTAAGTCGTTCGATTAGGGTTCACTTGTTTGGGGAAAGACACTTGAATGTTAACGGTTTAGTTAAAATATAAAAAATAATATTTAAAACATTATTATTTTTATATAGACTAAAAGATATAACTTTCAAAATATATAATTTCTATTTATTTAAAATAAACAATTTATTTATACAAAAGATTATAGGATAAATATAAGAAGTATATATTTTTTTTTCCTTGAAAACTTTATATCTTCGATCGATTAGATTAGAAATAATTTTAGAAAAATTTTGGCTTTTGAATCGATAAAAACGGAGTTTTTATGAGTTAGTTATGAATAAAACAAGTTTATACTAATAATTATATTAAATAACAAATAATGAATAAAAAGTAATTGAGTTTAAAAAAATTTGTGGTTGAACCGTGTATCACAGGTCTCGAACTTGGGACCATTCATTCAAAACCCACCATGCCAACCATCTGATCTACGAGATCGGATGGTTGTAAATCCAATAATACGGTTTTTAACCTCCTTATAAAGAATCAGTTTATAAAACAAAACAAAACTAAACTACCCGGTTACCACTAGAATTGAACCCGGGTGTTAGGCTAGTTAACAAAATAGGGAAACCAGCTGGTCTGTGCGACCAGTTGGTTAATATTCCAATCAGAATGTTTATAACCTATCTCGTTCCTGATTATCTTCCCCAAATCATTCCTATTACGAGCCCTAATCCACGACTCTGTTCAATTACCCCACAAACACTTCACGATCGATCAGTATTTTATGGGGGTTTTATTACTTGAATCAAATCGACCAAACAACATAAATTAATTGGATTAATACGTACCAGAAACGATGAAAGAAAGAAGAACAGTAGACGCAGAAAAAGGTTCGATTCTAGCAGATTAATCGATGGACATATGGAATTCGGTTGTGGGTTTTGATGGTATGAACGTAGAGGGTAATAGGGAGGGGTGAAGAAACAATGTGTACACCGGAGATTAAGACTGACCTCCGGGGGGTTAGTACTTATGTAACTACATGTTTAATCCTTTACCCAAACCGTTATGGTAACCCGAGAGTTTGTTAAGGTGAGTGTGATATGTATTGTGTGTGCTACGAACAAGAGATTTAAGTGGTTCGGTCGTTAATGACCTACGTCCACTGTAAGTACACCGGAATATTATTACTAACAAGAGAGAGTTACAAGTAGAGAGTATAGCAGTGATGGTTGTGTTCGTGAATGAATACATGAGTTGTATCTGGTGCTATTTATAGGCTTAGTAGTGGGCTGCATGGAGAGGCCCACAAGTGACACCATTGGCTTGGGCCCAACCGGGGCCCAAGCCCATGGTCCTTCTGGAAATGGCGGGAAAGGACGAGGCACTGTTGATGACATCAGGCTACAGTGTGGTCGTTGTTGTAGTCGGACACGTGGCGGCCTTCTGGTGGTGCACAGTAATGTCGTACTTGCTACAGTGTCCAGGCTATCTCTGCTGGCTGATTTGACGTCTGACAGTGGGCGAGGTAATGCCTGCTGGTCACTGTTCACGACAACGTGTACAGTGCAGCCGTTCACCTTTTGTACTATCTGCCACATGTCCTTCTTCTGTTGGTGTATGCTCTGACACAGATCCTTATGAATCTTCCTTTTGTCATCCCTTGTACCTCCTCTGACGTGCCAAGGGAATATTCCGCGTGTGGTGGCACGCGCGTATCAGGTATTGGTTGTTGCTTATCATCTGTGCCGGCGCGCGAGGATGTTGATTGCCTGTCCTCGCGCGAGTATGCTTCTGCGCCGTGACCTGGCGCAGGGTTGTTACCTTGCGGGGATAGGGACGCCCTTCAGATTAGGCTCCCTATCCCTTCAAGTCCCCCTAGTCTAGGGCTTCTCCTGCTCGCTGATGAGGAGGTGGAGTGCTAGACTCGAAATATAGAAGTCGCGGATGAAAGCTCATCTGCTTGTGCTGTAGCCTTTGGGGTTATTGTTCTGATTTGAGAAAATTTAGGCGGGAAACGTCTTTCTCCGTTTTTCGTCAAATTTGCGCCGTGAAGGACGTTCTCCGCCCCAACGTTGCAGTGGTTGAGCGGGGAACGTCTTTTGAAAGTTTATGTCAACTTTCCGCTGGGGAGGACGTTCTCCGCCCCAACGTTGCAGTGGTTGGGCGGGGAACGTCTTTTGAAAGTTTACGTCAACTTTCCGCTGGGAAGGACGTTCTCCGCCCCAACGTTGCAGTGGTTGGGCGGGGAACGTCTTTCGAAAGTTTACGTCAACTTTCCGCTGAGAAATTTACTGCTGCTGGAGTAATTTAATGCGGGTCTGGAGTTGTGATAAATTCTAAATCATTAGCATTGAATTTGTCTCTCATAAATTGGAATAAATGCGCCTGGAATTCGAATGATCAGTTACTTCTGATGGAAGTTTAGTGGTTGCTGACGTGTCAGTGACTGTCTGGTTGTACAGACTGATACACGTCCCATCGTGGTTGCAGTTATCAATATATCGTCTGTGTCAGGAGCGTGGGGTTTCACGCGTCTGACGTTTTGTCTTCATGGTTGGGATTGTGCCACGTGTCGATGGGCACGTGTTGTCTGTCAGGCGCGTGAGTTGCCACGCGCTTGAATGGTTGATATTGTGAGATCTGTCGACACGTGTCGACCATCCGGCGCCTGTGTAGTGTATAACTGTCATACACTATCATCCAGGCCGCTCGTTTTTGTTGCGGACACGTGTCATCATCTCGTGCATAGAATTTTAAAAGTTGTGACGGTTTATGCTTCCCAGGTGGGTCCCTCTGTCATTAATGCGATGAGTATATGAGGATTAGCAATGTTGCTATGAACGGTTACTTCTCCTATTTCTTTCCTTCTTGCTCTCAATTTCCTCTCAACTTCCGGTCAACTTTTCCTTTGAAGTTTCCGTTTAATCTTCAAAGATCTCTCTGATCTTGAAGATTCATTGTTGAAACTTCAAGTTTCTTCCTTTCTAGAGTGTCTTCTGCTCTTGTTTTCTCTTTGTTAATCATCTCATCAACCGTTCTTTTTCACTTTGTTTGAAGATTCCGGTTGATCTTCAAGTTTTCCAGTGAGATTTCCAGGTTTTTTCTTTTTTAAACTTCCACAATGTCTGACAGTCACAGCCTTTCCGGTGAGGTTGTGGGTAAGGAGACGGAGGAGGTGGTGCAGGAGACCACCGTTGAGCATGGCCGAGTGAAGGAGAGGAAACTCATGACCAACACATTCTGTGTTTGGGGTCAGGAGGCCTTTAACCGGTTCTGCGTTATGTATGGGATCCTCCCGGAGTGGGAGCCCATGCTTCCTTCTCCGACCAGCACCGTCTTATCTGCTGGTAGTGACCAGCTGGCCCTTTATGAAGCCCACTTTGCCAAGTGTGGGTTCCGGCTTCCATGCACCCGTTTCCAGATAGATACCATGGTTGCCTATGGCGTCGGGCCTACTCAACTAACCGCCTTCGGGCTTCTGAGGTTAGTTCATTTTGAGGCGTCGTGCCGCGCCTTAGACATTGAACCGACTGTTGAGCGGTTCAATGTGTTTTATTTCATGGCGCGGGATGAAATGTGGTTTTCTTTTAAGCCACGCCCCAAGGTGCCTCCCATGGCCACCCATACCCCGAAGTCCCTTCACTGGGCAAAGGAGAAGTTCTTCTTTGTGAAGAGGGGGGTCATCCCTGTTAGCCTCCCTTGGAAGATAATAGGGGATGGTCAGCGCGTGGCGGACATGCCTCTGCTTAAAGATTACAAGAAGCAGGATTGGTTCGTTGCCCTTACCGCCAACGCCACTAGGCTGGAGTTCCAGAACCTGACAGAGGGAATCTTTTTCCTTCTGGGGATGAGCCGGAACGGCATCCGGGCGGGTAAAGAGCCTTACATCGCGGAGGAGGGTAAGTATTTTATATTAGTTATTATCATTATTGTCTCCCGCGTTCCTTTCCTTATGATGTGTCATTTGCAGGTGTAAGTAAGTTTGAATTCTACGCTGCCTGCCAGGAGAAGGGCATTAAGTGGAGGCCTGTGGCGGAGGGCCAGACCTCGTGCTTGGATGCGTTGGCGGGTCGTTTCTACTATCCTGACCTTTCTGCTGCGCCCAAGCCTTATTGCACAACTGGTGAGTCTCCCAGCCCTTTATTTGATAGTATTTTCGGAGATGATACCGTAGGGAAGACTCCGCCGGTAGGCTCGTCCACGGAGCGTGGTCGTTGGAAGCACGCGCCGCGGAAGCACAGGTACCGAGCCATGATTACCCTTTCTGACTCGGGTTCTTCCGTTTCAGCAGGAGAAGTTGTGAAAGGGCGTCGGCGGAGGAAGGATGGCCCACCCTCCGAGGATGACGAGGAGGCGGAATCTTCTCAGCTGGAGAAGAGGAAGAGGCCGCGGACCGCTGGCCCGGTGAAGGAGACTCCAGTCGCGCCTGGCGCTGGAGATGGTGAGGGATCGGTTCCTGGTCCGGAACCAGTTAATGTTCCCAAGGGTCCTCTTGGGAGTGGTGGCGATGGCGGGCCCGTTTTCAGCATGGGCATTGGTGCCGCCCCTGCGCGCCAACCACTCTTCCAAAAGTTACTGAGGAAGAAGACTCCTGGTAAGTTGTTCTTTTTTCCTCCTCTCTCTTCCTTTCTATTTTTATGAGTTGTATTATTATTAATAAGTTATTGTTGATTTGCAGTGGCGCCGAAGATTGTGCCAACTGCACCTTTGTCTCCCTTCACCGAAGCGGGTGGAAGGGAGGAGGATGCTTTGTGGAGGGAGCAGGAGCTTGCGCGTGAGCAGGCGCAGGCCGATGAAGCCTTGCAAAAGGCTGAGGCTGAGAAGGCCGCTGCTGCCAAGCAAGCGGCAGCCGATGAAGCCCGCCGCCGGGCTGAGGCGGAGAAGAAGGCTGCTGCCGATGAAGCCGCAAGAAAGGCTGAGGCAGACAAGAAGGCTGAGGCGGACCGCCTTCGCCTCCAAGAGCAAAGGTTCTTGGAGGAAAAAGCCAAGCTGGCGGAGGAGCGCGCTGCGAGGGAGCGCGCCGAAGCTGAGAGCCGGGAAATGGCTCACGATGAGGGAGGGGATGCCTTCGAGAGGGTTTTGTTCCAGCAGGGCGCCTCTGGGGCTGGTGCGAGCGGCTCGCGTCGGGATCGGCGCGAGTCTTCCAGGGTTGGGGAATCAGCAGGAGTCTATGACGGCTCTTGTTGGTCTGGTGGTGACGCCATCTGGCGCCCTCGCTGGGCAATAAGGGAAAACACATTGTTTTCCAACTCCTTGGCTGCCGAGGAGTTTGTCAGCGAGGCGGTGCCTCCCTATGAGCGCACTCACCAGGATATGTTGAGTCGTGAAGACCTAATAGCCGCCTTGTGCGTTAACCAGGCGACTCAACTATCCATGATGGACTCGCTGCGGCGCCGTGACTCGGCGTTGTGGCGGGACATGGAGCGGGTGGAGGCGGAGAAGGCCAGCCTTGCTGAAAAAGAGGCTGCCTTCCAAGCCGAGATTGCCAAATACCGCCGCCGTGCCCATGACGCGGAGGCCAAGGTTGCCAAACTTGAAGATGACGCGGTTGCTGACAGGCGTCGTTGGTCAGAATCATGGAAGAAGGCCAACACTGACATCTCCGATCTCAAGGAGCTTCTGTCAGTGGCGCGTGAGGAGCGGCGGACGGCGGTGAAGAGGCTCGAAGAGAAGAGCAAGGCCCTCACGGAGAGGACGGCGAAGTATGTAGAGATGCGCAAGGAGCTCGAGTCTAAGGATGAAGCCCTTGTTGCGGCTACTGAACGCGTCTCTTCGCTGGAGCGGGAGAGGGTCCAGGTCCTCAGTGCGAAGGAGGACCTGGAGCGAGACCTGGATTCTTGTGACCAGGCTCGCCTTGCTGCTGTGAAGGAAGGTGAGGCGGCCAAGTTGCTACTGGATGAAGCTGTCACCGCCCAGTCCCAGATGCAGGACTCCATCAAATGGTTGATGACAGACGGGATGGCTGGGGTAAGTCTTCGCGCTTTCTCTGCTTTTGAGACTTGTCTTTTCCATATGCTAACTTTGTTTCTATGCGCAGGTTTTCAAGAGATTTTGGCAGGAGCCTCTGCTCGGGGACCAGATTGCCGCCATTGCTGCCAGTGCCCAAGCCTACGGTTATGGCGAGGGCTATGAAGACGGTTTCTTGCATGCGCAAAATAATGGGCGCATCGTGGACGCGGAACACTATGGCAAGCCACTGAAGGATGAGTATGAGGCGGAACTCCAAAAGTTCGAGAAGATAGAGTTCCCCATCCTCCAAGTGCTTGCGGACTGCAACAAGAACGCGGATCCACCTGCGGCCCTTAGATATTTTATAGAAACGTCTGATGCGCTGGCGAAAGCTTCTGGTGAAGGGACTTCCGGCGCAGCTGACCAGTGATTAGGCCTTTTAATACTTGTAACTTTTCTTTTTCTTGTAAATATAGAAGGGTTTTTAATTCCCTTTGTTAATGAAACTTTTGTTTGTTATATCGTGTTGTCTCGTCTCTAATTTACTTATTTAACCAAGTCGTCACCCAGTGTGTAAGTAAGAGTTAGAGCGCACGCTCGGCTAGACAATCCGACGTCTAAGTGTTTAACACTTTCTCGCCTTGAAGATTGTAGCGGAGGCGACTTGTGCCATTGAGTCCGACTTAGGCGCGTGATCGCCTCGCCTTGAAGACCCGTTTACCGCGTTTATGTGGCGCGCTACTCTGTTGTCCGACTTGCAATGACTCTAGAAGACAAGAGTTGGGGCGCATGTTGTTGTTATGCGGTGTTGTAGGTCCGGCGAGTAAATCCGTCTTGAAGACTACGCTGCTTGAGTAGGCGCCCGACGCGCACGTGGCGCGCCTTGAAGGCATGCCTTGCTAGCGTGTTTGGTCCGACGTGATTTTGCCTAAGTCTTGAAGACCCTGGCGCGGAAAGTACAAGTAGAAACACAGATATAGGAAACGTTTTCATTAATAATATGGCATGTGTAGCCATTTTAAATTACAAATAACAGCGCCGTAACTGAGCGTCGTTCCACGATCTTGGAATAGGGGTGCCATCGAGCCTTTCTAATGCGTAGGCACCTTTCCCGAGCACTTCTTGAATTTTGTAAGGGCCTTCCCAAGTTGGGGCGAGCTTCCCAGGCTTTTCGGCGTTGGAAGCTTCATTGTTGCGGAAGACGTAGTCCCCAATCTTGAAGGTTTGCTCCTTCACATGCTTGTTGTAGTATTGCTCGAGTTGGGTCTTGTAACTTGCTTCTTTTATTGCCGCGAGGTCGCGGCGTTCCTCTAACAGATCGAGGTTCATGCGGAGTTCTTTATCGTTGTCGGTTGTGTTTGCCATCAATACCCTTGCCGTGGGGCAAGCTATTTCTGCAGGGATTACCGCCTCGGACCCGTATGTTAGGCTGAACGGGGTTTCACCATTGCTTGTTTTCGTGAGGGTACGGTAGGCCCATAAGACGTGCGGCAACTTGTCTACCCACCCTGTTCGCCTGGTTCCGAGCCTTGTCTTGATGCCTTCAACGATTGTGCGGTTGGCTCTTTCTACCTGACCGTTGCCTTGCGGGTGCGCAACGGATGTGAAGATTTGCGTGACTCCCATTTGAGCCAGCCATTGTTGGAGGGCCTGGTCTTCGAATTGTGTTCCATTGTCACTGACCAGTTGCATCGGCAATCCAAACCGACAGATAATGAACTCCCAGATGAATTTCTTGACATGTGCGCCATCGATCTTTGCCAGAGGTTTCGCTTCGACCCACTTAGTGAAGTAGTCGATAGCGACGACCAAATATTTGACATTACCCGGCGCCGCCGGGAATGGTCCGACTAGGTCAATAGCCCACTTTTGGAAGGGCCAAGCCGCGGTAACTGGTACGAGATTGTTCTTTGGGCGCAAGGTGTTTGGGGCATGGCGCTGGCAGCTGTCACATTTGCGTAACTCGTTAACCGCGTCGACGTGCATGCCAGGCCAGTAATATCCTGCATTCATCAGCTTTGCCACTACCATTCTTGGGCCTGCGTGTAACCCGCACGTTCCTTCATGTATATCTTTAAGAAGAAAGGAGGCTTCTGCCGGGTCAACACAGCGCAAGAGTGGCCCCAAGTAGGAGCGGCGGTACAGGATGTCACCGGTCAGTTGATATTGCAGGGCCTTGTTTTTTATCTTCCGGGCCTCTAGTTTGTCATTGGGCAGAATTCCCGACGATAAAAAGGCTTTGATCGGTGTCATCCATGACGCGTTACCTGTTTGAGTGACATTGACTTGGCGCGCGGGGACCGATGGTTTATCTCGTACTTCGACGCGGACTTCTTTTGCCATGTGCTCAAAAACCGTGGATGCCATTTTGCTGAGCGCGTCGGCGGGTTTGTTCTCGCTGCGCCGGATGTGTTCGACTGTGCATGTGTCGAACTTGCGCATGAGTTGCTTGGCTTGCTCCAGGTATAGAGCCATGGTTTCGTCTTTCGCATCGTATGCCCCATTGATCTGTCGTGCTACCAACAAGGAGTCTACATGTGCCTCTACGTGCCTGGCCCCCATTTTTTCCGTTATGCGGAGGCCGGCCAGCAACGCTTCGTATTCCGCTTCGTTGTTTGTGCTTTTGAACTCGAGGCGGATGGCGTATGTGAACTCATGTTTGTCTGGGCTGATGAGGCGCAAACCGGCGCCATCCTTTGGGCACGCTTTGTTGATGTCTTTGTAATCGACGCACATGCGCCATCCTCCATTCGCTTTGGCGACCATGACGGGATTGGCCACCCAAGTTTGATATCTGATGGGGCGGAGGATGCCCGCATTGAACAGCTCGGTGACTTGTTCGTTCATGGCCTTTGTTTTCTCCGGGCCCATACTTCTCTTCTTCTGTACAATTGGCTCTGCGGAACGATATACGTTAAGCCTGTGTTCCGCTATGTCCCGCGGAACGCCCACCATATCTGCCGGTTGCCATGCAAAAATGTCTATATTGCTGATCAGAAGTTGCTTCAAATGATTTCGTATGGATTCGGAGATTACATGGCCAATGGTCACCGTTTGCTCCGGAAATTTGGGGTTGAGCGCCCATTTTTCCGGCTCTGTGCGGGCATTTGTCTTGACCATCTTTGGCGGCTTGGCTGTCTCCGTGACATGGCAATCTTTGTTCCCCCGGATGAAGGCAATGCCTGTTTTGGTGGGAAAACCAACCATTGCATGCGCCGTGGAGGCGTTGGCGTTGAAGTGAGCAATGCCTTCTCTTCCTAGGAGTATGTCATGGTTTGATGTGGCTGGTAGGACCATGAAGTCGCATATTTCTGTGCGCTCGTGTGTACCATCCGTCCATGTTACAGGCAAAGAGAGCATGCCGCGGGGCATGATGGTTTCATGGATGAAACCAGAGATTGGCTCATTGACCGGAATGAGCTTCGCCTTGTCTTCTTCATCTAGCTGTTGAAAACATTGGTCATACATGATATCTGTGCTGCTGCCGCCGTCTAAAAACATGTACCGCGTGCGGTAATGTCCAAAGACGGCAGTGATTACTAGTGGAGCTGTGCAAGAGGCGCCACCTCTGATCCTTGGCAAGAGGATGTCTACCTCCTTCCAGGAGTCGTCTAGAGGCTGTATTCGGGTGCGCTTCCCATGTTGGGTGTTCTTACCCCGCCGTGTCATGTTGCATTGGTGGCGGGGAATTAGTGTTGCAGCATGGGTGTTAAGGTCGCGGATCTTCTTCCGTGACCCCTCGCCTTGGGTTTCCTCGTTTCCTTGGCTTTTGCCAGCTCGGTGAACGTTTTTAACCAAGTGGCCGAGCTGGCCTGATTTCAGCGCTGCCTCTATCTCCATTTTTAGACTATAACAGTTGTCTGTGAGATGGCCGTAGTCATTATGGTACTCACAGAACTTGCTACGGTCTACATTTCGGCGCTTCCCCAGGGGGTTAGGCTCCTTGAGTGTGACCTGCTCGGTCTTCAAGACCTGTGAAGGAGTTTTAGTTAACGGAGTCCAATCGTGGTTTTTCTTGGAGTGTCCACGTTGTTCTCGCGTTTGCTTCGGGCTAATGATTTGGCGGGCGTCCCCTGCGGGTGAATATTTCCCCTCGTCGGTGGCGCCCGAGATGCGGCTCCAAACAGATTTGTTTTTGTGTTTACTATTATTATTATTATGGTGTTGTGGTTGGAAGCCGTGTAGTTGATTAAAAGATCTTTCGGAGGATGCATATATCTTTGCTGAGCGAATGAGTTCATCCCAGGATTCTGGGATGCCATCCTTGCCAGTTAGACATTTCATGAGATCTGGGCTGCGCACATTGTGAATGAACGCGGCCCGGGTGAGCTCCTCCCCACAGCCTATTTGCAAGGCCTCCTTGTTGAAACGGACGATGTAGTCCTCAATTGTCTCATGATCATAGCGACGACATAGCAAGATGTGTGCTTTGTCCTTCTTGTGTTTCCGCAAATGTGAGAAGTGACTGCCAAACTTTTCTGTAAGGTCGTCGAAATCTTTTACGCTTCCCGCCGGGAGGTTGTCGAACCACACCCGGGCGGCACCCGTGAGGGTTTGAGCGAAAAGGTGACACCATACTTGGACGGGCCAGTCTACGGACATACCCGCGCACTCAAAGTCGTGCACATGGTCGTCGGGATCACGCAGGCCATCGTATCTACCGATGCTGCTTGGAAGTTTGGCCTTCCTGGGTATTTTGGCAGCCGCGATGCGGGCGACAAACTTGGATTTCTCGGCAAAAGCTTTTGGTCGAAATGGTTTGACCAAGTCATCGTCTATCTCACTGTCTCGCGACGTGGGAGTGTATTTCTTCCCTTTGTACCCAGAGTCGCTGCTTGACGATTCATAGCCGTCTGGCTCGTCACGTGATTTGGCGTAGCCCCGAGCTCTGACGTTTCCGCCGAGCTCCCCGCTACGACCATCACCGTGACCGGCCGTATCTTTCTTCTTGTACTTTGCTTTTGACGGAGTATCAAAAGCAAGTGCTTTACCTTTCTTTTTTGCTTGCTGCAACAGTTTTCGTTGATAGATTGCAGCACTTCTGGCATTCTGACGGAGGAGCCACTGGTCTGGGTCCTCCTCGGAGAGTTCTTGACTGTCGTCATCTGACTCGACATCACGGATTTCAACAGCTGATCTGTCGAGCCGGGATGTCGGTTGTTTGACGACAGTGTTAGGTGTGATTTGGTTGTCCGGCTGTTGGACATCTTCGTCTCCGGCTCGGTGCATGCCGGAGGTGTTAGGGTTGGGTTCAGCCATGGGTGGGTTAAAAGATGGGTGAAAAGAGCTGTTCTAACCGACGGATGGCGCCAATGAAGAAACAATGTGTACACCGGAGATTAAGACTGACCTCCGGGGGGTTAGTACTTATGTAACTACAGGTTTAATCCTTTACCCAAACCGTTATGGTAACCCGAGAGTTTGTTAAGGTGAGTGTGATGTGTATTGTGTGTGCTACGAACAAGAGATTTAAGTGGTTCGGTCGTTAATGACCTACGTCCACTGTAAGTACACCGGAATATTATTACTAACAAGAGAGAGTTACAAGTAGAGAGTATAGCAGTGATGGTTGTGTTCGTGAATGAATACATGAGTTGTATCTGGTGCTATTTATAGGCTTAGTAGTGGGCTGCATGGAGAGGCCCACAAGTGACACCATTGGCTTGGGCCCAACCGGGGCCCAAGCCCATGGTCCTTCTGGAAATGGCGGGAAAGGACGAGGCACTGTTGATGACATCAGGCTACAGTGTGGTCGTTGTTGTAGTCGGACACGTGGCGGCCTTCTGGTGGTGCACAGTAATGTCGTACTTGCTACAGTGTCCAGGCTATCTCTGCTGGCTGATTTGACGTCTGACAGTGGGCGAGGTAATGCCTGCTGGTCACTGTTCACGACAGCGTGTACAGTGCAGCCGTTCACCTTTTGTACTATCTGCCACATGTCCTTCTTCTGTTGGTGTATGCTCTGACACAGATCCTTATGAATCTTCCTTTTGTCATCCCTTGTACCTCCTCTGACGTGCCAAGGGAATATTCCGCGTGTGGTGGCACGCGCGTATCAGGTATTGGTTGTTGCTTATCATCTGTGCCGGCGCGCGAGGATGTTGATTGCCTGTCCTCGCGCGAGTATGCTCCTGCGCCGTGACCTGGCGCAGGGTTGTTACCTTGCGGGGATAGGGACGCCCTTCAGATTAGGCTCCCTATCCCTTCAAGGGGTATTTATAGGGGATTAATAGATAAGAAAATCGTATTAGACTTGAATAAGGATGAGGGTTTATGGCGGTTTAAGGAGTTGATAATAATCCGAAAATTCAACCAATAAATCACGATTAGGATGGGTCTAAGGTCGGTTTCTATGAGATAAACATGAATTCAAAACGAATTTGAAGCATTGGTAACATATTAGATTTAGAGAGTTTGAATGGAGATAATGATGATAAGGCTTAAGCTTTCTTATGTTATAATTTTTTTAGACAGAAAAGAAAACTAACAGATCATCCAGATCAGCTGGATGGCATTTGTGTTTGTAACACTTTGGTCTCAAGTTCAACTCTTGGGTCTAACATTTTATTATTATTATTATAATTTTTTTAATAATATGTATTAATTAGGATATGTATCAATTAGTTAAATAATCAAATAACACCTCACTTATGTTATATTTTATATGAAGAAAACTAACTTTTGTAAATATTCTTATGTTTGAATCAACAAATTTTAACGCGCATGTAACTAAAATAATAAAGTTTCGATGATAAAATTTAAATAAAAAGGAATACAAAGTGTCTTATGAAGCCAATTAAGAAATACGCTAACTGAAACAAACATGAAAAGTACGCGAGGTTACAGGCTAGGCTCGTGAACAACCCTAATCACGGGACACAAAGTAGTGCGGAACCCGGTAAATATGTCATATTAAACTATACTTTTTCATTGACATGTTAAATATAGTGAATTGAAAGTTAAGACGAGATAAAATGTTTTTAAACAAACATACCCGCTAATGTCTGAAATATAGGTAGCATTTGAGAGGGTAAGACTGTAACGCCCAGCGTTTCTCAAATAATATACTAATAATATTTTATTCATAAGACGATGCGTTAATTCGTTAACAATAATATCTCGTTAACAAAAAAAATATATATAAAATACATTCTTAATTCTGTAATAAATTTAAATTATTTAAATTCGCCAAATAACGCGTCGTAAGTAATAACTCACTAGTAAACCGTCACTTATCTTTGTAAATTTTAAACGCGACTAAAATTATATAAAACGAATATATAGCCCAAATACTCTTTTATGTCGGTTATTATAAATAGTTTACGTATTATAATTACCTAAGTGCTTAACCGAGTTGAACTGTTAATGAGAAACACGATTTAACGGGTTCGTATACGTGGTGTCTATTTAACCTACACCAAAACTCTATCTATATAATATCCCAAATCCATCTCACCTTCATCTTCATCAACCTAAACCCTAGCCACCACCACCATTAAACTTACCCTCACTCTCTTCCTGCTCTCTTGACTCCCGCTCACAGAACCACCATAAAAACCACCTCCACACACCAGATCTGTCGAATAGGAACACCTCCGGGCAACCCCCGGGTCTGAAACCTTGTGTCCAACAGCTTGTACCACCACAACCGACGAGATCGACTCTCACCTTCCTGATTCTTGGCTGAAACAACCCCCAAATCCTCTCATCTCTCTCTCTCTCTACCCTCTCTCTCCTTCCACTCGCATCTCTCTCTCTCTGGTTGAATATGAGCCGGCCGACCACCATACCCATGGTGGCGTCGGTGGGATGCTCTGAAAGCCCAAGAGAGGGCAGAATGTGGTGATGCTCGACCGATTAAGGCTGTGGCGGTGGTGGTTCGAGTAGCTGTGAAGGAAAGGAAGATGATGGCGGCATCGGGTTTAGGATGTGGTTGTGGTTGTTGCAGATTGGTAGGTGGCCAAGTTGTTAGTCAGGCTCGTTTTCGATTAGTATGGTTATGGTCCAGTCCGGTTATAGATGTGGCCGGGTTAGTCGGTTTCGACGTGTGGGTGGATTATGGGCTTCGATTTGTGGTTTTTGATGATTTGGTCACGTTTTGAGACTCAAGGCTCGGTTTGGTTGATAAGCGGCTCTGTCAAGAATGGCCAGATCTGGTTCCAGTCGTGGTCTCGGGCTCATGGTTTCGTTTCGGGTCAGATCTTGGGTTGGATCCGATTTGTAAAGCTTGGATGTTCGGGTCGATTTCTGATCAAAGAGTCTGTCTCGGGTCAGATATGCTCGGGTTTATCTTGTGCTTATGGATGTGGTTTGAATCTTGTTTCGAGTCAGATTTCGATCAGTTTCGTTTTGTTGTCGGGTCTTGGTTTGGGTCAGATCTGGATAGTCAGCTGGTCAACACGCAGTCAAAGGTGGTCAACTGTGGTCAAACCGGGTCAACCTCAGTCAACTTCGAATTCTGGTCAAAGCTGGTCAGCGCGGGTTACGAGGCGTGTACGCAAGGATTCACAAGCTTATTTACGGAAGGTATAACGCGCCGCGCCTTAGTTACTATTCTTATTTTCGTTTACATCGTACATGTATATATGTATATATTTAAAAGTGTAAACGAACTGAACCATAACAAAAGTTATTTTTATTACTAGAATTATCAAGGCGTCAAACCATATATATATATATATAAACATATATATATTACTTAACAAATGAATAGTTTCTCGTTCTTTATAGTCTTTAATAAATTGAACCTTTTGTCGCGCTTAAAGACTTAGTTAAATTGTATTGTGTTTTGAGAATTCGGACGATTGATTTTTGGGAAAATATAGACAACTTGCGTTGTCTGGTTTTATGCAAAAACAGAGGAAACTCTGCCCAAATTTTTACAAAATATAAGAAACATATCGAGCATTCAAATCTATAAATAACGTCACGTTTTACAAATAGACACTATCCCAACTCTACTTGTCATGATAGAGATATGTGTACATAAAAATATATTTATTATTATGTATATATATAAACCTAATAGTATAAATATTACCAGTCTTCGAAAATAAACTAAAACGCTAGTCGAGTTACACTAATAATGTTTTCGTTAACAAAAAGTGTTGTTTTAACAATAATTTCTAGATGCGAGTTCGTATAACATATTACGATAAGCATTTTCACTAACTATTTACGCACGCATGCATTCGAACAACTAAACAAGTACAATTGGTTCGTTAAGTCATACACTTATTAAGACACGCATTCTTTCAATACGTGTCTAGGTAGTTCGATAAACTATCTTTACAACCATAACAAAAACAAGCTTATTTGCATTAGAATTTAAGGCATCGTTTATTTGTAATAGGATACAAGAGTTCTATTAATCCAAGTTCAGACTTGTTGCTACTTGCAAATACTTACACAATGAATTTCAGGTGAGTTTTACATAGCCCCTTTTCTATTTATCACCGTTTTTGGGGTGAAACATGTTACAACATTATATATGCAATTCAATCATCAAAGTGTCTATGTGTTTTTCTATGTTGCATTATGTCTTGAACATGACTAGGGTAAGCACAATTCTAGCATAATCATTAACATTGATCAGCCGACGGTATACATTGATAGATCTATTGGACTGACAATCCCACCCGGATACGTGCCTCCTACAAAGGTAGCGTGGGTGTTTGTTATCGCATAACATATTCGAGTGAACCATGAGTGTATGGGATGTACCACATTATAACAGTCACAAGGGTTGATTATGCACTCGATTTACTTCTAGTATGTTTTCACATATGGACTAGACTTGCCATGACACTTGAATTGCACAACATTTTTTATTCGATTATCAAAACCTATGTAATTCTCACCAACTTTTGTTGACCCAAAATATTTTCAAACTTAACATGTTTCAGGTTATAGCTTGCTCGAAGATTAGAGTATATGCTTGAAGATGCGTAGCTAGTATTTGTTATTTTGATGTACAAATTCTTAGAACAATTGTATGTAATTTATTTAAATCATTTATTGAAACTTATTATTTACCATGAGCTACTGAACAATCATTCATTCGTGACGCCTCGATGTTTTCGCCATCGGTTGGGGTGTTACAAAGACGAGAACAAACCTTACCTCTATTCCAGAGAATAAAAAGACTACTCTCAGTGAAACCCTCAACTTATCAAAAGTTTCTTTTTAGATAGACAAATAGCATAGTCAAGAAGCCTATATGCCTCCCTGATCATTTTGAGTCAACACTCAACACAAGGTGTGCAAAATAATATTCCTCTACACGAGATTAAGAGATCAATAGTTCGAGTCTTGCATTGGACAATTTTATAAAATCTGGATTTCATTAGATTGCCATTAAAAAAAGTGTAAACTGCTAAAACGACCCATGAGGTTTGGCCCAAGATGCCTTTTAGATAGAAAGGTTTTTTTTTTTTTTTTTTTTTTTTTTTTTTTTTAATCACTGGAACCCAGTGGTTTCATTTTTGTGCCATTTTGAACCATTTTTCTAACGGAGTTAACAAAGTCAGTTAATCTCAGGCAAAATGGGCATTTCATGTTAGGGATGAGCATTCAAGCCCGAATACCGATCCCGTCCCGTCCCGATCCCGATACCGTACCGAACCGATACCGAGCCGAGGGGTTTCGGGATCGGTATCGGTATCCATATTTATGGATTTTCGGTTTCGGTATTATCGGTATCGGTACGGGATTGGTACGGTATCGGTATTTTAAGGCAAAATATCGATATCATACCGGTACCGTACCGATACCGAACCGATACCGTACCGTATGTGTTCGGTATCGGGATCGGTATTGGGTTTTTGGACTTTTCGGTATCGGTATTGTCGGGATCGGTATCGGTTCGGTACCGATCCCGTCCCGAGCTCATCCCTATTTCATGTTATGTTTTTAAAACCCTTATGTTTTATAAAAAAGATAGTTAACTCCCTCCTCTCAACTTCACTCAATCCCCCTACCTCCTCCGCCACTACCATCACCACCACCGTCCTCTATCAACCCTCTCACACTCCCTGTCCCACCCTATGCCTCAAACCCCTAAAAACCGGTTTCCCTGTCGACTTTGATACCGCCTTTGTTTTTAATAAAACCCCACCGGAATAATGATCGGAGATTAACACGAGTCTTATTGGAGCTCAGGTCATCATCATCATCGTTGGCTCGCTAACTCTCTTTATAACTCATGATTTCCGGTTATAATATCACACACATGTGTGTGTGGGGGGGGGGGGTGTCGGGATAAGAAGGATGGGTTCTGAGTTGGTTGATTGCTAGTTGACATAGAGAGGAAGATGGTGTCTGTTTATAAAGGGGAAAAGGGGTTACAGTGGTTCACGGGTTGTGTGAGGAAGATGATAGGTTGGTGGTTGTTGCCAGATATGAAGAAGACTACCGCGCCTGTCATCGGAACCAATCACAGGAGAATTGCTAAGTCTGCTTTGTTCTCGGTTAAAACACACAGTAACGCTCTGTTCCAGAGATTCATTTAGCAGGGGAAGAGAAAGAAATTGGAAGGAATAAAGTAAAAAGTGTGTTCTAGAGTTTTTTGTATAGAGAGAAAGGAATGTAAGATGAGGGAAAATAGTGGGCTTTTTAAACATAAATCTTGTCTTTCTAATTTGGAAGGAACACGAGAGAAAAGAAGGAGAGGAAGATAAGGAGCGATTCCATTCTCTTTCCCCCCCCCCCCCCCCAAATGAAACTCTGGAACAGAGCGTAAGTGTGTAGAGAACAAAGAGGTAGGGGTTTAAACAGTGAGATTAAAATAATGGGGTGTTTGGCAATAGAGATAAGGGTAGGGATTCGGGGTGTTTGGTTACGTGTATAAAGGAAAATTAGGGGCACTTGGCAATAGAGATAAGGGTAGGGATTAAAAAACATAACATGAAATGACTATTTTACCCTCAAGGTTAATTGACTTTTTTAACTCTGTTTGAAAAATTGTTTAAAATGGCACCAAAACAAAACCACTGAGTTTCCGGTGATTAAAAAAAAACATTTTCTATTTAATATGTCGCATTAAGCCAAACCTCAAGGGCCATTATGACAGTTTTCTATAAAAAAAAAACAGATTTCTTAAATCAAAGCCTTGATAATACTGGCCCATTCAATTTCTTATATAACCCAAAACCCTAACTCCAAGTCTCTGCATCCAGCCTTCCCTCAGCAATCGTCGACGGCCGTGTTTTCTCCGAGGTAAACTCTAACATTATCTTACTCACATAACCATTCGTACACATCTCTAACAAGCATCAGATCATTGACTCTCATATCAACGTTTTGATCACCTTATTATGTGATGTTATAGTATACAATGTTAGATTTTGATTATAATAACGTTTTGATCACCTTATTACTTTATTGTATTCGTTAATTTATCAGCTTAATGTAGTTTGAATATGTTGGAATGATTCGTTATCATGAGTGATTTATTTGTTAATTTCACTGTTTTGAGTTCTTTGATTTGATTGCTCATAGGACAGTTGTTTGGATTTATACACCAGGTGTTATGTATGCGAATTGATTTTACAAGCATGACGTTTTTGTAGCAAATTTATTGTTATAAAGTAGTTTTATGTATTTTTTTTGAATGATTTGTTATCATGCGTGATGCACTTGTTAATTGTATTGTTATGATTTATTGGAACCATCGGCTCAATTGCGTATACTAGGTTTGCAGATGGCGGATGGGATGTATTTTTATTTGTGTCGAGTGTCGACTGTTGATCTATTTGAATGTGATTGTATTTGTTATATTGAAAACTTGGTTTATAAAAGCACGCCTAGGCTCAAAGCTCAACAAGGCTCAAGTCCTTGCGCTTTTGGTCGCTTAAGGTGCGTTTTTTTTAAAGGCCCACGAGTGGCACGATTTCTTGGCGAAAAATTGACTATTGTGCATTAGGTTGTTGTACAACATGATTTTCATGTTGTCTATGTATACAATTCCATAGTAAAACATATATAAAGCTTACTTGTCTTAAAGTATTCTTAAAGTATTGGGCAAATGATTCTAGAAGCCTATAGGAAATATATAAAAAGGTATATAATTATTTGTGCTTCGGGTACGAAAAGTGGTGCGCTTGGCGCTTCGCGCCTCAGTTTTAGACATTGTCGCTTTTGTGCGCTTTTCGCTTTTTAAAACCAAGATTGAAAAAGACTTGCTTAGGAATGTCGGGCTAGATTAAAAAAAAATGAAAACTATGGAACGACTTTAGATTTATTGGATTTTCACTTTACATTATGCATTTGTAATGACTTTTTACGTACTTTTTGTTTATTACATAAAATTTAGCTTAATTATATTTTTTATACCAAACCAGTCTGAACCCCTATAAATTTACACCCGCCACTAACCATGGGTGATGTCTCTGCTAATGTTTCACCAATTAGTTTTTATATATTATTTGCTAAGTTTACAATATGTAATGATTATTGCGTTGTTTGCAGCATTTTGATTTTTTGAGGATGGTGAGGATTAGCGGTTTGAATGACGCTCTTAAGAGCATGTACAATGCCGAGAAGAGGGGGAAGAGACAGGTCATGATTAGGCCTTCTTCAAAAGTTATCATCAAGTTTCTGATGGTCATGCAAAAGCATGGTGTGCTCTTGTTCTCTTTTTTAATGATTGCAGCATTATATCTCTCGTGATTATTGAAATGCGTGAACAAGTTTTTTATGTTCGATTATGCACAGGTTATATCGGTGAGTTTGAGTATGTTGATGACCACAGATCAGGAAAGATTGTTGTTGAACTGAATGGACGTTTGAACAAATCTGGAGTCATTAGTCCCCGATTTGACGTTGGAGTCAAGGAAATTGAGCCCTGGACCGCCAGACTTCTTCCTTCAAGACAGGTTAGACTGCGAAAAATGGGTTGGTTGGGTATTTAGTTCTGGCTTTGTTAGTTTTACCCAAACACGTCATCCGAAATTTAACTGTTGATCTGTTAATGATCTGTTTGTATTACCTGACCATTAATATCCATATTGAAACTACAAAAACACTAGGAGAAAATATCAACTAACCGTTAGACCAAAATCAGCATCTGTTTTATATTACTTTAACTCATCATACAGAAGCACTCAAAATCTGCCTCCGTTTTGGAAAAAGTGAAATTAGTTTTTTAGTTGTCAATTTTAAAGGATTTAATTCTAATTGTAACTGGTTTGTTAGGTCCAACTAGAACCTGGCCTCTTTCTTAAAAGGGTAGATCTGTTTATGACCTGCATACCTTTCACCTATATTTTTTAGTGGTTCAGTAGCCGTGTTTCCTTTTTAGCTATTTTTTTTGTTTAACTCGTTTGACCCGTTTAGAGATAAGATGAACCTGAATTGGTTCTTTGAGTTGAAGTTGCCCCCCGGTTCAATATTAACATAGATGAACAATCGATGAAACTTGCAGTTTGGGTACATTGTCTTGACAACATCGGCTGGAATTATGGACCATGAAGAAGCTAGGAGGAAGAATGTTGGTGGTAAGGTGCTTGGTTTTTTCTACTAAAATCGATGCAATTTTAGGGCTTGGGCTTAGGCTCGGCTCGTAAGAAGTTATATTTTGAAACTGGGATTTTTGTTGAGGCGATATCATGGTTTTTGTTTGATTTATCTTTGAAGTTGTCATCTAGAAGACATTTTACTTTTCTTAGACATTTCACCCTTAATGTTAAACCATTTTGTTTACTCGCGGTCTCTAGTTATTGATTTTCAATTGTTCGGCAGTGTATTTTAGCCGTTTTTGTTTACTCATGATCTCCTTTTTCCTTCATAACATACACATTAGCAGTACTGCCACGTTGGCGTAAACTAGATCTACCAAAACTTGGTCTTCTACTGAAAAGTGGCTAGATATTAACTTACCAAGTTAAGACGTCTTATACATAACAAGAAAAATGTAATATTCGTAATTTATTTATATGATTGGCCGTTTATACCATAACTCAATAATTTTAATAATAAACTTTTGATAGTCAAAAGAAACTACATGTAGATATATATACTAAAATAAAACTATCCTAATTAATGTTTGGTAAAACATGTATGTCATCATGTCATGCAAACGTAAAAATAGCAAATAATAATTTAACTTTCAAACCAATTCCAGCTCCACCTTATGAGTTTCGCTTCCAACCAATCTTCCTGATTTGAAGTTATCAACCATTTCTATCCTTTGAAACGAAGTAGCCGATATTTTGGGATGGCTACTCATTTTTATACCGACTGACGCTCTCTTCTTTACCCCACGAACCCCATTTTCATTAGTCTACGATTGTGTCTCTACTTCGTTAAGCTAAAGCCGCACCACCGGTTGTCACTATAAATTCTGTCATTCAACTCTCCGATCCGCAAGCAGCGCTATGTCGTAATACCACCGTACACATTCGTTCAGTCAAATTCACGATCACGATTCAGGTACCAAACTCACTGATCTTTCGTTTTGTTCTTGTTTTCGTGATTAATATCGTAAGTGTTCCGGTGACGATTCATGCAGCCAAGGTCTCGCACCATATCATTACTGCCGCCCGAATCTTGGGTTCACTTGTGTTCTGTAGTCGAGGTAAAAAAAAAAAAAAAATTTTGAACTCGGTTTATCGCATTTGTTTACAAAGTTTATGTCCCCGTTGGAAATAAATTAATAACTCATAAACGGCTTTAATACCAAATCATAGTTATTTTTGGGTAGTAATATAAACCAAGTAACCTTAAATTTTGTTGAGAAGATGATGGGTAGAGGGGAGGTTTTTTTTTATCAAGAAGAGGAAGATGGCCATTCCCTTTATGGGATGAAAAAGGATATGTTTAATATTAAATAATTGTAAGTTAATTAACTATGACACAAGTGGTGGACTTTTCTAGTTTTGAATTTTTTTTAAAGCAACCACTTTAGTTAAGATGATAGCCATGGAGCCTGTTTTATTATATATTAAACTAAGTTTTATAAATTGGGTATTTAACAATATTACATGATTATAGTTTTTAAAAAAAAAAAGAAAGAAAAAAAAAACAAACAGGGGACAATAAATAAGTCCATGGATGAAATACTTGTTAAAATCCATAAACGTTAATTAGTTATTATTATAATACATGTAGGCTGTTGCACTAATTAAGGACGAGTTAATTTTGCTTTGCTTTTGTTTTGCTTGGTTAATTAAGGTACGGATTCTGTTTTCTTTTAAATCATAGTATAACTTTCGTTCTTTCTACGTGTACAAGTTCGTTAGTCGTATCATCATAATATAAAATTTATATCCGTTACTTTGTAGTACGGACTTACGTCTATGTTTAGAGTCTGTTTGCCATCGTTTTATACGTATCATCGGTTCGTATTTGGTTCGTTAATTGGGTCGGTGTATATTTGTCAATTTGTTGTTAGTGTGTCATAGCATGCCATACCTCTGACTTGTACTCATGGTCGCATGTTCCAGTTTGTGTCATTTTTAGTTTGCCTGTAATTATTTACATGGCCTTAGCTTTTGTACTCTGTCACCCGAGCAGTTTGTTTTGACTTGTCGTTGGGGGCGTCAACGACATGAACACTTTCCGTGACAGTGCGTAATCAAAATCACGGCGTCTCTAACATGGTCCCTTAGAGGCGTATGGATATATCCTAGATCTGTTTCTGATTTCTGATTTCTGACATATGTTTGAGTTTGTTTTGTGGAGATTGGAATAATGGGTGTACGCCACACTCACCATCTCATAGGTGCATGGACTAGCTATCTGTGTACCCCTCTGTTTAGGCTCGTGGGTGCTTCCGTTTGACGTGACTTACTTTATTTATATGAATAGTCACGTAGTTTGATGTATGTATATGTTCTGATAAGTTTCTGATATTGTTCTTATATGCTTCGATATGTGTCTGATTATGTTCCGGTCAAGTATCAGGTTTTGCGTCAGATTATGTTCATCAATTGTTTCGATATAAGTTGGGTTTCGAGTTTAAAATAGAGTTCGTTTGGTTTTCGTATTCCCTTCCGTATGTTCACTTCGGTCTCAGTTCTATTATGTCTTGCTTTTCCGCTGCGTTGAATTTAATTGTACTGTTGATTCCTCCGTTACTGGGCAATTTTTGGCTCAGCCGTATTTTCTTTTGTTGTGTTGTCTTATTTGTTTCGCAGGTAATATGGGATATTGGGGAATCAGTGAAGAGCGTTAAAAGAAGTTGAAGTTCTAGTTTCATTATTAATATCCGTAATGTTATATAAAAATGTAATTAGGATTGTTTTGTTTTAAATTTTTGGAATAGTTTTTGAATTTGATATCTGTAATGGTGACACGTCAGCCCTAGCCGGGTTGGGGTGTGACAAAAAATGAAACCATTTTTTTTTTCAATTTATCAACTATTCTTTTATGTAATATGTCAAATGTGAATTGGAGGGAATCGTTGATCGCATTTTACATACGTTCAAAGTATGCCATCGTTAACACATGTTACGTTTGGAAACCAAAGCCCTGCTTGGCTGCTTGTGATTACTTCAAATATTAGCTTAAAATGTACCACAAACCAAAATTGCTAATCAAAGCCATCGGATCTCAACTTGAACCCACTAATTTGAGTTTTTTTTCCTAAATTTGATCCATGTGTATTTTTGGGTAAGTGGTTTGATGGTACTTTACATAGGAATTTGTTTGAAAACCAAGTCCTTCGGTGGTGGCATGTGTTCGAATATCACTTGTGTTTGTGTACTTTCTAACCAATATGTTGTACTAGATTATATCCCGGGAGCGTCCCGGGTTGTATAAATTTAATATTAATATCTAACCTAAAACAAATTAACAATGTACAACTCCAATGCTAACACCTAACCTAAAAGAATGTAGAACTTTAATGTAAATCTAATATTAACACCTATCCTAAAGAATTAAACAAATGTACAACTCTAACATACTAATATTGATACCTAACTTAAAACAACGTATAACTCTATTAACCTATTCGGCTCTGGTTGAAAAAAAAATTCATATTTACTTATTTAAACATAATTAGTGACTTGTCTATACATGATTAATGATTTACCTGAATACTTTGTGTTTTTTTCCTGTATGAACAAAACCCCACAAAAAAAAAAAAAAATCTCCGTTTTTTATATAGCACTATGGTACTCGTTGGAAAGATAATAAAACGCTCGTTAATTTGGTGTAATTTTTTCTTTAAAAAAATCTCGTATATTAAATATATTAACGTTTAAAAACTACAGAAGGAAACATAAGGGTAAAAAATATAATTTTGTTTTTAAATTATTTTTTTCCTAAAATATCTCAATGCCACATGGGATGACACATGGCACACTCAAGGAAGAGAATGTCTCTTTGAGTGCCATGTCATTAAAATGGCTTTGGTCGGGTTGAGAAATTTAATATGATACATCAATTTTACATATGAAATAGACTCATGTATAACTCTAATATTAATATCTAACCTAAAACAAATTAACAATGTATAACTTCAATGCTAACACCTAAACTAAAAGAATGTAGAACTTTAATGTAACTCTAATATTAACACCTATCCTAAAGACTAAACAAATGTACAACTCTAA
The DNA here is from genome assembly GCA_028751855.1 of Ambrosia trifida. Classification (NCBI taxonomy): domain Eukaryota; kingdom Viridiplantae; phylum Streptophyta; class Magnoliopsida; order Asterales; family Asteraceae; genus Ambrosia; species Ambrosia trifida. The sequence goes on from CM054127.1 coordinate 22,578,877, forward strand.
CATACTAATATTGATACGTAACTTAAAACAACGTATAACTCTATTAACCTATTCGTACTGATTTAAACATAATTAGTGACTTGTCTATACATGATTAATGATTTACCTAAACACTTTGTGTTTTTTTCCTGTATGAACAAAACCTCACAAAAAAATTTCTCCGTTTTTTTATATAGCACTATGGTACTCGTTGGAAAGATAATAAAATGCTCGTTAATTTGGTGTAATTTTTTTTGTTTAAAAAATCTCGTATATTAAAGATACTAGAAGGAATGCCCGCGCGTTGCGGCGGGTGCAACTGTTTTGCCCCTCGTGTATCGTGTTTGTTGGTTACATGGCGGATCTGAAAGTAAAAGTAACAAACATGTTGAAAGTAATACGACACATAATCGTGGCGATAATTCATGCAGCGAATAAACATCTAATTTCCTCATTAAACATAAAACAGAAAACGACACTCAATCGCGACGATGGATAAATACTAATTATGAACAAAACTGAAATACAGAAATTTAAAGTATGCACCAAAGTGATCACCATTACCAAAGTCGTTGAAAAAATAAAGATGATCCATCAAACATAATAACAGACCAAACATTGTGGCCTAGAACCAATAAATCACCATCAAACCCAACATTTAACTAAGAATATGGCCTGTTTTAGTGGATTTAGCGCCACATGACCCTCACTAAATTCCCAACAAAAATATGATGTTTTACCTTCGTTTTTATGTACAAATTCAGTTTCTAATCAAAGCAAAGCAATGTTCAATCTTGTATTTTAAAAAAAAAACTACAAGAGTTACCAATTGATTAGGTATTCATAGTGCTCAAAAGGGGTCGGGTATGATCGAGTAATACCTTTCTTGTAATCTAAAGAAAGTCAATGGGTGTTGTTTTTGTCAAATATAATTCAAACCAATAATTAAAGAAAAGAACTAAATCAACATTTTGTAACTAAGTATTACAAGCTTGTGCCTTGACTTTTTTTTTTTCTTCATATTAACCCAATCAGAGGATAAGTACATAGGCATAGGCATAGGCAAGGTGAAACCTGATCCAAACTGCTTGATTTAATAGCAAGCCATGGAATATTGGAGCAAGTTGAAGCTATACTTATTAACACATGACCATGAGTCCATCATAGGAACTTTATGTTATTTAAGAATTCTCCAACTTCATATAAAATCACCAGAACATACAGATCCTACATAATCACAATCATTAAAATCAAATGTTCCATGAAGCATACCATCACCATTTTAGTCAAGCCATATGCATGTCAATGTAGTTCCATGTTTCGTTATTTGGATAGACTTCAACCAATTTACAGCTTCATTTTGGGTGAGTCGGGTAGGAGTCAAATAAAAACTATAATACCGACCAAACTGTAACATCTAACATTTTAATATTTTGTTGTATCGCAAATATCAAATATCTAACAATCAAATACCATAAAAACCATCTAAAATGAAAAAAAAAGTATAAAAGACAAACGTTAGTTGTTGAGATTTTGAAGCAGAAGACACGTAAAACCAAAGCTAAAGGTATAAAAGGGGATTCAATTGCTAACAGCGAGTGCCAAAAAAGTAAAGCAATTCCGACCAAAAGCAAGACATACAGCCATCTATGACATTGCACGTCACATATTCAAATAAACATATCATAAATCACATGAAGGAAGGTAGATAAATAGAAAAGAGACAAAAATATAACTTCTTGAAACAATGTTTGACTTGTTTTATTTCAAAGAAACGCTTTTTCTTGTCAAAACCCTTCCTCAAAAATCACTAAATCTTACAAGAATTGAGGAAATATATATATACAAATGTAAAAAAAATAGAAAACCGAGATAAAGGGGCAACTTAACTTGAACCATACATATGCAAAATTGAACCCATAAGCTACAAACTGAGACCCAAAACAAAATTGAACCCATAAATCTGAGCAAAACCGAATATTTTTTACATAAGACCGTCTCGTCATTGATTTTATGGTTCAATTCACACCAAAAACAACCCTAGCCAATCTAAACACGACCTTGTTCTTATTAAATCCGTGTGCATCCACCAAAGGTAAAAATGATCATTTCTATGGCAAAGCAAATCAAAGAAAAAAGCACTAACCTCTTCTGCACGTTTTTTTCCTGTCTGCCCTTATCATCTTCTGTCTCTTTCTTCACTCTCTAGTCCCTCTGACCACACACAAGCAATATAAATTATCCATCTAAAGCAAATAAAATCATCATATGATAATTGACATTGCTAAATTAATATATGCCCAATAGTCTTATCCCGTGCATCTAGTAATGCATCAATGTACAATATTAAAAAGGTGCATACCATCCACAATATTGGGCATTAGCAGATCATCATATGCCATTAGATGTAAAATGCGATTAAAAATAGCTCCATCATTCATATAGGACTTATGAGAAACTATCAATTTAGCTTATTAAAATCAAACATATCAAACACAAAAATCAAGGAAAATAAATGCTTTTAATGAATAAAACACTAACCAATGAATTCTAGGGTATTACCGGTAATGTTTCAAGATGATTCGACTAATTCGATATAGCACTACCAATTCCATGGCAAACATGATTGCTTTCTTGAAGATTTTGGGATTGAGTTTTACCTAGTTCCCCACACAGTTTCAATGTTCCAATCTGATGAACGAACAACAATTGAGTCTCACTTATGAACTCGAAATTCCAACTCAAACCCTAGCAAACCTAACTGTGATCAGAGAGCGAGGGAAAAAAAATCCGCCGGGTTAAATTCGGCATCAATAACAGCATAAGACCTTAGTTCTAACTAATCACACACAGAATCAAATTCAAGAAAAACAAAAACCGAAATAAAAAAAAAATGAAACGGACCGGTTGCTTAAGTTTTGTGAGAGAGAAAGAGTACATAGGTTATTAATAAATCATAACCTATAAATATTTAATAACTTGAGAGAGGTAGAGAGAAACCTTTTAACTTGGGAGAAGATGAGAAATCGTACTGAATAAACACAATTGAAGGGCAATTGAATGGATAATTTAAAGCAGGAAGACAATCAATCATGGAGGGGTAGGGATGGGAATCAAGGGTAATAATGTAAATTTGTTTTGATATTGTAAAGGATGATGATTGTGAAATGTCTAAATTACCCTCCTAAGTGTCTTAATTGTCACCAATATGCCTATAATGCCCTTAAAAGTGTTGCTTAAACATTTTGTACATCTTGCTTCTTAAGTTGTATGAAAATTAAAATTACTAAGATGTACATCACTCCTCCTTAATAAGATAATATAGATTAACGTTTAAAAACTATAGGAGGAAACATGAGGGTGAAAAATCCAATTTTGTTTTTAAATTATTTTTTTTCCTAAAATATTTCAATGTCACATGGGATGACACATGACACACTCAAGGAAGAGAATGCCTCTTTGAGTGCCATGTTATTAAAATGACTTTGGTTTATTATATGTATAGATAGATAGATACGAGTGGGATAATGGATCAGGTCAAGTCGTTTGGGTTAAGCCTTGTATATCTGTCTCTCCGATAAACAACATAAATGATACTAATCCTAATGGGCTAAAGGCCTAACAAGCCTAACCCACAAAACGTTGCGAATTACAATATTAAAACTATGGGTGGCAAAATGGGTAGGTTGGGTGGGTTTGGTTGTTGGGTCAGGATGGGTTTTGGTTAGGATGGGTATGGGTCAAGATGGGTAGATTAAAAAAATAAGTTAGGACGGGTTTGGGTCTGGATGGTTTGATTTGGATAGGTCAATTCAAAATAGATTAAAATAAAAATAAATAAAATAAATAACAATAAAAAATTTAAAAAGAAAAAATAAATAAAAAAAAGTAAAAAAAAAAACAAATTAAAAATTAAAAAAAAATAAACTTAAAAAATAAAATGTTAAGGGATCCAAAATATTTAATTTCGAACCGGACCGTTTCGACCCTATCGGGATGGTTATCAACCCGGACCGTTACGACCCGTCCGGGCCCAGTAGCGACCCGGACCGTTTCGACCCGGCCTGGCCTGGTAGTGACCCGGAACGTTTCGACCCGGCCGGGCCCGGTAACGACCTAGACCGTTTCAACCTGGCCCGTCCCGTAGCGACCCGGACTGTTTTGAACCGGACGGGCCCGGTAGCGACCCGGACTGTTTCGACCCGACCGAGCCCGGTAACGACCAAGACCGTTTCAACCCGACCCATTCCGTAGCAACCCGAACGGGGCCGGTAGCGACCCGGAACGTTTCGACCCAGCCGGGCCCGGTAACGACCCAGACCGTTTAAACCTGACCCGTCCCATAGCGACCCGGACTGTTTCGAACCGGACGGGCCCGATAGCGACCCGGACAGTTTCGACCCGACCGTGCCCGGTAACGACCCAGACCGTTTTAACCCGACTCGTCCCGTAGCGACCCGGACTGTTTCGACCCGAACGGGCTCGGTACCGATCCGGACAGTTTCGACCCGACCAGGTCCGGTAACGACCCAGACCGTTTCAACCTGACCCGTCCCGTAGCGACCCAGACTGTTTTGACCCGGCCTGGCCCGGTAGCGACCCGGAACGTTTCGATCCGGTCGGGCCCGGTAACGACCCAGACCGTTTCAACCTTACCCGTCCCGTAGCGACCCGGACTGTTTTGACCCGGTCTGGCGCGGTAGCCACCCGGAACGTTTCGATCCGGTCGGGGCCGGTAACGACCCAGACCGTTTCAACCTAACCCGTCCTGTAGCGACCCGGAATGTTTCGGCCCGGCCGGGCCCAGTAGTGACCCGGAACGTTCCGACCCGGTCGGGCCCGATAACCTCCCGTCCCGTAGCGACCCGGACTGTTTTGACCCGGTAGCGACCCAGACCGTTTCAACCTGACCCGTTCCGTAGCGACCCGGACTGTTTCGACCCGATCGGGCCAGGTAGCGACCCAGAACGTTTCGACCCGGGCGGGCCCGGTAACGACCTTGACCGTTTCAACCTGACCCGTCCCGTAGCGACATGGACTGTTTCGACCCGGCCTGTCCCGTTAGCGACCCGGAATGTTTCGAGCCGGCCCGGCGTGGTAACGACCCAGACCGTTTCAACCTGACCCGTCCCTTAGCGACCCAGACTGTTTTGAGCCGGGCGGGCCCAGTAGCAACTCAGACCGTTTCGACGCGGCCGGGCCCGGTAACGACCTAGACCGTTTCAACCTGATCCGTCCCGTAGCGAACCGGACCGTTTCGACCCGACCGGGCCGGGTAACGACCCAGACCATTTTAGCCTAACCCGTCCCGTAGTGACTTGTACTGTTTTGACCCGACTGGAGTTATCAACAAATGCAAATGATATAGTTTTTTGTTTTTATTGACATTGAATTCTATGAGGCATCTACGCTTTTGGTGTTGGGTTAGTTTTGATTTAGATTTGTATATGGTTATATAAGAATACCCATCCTGACCTATTTGTTTTTTTTAATATACCCATACTGACTCAATTACTTATTTCCTACAATTAAAATTACCCATCCTAACCCCATTGAAAATTATATTAAACCCATTTTAACTCATAAGGTCAAATTTTAAACCAAAAAACAACCCAAACTCAACTAGATGGGTTAAAATTGCCAGGTCTAATTAAAACTCACAAGTAAGCCTAACATTTCTTTCGTCACCAAACTTAGGAATGCATTTGTTGTTCATAATATAGATCACCAGATTCGGTTACACGTAGGGGTGTTCAAAAAAATCTGAATCTGAATTCGAATCCAAAAAATCCGATAATCCGAATCCGAATTATCCGAAATTTTGGATAATCCGATTTTCGGATATCCGAAAGTCGGATAATCCGAAATTTCGGATTCGGATCCTGATTTTGAAAATTTTTGGATAATCGGATTATCCGAATCCGAAAATTAAAAAATATATTTATAAATATATAATATTATATACACTATATAACACAATAGTGCAATACACAATCCTAAATCCCTAATCCTCCTAACCCTAAGTCCATACCACTTCAATTCATAGCAGTCGCTCCCTCTTCTCTTCTCTATAACAGCTGCCCACCTCGTCTCCGACCTCCACAGCCCCCGTACAACAAACGGTAAGTTTCTTTTACATTTTTTTGATCCAGTTTCGTTATCTAATTTCGATTTTGTTTTTTAACAGGTTCACATTTTAGACATAAAGGAGAACGTTTTTTTTTATTTTTTATTTATTTTTTTAAGTTTCGGATTATCCGTTGGATGATCCGAATCCGAAATTTCGGATCCGGATTTGGATCCCAATATTGATTATCCGAAATTTCGGATTATCCGAAATTCGGATTATCCGAATTTGAACACCCCTAGTTACACGTTTACATTTAAGTCAAGCAATAAAAAAAAACTAAAACTTGTATCGATTAAAATCGAGCTTGAGCTAGAACATTCCTTACAAAATAAACAAAATTGCAACGAATTACAAGCGATCATAAAAATATACCATTCACAATCAATAAAACCTTCAAGGAAGGCCCTAGTGGTAAACGTGGTAAACGTCCGATTTCTCTATATCAAAGATCTCAAGTTCAATTTCTACTTCCCTTGTTTTCTGTTAAAAATATAGGTTATGATAATTCATATGGTTGATCAAATAATATAACACGATAATAAAGTTGTGTGGTCTTGTCTGCTGGACTATCTACCGGACTAGCTCTATTGGGCTTGTCTTACTCTAGTTAAGTTAACAAGTATGATGGGCTTATTTCAGTGGCCCATGATTGGCCCATATGGGCTTTATGAGGTTGTTATGTATTCGTGCAAGTTGCACGAGTTGTTGAGATATTTTTTGCAGGGTTTCATCTTGACCATTGGATGATAATTGATCGAGTGGTTCTCATCTGTTGCACACGGATCGAAGGCAGCTAATATATAAGCCTCTTTGTTATTCGTGCAGATCATCTCTCTCTCTCATTTTCGTCTAGAGTCTGTTAGGGTTTCATAATATTCTCGGTATTGTTCAAGCTCTTCTTCATAAAGAAGAGCTGTGTATTGTATTCTGAGGCTGTATCCAAAGGTCTTAGGTTATCATTTGTGATAACCTGGTGGTGATCATCCTGTTGATCATTTGTCTTTGTCTTGTAAGTCTTTAGTTCATTATTGTACTTTTAAACCTATAGAATCAACTGATCTAAACCATCAGTTGATCTTTATAGTTGATGATTTAGAATCTCACTAATTTGTGAGATTCAGGGTATTGGGGGGTATTTTTCAGGTTTGGGTTAATAAGATTTTCGTCACCGTTTTGTCGCCTAAATCTTGTGTTCTTGTGTTCTATTGTTTCTGAGTTTGTGTAGGCTCAATATTATTATTGTTGTGTGTTTGGAACTATAAAATTTTACATGGTATCAGAGCCTAAGGCTCTCTTATCATTGTTGTTGTTTAGATCTGGTGTCTTCCGCTGTGTATTTTGAATATGTTGTCTAGTGTTTAGATCTGGTCTATTATTCTTGGATTCTGCTGTCTTCTTGGTTTGTCTTGCAGGATATCTCAGGTCAACTGTTGTTGGCCAGGATCTGTGTGGTGATTGAAGTGGATTGAATTTTTTATTTTGCTTCAATTGCTCTCACAACTCTATACCCTAAGTGAAGGTATAGGTTGTGAGTTTGGCGAAACCCTAACTTGGGTTCCCCCTCATTGTGAGATCGTTCTTACTCTGTTATCTGTATTGTTGTGTCTAGGGCAGCTGACCGGGTTAGGTGGACCGGTATTGTGCCAACTATCTGGTGTCTTGTGTGGTCATTGATTGTTTGTGTTATTTCTGTTTTTTGGTCTTTAATAGTATTATATAGATAAAAGGGACTCCTGTGTTAAGATCTGGGTGGGCACCTATGAGTGATGAACCCACTATCTGAACACTGACACAGCTTCGTCCTATTAGGGTTGTTATTGTTTTATCATTGTTCTTTTGTGATTGATCTCTTGTTGTTATAGTTACCTTCTTGGTTTTGTTGTTTGATCATGTCTGGAACAGAAGGTCCTCAAGGACCTGAAGGTCCCCAAGATACTCAAGGTTCTTTTGAGTCAGGACCTTCTGATCTTGTCAATGTGACTAGTACACTTATAAGTAAACTGGACATTAGTGATCCACTTTACTTACATCCTAGTGATACTAGTAGTATGTCTATTATCAGTATCAAGCTTAAAGGAACTGATTAACTATTCTGTCTGGTCTAGCTCTATGAAACTTGCATTAGAAGCTAAAAATAAATATGGATTCATAGATGGTTCTTGTGTTAGGTCTGTTGATAATGAGATGCTTGCTAAACAATGGGATAGATGTAATTCAGTTGTGTTGTCCTGGTTGTTGAATTCTGTTAGTGAGGAACTATATCTAGGGCAAGTGTTTTCTAGACTTGCTAGTGAAGTGTGGTCTGATTTAAAGGAGACATATGATAAAGTTGATGGGTCTGTTGTGTTTAACCTGTATCAAAAGATTAATAGTGTTAAACAAAATGGTAGTTCTGTGTCTGAATATTATCATAGACTTAATACTATGTGGAAACAATTAGATGCTATCTTGCAACTGCCTACTTGCACTTGCAAAGCATCTAAAGATTTCAATGACTTTAGTGCATTAATAAAGTTAATGCAGTTTCTTATGGGTCTGGATGATATTTACCAACCAGTTAGGACAAACTTGTTAACTAGAGAACCTTTACCAAGTGTCAAAGTTGCTTTTTCAATTGTATCTAGAGAAGAGTCCCACAGAGGTTCTGTTGGGACTTCAAAAGGTCAAAATGTTGCTTTTGTCACTAAAACTAATCAAAACTTTGATAATAAAAGAAGGAATATTAGAGGTCCTAATCCTAACCTAAAATGTACACATTGTAATATGATTGGACATACAGTTGATAGGTGTTATGAACTGGTTGGGTATCCTCCAGGATTTAAGAAAAAACCTGTTGGTCAAGTTGTTAGGAATAATGTCTCTAATAATGCTTCAAGTAGTAAACAGGGGAAGCTCTTCTGTTGCTACTGCTGGTAGTTCTGCATTACCCTTCTCTGCAGAACAAGTGTCCAAGCTTTTGAGCTTAATTAGTGACAAAGGAGGAAATGACACTTCTGACTCCAATGTTGGAGGTAAGAGTGTTAGTATAAATGGTTTCTCCAGTTTATCATGTCTGTCTAAACTTGAGAACTTGTTTAAAAATTTTTCAAGTTGCTCTGCTTTTGTTAAAAGTATTATAAGTCATAGTTGGATCTCAGATTCAGGTGCTAATCAGCACATGACTAGTAGTGATAAGGGTATGTTTAATGTGGTTGATGTATCCAATTATGACTTAAGTGTCAAACATCCTAATGGCACTAGTGCTAAAGTGTCTAAGATAGGAGATATAGAACTTGCTAATGGTGTAGTTCTATATGATGTCTTTGTTGTGCCTGATTATTGTGTTAGTCTTATGTCTGTTCACAAGCTTGCTAAGGATAGCAAACTGTCTGTCTGTCTTGTTTGATGAAAGTAATTGTTATATCCAGGATTCCAAGTGCAAGAGAATCCTGGTGACTGGTAGACAAAGTGATGGATTATACTTTGTTGGTGATAATGTGAATCTGTCTAATGTGTGTTTCAACAGTGTAAGTGATTCTAGTCTGTGGCATAGTAGGTTATGCCACCCCTCTGACCAAGTCTTAGCCATCTTAAAAGATAGTCTGAGTATTAATGTTGATGTGTCTAAGCCTTGTGAAGTTTGCCATAAGGCAAAACAAACTAGGCTGCCTTTTCCTTTAAGTGAACATAAAACAAAAGAAGTAGGGGACATAATTCACCTAGATGTATGGAGTCCTTATAAAGTCACTAGTAAAGAAGGTTTTAAATATTTTCTTACTGTGGTTGATGATTATTCCAGGACTGTCTGGTGTTATTTACTTAAGAATAAAAGTGAAGTATTTGATGTCACACCACGTCTAAGGCGGAAACACGTGGCGCGACGGTTCAAAAGTATTAAGCCAAGATTAATGCAAAGCACAATATTAATTAGAAAAACGGGCATTTATTCAATGCTAATAATCATGTCAAATTATTCATACATAATTATAAATTGTTTTTGAAATTGACAAAGAGGCTACTCCCTTTATCCCTAAGCCCATGGAATAAAGAGAGGTGACCCTTTTACGACATTCCCAACGCCCAACTTGGAGATATCCCCGACCCTGCTCGCCATGCTAACTTCCATCAATCAATTACCTGAAAGATATGTTTGAAAATCGTCAATATATAAATATTGGTGAGTTCACAGGTTTTAATTTAATAAATCTTTATAAAGTGGGAATATCCTTGTTATGACATTTATAGGAGTTGCAAAGTCCTACAATTTACTTGAGCCTATAACCAAACCAAGACAAATAATAATGCCCCCGCCCAAAGTCGTTACTCGGTATTCTTACGACTTTATTTCAGAATAAGTGCACCCCAGGCATACGCCGATGCATAATCGACGCTATCGATTAGGGGTGGGCCTTGTCAGGCACCAATAGTACTATCCAAATATCCCTTTGGTTTCTCATTCCTGAATAAATGATTATAGTGGGGAGGTCTCAACCCCGAGTGGCGATCTTTACTCAAGTATCCAACCCGTCATACAATCCCAACATATCTTTCCCCCGTTAAAAACGTTAAATAGTTTAGAAATGGGGCCGTGAGACTCACCTGTAACTGTGCTCGGCTCAAAGAAAATAGTAAAGTTTGTGATTCCGTACCTACAAAGGTTCTAGGCGTATAAGTCACTTACACCTATGGTGTATGTGCCTTGGCAAGTTGTACACTCAACTTCCCGACCACGTCTTTATCCCAATTCCCGTTTAATAGTTTCGTATCCTAGGTTCAATGGCGATGGATTACCCTTTCCTTACAAGTCATATATTATTCTTATTAAAATTCTTTGTGACTCGTACAACATTATACTCGACACGACTCTACCCAACGTATAATTATTTTCCCATTTAAATAATTATACTTAGGATCTTTTCGCTCGATATAAAGTGTTTTCTTATTAACCGACCCGACTTACTTTGCCACATATTTATCTTCCCATTTAAATAAATATGCTAAGTCTTTGTCGTTTGGTAACATAATCTTAACGCCCGACTAGACTTACCACACCGTACATTTATTTTCCCATTTAAATAAATGTACTAGGATCTTGTTGGTATTCACGCGTTCGTAGATATATTTCACCTACTCGTCTCGGTTTTCCTTCTCGCATATCTATTTTCCCATTTAAATAGATATACTAGAATTTCGTCGAAAACGAGTATATGTATATATACCATCGCGTGGATACTACTTGTTAAGTTCACGTGTCGTTTAGCGTTTTTAATTTGTTACGTTATGTTTCTCCTTTTCCACGAATATTCTTTCTACACTTAGGAAAGTGTTACGCACGTTTCACCCTTGTTATATATATTTTACTTTCTTTAAAATATATATGTATATTTTTATCTCGACGTAATGGTCTTTTCCTCATAAGTCCGTCTACGTCGGTTCGTGTAACTAAGTTTGTTAGTTAGCGTTTTTCATATTTATTTCCGTTGCGCGTTCTTATGGAAGTATTGTTCCAACTTCCGATTCCGAACGTTTATTTCTCGGAAAAATATATTATGTACGTTTTAGCCCGACTCGTCCAACTTGTTACCAAAATGTTTCCGATACTTTTATATTCCCATTTATATAAAAGTATCCCATTTTTGTACAAGTCTTCCCAAGTATTTATTTTATACAATCTTACTTTATAAAATACTCGCGTTACTCCATTTATTTTTATAAAACGTCAATTTTATAAAAATATACTTTTTACTTAAAATACCCAAGTAGGCTACTATTATTTACCAAATCAACCTTGTAAAATTATTACTTACACTTTTGACACATATTTTCCCATCATTGTGTTTTTGGTCCAATAGTTTTCTAAAATATTTATTTTAGTCCATCGACTTCCAATGTTGTCATATTAATCCTTTAACTTATACTTGTAGCATTTTTCACTCAATCTTTCAAAGTTAATATTTTTCTTCCACTTTAGTGGACTTTGAAGAACCAATTTCATCATGTTTGGTTGTTTTTACTTCTTTTTACTTTTAATGATCTTCTAATCCATCCTAGATGTCAATAATATGCTTATTCCATATTTTATTCCAAAACATCAAGTTTTTACTCATCTAAGTGAGTGGACTTTGAAGATGAAACTTTTTCATCTATGATTTTATAATCCTTTTTAACAACTTTTTGACATTATCTAGTCATCTTATGATGATTAAAACCACTTTTCATCTTATTCAAGTCCTTTTCCAAAATCTAGCTTTTCTCATCTTCCAACTTACAAGTATGTTCTTATTTTTACACTTTCTTCAAAATACTACTTTTATTAATACTAATCTAAGATTTCATCATATTATTATTCTTTCATCATCATTTTCAATAAAACCCATTACTTCTATAGAACTCATTTTTATTACCCACATTGTACAACTTGCATTCATAGCACAAAATATGACATTTTAATTAATAAAACAATGCAAGACTTACTACTAGCTCAAGGCTAGGGAAGACAAAATCTTGTATTTTGGGTGAGGTTCAATGTGTTCTTCCAAGTGGGTTATGCTCCAAGCTCTTGAACACACAAGAAGGGGTTTGAATGATGATGAACTAGAGATGATTTGGAGTTGTAAAAATTGAAAGAGAGGTGTTGGTGGGGTGGTGCAAGTTCACGGCCAAGAAGAAGAAAAAGGGGAAGAATTTTTGTGATTTCTTCAAGTGTTCTTCAAGTGGCTTATAATCTCACTTCAAATCTTGCAAAGATCACCTATTATCTTTCCTTGGATTATGCAATATCTTGGAAGGATTTAGAGGATTTTATTAGATATGGAAGAGATCTTGGGAGATTATAATGAGGGTGTTTGGGCCGAAAATTAGAGAGAGAGGGAGGAGGAATGATTGGGTTAATTCTTTTATCCAATCCTTTTACATGCATACTCATCATTGCAAATGATTTGGAAGGGATTTAATAAAAAAAACTCAAGTGAACTCCACTTTAAGTGGCCCTTGGCCGGCCCCTATGGGGTATTTGGTGGGGCCCACCTTGCTAATTAACATTCCATATTATGTTTAAGTTAATTCCTTCCGGGTACCGCCCGGGTATTTCTTGAATTTTAACCGCGGTTTACCTCGATATTAAAATAGCGTTAATATTCATAAAATTTTGCCCAGTTAAATTACTGATAATTTATTTCGGTTTTCGTCGGGTGAATTTACGTGTTACGCGCGTATCGGGTGCGGTACGCGCACTTTATTCGTTACCGGGAGATTTGTGCAATAAGCTTTTGCGTATGGCTTTGGGTTTCCAAAACTCATAATATTTTGTGAAAATATTATTTATTCTATATTCCGGGTGTCCGGTGTTCGTTTCGCTTATTTAAGTTTTACCGGGTAATCGCCAGTGTCCATACCGGATAGTTTTGCCTGCGCACGATCCTATCATGCTTTGCTATTAAACTCTTGCATTCCTATGCATTATTTGGGAATTTCTATCTTTCTAAGGCCTCTATTAAATACTCAGCACATAATTACGGTTAATTACGTTAATCGCGTTTAATTAATTAGTACGGAATTACCTTAATTTTGTCGGTTGTTACATTCTCCCCCCGTTAAGAGAATTCCGTCCCGGAATTCACTTTGAGTTCTCCGGTATAGGGGTCTTCTCGAATAGGGCGGGATACTTTTGCTTCATTCGGTCCAGCCTTTCCCACGTGAACTCCGGTCCACGCTTGGCATTCCAACGCACTTTGACCAATCTGATCTTACTGCGTCTTAGCTTTTGGACCTTCCAATCGGTTACTTCGATTGGCTCTTCGACGAAGTGTAACTTGTCGTCAATGTGGATTTCGTCTGCGGGGATGATGAGGGTTTCGTCGGATAAGCACTTTTTCAAGTTCGACACGTGGAACGTGTCATGTACACCGTTAAGTTCTTGTGGTAACTTGAGCTTGTATGCTACGGGGCCTACTCTGGACAGGATTTCAAATGGTCCAACATATCGTGGGTTTAGTTTTCCGCGCTTCCCAAAGCGCGCGACACCTTTCCAAGGTGACACCTTTAGTAGGACCCTGTCTCCGACTTGAAATTCCAAAGGCTTCCTCCTCATGTCTGCGTAGCTTTTCTGTCGGTCACGTGCCGCTTTGAGACGTTCTCTAATCAGAAAGACCTTACCCGTCGTTTCTTGAACAATTTCGGGCCCGGTAAGTTGCTTTTCGCCAACTTCGGCCCAACATAGAGGCGATCTGCACTTGCGTCCATATAAAGCTTCAAAGGGTGCAGCTTGAATGCTCGTGTGGTAGCTGTTGTTATACGAAAACTCTACCAGTGGCAAGTGAGTATCCCAATTTCCGCTGAAATCGATTGCGCATGCCCGTAGCATATCCTCCAGGGTCTGGATGGTTCGTTCACTCTGACCATCGGTTTGTGGGTGATATGCGGTACTCATGTCAAGGCGAGTACCGAGGGCTTCATTCAGACTTTCCCAAAATCTTGAGGTGAAACGACTATCTCGATCGGAGATGATAGAAATAGGTACACCGTGTTTTGACACAACTTCCTTAATATACAAACGGGTTAGTTTCTCCAACTTATCCGTTTCGCGAATGGGGAGGAAGTGTGCGGATTTTGTCAATCGATCAACGATTACCCAGATCATATCATGGCCGCTTGTTGTCCTGGGCAACTTGGTAATGAAGTCCATAGTGATCCTTTCCCATTTCCATTCTGGTATTTCCGGTTGTTGGAGCAATCCGGATGGTCTCTGATGCTCGGCCTTGACCTTTGCGCAAGTCAAGCATCGCGCAACATACGCTGCTATATCTCTCTTGAAATTTGGCCACCAGTAAAATTCCTTCAAATCATGGAACATCTTGTCTGCTCCAGGGTGAACCGAATATCGCGAACTGTGGGCTTCGGCTAATACCAGTTCACGCAATCCACCGTACACTGGTACCCAAATTCTATTCATGAAATACAGAGCTTGATCCGCTTTTGACTCCAGTGAATCAACCATCTTTCGCAACCTTTCACTCTTGACATTCTCGGGTTTAAGAGCGTTAACTTGGGCTTCACGAATCCGGTCAGTCAGGTTCGTGTGGATGGTTAGACCCAAAGCTCGGACACGCAGTGGCTTAACCCGTTCCTTGCGACTCAAGGCATCGGCTACGACGTTTGCCTTCCCGGGATGGTACTTTATCTCACAATCGTAATCGTTCAATAATTCGACCCATCGCCGTTGTCGCATGTTCAATTCCTTCTGGTCAAAGATGTGCTGCAACTTTTGTGATCGGTGAAGATCGTACATTTGGTTCCGTACAGATAATGTCTCCATATCTTGAGTGCGAATACCACGGCTCCTAGTTCCAGATCATGTGTGGTGTAATTCTTCTCGTGAAGTTTTAGCTGTCTGGAAGCATAGGCCATGACCTTCTCTCGCTGCATCAATACACAACCCAATCCCTGATGAGAGGCGTCACAGTAAACTACAAAGTCTTCCGTACCATCGGGGAGTGATAGTATTGGTGCGCCACATAACTTATCCTTCAGCAACTGAAACGCTGCTTCCTGCTTTTCCGTCCATTCAAACTTCTTATCCTTTTGGGTTAGCATGGTTAAAGACTGTGCTATTTTAGAAAAGTTCTCGATGAACCTTTTGTAGTAACCCGCAAGGCCAAGAAATTGTCGTACTTCAGTAGGCGTTCTAGGGGCGTCCCAATTCTTGATTGCTTCGATCTTGGCGGGATCGACATGTCTACCCCTTTCATTCACTACGTGGCCTAGAAAGTGAACCTCTCGAATCCAAAAATCACATTTTGAAAACTTAGCATAGAGTTTCTCTTTGCGAAGTACCTCGAGGATTAATCGGAGATGATCCTCGTGTTCCTCCTTAGTGCGTGAGTAGATCAAGATGTCATCGATGAAGACAATGACAAATTTGTCCAAGTATGGTTTGCACACTCGGTTCATCAAGTCCATGAAAACAGCTGGTGCGTTAGTTAGACCGAAAGGCATAACCAGAAACTCATAGTGCCCATAACGAGTCCTGAATGCTGTTTTTGGCACGTCTTCTTCTTGAATACGTAACTGATGATAACCGGACCTTAGGTCGATCTTGGAGTAGAAACTGGATCCTTGAAGTTGGTCAAACAAATCGTCGATCCTGGGAAGGGGATAGCGATTTTTAATAGTTAGCTTGTTCAGTTCTCGATAGTCGATGCACATTCAAAAAGTGCCATCCTTCTTCTTCACGAATAAGACGGGAGCTCCCCAGGGTGAGAAGCTTGGTCTTATGAAACCTTTGTCCAACAACTCTTGCAGTTGTTCCGACAGTTCCTGCATCTCAGAAGGAGCTAGGCGATATGGCGATCGCGCTACCGGTGCTGCTCCTGGAACAAGGTCGATGCGAAACTCGACTTGTCGGGGTGGCGGCAATCCCGGCAAATCTTCTGGGAACACATCTGGAAAGTCTCTGGCTATCGGAATGTCTTCTAGCTTTCGCTCGTCAGCCTTCTTGTCTACCACATGCGCCAAGAATGCGACGAGACCTTTCCTTAGGCACTTCCTGGCTTTCATGCTGGTAATAATTCTCAATGGCGTTCCACGCCTTTCCCCCTGGATCGATAGGGTTTCACCGCTTGCGAGGGGAACTTGAATTACTTTGTCATTGCACACGACGATGGCACGGTGTGCGGATAGCCAATCCATGCCAACGACTATATCAAAGCTACCCAGTACGACTGGCAATAGCTCAATGTCAAACTCATGACCACAGAGATCCAACTTACAATCCTTTGCTACTTCTCGAGTTTCTATAGTCTTACCGTTAGCTAGTTCGATAGAGTATGGTGTGTCTAGCTTACTAGTCTTTAAACCAAGTAATCTTTTAAATTCGACAGATACGAAGCTAAAATCAGCGCCAGTATCAAACAATACTGAAGCATAATGACCATTTAGAGGGAACGTACCAGTGACCACATTAGGGTCTTGTCGTGCGTCACCGGCACCAATCACGAACGCTCGCCCACGGGCTTGGTTGTTAAGTTTGGGGCAGTCCCTCTTCCAATGATCGAGCGATCCATATGAGAAACAGGGCCTCGCTCCCCGTTCTTTGGCGCTCCCGATCTGCAGTCTTCTGTCTTGTGCCCCGAACGACGGCACTTACCGCAGATCACTTCGTTCTTGCCCTGATAACCTTGCTTCCCATTATTTCCACGTCCAGTGGCCACATACCCTTTTCCTTTCTTCCCTGAACCTGATGATCCATCCTTTTTCCTTTCATCGCGCTTACGCTTCCCAAACCTTGGCCTATTTCCCTGTTCACCTGACCCGACGACTGAACTTGTACCCAGATTCTTACCCTCAACACTGCTGGACTCAGTAAGTTTCAACCCTGACACTTTCCGGATTAGAGTGCCCATTCGGATGGCGTCTTCAGTGAGGCTTAAGGCGAGGTCGATAGCTTCGCGCATGGTTGTGGGCTTGGAAGCAGTGACCATGCCGCGTATCTGTGGTGCCAGTCCGAAGAGGCATCTTTCCACCTTCTTGCTTTCCGGGGTGACCAGGCGAGGCACTAACCGGGAGAGGTCATGGAATCTGGACGTGTAACCAGCTACGTCCGGTCCAACCATGGTGAGGTTCCAGAACTCAGTCTCTAGCTTCTGCACTTCACTTGCCGGGCAGTACTCGGCAATCATTAGTTCTTTCAACTCCAACCATGACAAGGAGTAAGCAGCATCATCTCCCAGTGTCTGCACTTGGTTGTTCCACCAGGTCAGAACTTGGTCCAGAAACAGGTTGGTGGCATACATGACAGCCTGTCGTGGGGTACAGCTGCTAATACGAATCACGGCTTCGGTCTTCTCGAACCATTTGACTAGTCCGACAGAACCTTCAGTGCCGCTGAAGTTCAGTGGTTTGCAGTCCAGGAAAGCTTTAAACGTGCAGCCACGTTCTCGTGAGGCCGTTTCTGCAATAATAAAGCAATGTTAAATATAAGGTAGGAGTTTCACGAAGACTCCTGCTGTATATACCCGACGTCTTCTTACCAGTAGGGGAGGTTTCGCGTCTGTCGCTCCCGGTTCGGTCTCGCGACCTTTCGGTGCGCGTGGCATTGTGTTCTGCGAGAGCTTGGGCGATACGTCCTGAAACTAGGGCTTCAAGCTCCTCGGGTGTCGTGGGCAGTCTTTCGTTTCCACTGTTGCTTCTTGTGGCTGGTGCCATGTTTCTTCAATAACCAATATCAAAGGTTAATTTCCGACAATCATTCATACAATATCATCACATATATAGTATAAACAACCACACAACATATGAACACAATAATCACCATAACAACATCACGCAATCACAACATAAACAGAATAAGTAATAATAATCGTAGATAATCACAACACATATTTTACCATAACAAAACTTTCATTGATTTCAATACCAAGTACAATGATTTGTTCATAATAACAAAAACCGAGGATACCTTCCTCATACATTGCTCTTTGAAATACACTAGAAATATAATGTCATATGCCGGCACAATCCCGCTCGGCTAGGCAAAAAATGCAGATGGGTGCTATAACCCATGCTGTGCTATCATACTACTACTACTACTACTATGTCCGTGAGTGATCTCCCAAGCGTCCCTGGTGTATCGCTACTGTGGCGGTGGCGGCGGCGGGTGCTGGTACTGGTACTGGGGTGCGCACATGCTAATGGTCATACTGATCGCCATAATGCGATCGTACAAGAATTGGCGATGCGCAAAGTGTGCGTCGCCCGTAAGGCCACAATGAGCATCCATGCTCAGCAGCTCCTCAGCATAATGTGCCAGTGCATCCCTGGCATCAATGATCCTGGCCCACATGAGCTGGGCCTGCTGCTCCATCTGACTCACGGTGCGCTGCACCGTGTCGGTGAGGGTCTGGAAATCTCTCTCCAGTGAGATCACCGTGGACCATGCGGGTCCTGACAGTGGGGCCATCCCGTGGGGCTGCGACGGCCCGGGGATGTCAGTGTACGTCGGCTGGGACGGGCCGACGATATCGGGTATGGGCAGTGGTGTGAAGGGTGGGGCAAAGCCCGGTAGTCCAGTGAAGCAGTAGGGTGGTACCTGGTATGGGTCTCCCGCACCTAGAGTATACGGTGCAAATGAGGGTGTCACAAATGGGGCTCCTGCATCCATAGCGAATGGTGCAGGTGGTGGTGTAGGGAGCATCTCGGGTAGGGGTGGTAATGTGGGAAAAGTGGTGATGGGTAGTGTCATGGATAAGGGTGTGGGGACTATAAGCTCGGCGAGTGGGACCATGAGAGGCTGGGTGACAGCGACCCACTCTGGAGCGGATATCACAGTGGTAGGGGTGGGAGGGCTAGCAGTGGCGTGAGCTGCCAGTCCTGCTCGGTGCAACTCAGAACTGCGGGCTGAGCTGCCCTCAAGGATGTGCCCAGTAGAAGCTGGCCCATCCTGTGGTATGGGCTCGGGCATGGTAGGTAAGGTGGCTGGGGTGGCAGTAGCATGCCCTATCATCGGAGCGACGTGCTCCTCCTGGCCTGCTGGTGGGATAGGCACAGCAATGTGCTCCACCGACGCAGTTGACTCATCGTCAGAGTCATCGGATATCCACCCGTTGTGTCCTCGGCAGACAGGCACGAGTCTCATGCCAGAGGGAACGGGGATAGGTGGGGTGGGTAAAGGCTCGCGATCGACAGGTGCGTGTCGGTCGTAAGGAGACTCAACAGTCTCTGACTGTGTAGGGATAGGCCTCGAAGGACCTGCGCAACCTACAGGGAAGTCCCTGACGGCTCGGATGGGTAGTGCTGGCAGTGGTGCTGCCTGGAATGGCACTAGAGGCAAGTCGGCCTCGGCCATCGGTAGGTCGGCCACGGCGGCCATGTCGTCTCCAGCGGGGGCCCACGCTGGGTCCTCGCTCGGGTCCGTCTCGTCGGAGCTATCTCCGTCGGCGCCCTCCATGGCGACATCAACATCCATCTCGTCATCCTCGGGATCGAGTATCACCACCTCGATCGGCTCCGCTGGCGGTGCTGGGATGATCTGGAGGCTACTGTCGTAGCTCGGTGCTACGCTCCCTGCGTTCGACATCCTGGCAAAAGAACCGTACTAATATTTAAGTATTATTCGTTAGATAGTTAAGGCACATATCTAAGGTACTCTTCCTAACCTTCTAACACAAAAATAATACGTACACTTACTATGGCTAGCTTGGTCGGAATCTCCATATGCCCAAATGGTCGTTGGAAAAATTTATTTTATTGCGTTTCGCATTATTTGAAAGATTTTGAACCAAATCCGGTTATAGTTTAGATTTTTAAAATGCTAATTCGCTATAACCTTGGCTCTGATACCACTTTCTGTCACACCACGTCTAAGGCGGAAACACGTGGCGCGACGGTTCAAAAGTATTAAGCCAAGATTAATGCAAAGCACAATATTAATTAGAAAAACGGGCATTTATTCAATGCTAATAATCATGTCAAATTATTCATACATAATTATAAATTGTTTTTGAAATTGACAAAGAGGCTACTCCCTTTATCCCTAAGCCCATGGAATAAAGAGAGGTGACCCTTTTACGACATTCCCAACGCCCAACTTGGAGATATCCCCGACCCTGCTCGCCATGCTAACTTCCATCAATCAATTACCTGAAAGATATGTTTGAAAATCGTCAATATATAAATATTGGTGAGTTCACAGGTTTTAATTTAATAAATCTTTATAAAGTGGGAATATCCTTGTTATGACATTTATAGGAGTTGCAAAGTCCTACAATTTACTTGAGCCTATAACCAAACCAAGACAAATAATAATGCCCCCGCCCAAAGTCGTTACTCGGTATTCTTACGACTTTATTTCAGAATAAGTGCACCCCAGGCATACGCCGATGCATAATCGACGCTATCGATTAGGGGTGGGCCTTGTCAGGCACCAATAGTACTATCCAAATATCCCTTTGGTTTCTCATTCCTGAATAAATGATTATAGTGGGGAGGTCTCAACCCCGAGTGGCGATCTTTACTCAAGTATCCAACCCGTCATACAATCCCAACATATCTTTCCCCCGTTAAAAACGTTAAATAGTTTAGAAATGGGGCCGTGAGACTCACCTGTAACTGTGCTCGGCTCAAAGAAAATAGTAAAGTTTGTGATTCCGTACCTACAAAGGTTCTAGGCGTATAAGTCACTTACACCTATGGTGTATGTGCCTTGGCAAGTTGTACACTCAACTTCCCGACCACGTCTTTATCCCAATTCCCGTTTAATAGTTTCGTATCCTAGGTTCAATGGCGATGGATTACCCTTTCCTTACAAGTCATATATTATTCTTATTAAAATTCTTTGTGACTCGTACAACATTATACTCGACACGACTCTACCCAACGTATAATTATTTTCCCATTTAAATAATTATACTTAGGATCTTTTCGCTCGATATAAAGTGTTTTCTTATTAACCGACCCGACTTACTTTGCCACATATTTATCTTCCCATTTAAATAAATATGCTAAGTCTTTGTCGTTTGGTAACATAATCTTAACGCCCGACTAGACTTACCACACCGTACATTTATTTTCCCATTTAAATAAATGTACTAGGATCTTGTTGGTATTCACGCGTTCGTAGATATATTTCACCTACTCGTCTCGGTTTTCCTTCTCGCATATCTATTTTCCCATTTAAATAGATATACTAGAATTTCGTCGAAAACGAGTATATGTATATATACCATCGCGTGGATACTACTTGTTAAGTTCACGTGTCGTTTAGCGTTTTTAATTTGTTACGTTATGTTTCTCCTTTTCCACGAATATTCTTTCTACACTTAGGAAAGTGTTACGCACGTTTCACCCTTGTTATATATATTTTACTTTCTTTAAAATATATATGTATATTTTTATCTCGACGTAATGGTCTTTTCCTCATAAGTCCGTCTACGTCGGTTCGTGTAACTAAGTTTGTTAGTTAGCGTTTTTCATATTTATTTCCGTTGCGCGTTCTTATGGAAGTATTGTTCCAACTTCCGATTCCGAACGTTTATTTCTCGGAAAAATATATTATGTACGTTTTAGCCCGACTCGTCCAACTTGTTACCAAAATGTTTCCGATACTTTTATATTCCCATTTATATAAAAGTATCCCATTTTTGTACAAGTCTTCCCAAGTATTTATTTTATACAATCTTACTTTATAAAATACTCGCGTTACTCCATTTATTTTTATAAAACGTCAATTTTATAAAAATATACTTTTTACTTAAAATACCCAAGTAGGCTACTATTATTTACCAAATCAACCTTGTAAAATTATTACTTACACTTTTGACACATATTTTCCCATCATTGTGTTTTTGGTCCAATAGTTTTCTAAAATATTTATTTTAGTCCATCGACTTCCAATGTTGTCATATTAATCCTTTAACTTATACTTGTAGCATTTTTCACTCAATCTTTCAAAGTTAATATTTTTCTTCCACTTTAGTGGACTTTGAAGAACCAATTTCATCATGTTTGGTTGTTTTTACTTCTTTTTACTTTTAATGATCTTCTAATCCATCCTAGATGTCAATAATATGCTTATTCCATATTTTATTCCAAAACATCAAGTTTTTACTCATCTAAGTGAGTGGACTTTGAAGATGAAACTTTTTCATCTATGATTTTATAATCCTTTTTAACAACTTTTTGACATTATCTAGTCATCTTATGATGATTAAAACCACTTTTCATCTTATTCAAGTCCTTTTCCAAAATCTAGCTTTTCTCATCTTCCAACTTACAAGTATGTTCTTATTTTTACACTTTCTTCAAAATACTACTTTTATTAATACTAATCTAAGATTTCATCATATTATTATTCTTTCATCATCATTTTCAATAAAACCCATTACTTCTATAGAACTCATTTTTATTACCCACATTGTACAACTTGCATTCATAGCACAAAATATGACATTTTAATTAATAAAACAATGCAAGACTTACTACTAGCTCAAGGCTAGGGAAGACAAAATCTTGTATTTTGGGTGAGGTTCAATGTGTTCTTCCAAGTGGGTTATGCTCCAAGCTCTTGAACACACAAGAAGGGGTTTGAATGATGATGAACTAGAGATGATTTGGAGTTGTAAAAATTGAAAGAGAGGTGTTGGTGGGGTGGTGCAAGTTCACGGCCAAGAAGAAGAAAAAGGGGAAGAATTTTTGTGATTTCTTCAAGTGTTCTTCAAGTGGCTTATAATCTCACTTCAAATCTTGCAAAGATCACCTATTATCTTTCCTTGGATTATGCAATATCTTGGAAGGATTTAGAGGATTTTATTAGATATGGAAGAGATCTTGGGAGATTATAATGAGGGTGTTTGGGCCGAAAATTAGAGAGAGAGGGAGGAGGAATGATTGGGTTAATTCTTTTATCCAATCCTTTTACATGCATACTCATCATTGCAAATGATTTGGAAGGGATTTAATAAAAAAAACTCAAGTGAACTCCACTTTAAGTGGCCCTTGGCCGGCCCCTATGGGGTATTTGGTGGGGCCCACCTTGCTAATTAACATTCCATATTATGTTTAAGTTAATTCCTTCCGGGTACCGCCCGGGTATTTCTTGAATTTTAACCGCGGTTTACCTCGATATTAAAATAGCGTTAATATTCATAAAATTTTGCCCAGTTAAATTACTGATAATTTATTTCGGTTTTCGTCGGGTGAATTTACGTGTTACGCGCGTATCGGGTGCGGTACGCGCACTTTATTCGTTACCGGGAGATTTGTGCAATAAGCTTTTGCGTATGGCTTTGGGTTTCCAAAACTCATAATATTTTGTGAAAATATTATTTATTCTATATTCCGGGTGTCCGGTGTTCGTTTCGCTTATTTAAGTTTTACCGGGTAATCGCCAGTGTCCATACCGGATAGTTTTGCCTGCGCACGATCCTATCATGCTTTGCTATTAAACTCTTGCATTCCTATGCATTATTTGGGAATTTCTATCTTTCTAAGGCCTCTATTAAATACTCAGCACATAATTACGGTTAATTACGTTAATCGCGTTTAATTAATTAGTACGGAATTACCTTAATTTTGCCGGTTGTTACATTCTCCCCCCGTTAAGAGAATTCCGTCCCGGAATTCACTTTGAGTTCTCCGGTATAGGGGTCTTCTCGAATAGGGCGGGATACTTTTGCTTCATTCGGTCCAGCCTTTCCCACGTGAACTCCGGTCCACGCTTGGCATTCCAACGCACTTTGACCAATCTGATCTTACTGCGTCTTAGCTTTTGGACCTTCCAATCGGTTACTTCGATTGGCTCTTCGACGAAGTGTAACTTGTCGTCAATGTGGATTTCGTCTGCGGGGATGATGAGGGTTTCGTCGGATAAGCACTTTTTCAAGTTCGACACGTGGAACGTGTCATGTACACCGTTAAGTTCTTGTGGTAACTTGAGCTTGTATGCTACGGGGCCTACTCTGGACAGGATTTCAAATGGTCCAACATATCGTGGGTTTAGTTTTCCGCGCTTCCCAAAGCGCGCGACACCTTTCCAAGGTGACACCTTTAGTAGGACCCTGTCTCCGACTTGAAATTCCAAAGGCTTCCTCCTCATGTCTGCGTAGCTTTTCTGTCGGTCACGTGCCGCTTTGAGACGTTCTCTAATCAGAAAGACCTTACCCGTCGTTTCTTGAACAATTTCGGGCCCGGTAAGTTGCTTTTCGCCAACTTCGGCCCAACATAGAGGCGATCTGCACTTGCGTCCATATAAAGCTTCAAAGGGTGCAGCTTGAATGCTCGTGTGGTAGCTGTTGTTATACGAAAACTCTACCAGTGGCAAGTGAGTATCCCAATTTCCGCTGAAATCGATTGCGCATGCCCGTAGCATATCCTCCAGGGTCTGGATGGTTCGTTCACTCTGACCATCGGTTTGTGGGTGATATGCGGTACTCATGTCAAGGCGAGTACCGAGGGCTTCATTCAGACTTTCCCAAAATCTTGAGGTGAAACGACTATCTCGATCGGAGATGATAGAAATAGGTACACCGTGTTTTGACACAACTTCCTTAATATACAAACGGGTTAGTTTCTCCAACTTATCCGTTTCGCGAATGGGGAGGAAGTGTGCGGATTTTGTCAATCGATCAACGATTACCCAGATCATATCATGGCCGCTTGTTGTCCTGGGCAACTTGGTAATGAAGTCCATAGTGATCCTTTCCCATTTCCATTCTGGTATTTCCGGTTGTTGGAGCAATCCGGATGGTCTCTGATGCTCGGCCTTGACCTTTGCGCAAGTCAAGCATCGCGCAACATACGCTGCTATATCTCTCTTGAAATTTGGCCACCAGTAAAATTCCTTCAAATCATGGAACATCTTGTCTGCTCCAGGGTGAACCGAATATCGCGAACTGTGGGCTTCGGCTAATACCAGTTCACGCAATCCACCGTACACTGGTACCCAAATTCTATTCATGAAATACAGAGCTTGATCCGCTTTTGACTCCAGTGAATCAACCATCTTTCGCAACCTTTCACTCTTGACATTCTCGGGTTTAAGAGCGTTAACTTGGGCTTCACGAATCCGGTCAGTCAGGTTCGTGTGGATGGTTAGACCCAAAGCTCGGACACGCAGTGGCTTAACCCGTTCCTTGCGACTCAAGGCATCGGCTACGACGTTTGCCTTCCCGGGATGGTACTTTATCTCACAATCGTAATCGTTCAATAATTCGACCCATCGCCGTTGTCGCATGTTCAATTCCTTCTGGTCAAAGATGTGCTGCAACTTTTGTGATCGGTGAAGATCGTACATTTGGTTCCGTACAGATAATGTCTCCATATCTTGAGTGCGAATACCACGGCTCCTAGTTCCAGATCATGTGTGGTGTAATTCTTCTCGTGAAGTTTTAGCTGTCTGGAAGCATAGGCCATGACCTTCTCTCGCTGCATCAATACACAACCCAATCCCTGATGAGAGGCGTCACAGTAAACTACAAAGTCTTCCGTACCATCGGGGAGTGATAGTATTGGTGCGCCACATAACTTATCCTTCAGCAACTGAAACGCTGCTTCCTGCTTTTCCGTCCATTCAAACTTCTTATCCTTTTGGGTTAGCATGGTTAAAGACTGTGCTATTTTAGAAAAGTTCTCGATGAACCTTTTGTAGTAACCCGCAAGGCCAAGAAATTGTCGTACTTCAGTAGGCGTTCTAGGGGCGTCCCAATTCTTGATTGCTTCGATCTTGGCGGGATCGACATGTCTACCCCTTTCATTCACTACGTGGCCTAGAAAGTGAACCTCTCGAATCCAAAAATCACATTTTGAAAACTTAGCATAGAGTTTCTCTTTGCGAAGTACCTCGAGGATTAATCGGAGATGATCCTCGTGTTCCTCCTTAGTGCGTGAGTAGATCAAGATGTCATCGATGAAGACAATGACAAATTTGTCCAAGTATGGTTTGCACACTCGGTTCATCAAGTCCATGAAAACAGCTGGTGCGTTAGTTAGACCGAAAGGCATAACCAGAAACTCATAGTGCCCATAACGAGTCCTGAATGCTGTTTTTGGCACGTCTTCTTCTTGAATACGTAACTGATGATAACCGGACCTTAGGTCGATCTTGGAGTAGAAACTGGATCCTTGAAGTTGGTCAAACAAATCGTCGATCCTGGGAAGGGGATAGCGATTTTTAATAGTTAGCTTGTTCAGTTCTCGATAGTCGATGCACATTCAAAAAGTGCCATCCTTCTTCTTCACGAATAAGACGGGAGCTCCCCAGGGTGAGAAGCTTGGTCTTATGAAACCTTTGTCCAACAACTCTTGCAGTTGTTCCGACAGTTCCTGCATCTCAGAAGGAGCTAGGCGATATGGCGATCGCGCTACCGGTGCTGCTCCTGGAACAAGGTCGATGCGAAACTCGACTTGTCGGGGTGGCGGCAATCCCGGCAAATCTTCTGGGAACACATCTGGAAAGTCTCTGGCTATCGGAATGTCTTCTAGCTTTCGCTCGTCAGCCTTCTTGTCTACCACATGCGCCAAGAATGCGACGAGACCTTTCCTTAGGCACTTCCTGGCTTTCATGCTGGTAATAATTCTCAATGGCGTTCCACGCCTTTCCCCCTGGATCGATAGGGTTTCACCGCTTGCGAGGGGAACTTGAATTACTTTGTCATTGCACACGACGATGGCACGGTGTGCGGATAGCCAATCCATGCCAACGACTATATCAAAGCTACCCAGTACGACTGGCAATAGCTCAATGTCAAACTCATGACCACAGAGATCCAACTTACAATCCTTTGCTACTTCTCGAGTTTCTATAGTCTTACCGTTAGCTAGTTCGATAGAGTATGGTGTGTCTAGCTTACTAGTCTTTAAACCAAGTAATCTTTTAAATTCGACAGATACGAAGCTAAAATCAGCGCCAGTATCAAACAATACTGAAGCATAATGACCATTTAGAGGGAACGTACCAGTGACCACATTAGGGTCTTGTCGTGCGTCACCGGCACCAATCACGAACGCTCGCCCACGGGCTTGGTTGTTAAGTTTGGGGCAGTCCCTCTTCCAATGATCGAGCGATCCATATGAGAAACAGGGCCTCGCTCCCCGTTCTTTGGCGCTCCCGATCTGCAGTCTTCTGTCTTGTGCCCCGAACGACGGCACTTACCGCAGATCACTTCGTTCTTGCCCTGATAACCTTGCTTCCCATTATTTCCACGTCCAGTGGCCACATACCCTTTTCCTTTCTTCCCTGAACCTGATGATCCATCCTTTTTCCTTTCATCGCGCTTACGCTTCCCAAACCTTGGCCTATTTCCCTGTTCACCTGACCCGACGACTGAACTTGTACCCAGATTCTTACCCTCAACACTGCTGGACTCAGTAAGTTTCAACCCTGACACTTTCCGGATTAGAGTGCCCATTCGGATGGCGTCTTCAGTGAGGCTTAAGGCGAGGTCGATAGCTTCGCGCATGGTTGTGGGCTTGGAAGCAGTGACCATGCCGCGTATCTGTGGTGCCAGTCCGAAGAGGCATCTTTCCACCTTCTTGCTTTCCGGGGTGACCAGGCGAGGCACTAACCGGGAGAGGTCATGGAATCTGGACGTGTAACCAGCTACGTCCGGTCCAACCATGGTGAGGTTCCAGAACTCAGTCTCTAGCTTCTGCACTTCACTTGCCGGGCAGTACTCGGCAATCATTAGTTCTTTCAACTCCAACCATGACAAGGAGTAAGCAGCATCATCTCCCAGTGTCTGCACTTGGTTGTTCCACCAGGTCAGAACTTGGTCCAGAAACAGGTTGGTGGCATACATGACAGCCTGTCGTGGGGTACAGCTGCTAATACGAATCACGGCTTCGGTCTTCTCGAACCATTTGACTAGTCCGACAGAACCTTCAGTGCCGCTGAAGTTCAGTGGTTTGCAGTCCAGGAAAGCTTTAAACGTGCAGCCACGTTCTCGTGAGGCCGTTTCTGCAATAATAAAGCAATGTTAAATATAAGGTAGGAGTTTCACGAAGACTCCTGCTGTATATACCCGACGTCTTCTTACCAGTAGGGGAGGTTTCGCGTCTGTCGCTCCCGGTTCGGTCTCGCGACCTTTCGGTGCGCGTGGCATTGTGTTCTGCGAGAGCTTGGGCGATACGTCCTGAAACTAGGGCTTCAAGCTCCTCGGGTGTCGTGGGCAGTCTTTCGTTTCCACTGTTGCTTCTTGTGGCTGGTGCCATGTTTCTTCAATAACCAATATCAAAGGTTAATTTCCGACAATCATTCATACAATATCATCACATATATAGTATAAACAACCACACAACATATGAACACAATAATCACCATAACAACATCACGCAATCACAACATAAACAGAATAAGTAATAATAATCGTAGATAATCACAACACATATTTTACCATAACAAAACTTTCATTGATTTCAATACCAAGTACAATGATTTGTTCATAATAACAAAAACCGAGGATACCTTCCTCATACATTGCTCTTTGAAATACACTAGAAATATAATGTCATATGCCGGCACAATCCCGCTCGGCTAGGCAAAAAATGCAGATGGGTGCTATAACCCATGCTGTGCTATCATACTACTACTACTACTACTATGTCCGTGAGTGATCTCCCAAGCGTCCCTGGTGTATCGCTACTGTGGCGGTGGCGGCGGCGGGTGCTGGTACTGGTACTGGGGTGCGCACATGCTAATGGTCATACTGATCGCCATAATGCGATCGTACAAGAATTGGCGATGCGCAAAGTGTGCGTCGCCCGTAAGGCCACAATGAGCATCCATGCTCAGCAGCTCCTCAGCATAATGTGCCAGTGCATCCCTGGCATCAATGATCCTGGCCCACATGAGCTGGGCCTGCTGCTCCATCTGACTCACGGTGCGCTGCACCGTGTCGGTGAGGGTCTGGAAATCTCTCTCCAGTGAGATCACCGTGGACCATGCGGGTCCTGACAGTGGGGCCATCCCGTGGGGCTGCGACGGCCCGGGGATGTCAGTGTACGTCGGCTGGGACGGGCCGACGATATCGGGTATGGGCAGTGGTGTGAAGGGTGGGGCAAAGCCCGGTAGTCCAGTGAAGCAGTAGGGTGGTACCTGGTATGGGTCTCCCGCACCTAGAGTATACGGTGCAAATGAGGGTGTCACAAATGGGGCTCCTGCATCCATAGCGAATGGTGCAGGTGGTGGTGTAGGGAGCATCTCGGGTAGGGGTGGTAATGTGGGAAAAGTGGTGATGGGTAGTGTCATGGATAAGGGTGTGGGGACTATAAGCTCGGCGAGTGGGACCATGAGAGGCTGGGTGACAGCGACCCACTCTGGAGCGGATATCACAGTGGTAGGGGTGGGAGGGCTAGCAGTGGCGTGAGCTGCCAGTCCTGCTCGGTGCAACTCAGAACTGCGGGCTGAGCTGCCCTCAAGGATGTGCCCAGTAGAAGCTGGCCCATCCTGTGGTATGGGCTCGGGCATGGTAGGTAAGGTGGCTGGGGTGGCAGTAGCATGCCCTATCATCGGAGCGACGTGCTCCTCCTGGCCTGCTGGTGGGATAGGCACAGCAATGTGCTCCACCGACGCAGTTGACTCATCGTCAGAGTCATCGGATATCCACCCGTTGTGTCCTCGGCAGACAGGCACGAGTCTCATGCCAGAGGGAACGGGGATAGGTGGGGTGGGTAAAGGCTCGCGATCGACAGGTGCGTGTCGGTCGTAAGGAGACTCAACAGTCTCTGACTGTGTAGGGATAGGCCTCGAAGGACCTGCGCAACCTACAGGGAAGTCCCTGACGGCTCGGATGGGTAGTGCTGGCAGTGGTGCTGCCTGGAATGGCACTAGAGGCAAGTCGGCCTCGGCCATCGGTAGGTCGGCCACGGCGGCCATGTCGTCTCCAGCGGGGGCCCACGCTGGGTCCTCGCTCGGGTCCGTCTCGTCGGAGCTATCTCCGTCGGCGCCCTCCATGGCGACATCAACATCCATCTCGTCATCCTCGGGATCGAGTATCACCACCTCGATCGGCTCCGCTGGCGGTGCTGGGATGATCTGGAGGCTACTGTCGTAGCTCGGTGCTACGCTCCCTGCGTTCGACATCCTGGCAAAAGAACCGTACTAATATTTAAGTATTATTCGTTAGATAGTTAAGGCACATATCTAAGGTACTCTTCCTAACCTTCTAACACAAAAATAATACGTACACTTACTATGGCTAGCTTGGTCGGAATCTCCATATGCCCAAATGGTCGTTGGAAAAATTTATTTTATTGCGTTTCGCATTATTTGAAAGATTTTGAACCAAATCCGGTTATAGTTTAGATTTTTAAAATGCTAATTCGCTATAACCTTGGCTCTGATACCACTTTCTGTCACACCACGTCTAAGGCGGAAACACGTGGCGCGACGGTTCAAAAGTATTAAGCCAAGATTAATGCAAAGCACAATATTAATTAGAAAAACGGGCATTTATTCAATGCTAATAATCATGTCAAATTATTCATACATAATTATAAATTGTTTTTGAAATTGACAAAGAGGCTACTCCCTTTATCCCTAAGCCCATGGAATAAAGAGAGGTGACCCTTTTACGACATTCCCAACGCCCAACTTGGAGATATCCCCGACCCTGCTCGCCATGCTAACTTCCATCAATCAATTACCTGAAAGATATGTTTGAAAATCGTCAATATATAAATATTGGTGAGTTCACAGGTTTTAATTTAATAAATCTTTATAAAGTGGGAATATCCTTGTTATGACATTTATAGGAGTTGCAAAGTCCTACAATTTACTTGAGCCTATAACCAAACCAAGACAAATAATAATGCCCCCGCCCAAAGTCGTTACTCGGTATTCTTACGACTTTATTTCAGAATAAGTGCACCCCAGGCATACGCCGATGCATAATCGACGCTATCGATTAGGGGTGGGCCTTGTCAGGCACCAATAGTACTATCCAAATATCCCTTTGGTTTCTCATTCCTGAATAAATGATTATAGTGGGGAGGTCTCAACCCCGAGTGGCGATCTTTACTCAAGTATCCAACCCGTCATACAATCCCAACATATCTTTCCCCCGTTAAAAACGTTAAATAGTTTAGAAATGGGGCCGTGAGACTCACCTGTAACTGTGCTCGGCTCAAAGAAAATAGTAAAGTTTGTGATTCCGTACCTACAAAGGTTCTAGGCGTATAAGTCACTTACACCTATGGTGTATGTGCCTTGGCAAGTTGTACACTCAACTTCCCGACCACGTCTTTATCCCAATTCCCGTTTAATAGTTTCGTATCCTAGGTTCAATGGCGATGGATTACCCTTTCCTTACAAGTCATATATTATTCTTATTAAAATTCTTTGTGACTCGTACAACATTATACTCGACACGACTCTACCCAACGTATAATTATTTTCCCATTTAAATAATTATACTTAGGATCTTTTCGCTCGATATAAAGTGTTTTCTTATTAACCGACCCGACTTACTTTGCCACATATTTATCTTCCCATTTAAATAAATATGCTAAGTCTTTGTCGTTTGGTAACATAATCTTAACGCCCGACTAGACTTACCACACCGTACATTTATTTTCCCATTTAAATAAATGTACTAGGATCTTGTTGGTATTCACGCGTTCGTAGATATATTTCACCTACTCGTCTCGGTTTTCCTTCTCGCATATCTATTTTCCCATTTAAATAGATATACTAGAATTTCGTCGAAAACGAGTATATGTATATATACCATCGCGTGGATACTACTTGTTAAGTTCACGTGTCGTTTAGCGTTTTTAATTTGTTACGTTATGTTTCTCCTTTTCCACGAATATTCTTTCTACACTTAGGAAAGTGTTACGCACGTTTCACCCTTGTTATATATATTTTACTTTCTTTAAAATATATATGTATATTTTTATCTCGACGTAATGGTCTTTTCCTCATAAGTCCGTCTACGTCGGTTCGTGTAACTAAGTTTGTTAGTTAGCGTTTTTCATATTTATTTCCGTTGCGCGTTCTTATGGAAGTATTGTTCCAACTTCCGATTCCGAACGTTTATTTCTCGGAAAAATATATTATGTACGTTTTAGCCCGACTCGTCCAACTTGTTACCAAAATGTTTCCGATACTTTTATATTCCCATTTATATAAAAGTATCCCATTTTTGTACAAGTCTTCCCAAGTATTTATTTTATACAATCTTACTTTATAAAATACTCGCGTTACTCCATTTATTTTTATAAAACGTCAATTTTATAAAAATATACTTTTTACTTAAAATACCCAAGTAGGCTACTATTATTTACCAAATCAACCTTGTAAAATTATTACTTACACTTTTGACACATATTTTCCCATCATTGTGTTTTTGGTCCAATAGTTTTCTAAAATATTTATTTTAGTCCATCGACTTCCAATGTTGTCATATTAATCCTTTAACTTATACTTGTAGCATTTTTCACTCAATCTTTCAAAGTTAATATTTTTCTTCCACTTTAGTGGACTTTGAAGAACCAATTTCATCATGTTTGGTTGTTTTTACTTCTTTTTACTTTTAATGATCTTCTAATCCATCCTAGATGTCAATAATATGCTTATTCCATATTTTATTCCAAAACATCAAGTTTTTACTCATCTAAGTGAGTGGACTTTGAAGATGAAACTTTTTCATCTATGATTTTATAATCCTTTTTAACAACTTTTTGACATTATCTAGTCATCTTATGATGATTAAAACCACTTTTCATCTTATTCAAGTCCTTTTCCAAAATCTAGCTTTTCTCATCTTCCAACTTACAAGTATGTTCTTATTTTTACACTTTCTTCAAAATACTACTTTTATTAATACTAATCTAAGATTTCATCATATTATTATTCTTTCATCATCATTTTCAATAAAACCCATTACTTCTATAGAACTCATTTTTATTACCCACATTGTACAACTTGCATTCATAGCACAAAATATGACATTTTAATTAATAAAACAATGCAAGACTTACTACTAGCTCAAGGCTAGGGAAGACAAAATCTTGTATTTTGGGTGAGGTTCAATGTGTTCTTCCAAGTGGGTTATGCTCCAAGCTCTTGAACACACAAGAAGGGGTTTGAATGATGATGAACTAGAGATGATTTGGAGTTGTAAAAATTGAAAGAGAGGTGTTGGTGGGGTGGTGCAAGTTCACGGCCAAGAAGAAGAAAAAGGGGAAGAATTTTTGTGATTTCTTCAAGTGTTCTTCAAGTGGCTTATAATCTCACTTCAAATCTTGCAAAGATCACCTATTATCTTTCCTTGGATTATGCAATATCTTGGAAGGATTTAGAGGATTTTATTAGATATGGAAGAGATCTTGGGAGATTATAATGAGGGTGTTTGGGCCGAAAATTAGAGAGAGAGGGAGGAGGAATGATTGGGTTAATTCTTTTATCCAATCCTTTTACATGCATACTCATCATTGCAAATGATTTGGAAGGGATTTAATAAAAAAAACTCAAGTGAACTCCACTTTAAGTGGCCCTTGGCCGGCCCCTATGGGGTATTTGGTGGGGCCCACCTTGCTAATTAACATTCCATATTATGTTTAAGTTAATTCCTTCCGGGTACCGCCCGGGTATTTCTTGAATTTTAACCGCGGTTTACCTCGATATTAAAATAGCGTTAATATTCATAAAATTTTGCCCAGTTAAATTACTGATAATTTATTTCGGTTTTCGTCGGGTGAATTTACGTGTTACGCGCGTATCGGGTGCGGTACGCGCACTTTATTCGTTACCGGGAGATTTGTGCAATAAGCTTTTGCGTATGGCTTTGGGTTTCCAAAACTCATAATATTTTGTGAAAATATTATTTATTCTATATTCCGGGTGTCCGGTGTTCGTTTCGCTTATTTAAGTTTTACCGAGTAATCGCCAGTGTCCATACCGGATAGTTTTGCCTGCGCACGATCCTATCATGCTTTGCTATTAAACTCTTGCATTCCTATGCATTATTTGGGAATTTCTATCTTTCTAAGGCCTCTATTAAATACTCAGCACATAATTACGGTTAATTACGTTAATCGCGTTTAATTAATTAGTACAGAATTACCTTAATTTTGCCGGTTGTTACATTTGAAAACATAACTGAGTTTTATGAACTTTTAAAAACACAATTTAAGAAACAAGTTAAGGTGTTTAGAAGTGATAATGGAGCTGAGTTCATAAATAATCAAATGGTTAACTTTTGTAGTAAAAAAGGTATTTTACACCAGACTACTTGTGTGTATACACCACAACAAAATGGTATTGTAGAAAGAAAACATAGGCATCTTCTTAATATGGCTAGGGCTTTGTTGTTTCAAAGTGGGTTGCCACTTAGATTTTGGTCTGAGTGTATTTTGACTGCTACTTATCTTATAAACAGGGTTCCCTCATCTGTGTTGTTAGGTAAGAGTCCCTTTCAGGTTGTCTATGGTTCCCCCCCACTCTCAGTCATTTGAAAAATTTTGGGTGTTTGTGTTTTAGTACAGTCTTAAATGAGTCAGATAAACTTTCTAGTTGTGCAGAAAAGTGTGTGTTAATTGGGTATTCAGTTTTCAAAAAGGGTTATAAACTGTGGAATCTTGAAACTAAACAAGTTATTTTTTCCAGGGATGTTAGGTTCTATGAAGAAAATTTTCCTTTCAAAAACAGTCTTAATAGTTTAGAACCTATGTCTGAAAACTATGGTCTTAATCACTTAAACTTTTTTGATAATATTGAGTCATCAAGTGTCCAAGGTTCAAAAATGACTGAGAGTACTAAACTTCCCAATGATGAAGGGGGAAACAATGAAACTCATGTTGAGGGTTCTAGTCAGCAATCAGGGATCACTCCCAGGGCTGACAGTGGTGATGATCATGGTCATTCACCTAACCCAGGTTGTAGTGAACCTGGTATGGCTGACCATGATGAAAACTCAACAAATGATGAGTTACACACATCTGAGGGAAGTATTATTAGGAGATCAACAAGGACATCAAACTTTCCAAGAAAGTTTGATGAATTTGTTGTTGAGGGAAAGGTCAAGTATGGTGTTGAGAAAGTGGTCAACTATTCTCACTTGTCTTTTGAAAATTTTTCTTTTGCATCTGTTTTGAATAAAACTGTTGAACCTAGTTGTTATAGTGAGGCTGCCAAGGATGCCAAATGGGTGGAGGCTATGAATTCAGAAATGGAAGCCTTACTTAGGAATAATACATGGGTTCTTTCTGA
Source organism: Ambrosia trifida (assembly GCA_028751855.1). Taxonomy (NCBI): domain Eukaryota; kingdom Viridiplantae; phylum Streptophyta; class Magnoliopsida; order Asterales; family Asteraceae; genus Ambrosia; species Ambrosia trifida. Next base: position 22,614,663 of record CM054127.1, read on the forward strand.
TCTGCCTAGTGGCAGAAAGCCTATAGGATGTAAATGGGTCTTTAAGGTTAAATATAAAGCTAGTGGTGAGGTAGAAAGATACAAAGCCAGGCTGGTTGCCAAAGGCTACAATCAAAGAGAAGGTCTTGACTTTGGCGAGACCTTCTCTCCTGTAGTTAAAATGGTAACCATTAGAAGTGTTATTGCCTTGGTTGTTCAGAATAACTGGACATTGTATCAGTTAGATATCAACAATGGTTTTTTATATGGTTCTATCACTGAGGATGTTTACATGACCTTACCAGAGGGTTATTATTCTAAAGATGAAACTAAGGTTTGTAAATTGGTAAAGTCTTTATATGGTTTAAAACAGGCTCCTAGAAAATGGAATGAGAAACTAACAAATGTGTTGTTAGATATTGGTTTTGTTCAAAGTCTTTGTGACTATTCTATGTATGTTATATCTAAGGATGATGTGTTTCTTGTGTTACTAGTTTATGTGGATGATATTGTACTAACTGGTAACAACATTCTTGAGATTGAAAAAGTTAAAAAACTGTTAAGTACAAACTTTCTTATAAAAGATTTAGGAAAGCTTAAGTATTTTTTAGGTATAGAAGTCTTATATGTTGATGGTGGTATATGCTTGACACAAAGGAAATACTGTCTTGAGCTCCTTAATGAGTTTGGGTACTTGGGTTGTAAACCTGTTAACAACCCCATTGAACAGAGTTACATTGTGAATACCAAATCTCAAAAGGATGATTGTTTGGTAGATAGTATAACTGGTTTCCAAAAGTTAATTGGCAAGCTAATCTACTTGTCATTAACTAGACCAGATATAACTTATTCAGTACAATACCTTAGCCAATTCATGCATAAACCCACTAAGGGTCACTTGAAAACTGCTTTGAGATTACTTAGGTATCTCAAAGAGTCTCCTGGAAAAGGGATCAGTTTTAGCAAAAGTGACAGTCTAAACCTTATTGGTTATGTTGATGCAGACTGGGCTAAGTGTCTAGTAACAAGGAAATCTGTTACTGGATACTGCATTTTTCTAGGAAACTCACTTGTTTCCTGGAAAAGTAAGAAACAAAATACTGTATCTAGGTCATCTGCTGAGGCAGAATATAGGGGTATGTGTTCAGCTGCATGTGAATTGTTGTGGATAAAGAACTTGTTAAGTGAATTGAAAGTTTTTGTTCAGCTTCCTATGAAGTTATTCTGTGACAGTAAGGCTGCAATCTCTATTGCTGCAAATCCTGTCTTTCATGAAAGAGTTAAACATTTTGAGTTGGATATACATTTCTTAAGGAAAAAAATCTCAAATGGGTTAATAGAAACTCTTAAAATTGAATCTGAGAATCAGATTGCTGATGGATTGACCAAAGGTCTTGGTGTCCAACAACATAAAATTTTTTGTAGAGATTTGCGAATGACTGATTTGTTCAAACATATGAATTAAGGGGGCGTGTTAAAAATATAGGTTATGATAATTCATATGGTTGATCAAATAATATAACACGATAATAAAGTTGTGTGGTCTTGTCTGTTGGACTATCTACTGGACTAGCTCTATTGGGCTTGTCTTACTCTAGTTAAGTTAACAAGTATGATGGGCTTATTTCAGTGGCCCATGATTGGCCCATATGGGCTTTATGAGGTTGTTATGTATTCGTGCAAGTTGCACGAGTTGTTGAGATATTTTTTTGCAGGGTTTCATCTTGACCATTGGATGATAATTGATCGAGTGGTTCTCATCTGTTGCACACGGATCGAAGGCAGCTAATATATAAGCCTCTTTGTTATTCGTGCAGATCATCTCTCTCTCTCATTTTCGTCTAGAGTCTGTTAGGGTTTCATAATATTCTCTGTATTGTTCAAGCTCTTCTTCATAAAGAAGAGCTGTGTATTGTATTCTGAGGCTGTATCCAAAGGTCTTAGGTTATCATCTGTGATAACCTGGTGGTGATCATCCTGTTGATCATTTGTCTTTGTCTTGTAAGTCTTTAGTTCATTATTGTACTTTTAAACCTATAGAATCAACTGATCTAAACCATCAGTTGATCTTTATAGTTGATGATTTAGAATCTCACTAATTTGTGAGATTCAGGGTATTGGGGGGTATTTTTCAGGTTTGGGTTAATAAGATTTTCGTCACCGTTTTGTCGCCTAAACCTTGTGTTCTTGTGTTATATTGTTTCTGAGTTTGTGTAGGCTCAATTTTATTATTGTTGTGTGTTTGGAACTATAAAATTTTACATTTTCCATCATAGCCAAATGGATGTAATCTAACCAACATAAGCTACGGTTTGAATGATCCCATTGATTGGTTAATAGGGAATTGATGAGGTCATGTAACAAGTTCTCATGGTTAAAAAAACGACCACTAACTACATATAATAAATTCTAACTTACTAACTATATATATTCTTAGTCAAACATACTATTACAACATAACGTACTCTATATATTCTAAGTCAAATCATACTATTACAACATAACATAAGAATACAACCATTCACTTTCACATTCCATTCGGTTTCATTGCTATATGTGGCTCTTGACCAAGTTCCTCTTTCTAGATTGACAAATATTGGCTCAAAGGACTTGGCCAAACATTGAAAAGAAAGTTTCAATGCATCAGATCCATTCATTTTTTTCTTTGCACATATATTCAACGATATACTCAAATACTTCTAATTCTAAGTAATTAACAATCATTGAAGGTTACACACACAATATATTAATATTAAAGACTAAATTTGACAATAAACTTTTAGGAGCCTATTATTGTTTATAAAATCTGTGTAAGGATCAAATACAAATGGATTTTAACATGCTAGATGTAAGAAGTGACTATATGTTTTTCTTTTTCCCATCACTTCTCATGTTTAGCGTTTAAAATCTTTTTGTACAATAACCTTATTCTATAAAATCTAAGCTCCTGTTAGGAAAGAAATCGTTTATGTGAAAAAAATTACAAAGGCACCATTACAATTATGTGAAAGTTTGTAGTTTTCTTTAGGATTTTCCTTATCTATGTACAAGCCAATGACATACAATTAATTTTCAATGATTACACTGGCTTCATCTAGGGTGTAAATGAGTCGAGCTAGTCGAGATCATCTCGATCAAAACTTTGATTCGAGCCGATCTTAAATGGGCCCGGGCTTGAGCTTTATTGAGGCTAACAAGTTTGAGCCCGAGCTTCACTTATCGAGCCAACCCTGAACCGAGCTCGAGCTTTTCGGGCTTTAAAAATACAACTCTAAACGAGTCCGAGCTATGTACAAGTTAAACGAACCGAGAGCGGGCTCAACTCTTGCTCATTTAGACCCCATATCTTCGTCTCCAACATTAACATAAATGACAATTTGAACCTTAATTGAATATCTATCATAAGGCAAACACATACAAATCCATAACAGAACATGATCATATAAAAACAGTGATGGGCAAAAATGATGTTCCAATGACAAAAGAGATGAGGCCGACTGTATGCTTTAAACCGTGGGGGTTAATTAATTCCTTTTTAAACGGCTAATTTGCTAATTATTAAAATTTGTATTTTTTGTGTTACAATTTTGTTAAATGTGACAATTTTGTTAAATCTGCTTTATAAATATTATTAAGGTATTCAAAACACAAAAAGCATTCATGTAGATTGAAACACTTATGGTTATTGACTTATCGGTTTCATGTTAAAAGTTACAATAATGGTATGGTGCTAAAAGTTTATTAGACTGAGGGGTGTGGTTACCGAGCCTTGATCGGCATGTCACCTCCAAAGCTTACCACCGCCTCCACCTTACCTATCTGTAGAAGAGAGACAAAGAGAGAAATAGAAGAGAGAGAAACAAACGGGAAGAATGGGGAAATATCCTTGACGGTAGGGGCTTCTACGTAGAATCCCCGATGCCACACCCCTCAGCTTTATATTAGCCTTATATTATATTGACATATATAACAATAAAATGAGCATAATTGAGTAAATTACATTACATTTTGATACAATTATTAGCTCTTAAACCTTGTGCAACCAAATTATTATTTTCTCCATTTCTTAACAACTTTTCCAAGTGTCAAATCATTTAAAAACACTTAATAGGTGGCCAAATTGATTGTTTAGTTAGAACATTGTCAAAAGATTAAAAAAAAACAACTAAATATTTTAATCCCTAAACAAAAAAAAAAAATAATAATCAACGCAAAAATATCCAGCTCAGATTTGCCCCCCTACAACGCGCACACGGTACTTACCGTGATCATCCACTCCGTTTCCTTTATATTCAATAACCGTCCACCGGTTAATCCTGTACGCGTCTACACCGGAACCTTTCTCCCCCTTCATCGTTCATTCATTCATTCACTCCTCTTTCCCACATTTTGCTATATTGCGCACGGGCTGACCAGCGCATCTTAGCCATCTGTCATCCGTCAGCAAATTATTATTATCATTATCATTATTGTTATTATTATTATTTTCTAAATTCGTTTGAAGGTAATAATTGGCGGATCTGTTATTATTATTTGTTTGTGATATCTTTTATTCATACATTCAGTTAGTTATTTGAGTGTTTTGCAGGTATATTTGTGTGTATATATATCTCATACACATATTTTGAAGGCTCATATTTGTGTTGAATATTATTAAGATCTTTTAATGGCCGCTCAACCTGTACGTGCACGAGCAGATTATGATTACCTTATTAAGCTCCTTTTGATTGGAGATAGCGGTGAGTTGTATTTCATGACTGATTATTTGTTTTATGGTTGATATGCTACTAATATTCGTTATTAATTTGTGGTGAATGATTGTGTTGACTTGTTTGGTTATATTATTATGATGAAATGAAATTTAACGTGTTTTATGTATGGATCTAGGTTTGATTTGATTTGATTTTGTCATGTTTGTTTAAGCAATTGATTTTTGAAGTCCGCGTAATTATTGTGGAATTTTGTACTTTTGATGCTTATAATTTGGTCATGTTGCTTGTGTTTGATCATATGTTCATGACTGATTTTATCGGAAACGTGTTTATTAAGCTTAATCTTGCGTTGATTAGTTTGTTTTAGAAAGCCGAAGTAGCAAATTGTGTTTTAAATTTTAAGAAAAGGCTAAAACATGTTAAGATTATAGATTCGCCGCACGCTTGTTGCAAATTGGAAGGTAATACTTATATAAGCAAGTTAATGTAGGAGCAAACGGAGATATGTGGAAACTGATTTATATGCTTTTGTGTGATTGCGATGAACTTATTTACTAAGTGCGAGTCTTATACCTTCATTGACTTTTATGTTTTGCATCGAATAGACATAATACTACCTGGTTTTTAGTTTTTACATTAAAGGAAACGGTCAAATGGTCAAATTTACTGCAGTTTGCTTAATTATGAATTACTGGCAAGTGATAATGTCCAGTCTTTTTTCTTACTTGCAGGTGTGGGGAAGAGTTGCCTACTTTTGCGTTTTTCTGATGGTTCTTTCACTACAAGTTTTATCACGACCATCGGGTGAATTTATTCATCTTTTCTGCATAAACATGTTGGTTATTTAATAAAGGAATTCAGCATTTTATGAAATCTTCTTTCTTCTTTTCTACAGAATTGATTTTAAGATAAGAACCATTGAACTTGATGGCAAACGGATTAAACTCCAAATATGGGACACAGCTGGTCAAGAGCGGTTCCGCACAATCACAACTGGTATGGTTCAGGATCCATTCTAGTAAATAATGTTATACTTATTCCACTAGTTTAGTTCGTATTACACGCAGGTCTTTTAAAGTTAAAACCTATACATAATAATATAATATAAATATTTTTTTACTGGTTTACCCATATGATGTAGTTAGCTTGTAGTATAAAGGGTGTATGTTATGATAATCTATAAAATAGAGAAATAAGAAAACATAGGTTACTTTCTAACAGATGCGTTATTTTTCTTGTTTAATAAGATTATATAAAAATTGAAGACCAATAATGTGCCACAGATGGGTTCATTTTTAAGGTATTGAAGAGAACTTTGAAATGATTTAATTTGTTGAAAGAAACTTTTTGTTAAATCCCTAACTTTTGAAGGTATTTACGTTAATGTTAAATGATTATTATATTTTTCTTTTAACTCCCTCATAATTGAGGGGAATTATTTAAATTAGTGTTCATTAGTTAGTAAGTTTTTGTTAGATACCTCATAATATAAGGGGTATATATTTAAATTAATGTTTATTAAATAATAAGTTTTTGTTAAATACCTCATAATCTATTTTCAATTTTGGTTTTGTTAACCAATATCTATATGATTTTAGAAAGAAAAAAAAAAGATGTAGTCATATTGATTTCACTTTATTAAGTTAACTGCTATATCCACCTCTCAGTTTTAAAACTTCAATGGTTAACATGGACTGACTTAGTGGCCCTTGCTCAATTTTAAAACAACAGTAGCTCAAATCGTGCATGAATTAGTTGTATAATCTTTTTTTTCCCTCCAAAACTTCAGCTTATTATAGGGGAGCTATGGGAATATTGTTGGTGTACGATGTTACAGACGAATCATCTTTCAACAGTAAGAATTTCTTACATAGTTACATGTTTCATCTTATATAAAATAAATGGAAAATTCGGTTAAATTCCCCCTATCCATCTTTATCTTTAATTAAATATTTGATTATCATTCCCCATATCGCCCCGTTGTTGACAGATATAAGAAACTGGATTCGCAACATTGAACAACATGCCTCTGATAATGTCAACAAAATCCTTGTTGGCAACAAGGCTGATATGGATGAAAGCAAGAGGGTATGTTGTAGTTTTTCATATTGATGTTTTTTGTTTACTCTTATCAAAGTTCCCGAGATCAAATGACTCAAAAAGTTGTAAATCATGACACTGTCACAATTTTGCAGGCTGTTCCTACCTCAAAGGGACAAGCACTAGCTGATGAGTATGGCATTAAATTTTTTGAAACTGTGAGTAAAAATCATTCATATGTTTTGATCGTGTCACGCTTTACTTTAATGGCATAAACTAACCTGTGTTTTCACAGAGTGCAAAAACAAACTTAAATGTGGAACAAGTTTTCTTTTCAATAGCAACAGATATCAAGCAAAGACTTGCAGAAACCGACACCAAGGCTGAGGTATTTTGGACCCATTTTTTTTATAAAATAAATGAAAAAATATGGTAGACTACCAGTACCAACCGGTGCAACTGTTGGTACTCATTGTCTAATCATATTTTCTTAGAATATGTCTTCATACACCTTATACGTACCCATGAATCAAAAGTTTGTATCCTTAAATTTTTAAGGAATAATGGAAATAAATAATCCCAACTATTTACTATTGGCCAATAACAGTCCCAACTACGAAAATCACCAATATTGGTCCTAACTTTCGACATATTGGAAACCAACGGACCCAAACTAACGGAGGCTAACTCCGTTAGTGTGATGCTGACGTGGCATGCCACGTAGGATGCCACATAGGATCATTTTGCCACATGGCATGCCATGTAGGATGCCACATAGGATTATTTTGCCACGTGGCATGCCACGTAGGATGCCACGTAGGATCATCTTGCCACCTAAGCATGCCACGTCAGCATCACACTAACGGAGTTAGCCTCCGTAGTTTGGGTCCGTTGGTTTCCAATATGTTGAAAGTTGGGACCAATATTGGTGATTTTCGTAGTTGGGACTGTTATTGGCCAATAGTCAATAGTTGGGATTATTTATTTCCATTTTTCCAATTTTTAATACAAGATACCTTTTAAGAAAAACCTGTTAAAACCGACCAAATGAACGGTAATGATTTGCTGTTTTTCAAAACTGTAATTAGCGTTTTGATCCAGAATTTATGTTTTGAATTATATACAGCCATCGACTATTAAGATTAATCAGCCAGAGGGTGGAGGTGCTAATGGTCAAGCGGCCCAGAAATCAGCTTGTTGTGGTTCTTAAAACAGCCATTGCGTGGTTCCATGGCTTAGCTCTGCAACTGCTGGTGACGGTATGATGATGCGCGTTTGGTCCGACTTATTTGCTATTCTTTTCAAACTTTGTATTATGTGAAAACATGTTAGGTTTTATTCTTTTGTTTTTCAATCTCTTGTTTGTTTTTTTTTATTCTCTTTTGTTTTACATCTACTTTATACTCGAGATATGAACATACTGTTTTTTGTTTTTTCGTGTGTTTTTCTATCTAATCTGTATAATCTCTGGAACCATTTAAACAATCTGTATATATTACTGTCGTGCCAACATTTTGATCTCATCAAATCACATTCTATACACAAACTGATGTATACATACTCGTCATAGTTCATCAATAAAATGATCTAAACAATTTGAAACACAAGACGATGTTTCTCTCCCATTACATATGCCAGCAGTATTTACAAATGTTTATGCTGTTCTTGCGTTTTTTAACTTAAAAATTGTTTTTACACGTGCCCCTGAAGCCAAAAATACCAGCTACAACTATATATTCAATTCATCCTTCCCATAGATCCGTTGAAGTTCACGTGTAGCTGCTTGAAAAGACTCTGAAGAACGAACACAAAATATTGAACAAAAATAACATTGGATTTTAATCCTAATTGTCTACTCGATGATAATATAAACTTACCTTTCCAGCTGCGAAAAGCTTTCTGGTTGATCGGGGAACCAGTTATGGTCTGGATTGCATCAAACAATAAACTCTCGGGTGTGCTTTTTAACTCTTGAACTATTTGATATATTGATTTCCCGCTCTCAAAATATATGTGATTGTTTGGGTGCTTTGTTTTGCAACCAGCATGCCGTTCAAACTCATAGGCATTCAGCGCCTAACCCAAAAAGACAAAAAACTTAATTTAGTTAAAACTATATCTTTAACAGTCAGTGAGGAAAGAAGTGTATTGTGCCGCCACTGGACAGTGTAAAAACAGTTTAAAACGGGCAGTTCTTGAACAATTTTTTGACACCATCAATGAATGGAATTACACGCGAGTGTGCAGAATAGCTTACCTTAGTGTGATTACATGATTGACAGCCACACATGTAGCCAGAACCTTTTATGATGCCTCTGAGCTCCTATTTATACGGGAAAAAACATCATGCGTTAATAATAAAAATGATTACAAATAGACTCTATTATTAACGCATGATGTTTATTTTCAGGATAAAAATACACCATCTTACTAGGCTTATCTTAATCTTAACCAGTATCTCACAAAGTCAGTGGTTTGTTTTACAGGTGGCAAATGGTTGGGTCGGGCAACAGGTTGCAACAGCTTCTTGTTATAATACTTTTCTGTTAATATGGGTAACAGTCGGTTCAGATACTCAGTTTGGGTTGACCCGGCAACTTTTTTTTTTTTTTTTTTTTTTGTAACCATATTATTAAGATACTAATCTTATTATTTGAAATAAAATGACTCAAGACATTTAAGCATTTAAATACACTTCGGGTTACTTTTAAGTTTCAACCCGTTTGACCCATTTCATTTTTAACCAACTATTTAGTATTTAACCATCGACCTCTTGTGTGTATAACCTGGGTTTTAAAAAGCGCGCCTGAGGCGCGAGGCGCATCAGGGCTTTGCGCCTACCCATTTTCCCAAAGGCGCAGAAAAAGTGCATTTTTTGACATTTTTTTCAGTTGCTTTTGACCCTGAGGCGTGAGCCTCTCGTACACCAAGTATTTTTATGCATAAAAATGTTGTACCTTGGTGTTTTTGGCTTGTACATATAGGTAAAATCATATAAAAACCTTATTTATAGCTATATTTAGGTAAATGAAGCTAAAGACCCATGGGATATATATGCGATATATAAAAAAATTTATATAATTAGTGCGCGCTTCAGGTACGAAAATCCCACGCTTTTTGCGCGATGTGCTTAGACGGCCTCGTCGCTTTTGTGCGCCTAGCGCTTTCTAAAACCAAGTGTATAACCCAAATCAATCCAATTTTAAATAAACGGTATGACTATTCAAGATATCAATCACATAAAAATGGAAAGATGTTTACCTCCCTCGAGACAGAGACATACTTGACAGGAATTCCATCTAGTATACCAGTAGCCATCAAACTTCTAACATTTGAAGGGAAGCTATTAGGGGCTTCCTTTTTAACCGGTTTCGGATCCAATTTGCTCTTTGATTTAACCCCATGATTTATATTTCCAACCGCACCCGCATTAGATGTATCCAGTTCCTTATTCCCAGGAGACTGCGATGTGTTAACTGTAGATTGATCAAACGACAACCCATAATTGTTCATATCTTTAACATAATAACTATTCGTTGGCCTAGTCAACGTTTCAATCTCAGATTCGTCCTGAAAACCACCAAAAGATATGGAATTGGAAATTGATATTGAATTTTCTTCGTCTTTGCCTGATGCAGGACCCATTGATCTATGAGCAGGGTCGAACCCGCTATACGAATGACCCATTAAAGTTACATTAGCATCTTCATTGCCATAGTTAGGCCCAATCGTTATGAAATTGGTCTCGTTCGACGCACTGACACCATTATCCACATCCTTAACCTGGTTAACCTTTACTTTTCTAATCCCGCCATAGTTCACGCTAATCTCAGGATCTTCAATAGAGTAAGACATCGATAAACCAACTAACGAACTGTTTCCAGCTTGATCATGGCCTATCTTTTTATTCCCTGGCCCGTTATCCATCCCAACTGGAGACCCTAACAACCGGTCAATAAACTGATTTGGAGGCGATTGGAGGGCGGAAACATTGTCCCAAGATAGATGACAGGTAGGAATTCCAGGAATCGATTTGCTACTTGGAGATTCCATGGCTTGCCTTTTGTTAGGGAATAACTCGGTTTCAGCTGTGTCGGTAAACCACTGATGGTCTCGTTTCGATTCTACTCTTGACGAGTTACCAAATAACGCGTCTCCATCCCCTTTCCCCATCCAAAATCCCTTGTCATGGAACGACTGCATCATGAAAATCATTTAAAAAAGTTGTAGTTATTAACTCAACACACACACACACACAAAAAAATAAAAAAATTGTAATTATTAACCAAACATCATAAAAAAATTAATTACTAAGGCTATGGGGTATGGAGACCCCCCACCACCCCCGTCCCACCTTTTTGCCCCCGTCTCCGTCTCCCCAAGGAGACCAGGGACGAGCCAATAATATTCAACCACCAATGCCTCCACCAACCAGGTGCCCACGTCCCATACTGACACTGCCCCCCACCCCCGTCTCCATCCCCCGTCCCACCTTTTTCCTACGTGGCTTCCCCCGTCCCCGTCTCCATACCCACTAGCCTAATCTAACTACAAGAATATAATTTTGAAAAACAAAACTTATAATTATGAATCAAACTACATAATACAGTTGACCAAAAAAAACACTTGTTTGACCAATCTGATTGACCAATTGACAATGCAATCAAGATGTTCAAAACCTCATATACATCATCAATTATAAAAATAAAAAATAAAAAAAATCACAAAGTACATAACTTCAATTGCCCTAGTGATAATACTATAATCAATCACCTAAAATGCATACATAGGATCACATAAAAAGTAAAGTCAACCATATAACAATAAAAAAAATAAAAGTTATCTCTGTAAGAAACCGTACCATTGTGGTAAGTAAGGAATAATCCTCAATAAGCTAAAAACAGGTAGAAATTATCTCTGTAAATAAAACAATAAAAAAGTAAGTAGTTAAGTTACAATTCATTAATCAGAACTTAAAAGTTTATTTATATTATATATATATATATATATATATATTTACCTTGAAATGGACGGCGGTGATCTATTGCCGGAGGCGATTGGCCGGCGATTGTGAAGCTAGGAAAAAGTTAGGTTATGGGGGTGCATAGTTTATGGTGGACGAGGAGCACAGGATAATTACTCTTGGGAAGAAAGTACGCAATCTAGTGTTGACCTAAAAAGTCATCCTGTTTAGGGCTGCAAACGAACTGAACTTTCAACGAATAGTTCATGAATCGTCTGGCAGAAAGTTCGTTTGTGTTCGTTCGTTTAATAAATGAACAAACACGAACAAAAAATTTCATTTGTTTAGTTAAACGAATGAACATGAATAGAGGTCGCATTCGTTCGTTTATGTTCGTGAACGTTCGGTAACGTGTTCGTTTGTGTTCGATAATTTATTAAGGTTTGTAATTTTTATACTATTTTATTTTTGTTTATTTTACCAAATAAATCAATATATATATATATATATATTGCAAAGGGATTAATCCTACATGTCATACTTCTATGCAATCTCTTCTTTGAGAGATGCCACATAGGATGTGATGTGGCAACTCTAAACCAATTAAAAAAGAAATAAATATTATTTAACCTAATCTATTATAATCTTTAAATTAATCTATTAAATATCTAATCTACTAAATCTAAATATTAAAACTTTATTATTTTATCTCTCGTATTTCCTCCTATAACTTTTAATCGTTAATATCTTTTATATACGAGATTTTTTAAAGAAAAAAATTACACCAAATTAACGAGCGTTTTATTATCTTTCCAACGAGTACCATAGTGCTATATAAAAATCGGAGAAAAAAATGACTATTTTTTGTAACCCGACAGGTATTGTGTCGGGTTTGGGATTAGTTTAAAAAAAATTGTGGGTTTGGGTCGGGTCTTGGATTAGGTGATACCCAACCCGATTACCCGAAACAACATACCCAAATACTCGAACTACATACCCGATCATATACCCATGAATTTTTTAACGCATCACATAACCCTTAAACTGATGCGTTCGATATTTCAATAATTAACTTTTTTTTTATTTCATGTTAGTTCTTTTTAGAATGATCGATTACGAACTTCCGAATTCATTTGTAATGGCACTAGATTTATACCCGGCGCAGAGATTCGTTTTTTTTATATTTGAATATGATAACTTATGGTAGAGATTTGTTTAAAATAATAATAATAATAATAATAATATATTTTATTATGTTATATTAGATATTTCAACCCGGGACGCTCCCGGGATAAAAACTAGTAATATATATGAGGTAAATATATGACTATATGATATCAATAAACCTACTTTTTGTATCTAAACTCATTATATGTTTCCACGTTCCAGCGTTGACGCCCTCCACCTCCAATGCCCTCTGCCATCCACCTCCAATGCCTTTCTCCAGTACTAAGTATGTTTGAACAGTTAGGATATATTTTGGGTGGATCTACCTAATGTTTTAATGTATGTGAATTCAATGTTATTCAAAAGTTAATATACGTCCGTTTGTGTTTGTTTCTGTTCATGAACACTTCTTTGTATTCATTTGGGTTCATGAAAACTTGTTTATGTTCATTAATGTTCGTATGCGTTCATGAACAAAATTAACAAACGAACATGAACATGAGTGTTTTCTTAACAAACGAACACGGACAAAAAATCTTGTTCGGTAAGTGTTCATGAACTGTTCGTGAACACATAATTTTCTTAACAAACGAACACGAACAAGGTCTTGTTCATGTTCGTTCGGTTCGTTTGCAGCCCTAATCCTATGTGATTATTGTTAATCACAGCCGTTGGATTGGGTGATTTGTGACGGGTCATATCCAATGTTTTTATAATTGGACCGGACATCAAACCGGATGCTTTAGTGGTTCATTGATCGGACTGGTCGGATCGATTGGACCGGATATAAGTACCGGGCGACGATATAATTAATTTTATATAATAAATAAAAATATATTAAAACATAACTCATTTATACTCAACTAAAACTCTAAATATCGTTGAATTCCAACTCCCAATGGACTTAAAACCGGAAGACGCATATTAATATATTATTCCATCAATTCCAACTTCCAAAGTTGAATTACAAATTACTTTTTAAGTTTTCTAAGCTTCATTCTAAAGTTACCTTTTTTGTCTTCTTCCTTTCAAATCATCAAAAACACCTGCAATCTTTATTTCCAATCTATCGCTTACTAAATAGTAAATACATCCCAATTTACTCATCATAAGCGATTAAATTTCATCACAATCAAATACCCTGTGCAAATTGAAGCCGTTGGGTGCAGTTTAAAGGCTGGTTGGTGCAGATCTAAAGCCGATCTGCGAGAAGAAGCTCACTTACCGGTCCGACCAGCCGACTCGCCGAACTAACAAAATCAACGGACCGCCCGGTTTTTTGTAATGTTCACGATTTGCTGTGACCGAACCGCTACGTTAGACGAACTCCGGTTGAACCGGTCCGACCGGTCGGTCCGATCCGGTCTTCAAAACCTTGCTCATACCTTTTCTTTATCATATGTTAGTATGTTACACTAAAAATCATTATAAGTTTTATCTCATTCATTTATAACCACTTTCAGCCTTCCAAAAAAAAAAACTTATAACCACTTTTAAAAATATTAATTTTTAATAAATATTAAAAAATAAATAAAGTAGTTTTCCCCTAACACTCTGTCCCAGAGCTTCATTAAGAGAAAGGATTGGGAAGGAAGTAGGGAAAAAATGTGTTTTAGAGTTTTTTGTATGAGGGAAAGAGAAGGAATGAGAGGGATAATAAAGGGGCTTTTAGGATGATTTTCAATCTTTCCAATTTGAAAGGAATTGGAGAGAAAGGAAAATGAGGAATATAGAACAAAGTGTAAATATATCTAAATATACCAATAAACAGTAGGTTGCTTACTTTCTTCCCTCATGACCCCATAAAAATATGTGGTTTTCTCTCACAAAATTATAAGGGACCAAATGTGAGTGCTTTAATTCCATACATGTCCCTATACTCTTCCAAAAAATTTTAGGTTATGAATTTACCCATCAGGTTCGAATTTAATTGTCATCCTAAGGTTGTATCATATGCTTAAACCAAGTATAACATATTGTCTGTTTTACTAAAAATGAAAATTTTATATTAGCCTATAAATCTATATTACTAGTTTATCCCCTGTAGCTTCTTGTGATAGACAAATCTAATATAAAGTGATAAAATATGTGTACCGTAAAAGGAATATGCCGTTTTAAAAAAAAAATTGCAAATGGTTAGCACTCGATAACTCATAAAACCTACTTCTAATTCTACGTATGCACCTCTTACTCGAGTGAAGTCTTTGTACAACTTTGTCACTCCCTCAATACACTTTAAAGCTGCGATGTGAACCTGGAAAAAAACAGCCAAATTGGTATAAAATGATATGTCATGATGATATGCGATTCTGATGCGTAAAGTGAGCATATGTGAAATAATGACATATATGTTCAATTTTTATTATGAATATACAATTAATCACCTTGGTTGAAATCGACTAGAACAATCAATAGGTAAACAGTAAAGATCAATTTCGAAGATAAATAAAAATGATCTAACTGTTATCAACTTAAAAAGATTGTAGGGTGATAACTTTCATGTCTCCTGGCTGTTTCTCTACTTACACATATTAGTCGATTTCAAAGTACATACATTAAAAACGATCTAAGAGGCGTGCATGGTGGGGTGATTAATTATCACTTATCAGCTATCGATTTACTTGGTGTCTAAGAATCATAGGCTATATCTAACCGACTTAACAACTTTTGTAATCAATTTTTCTAGTAACACAAATCAAAATACAAAAAGATAGATTCTTACCAAACTGACTACATCTGTGAATATATATCTGGTTAGCTGGTTCTTGTATATAACAGTAGGTTCAAAAACATATATACTATCTTACATGATTAGTGAGTTGCCTATACATGATTAATGAATTACCTGAATACAAACACAGTCAATACTTGTACAAAGCCATCATAGCCACAACCTCAACTTTAACTAAAAATGAAACATTGGCTAGAGTAAAGTTGTTTGACAAAGTGACAACAATGGAAGCAATCATTCAAAAACCAACTTAAATAGGTCTGAATTTCGACAAATCAAATCAAAGCACAATATTATGTATAAAAAGAAGTTATACTTTGTTATTTTTTTAGTTCTCTAAATATATAAATATTGTAAAACATATGAGCAACCGAAAGTAAATTGACGATTAAGTCCAAAATATGATCTGGACATAAAAACACACAAATGGCAGCTCAGAAAAACACAATACACCGTACAAAAAACATTGTATTAAGAGAAAAAACACAATCTATAACAATAAAAACATAATGATGATAACTGAAAAACACAATGAACAACACAAAAAACACAATGAACAGACGAAAATAACACAATGGACAGACGAAATAACACATTGTTTTTTTTTCTGCTACAGATTTGTGTTTTTTAATGTATTATGCATTGTGTTTTTTTTCTGCATGAACAAAAACTCACTAAAAAGATCATTTTCTTTTTTCGTTTTTTGTATAGCACTATGGTACTCGTTGGAAAGATAATAAAACACTCATTAATTTGGTGTATTTTCTTAAATGTGGTATAAAAAGTTAATAATCATGGGGGGGGGGGGGGGGAGCGTGTGTCATGCACATGAGAGAAAATTACAACTTTAATAGTTTTAGACGGAATTCAAAGGTGAGAATGAACTCATTAACTATCACGTGTCCCTCCCCAATTATTTATAATATATATAGATTTAATTAGGATCCCTAAATACGTGTTATGTATAAACATCTCATAGTAATATAAATGTTAGATACTGTAGAGAAAAAGTACTGAATTCCATCAATCCAATTTATCTCACTCATGGCAAGAAACTTCAACAATTTGCGTCGAGAACCAACGTTAAACTTATTCGCGCTTGTCTCGTTCTTAGTGTATGATAGCTCGTTCTTTTCACCATGGAATCACAGATCAGGTGTTCCTTCAAAGTATTGTAATCGTTGTGCTAAGTATTATATCATGCAGTTTGAAGCCAGTTCGTTCTTCACGTATGATGTGAGTATTATTAAATTGAGATCTTTTTATTTCTAAATTGGAATTAGTTCAATTGTTGTTTAAGTAGTTTACACAATTGGTTAAATCTTCTATAGTTCAATCAAAACATTTTACCATGTATATTTTAGAAATTTAGTGATCCAAATGGATATATGAACGATTTTATTGGCGTGTTCCGTAACGAAAACACAGATCAGATGAAATTATTATATTTTCTTTTTACCAAAATTATAGATGATTTCTATTTTAGGAGTTGGCTTTTGCGAATATCCCCAAAAATGACTTTTTAAATAAACAAGTCATATCTCAAGTTAAAGTTAAAAGTTAAAAGTTGACCACACTTTGATTTTTGAGGATGAAGTATGAATATCCGGACTCACCCTTGTGATGTGATTGTAAAGGTGTTGGAGTTTTAAAGTGGAGGTTGAGAGTTCAAGCCTCATAAGAGGCAAAAAATTTGTGTATTTAAATTGCGATGAAATAAAGGGTGTAATAAAAGGGTATAATAAAAAAAGTATAAGGAGTGTAAAAAATGCAGGAGGAAATTAGCCGTTAAAAAAAAGTATTTACTATCCTATATGGGGGGGGGGGGGGGGGGCATATGACTCTGAAAGGGGCATAAATTAGAAAGGTAAAGCCTCTTATAACCAACATATGAATACCAATTTTGACATGATATGCTTAAAAGAATACCAATTTTGACAAGATAAACAGTTAAATACGATACACCTTCTTTAATCTAAATGATGGCTAATTTTTTTTTAAACGCTTGACAAGGCCATCCTTAGATTTCTCGACTGACAAATGGAAGAGGTAAATATCAATGATTTTTTTTACTGGTTTTCGCCCGGCTTTTCCTAATTTGCTTAAATCATTGTTTCATTCGGGTCATGTCGGTTACCTCATAACTCAAATCATGACACCATCAAATGGGGTTACCTCACAGCGTTCACATTTAGTCCATCAAATGTATATGATTGTTTCTCTTAAATTATATGCGGTGGGTGTAAGAGCATTCCCATTAGAGAAACCAATTCCACTCCATCAAATTATAGTAAAAATCACTATTTTATACCAAAATTTTATCTCTCATTCTTAAATAAATAATATTTTTCCATACTTTTATCGTTTTATTTTATCTCTCCTCACTTACAACCACTTACAAAAAATATTAAAATATAAATAGAGGTGAACAGTGTCTCTCCTAATATAGGTGTGAACAGTGCTTCCACCAAATATTTTTCCACATATATTTGGTGGACCAAATGTGAATGCTCTAAGTGGTTGTGAGTTGAGGAGAACGAAAATATTTGGTGAAAACACTATTCACCTCTATTTATATTTTAATACTTTTGTGAATGGTTGTGAGTGAAAAATGAGAAAATATAATGATAAAAGTATAAAAAAAGATTATTTATTTAACAAAGGGAGAGAAAATTTTAAGGTAAAAATGATTTTTAGTGTAATTTGATAAAGGAGATTTGGTTTTCGTGATAGAATTTTCTAACTCAAATTATGACATCATCAATTCCATTTTTACAAGTAGGAAAAGTGAAAACGATATAGTTTTCAAGACATGGATCCCACACTAACACCATGCGTAGTGGGGGGCTTTATATATAAAGCCCCTCTTTTTGATTGGTCCATGTGGCAGCTGAGTCAGCATGGAGAGATAAAGTGAAAAAGGGGTGTAGTGGTGGGGCTTTATATATAAAGCCCCTATTAATATTTTATTATATCTTTTAAATTAAAAAAATAATAAAATAATAATATAAAGAGAGAGAGTATGATGTGGCATGATGTGATTGGAGGGGGAAAAAGAAATCTGGCGTTATAAGTGTAGCGCCAAAACAACATTTGTAAAAATAGAGCCCCCATGTGATGGTGTTGGGGGCTCCATTTTTTGATTTCTTGCAAAAAATAGCGCCCACTATAGGGGGTCTAAAGCCTACTTGAACCATAGAACGCTTTTTTTTTTTTTTCTTTCTTTTTTTCTTCTCTTTTGGTTAGATGTTAGTAAATCCTATAATGGAAAGTAAAAAATATATCATTATTCATTACTTCTTTAGCATAGTTTTATCATTACATTATATATATTTTATTTATTATTATTACTTTTTTTTGTGTGTGACTCAGATAACCGCTATGAAGGGTGAAGGAGTTGTCCGTAAAGAAAAGAAGAGAAGCTACATTGCTGCATTTTATAACAAATAATAATATGGTCAGATACATGTATTGGATGATTGAAATGGAATCTTATAGTCACCAATGCATTATATAAAAAAGACTTCTAAATTATATGAGTGTTCATTGATAATTAACTAACAATATTAATATTAATTCGTTTAATCACGTAAATAATTGCAAAACGTTTTAAAAAGCTCCAACAATGATCCACATGTATGCCATCAAAGAAACAAAAAACACAACATAAGGTGTAAATAATTGGGGCTTCAAGGAACGATTTTCTGAAAGTGAATCAATGCTAAATTGCTAATGGATGAAACCGATTTTCTGAAAGTAAACAATGACTCTTTTTTATATTTATACTTTATATTTAAACCCCAAAGTTCGTTATATTTAAACCCCCAAAACTTATTTTCACCCCCTTCAAATGCCGCGTTAATCACTTCAAAAGCTGACAACGTACTAAGTTGTCTGATAAAGTGAAGCATCTGAACCAAAAGCGTCGAGCTATGATCATAGCTCGGCGCCTTGGACTATGTTTGAACTATTTGAATCAAGATTTTTGTTGTTTGTCGTTAGTACATAGGTTTATGAATATTTACGACGTTAAACACAAGAGAGATATTAACCATATTCTTTATAGCTACAATTAATAATTGTTTTTGTAAACAATTAGTGTCGGACCCCATTTTTTTTTTCGATGGTTACACTGTATTTGTTTTTGGTAGGCAAATTTCTCACAATCAAACGTTAATTTTTTTTGTTCGGGTAAAATCAAATCTCTCACAACCAAACCTTAGTAATTATAATGAAGATGTACAAATATCATTTTGATTAATCAAATATAGGAGCAACAGATTTGGAATAATCAGAAACATAGAGATCAAGATGAAAAAGCTTTCGCACAATCTAGGAATTCGCCTTTGATGCACAGCTTCTCCCTTAATATTGCAACAATTCAAACCTATTCGATCTCACAAGCCCAAAGCTTCCAATCTGGCTACAACACCATAACAACAATTGCAACAACCACTTGTTGCAGAAGAAATCAAAAGATGGTTACAATTGAAAAAATTACAGGCAAAAATAAAGGTGATGTTTTTTTTAAAGAACCAAAAAACAAGGCTATCTGAACTCAAACTTGTGACCTTTCAGTAGGGAAGATGAGGTTTAGCACTACTAAGGTGTTGTTTGTTTTTTCTGCATGAAAAGGTTTGCAGTTTGCAGGCCACATCTGCAGGAGAAGAGATGGACCAAAGGTCTGCAGTCTGCAAGAAGAAGACTGTTTGTTTTTATTAATGTCTGCAAGCTGCTGAAATAAACTAAAATTTAAATAAACTGATTTTTTACAGCAGTCTGGTAGTAGATGGTGGTGGTGGGTGGTGGTGGACGGTGGTGGTGGGTGGTGGTAGGTGGTGGTGGATCGTGGTTGGTGGTGGTGATGGTGGTGATGGTGGACCGTGGTGGTGGTGGTGGTCGACGGTGGTGGTGGGTGGTAGTGGACGGCGGACGGTGGTGGTGGTGGACGGTGGTAGTGGACGGTGGTGGTGGTGGGTGTTGGTGGACGGTGGTGGTGGTGGACGGTGGTGGTAGTGGACCATGGTGGTGGTGGACGGTGGTGGTGGTGGTGGACCATGGTGGTGGTAGACGATGGTGATAGTGGTGGTAGACGATGGCGGTGGTGGGTGGTGGTGGTGGGTGGTGGTGGTCGACGGTGGTGGTGGACGGTGGTGGTGGTGGTGGACCGTGGTGGTGGTAGGTGGTAGTGATGGGTGGTGGTGGTGGTGGTGGACGATGGTGGTGGTGGGTGAGGAGAAGAGAAGTGGAGAAGACCTTTAAAGACCTTAGAAGACTTTGGAACAAGTCTGCACCAAGAAGAGATCAGGAAGACCTTTTTGAGTGAAAGGTCTTCCAAAAAATAAACAATCTGCAGACCCTAATGTCTGCGCGCGTCTGCGTGGCGCAGACAAAAGAGGTTAGAAGTGTTTCTGACCATAAAACAAACAGCACCTAACACTATCGAACTTCAAAACCTGTTACAATGGGTTCACTTTAAGAGCATGTTTGGATAAACTTCTTTTCTCCTTTTCTCGTTAGTAAAAAAACACAATGATATAACGTAAATTCTAAAAACTATAAGCTAAAAATCCAAAAAGGTGAAAACTTAAATACTAAGATCGTAGAGTTCGATGAGACGGTTCCAATGCCACTTGAATGAGCTCAAAAACCGCTAAAAAAAATTCCACTACACGCGCAAAGTTGAGAGGTTACGCATGCCACCCCTAGCACAGGGGTAGGTCGGGCCCCTAATAGAGTATTCACATCCCATCCCATTCCATATCCTCATCCACTAAATTACATTAAAAATCATTACGTTTTCTCTCTTTTTGTCACTTAAAGTATACTTGTAAACTTTTATCATTATCTTCTTTCTCTCCTCCACTCACAACCACTTTTAAAAAACATTAAAAAATATATATGGGAACATTATCCTCCCAAATATACAGATAAACAGTAACATTTTCTTCCTACTCCACTCACCACCACTCAAAATCACTTTTTAAATTATGAGATAACACCAACAAAATTTTAGTGGACGGGTTCAATGCTCCTACTGCTAGAGTTGCACCTCCAAAAACCAGGGTCAAAAGCTAAATCATCTTAATGATGTAATGGGTGAAAAAAATACACCCAAAGACACAGACACAAAAGAAAAAAACTAGGGCCAGATGGTAATTTAGGATCATGATGGAAAGGTGAGGTCCATGGAGATCGAATCAGATACACTCATACACCATAGATTTTCAAACTTGTGTGCAGGAATTAACTTTGTTTTTATTATTTGCATTTTTGTTGAATTCAGGCAGTCAAGTTGTGAACTTTTAATTCATAATACATCTTCAATCATTTCCTTGAAATATATTCTTATAAAATAAGTGCAACTCTTGTAACCATGCTTGACAAACTTATTATTTTAAAAAGCATAGAATTTTTTGGGAAAAAAAGGTGTATTACTGACTCAATATTTACAAACTACCTGTTTTAACCTAAACTCGTTTGACACTTTGACCCACCCAACTTCCACCTCTAGTTTCTCTTGTTCATTTGTTCACACACACACACACACACACTTTAAAGTATTTTAGCTAACTGTTTGCTAGTTTTAAACGGTGCAAAACGAGCTGGAAAAACACCTGTCCTCAGGTGCTTGAGGCAGCGCCTCATGTACTTCTGGGCAAAACTAGGGCTAGTATGAAAGGTTTATTTTTATGTCAAAAAGGATGGGATGTAAAACATATGAGCTAGATGCATCTTCTAGTTGTAAGTAAAGTTTTTTGGTTGTAACTTCAGAAACTTACATCACATACATTTGACAACATATTTTGCAGAATTACTATGAGCTAGGAACATGACAAAAGTTTATATCTTTGTTAGCAGTTGACAAACACCTAGGTTTTAAAAAGTGCGCCTGCGCGAGGCGACCTGAGGCGCGGATCCACGCACCTTGTCACACAAGACGCGCAGTGTAGCTAAAAAGTGTTATAGATTAGCTAAAAAGTTGTACATTCAAGTGAAATCATATATAAACCTTATTTATATCTATATGTTCCGGTAAAGGATGCTAAAAATCTATAGGATATATAAAAAAACTATATAATCGTTTTGCGCTTCGCGTACGAAAAAGCCCACCGCTTTTGCGCTCTGCGCCTCGGTTTTACATCTCGTCGCTTTTGTGCGCTTCACGCTTTTTAAAACCAAGACAAACACATAGCACAAGCAGAAGAATTCTCACTATTATTAGGTGTATTAGAAGCATGTAAGAAAAAAGATCTTCTAAGGCTTTCAAACTAAGCACTAGCAGTCCTATTAAGGTTGATTTCTTCAGTGGTCAACTTTAAACATTAGAAGGGGCGATTGTTTTTGGCTTTTTGCTTGCTGTACAGATTTCGGTTTTTAAGCTATATAACTATATTGTGTACCATCTTTTTGAAGCATTCTCATGTGTTGACACTTGACAGTATTGGGAGATCAAATGGGATTGTTTCCTTGGCCTCATTATCACTATCTAACAAATATCATCATTTATTTATTCACAACAAAGCTTTTAATCTAGAAATCAATGACATCTTTTCGATGTGGCAACCTCAACCCACTTACCTACAAATGCATCCATTTGCGTATGTTGCATACCCAACGAGTAACTCTTTGCTTAAATTGGGGTCAAAGGTCTATTTCAATGCTTTAACTTGATACCCAAAAATTGTAATTAACTAATTACGTAATCATGTTTTATTAAACCAACTATATAAAGTTATAAACATACCAGAGTAACGAAAAAAAACCCACCCATTTTGACCCGTTACCTACCCAATCCAAACCATTTCTGTTACCAACTTATCCTACAAACTCTTACATAGAATGTTTCAAGTTTCAACCTTAATCATGAATCATACATTCATGGGCAATGTTTTATTTCAATAATTCAAACATCCCTAACACAATTACCTCAACAACACATCCAACATCCATAACTCAAATTATTAACCAAACAAAACAAAACAAAACAAACTTACAACTCCAACACTCTTCAAAGCACCTTAAGCATATCTTCAGCACCACTATTAGTAAACGCACCACCTTCTTCAACATTAAACACCTTAACAACCCCATCTTCCACGAGCATAGCATACCTTCTAGACCTAACCCCTAACCCAACAGGTTTATCACTCAAATCCAATTCACACCCAATCGCTTTCGTGAACTCTCCGTTCCCATCAGATAGTAGTAGCACTTCATCCCCTATACCCAAATCATTTTTCCACGCCTTCATCACAAACGCGTCGTTAACCGAAACGCAGGCGATTGTGTCCACACCCTTCGCCTTAAGCTCCCCGGATTTTTCGATAAATCCGGGGAGGTGTTTTTGGGAACATGTGGGGGTGAAGGCGCCAGGGACGGCGAATAATATTGTTTTTTTGGATTTGGTGAGGGAGGAGATGGTGGTGGTTTGGAGTTCGTCGGAGGAGTCGAAGTAGGATAAGGTGGAGTCGGGGAGTGTGTCGCCGACGGAGATGGTGGCGGAGATTTTGGTGGAGAGTTTGAGTGGGTAGTGGTGGCGGAGGGGTTTGAAGGTGAGGGAACGGTGGGGTTTGGTGGTGGAAGAGAGGAGACGGGTGAAGGAGAAGGAAGCGGTTACGGTGGCCATGGTGGTGTGGTGGTGGTTGTGGTGGTGGTGGCGGCGGAAGAGAAGAGTGTTGTGAAGGGGTTATAGGTATTGTTGTTGGTTGATTTGGACGGAGGGTACGATGTTGATTGATTAAGGGAACACTAAATACGACTTTCTAGACTTTTTCTTTTTTATATTTACACAAGGGTCTTTATATTGAAAACTCAAAAACTAATTTTTCACCGCGTTAAAGGGTCGCGCTAATCACTTAGAAAGCTAACAGCGTACTAGGTTGTCTGATAAAGTAAAACGCCTGAATTAAAAGTGTTGAGCTATGATCATAGCTTGACGCTTTAGACCATGTTTGAACTATTTGAATCAAGGTTTTTGTTGTTTGTTGTTAGTACATAGGTTTATGATTATTTACGACGATAAACACAGGAGAGATATTAACCATATTCTTTATAGCTACGATTAATAATTGTTTTTGTAAACATATTTAATTAGTTAGAATTTTTAATAACTTGAGAAGTTAAATACAAATTAAGTGAATTAAAATCTTAGACTGATAAATCGATCCAACGTACATGAATTATTTAAATGAGTTGGCTAGGATGAAAAATGCATTTGAAGGAGGCCAACATCTTAAGATCTAATAATATCGATTTGAGCCCGGCTTAAATTAATTAAGCGGATACCGATTTAAGAAATAGACCTTTAAGTAAAATCATCATACCTTATCCGATTATCACGACTTTGTGAAATTTTTTATTAATCAAAATGTTGAGTTGATTGATTTCATTATTTTGTTATTTACGGTTAAAGGCTCATTTTCATATACTTATGTTAATCAGAAACCTCAAATTAAAGGGTTACTTTTGATATTCAGTTTGACATTCGTTATCGTGACAATATGGTTACTTCATTGTTATTCCAGAAGTCCAAGATATTGTTTAGAAATGTAAAATTTGTATTTTGACAAAACATGGTATTTACTATATAGTTCGTGTAAGAAAGTTGTTCATACTCGGATGTTTATTCTGAAAACTTCCAACGAGCAATTAAACCAACCAAAACTCGTCAAACAACGTCCGGAAGTCTAGGATATTTATTTGAAATGTAAAATTTGTATTTGGATAAAACATGGTATTGATTGTATAGTTCATTTATTACGTACATTGAATTATGGAAGTTGTTCATACTCGGATGTTTATTCTGAAAACTACCAACGAGCAACTAAACCAACCAATGAGCAACTAAACCAACCGTCAGAGTGGGTCTTTGGCTCTGGTCGCCTGGCGCCCGTGTCCTTTATATCCCAGCAGCAGGTTGGCGATGCAGACGACGATGATCCCGACCTCCGCAGTCACCACCGCAACCGCAACATCATTACCCACATCACATCTATGACGACTTGCCTCATGTTGAGCAGTTGGTCACACGGGACTTCGATCGACGTTCTAGCCGCTATCTAGGGTGGATGATTCATACGTTGTAGGACTTACGACAACAGGCGGGATTGGTCGATCTACCACCAGCACAGTTGATGTGTCTCAAAATTAGCAGGTTTTACATACATGTTTTCACCTATTTATCACCCAAAATCATGCTTTTATCTTGGTATTATCACTATTTGTCTTCTTTTGATGATAATTGCAGGTATTGAAGGTAGGAAGTGAAAAAAATTGAAAACCGACATAAAAGACAAGGAATTAAAGACTTTTGGAGCTGATCCAGATGTAGCACGGTCGCGCTTACGACCGTGCACCTATCCCGGGTCAACAAGTCAACATTTCCAAGTAAACAGAAGGCAAGAGTCAGCTCTACAGACATGCACGACCATGCCCAGGACTATGGCACGGCCGTGCTCCCTCAATGCGTGTCCCCCAAGGCTTAAGCCGACCAAAACTGACAAGCTGGTTATGTGTACCAGCTTGCATGGGCGTGCATAGGAGTATGGCACAACCGTGCTTGCCCTAAGTACAGACAACTGCTTCACAAAGGACTCTGCAACCGTACCTACTTTCGAGCATGGGCGTGCCAGGACATGAGTATGGGCGTGCTTAGGCTGATTCACCTATAAATAGAGGCCTCCACTCCACATTTCGAGCATCCCTTTTCACCCGAGATTCTCTCACACTTCAGCCATCTTGAGGGTCTTGTTAGTGGCCTTTGGAGCATGGGATCACTCCATAAACACTACTTGATTGAGAGCTTGAGAGAGATCACTACAAATCATCCAAAAACCCTCTCTAATCCCTAAAACAACCACCAATATGTGTTCTTCAAACACCCAAACTAGAGTGAAGTTGTAAAGCCAATGATTGGCTAGGATATTAGAGTGTTGCTAGGGTGAAGACTTCCTTGGTATGGATTATATAGTTTTTATTTGTTGAGTAGTGTTTGTGTTCTTGTTTAATTCTTTTTACTTAAAACTTTGTTTGACGAATTAACTAACTAATCACTTAGTGTTTGGTCTCCTGGGTGTCTTGATAGGAAGTGGGAGGAGTTATGAGTGTATCCATGGTGTGTAACAACCTATGCACTCATAAGCTAACCTAATCCCGCGAGTAGTGATTAGCACATTTGTGGGTAGAAATACACACACTTGGTGGCTTAATCCTCTACTATCAAAGATCTCACTTAGGGTCGGTACGGTCTTTATACTCGGTCTTGTTGATAAGCCAAGACTTGATTTTGCGACTTAGCTTCATTGTCTATGTGAAAAGCTTTGGTGTAGGTCAAGGATTGGTGAACCCGTGTTGAAAGAAAGCGGTCTTTATTTTCTTTCATTATTGTATTGCCACACAATCAATAATAGATCAATCACTTTTTAAAAGGTTAATTAATTCAAGTAAGAGATGCACGTGTTCTGGTTAGTCACGACTCGCCTATGATATCAAGTGGTAGCTTGTTCGGTCATGCTCCGGCCACCAACAAGTTGTCCATAAAAGTTTTATGTAACTAGATGTCTTTATTGCAACCCTGGGAGGTGGATTCTTCGGGGTTGGGTATACACAGTCTTGAGTAGTCCGTCCCTCATTGTTAAGAGGTGACCTTACCGGTTTGGGAGACCCTCATTTTAACAACAAGAACACAACTCATTATGCGAAAACGGTCACCTCTGGAGAATGCACTTTGCAACTCTAAGTTAAGCATAAGTGCGCAACTTGACTACACCACTCAACTAAGTAATTACTATTATTTCTTCCCAAGGATAGTCGGATCCTAAAGCAACACTTCTTTTTAGTTATTGATTTCTACTTTGGTCATTCTCACTATGTCTTTCTTTTCTATCTTTTCTTTTATTAAAGCAACTTAAGGCTGAGTAGGGGAAGTCGTGTCTTAGGGTTCGATACTCAGTACTTGTTAGAGTATATACTACGCTCGATAGGTCCACTTGCCTATCGTGTGGGTTTAGAACGATCAGCAAATATCGTTTTACTCTTATAAATTTAAAACTTCGATAGGTGTCTTAATTTAAAAGTCTCAACTTAATTACCCTTTTCATCGAGTCTTGACACTTCCTTCGGAAAGGTGTCAGTTTTAAGAAAAAGGACGTTTAAGTGACTTAATCCACACGACATCAACAGTCACCACTGGCAGATGGTCAGTAATAATATATGTTAGTCTGTAGTAGATATTTGTTTAATGTGTTTTGTTTTGTACGTAACAACTCATAACATATCTATGTAGTTATGTTTATTTCGAATGTTTACAATCGAGTAAACTGCACGGATGGTCCCTGTGGTTTGCACGAATTGCACAGATGCCCCCATATATTTTCAATGGTCCCCAACGTTGACATTTTATAACACTTTAGTCCTTACCAGCTAACTTCGTTAAAAAATTTCAGTTAAGTCATATAAAATGACCAAACTACCCAAAGGGACCATCCGAGCAGTTTAATCTTTTATATAT
The DNA here is from genome assembly GCA_028751855.1 of Ambrosia trifida. NCBI lineage: Eukaryota > Viridiplantae > Streptophyta > Magnoliopsida > Asterales > Asteraceae > Ambrosia > Ambrosia trifida. The sequence goes on from CM054127.1 coordinate 22,642,766, forward strand.
ATTTTCTTAGACCACCACCTACTCAAACAACCAACACCACCTCCTCCAACCACCACAATCTCCACATCCGGCCTCCCTCTAACAATAATCACCTTTCTTTCTCTCTCCCTCTCCCTCTTCAAACGTACACAGTTAACTCTCTCTCCCCCAAATTCACTATCTTCCTCTCTCTATCTCTCTCGTGAAGATGGTTGGTCCATTAAACCAAATTTGACCAAATTAATTATTTTTCTTGAAATACTTTGACCAAATATAACATAAAGCTAAATTAGATAAAAATGAAGGCATTTTCGTCATACATTTCGAGGTTGATTATTATTATTATTTACATGAAATCTGAAGGCGAAGGCATAGCTGAAGTTCACACTCTCTCCCTAAAAAATGGACTCTGCAGTTGGTTGATTGTTACTCTGCAACTGGAGATGGTTGGTCGGAATTTGAAGATGGTTGGTCGGACTCTGCAGGTTGGTGGAGATGTTTGGTCGAACTCTGCAGGTGGTGGTCGATGATGGTTGCTGCGGTTTGTGGTGGAAGGTTCGGGGGTGGTGGTTGGGGAAAGATGGTGATGCTAGATGATTGGTGGTGGTGGTAGTTGGGGGAAGATGGTGGTGGTAGTTAGGGGAAGATGGTAGTATTAGTTGGGGTTGAGAGACACAGAGATAGAGATAGAAAGAGAGAGAGGGAGGGAGATTATAATATCTTTTATTTTTATTTCTTTAAAGAGGGGTAATTTGGTAATTTCACATAGGCTTAACTGAAAAACTTAACCTCCATCAAAGCCAGGGACGACTTATGCAATAAAATCCAAACCACAGATCCCATTAGGGTAATTTTGAAAAGTTGAGGAGCATACTTTAAATTTGAGGAAACCACAGGGACCATTGATGCGTATGGTTTTAGTAGTTTAAAAAGATGGCAAATTCCCCGGTGCCAAAAACTTGATGTGTTAATCCCAAAACATTGGTTTGGGGGAAACGACTAATTTTTACTAAACCTTTTTACAAAGTTTTAAATTTATAAAGTAAACGATAATCACTCAGAAACTAAAACCAACACATATGCAGAGAACATGACGTGTATAGTATAGCTTGCTAGGGTAAATACCGAGTATCGTATTCCAAGAGAACACACTTCCCCTACTCAACCTTTCATCAGATAACTGATCGGGTTTTTAAAAGAGAAAATAAAACGGAGGGGTTCTTAATAAAAATAGTTTTAAAAAGGATTTGGATTTTATAAAATAAAAAGATAAAATAGTAGAGTAAACTAATATGCACATATCGGGGCCCTCCGTATAAGTAGTTAAGTTTAATATTAAAATTAATAATTTAAATTAATTAAATGTGAGGAGAACGAGAGTGATCTTGAAGTGTCGACTCCTTGATAGAGAAGCGGGGTCAGTACTGAGTAGAATGCACCACCTCCCGATGCGCGTTCGCATTAAGGTACTCAGTCAGGGCCTCGCATATAGCGGGCTCCTCAAACCGCGGTCAAGTCTCTGGTCCTCAGACTTATCTTCTTCTTGAATTGGAGGCTTAACTTCCGTCCTGGAACACCATACACCTCCCTTAGCTCTCGTGTTCCGTACCGAAGGATCTCTCCTTAAGGTCAATCCCGACAACCTCGTATCCCCTAAGTAGGTTAACGATCATGAAGACCGAATGATCTCTCTTACAGTTGACTCAGGCGACTCGTATCCCCACTGGTTAACGGCTTTGTACTGACGAGAACTAGAAATAGAATCCTTAATTTATTTGTCTTCAAAGTGACACTTTAGTATTTAGTGATCAATTAAATATATAGTTGGTTTAATGAATGACGGCTTAATAAACCCAACCCATAAATTCCCGAGCCGAATGAAACCCTTGATAAAGGTGGAACATAATCTTAAAGGTGTGCAATCCGAAGATCACTGGTGCACCCGTAGGGAATCCGCCATTTACCAAGAAGATCATTCAGTCATCTGGTAAGTACCAGAAATGTGTCACTCAGATCTGGACCACTTTAGAAGCCATTGCTTAGAACCCGGTTTGGATAGCAGAAGCTCGAAGGATCTGCCTCACTACCAGTTTCCTTGCCTTGGATCTAGCTCGGGGATACCAGAAGCCGATTAAACCTCTAGTTAATTAAATAAGTTAATGTTGATTTAAAGTTATTAAGTTAATCATCATTTAAACCTGCCACAAGATAAATAAATAAGGATTAGAAAGAAGATAACACAACAAATAACTAAAAATAAACTACTACTACTAATAATAAAAGTCTACAAATCGAAGCGGGTTTGGGAATAATGAAAAGACACAACGATAACAAATGATCAACACATGAACATGGCTGCTCATAGACAAGCTATCCATCTCCAAGTTATATGTATCTAGTATGATCCTCACGACCCTTGATGTTTTATTGCATAAACTACTCTACGATCCTGTGCTTGGCCAAGTTGATCAAGGTAGGCCGAGGCCTAACCGTTGAGGGATCTTAGAAGGGGCCCTAAGGCCTCCCAAAGGACCCCCAAGATCTCTGGAAGACTCTTGGTAGTCGGCCAAATAAAGCACTAGAAGGGATGATCAAATGGTGGGTGTTAGCTTGCTATTTATAGACCTTCAAGGGCAAGCACGGGCGTGCCAAGGGGTGGCATGGGCGTGCTTGTTGTCACACGTACGTTCTGTTGCTGAAGTTCTGTCTTGTCTATACTTTATGTCTGAACACGGGCGTGCCATAGGTATGAGCACGGGCGTGCACTGCCTGCTGAGCATGTTTTCTTGTTCTCCAAGTTTGTTGCGTTGTCTTCTAGCGTGCAGGGCCTCCGTGCAAGAGTGCATGGGCGTGCTTGGTCACTCCCGGGCGGGTTTTATCACTGTTTAAGTCCCGAGATGGTCTTCAAACATACAGGGAACATGCTGCAAGTCTCGTATCTTCAGGAATCTCTAGTTTTTGCTCGTTTTTGCCTAAAAATCCTCTGTTTTTGCTTGGAGCTCCAGTTTCCTGAGAAATACAAATAGGAACGAATTAAGCACCCAATATCAATAATATAAGCCTAATTCTACTATATTATAAGACTGTTTATGCATGTTTTATAGTTAATCTCTTTGGTGGGTAAATAAAAAAACTAAAAGTGCCGCATCGATCTAGCTTAGATGGTGTTTGCGATGCCATTAAGTCATCAACCTCAAATGTTTGAATGTGTAAATGTTATGTGGTTCCCACTAACTATGAGCATTAATGGTAGGCATTAACCTCAAAAGGATAATAAAGAACATTATAGAAAAGAAAAAAAATATTATGATGAAAGTTTCAAACAACAAATGAAGGGTAATACCAATAATGAAATGAGATATTGGGATTGTTTCTAAAGAAACTGGTGACTAGCCAAAGTAATTGAAAAGTTATTAGTGACTTATATAGGCGTACTTTAGCCTATAAGTGAATATTCATCCCGAGAGTTCCCAAGTCGGCATACAAGTCCCTCGTCTGATTGGGATTTATGCGAAATGCCAGGCTTAAACATAAAACTCAAAATATAGGCGCTCACCATTCCAGATTGCACGTGCCCCGTCACAAAATATTTCAAAACTTTTAGCGAGACTTTAAAACGAGATATAGAAATAAATCCTTGAGGTGTGGTTTCAGTCCTAGCTCAAGGTTATATTTCAAAAGCAAAAATATGGCAGAGTGAAACTAGTACTAAGATAAGAATATCACTCCCAACTTAGTGATTAAGTTTCTTTTGGAGGAATAATTCCTTGATGTGTGGTTGTCACTCCTGTATCAAATATAGTTATCCCAAGGTATAAGATATATAGAGAAATGAAACTAATTACCAAGGTGTTGATATCACTCCTAACTTGGTGATCTCGTTTCGTTTGTGAAATACGAGTGCCTTCAAAGAAAAAAATTACCGAAAAAGAATAACGAGAAAGAATCATCGCGAAAATAACTCGAAAGAAAATATATAGATAAGAAGAAATATACACGAGAGAACTCGTGAATGCAAGCTTAGTTATAGACTAGGCTAAAAGGCATTCTAATAACCTAATTCCCTATAACCACGGCTCTGATACCAATTTGTAACACCCCAACCAATGACAGAATCATCGAGGTGTCACGTAGTGACGATTGTTCAATAGCTCATGGTACTAAAGTGTAAATATTGATATATTGAATAAATAGTTTATTACATTGAAATGAAATACCAAGATACAATGATTGTAAAGTGTCAAGTCTAATTGAAATACCATGAAGACAATCCTAAAAATAAATCCAAAAGCTTAAAAGAAGCGTCTCAAAATAACCTGAAATATGTACAAAATAATTTTGTCAACACATATAATGTATTGGTGAGCATACCCTGTTTGAATACATATAATAGAAAACGAGTTCCGTAATTTATGTGCTATGATATATGCATTATGTAAAAGGGTCAAAACCAACCCTAAGACAATGTAGAATATAGAATAAGACAAAAACCTTTTGAAAGTATGCTTGAGTATATGAATCACATAACAATGACCAACGACTTAACTTGTCCACGTAAGTCATAAGGGGTATATACCATAGTACTATTTATTGAAATGCCAGGCCACAACAGTTAATGATTTTGACAAGCGTTCATACAATTCACACAAGCATCTCATGAAGCACATTGTGTTATAAAGAATATACATAATTTTAATGATGACGGTACATGAGTCACCCCAAAAGAGTAAAACAGTAAAAATGGGTTAGATATACTCACAGTTTTGCTAAGTGGTAAAATCCAACAAAGTTCGTCACAAAAGGCTTGAGAATTCCGAAGAACTCAACCTATATGTATAAGAATACAAATGAGGAAAGTGACTTAAAAAGTCTAAGGCATCTAGAATCTAAGGCATTAGGGTTTTGCCAGTTTAGGTAGGGAAGATGAAGTTTTTATGATAACTCGAATTTAGTAATAATTTTGAATAAAATATATCACGATTTAAGATCAAATATATGACTACGAAAATATAAACACTTATGTTTTCCACCCTTAGGAATATTTTTGTTTTATATAAAAGAAAATATTCATAAAACAGATTTTATAATTTATATTTAATTAAATAATTTATTATGACTAATTAAATATAAATAAGCAAAAAAAAAAAATACAATATATGGTCCAAAAATAATATTTTTATGAAAAATGATTATTTTCTGATGTAAATAATGAAAATAATTTTTTCATATTTTTTCTCAATTTATTTGCATTTAAAGCAGATTTAATGAATTTAAATAGTATTTTAATGATAAAAAATGGTAAAAATAGCAAAAACAACTATTTTCTGAGAAAATAAAATTATTTCAGTTTATCATACTTAGAAATAATTTCCAAAAAATTTTGAGATTAAAATCATTAAAAACGAATTTTTAATCAATTAATTATGATTAAAACAATTTAAATTAATAAAATTATGAAAATAAGATATTTTCCAGAAACTAAAAATATGATAATTTTCTATGTAGTGTGCAGATACTACACCTAAATTTTCATGATTTTTAAAGAAGAATGAATTTATTATGAATTTTTAATGATTAAACATATTATGCAAATAAATATTGAATAAATAAAATAATAAAAAATATATATAAAAAACAAAAAGGGAACCATCCCTCTGTGGGGATCGAATCCAGTTCCATTGACTTACACAACATCACCATAACCACTACACTACAAGGCACTATGTTAAGAAATTTGAATAATAATAATATTTAAACAATACCCAACATACTTCATCTTCTTCCCCATGAACAAAACGTAATCGTAGAATCTTAAGCCTTCAAATTCACAACAGATAGAACCCGATTTAATAGGGCTTTTAAAGAGGACGATACAAGGATTAAAATGGCATAAAAGAAACAGACTTACAATGTCGAATACCAGTCGAAAAGAAGGAAGAGTGGCCGAAGCTTGAAGCCGAAAATTTGAGGTCTGTTGTCACGTTTATGATGATATTTGTGTGGGTTTAGATGCGAAAACAGGTCGTGAATGCTTTGGAACGATTTATTTATAAGTTTGCTCAAGAAAAATGGACTATAATTAAGCTTTAATGTTTCCGGCCGTTACACTATAAAACCCGAATTAAAACTCACTTAAAACATGTTAAATGCGAAATATAAAGTTTGGAACGACTATATTATGATTGAGAAATGACTGATATCCAAGGAAAACGGATTAAAATGTGGAAATAAAGGATTTTAAAGAGTGGTCGGAGCTCGCCGGAAAAATGAGGAAGAGAAAGAGGGAAAAGATTTTTGATAAACCTTTCAAATTTTGGCAGAATTAGTCCCTCCACTTTAGCTAGGTTTATTTCCTTTGCAATTTAGTTAGTTTTTCTTATATACAACTTAACCAAAACTTACCTAGTTAATTTTAAAAATGTTTCTGATCTTTTAAAACTCTAAACTTTTATAAAACTTTTAACTTTTATAAACTTTAAATGTTTAAACAAGGTTGATATAAACTTTTAAAATAAAACAAACTTTACAATTGCTAGATGTATTATGTTTAAATACTGTTTCTATAAATGAGTACAATTAAAATGTAGGCGTTTCCAAGTGAAAAATATAATGATCAAATGAAACTCAACTTTTATTAAATTTGAAAACGATCAAAGGTATAAAGACTTTAAACGACAACTTGATAAAAGGTGAGGGTGACGGATGTCACACCCACCATCATGGCCATCCACCTCCACTTTCCATCGCCGTTACCGCCACATATCACCACCTACCATCACTTCCACTGACCACCACCCACCACAATCACTCACCACCGATTTTATTCCTTCGTCTTTTCCTGCCTATCCAACAACACAAAGTATGATTTTTAGTTAACTTATAGGGTAAAAAATGATGGAGGGGATGTGAATGCTCTTATATATTAAAGTTAGCATCCATATCATAAGAGTGATCGGGTATGTTTGGCAAAACTAGCTGGTGGTTGAAAGCTAATAACTGGTAGTTGTACATTTTTAAATATATTGTAGTGTTTGGAAGAGTAGCTGGAGCTTTAATAAAATATATAAAATGATCAAAATTGGTATAACTAAAAGCTGGAGTTTTTACTTATTAAAAGCTTGTAGCTAGTAGGATCTTTTTCTTAAACGCTAGTACTAGTAGCGTTTGGGTATAGAGATTTTTCTCTTAACCTAAAAGCTTCAACCAAACAAAGTTTTTTAATGAGTATGAGTTTTTTCGTTAAAGCTTGAATCTAGAAGCTCCTAAAAGCTTCATGCCAAACAAACCCCTCATCCCTTATCTTCATCCACCAGACAACACTAAAAATCATTATGTTTTTTTCTCTCCTTTTCAATTAAATAATATTTTTTTATATCTTTATCATTCCTTCTTCTCACTCCTTAATTCACAACCACTTTAAGAAAATATTAAAAAAAATGGGGAGAACAATGTCCCCTAAATATATAGATCAACAATAACTTTTTTTTCTTTCCTCTACTCATAAAACTCAAAACCACTTTTTAAAAATGGGTATTTTTTCTTACAAATTTAATGGATGAGATGTGAATGCTCTAAGAAGTATATACGTAGTTTGAATTTTGATACGTTCCATTAAGAATTCTTTTTACATATGGAGAGGACAAGGATGTTTTATTGTTTGTGTACTCATAAGACATGAGAGTTTTAAGAAGAATAAAGTATATAGGGTTAGGATCAAATACACAGTGAAAGAAAAATATGAAGTCGTAGGAAGGGTATTAAACGGACTTCGATTGAACTCATTTAAGTGACATTGGAACCATCTCATCAAAACCTACGATGTTAGTTTTTAGGTCTTCGTTTTTTGGGGTTTTAGCTTGTAGCTTTAGAATATACGTTATATCATTGTGTCTTTTATGTAGCATTGTGTTTTTTTCTTATTTTCATCATTATGTCATTTTTTCAATTCATTGTATCTTTTTTCTTCAGCATTATGTTATATTTTTCGGCACTGTGTTCTATTTTATGGCTCATTGTGTCATATTTCATAATATATTGTGTTTTTTGTATCCTTCTCACCATTCTTATTTTTATTACACTGTATAGAATAACTTGAACATATGTTATCGTTATAAAATTATATCTTATATCGTTATAATAAAAAGATCATTTAACACTCTAAAGTGAAAAAGTCTTAAAATATGGGCTGGAGTTTAAATATGACACCAAGTCAATTAATACCCACAACGACTACCAACATTCATGCTTTCTACCACTAAATGTGACTAGAATATTTTTTTACTAGATTTATATCTTAGAAGCGTCTCGGAGTTGAGAAATCTAATATAAAAATATCAATTTTACATACGAAATAAACTAATGCGCTTTAAAGTTACATGCAGAAAAGTTGCGGGTATCACATAACCTAAAACAATTAACTAAGTATCTCTAATGTTAACGCCTAACCTTAAACAATGTATAACTTTAATATTCAAACCTAATCTAAAACAATGTATAACACCAATGCTAACACCTGTTGTAAATAAAATTCATATTTACTGGTTTGAACATAATTAATGACTTGCCTATACATGATTAATGAATAACCTGAACACTTTGTATTTTTTTCTCCTGTATGAACAAAACCCCACAAAAAAATAGTCGTTTTTTTCTCATTTTTTATATATCACTATGGTACTCTTTGGAAAGATAATAAAACGCTCGTTAATTTGGTGTAATTTTTTTCTTTAAAAATTCTCGTATATAAAAGATATTAACGTTTACAAATTATGGGAGGAAACATGAGAGATAAAAATCTAATTTTGTTTTTATATATATATTTTTCTTAAAATTACTCAAATGCCACATGACAGCCTCAAATGGAAGAATGCATGCATGAGTGCCATGTATGATTAACCCTTTCAAATATATATAGCTACAGATATAGATATAGATTTTTTTGGCTAGCTCAGGTTCAAGCAAGATTTAAATAAAGTAATATATCAAATTATCAATATTTTTTTAAATAGACACAATATCACTAAATCTATATCTATACATACTATAATAAAAGAGTATTGAGTTTTTTTTTAAAGATCAACTTCATTAAAACACGATTTTACTCATATCCAAAGAGGAGAACGAGTGGCCCCAAACCAAACATTACATCAAAGTAAAATTATACCAAGAAATCCAATCACAATGGCAATCCTTAATTGTGCATTTTAGAGTTTTAACGCGAGTACGAGACCCAGAACAGTAGGGAACCCCCTAATATAATCAAATTAATTAAAAATGAATATTTTTAGTTGGGGAATATTATTATTGACTAAATGGGTAGAAACCTTAGTTATTTAACATATTGGGGATTTTTATAAAAAATACAAAGTATGTGTTTTATATTATAAAGTTCATAAAAAAAATATAAACACACACACCTATGACTAGACATGGACAAAAAAAACCGGTTTTCCACCCGACCCGAATTAAAAACCGGAAAACAAGTTTGGCCAAAACCGTTTTTTTTTTCAAACCGGTCCCAAACCGACCCAGCCAACCGGTTCTGCATAGGGTCTTGGATTTGGATGTTAGACCGGGTGGAAAACCGATCCTCGAAAAAAACCGGTTTGGAACCCGGATCAAAAACCGGTGGGGATAAAACCCGGTTTTAAAACCGGTTCAGTTAAGACCCGAAAAAAACCGTTTTCAAACTAGTTTTTGACCGTTCCCAACGTCCATATAGTCGTTTGGGATGAAAAAGTAGCCGTTTTTTTTGTATTTTTTTGGTATTTTTGACCCACAATCATAGTATAAATACCCACTTATAGTTTAGGATCAATCACACCATCAAAAAACACTCAAAACAATCTCTAATCTTGCATTCTTCATCTACTTTCTCACAAATCACTCTCTATTTTCAAAGAAAAATGGCCTCTTCTCAATAACCAACTCCTCAAAGCCAAACCGATTCCGTCCAACTTGGTGCTTCTTCATCCCAAGCGACGGTTGTTAAGGTGGTTCCGACGAAACGAAACCCCGATGTTTGGAAACACTTTGATTTATGTGTTATGAGTGTTTGCCCAAACAAGGCGAGATGCAAATATTGTTCAACTTTTCTTAAACATGATGCTAACTCGACCTTGAAAGACAAAATGGAAAAAACCGTATTGTAAAATTTTGAAAGAACAAAAAAATTCTCAAGATGGAGCCTCGATCACACAAGAAGGGGACTTGTTTGTGTACAACTTGGAAGCGGTTTGCGAAGAAATGAGGAATTTTGTCATACAAGAAACATTGCCTTTCAATTATTTTGACAACCCACGTTTGACGAGGCTTATTCAACGAACACTTCAACCAAGATACACACATGTAAGTCGTGCTACCCTTAGACGTGATTGTTTAAAAAGATGGAAACAAGCAAAAAATGAATTAATTAGTTATTTTGAAAATTTACAAACCGGTGTTAACTTAACAAGTGATGTTTGGTCCGCACCGCACGGTTCACCCGACTCTTATATTTGTGTAACGGCCCATTGGATTGAACCGTCTTCTTGGCAAATGATGAAACGAACAATTACGTTTCGATTGTTTGATTACCCTCACACCGGTGCAAATATTTTCTCTATGATTGACAAAGTTATTCAAACGTTTAAGTTCTCAAACAAGATTTTATCAATATCTTTTGATAACGCGTCGAATAATACCGCGGCTATCACACAATTAAAATTAAGATATCAACCTATTTGTGACGGGGTTTTTTTTCATAGTCGTTGTGTCGCACACATAATCAATTTGACCGTTCAAGATGGTCTAAAATGTATTGAAACACAAAGAGATGGTTTTCGAAGAATGTTACGCGATATATATAGCAACAATCAAAGACATGCTAAATATATGAAATCTTGCAAAATTGTGAATGCCCTTTGTTTGGGTCCAAATTGGGATTGTCCAGCAAGGTGGAGTTCCACTTGTAACATGTTCGAAAAACACGTTTTACAAAAAGAAAGTTTAATTGCATATCATGATATTTTGGTGAGTCGGGGGAAAACGGCACCATACAATCATTCGCATTGGAATGTTATTGAAGTTGTTGCTGAAATGCTACAAGTTTTCAAAGCATCAACAACCGCTTTGTCGGGAGTTTATTGTCCCACAAGCTGTATAACACTTCACAAATTATATAACATGACTAGAAAATTAGGCGAAATAGAATGTAGAGGTAGCCCATACAAAGATATGGCGGCAACAATGAAAGAAAAATTTAGAAAATATTTTTCAAAATTACCGGCGGTTTTTACTTGTGCCTTCGCTTTAAACCCATGTTACAATATGGGGGGGGGGGGGGTAGAAAATATAATTGAAAAAATTTGCAACGAGTTGGACTTGAACACGGTAAAAGATCCGTATTTTTCACAAGGTATTGTTGGAAGATTTAATAAACATCTCACGGATATGTATGATGTTTATTTTGAACGTTATGGTCAAATGTCGTCCATTCAAATGCAAATGAGACAAGCTTTTCAAAATGTACTTGATACGGACATGGATTTATACAATGATTTGTTGGACACGTCTAATAAATGTGCACGAGGTAACGCTACTAGTAGCGAACTTGGGAGGTATGGTGCCGAAAACCATTTAAAAGGTTTGACTCCCGAAGAATTTAAAATTTTGATGCGTTGACTTGGTGGAAAAGTAAGGAAGATCAATTTCCGGTCTTAGCCGCCATGGCCCGAGATTTACTAACCGTCCAAGCTTCCACGGTAGCTTCGGAATCCACTTTCTCTATTAGCGGCAGGGTCATTTCGATACGTAGGACGCGACTAACTCCACCTTCGGTAGAGATGGCCATTTGTTGAAGGATTATTTGGATGCGGCAGAGAGGGTGCAAAACATACGCTCACTTGAGGGAGAACTTGAATATGAAGGCGAAGTGTACGAGGACGAGGTCAACACGGACTTAACGGAACCAATGACCGAATATGAAGCCGAAATGGATGAATGGATAAGAAGCAACGCCGGTTCGGGTGAAGATTAGACTATGTTTGAAGATTTATTTCGTTTAAGACTATGTTTTTTAAGATTATGTTTTCTATTATGTTTCATGTTATCTTCGGATTTCTTTTAGTTTCGATGTTTTTTGTCGTGTTTTTTAATCAATGAAATCATATTTTTAAGTTACATTGTGTTCATAATAATTTGTTGTGTTTAAAATGTTCAAAAAAAAAAAAAAAAAAAATTCTGCAGCAAACAGCAGTGTCAAACAGCAGCAAAAAAGGAAAAAAAAAACGGTTTTTTTTCCAGTTTTTTTCCGGTTTTTTTACCGGTTGACATAAAAAACCGGTTTTGGAACCGGCCCAGTTTTACAAAAAAACCGATTTTTTTCAAACCAAAAAACCCGAACCGGTTTTGAAAAAAAAAAAAACTAGTTTGTCCATGTCTACCTATGACCCCCCCCCCCCCTATAATATTATTATTGATATTAATTCCAATGATTAATATTTATTACAAAATGTTACATATTAAAACACACAACACACACTCCATCTCCTTTTTCATCATCTCCCTCACACACTCAAGAAAAACTATCCATCTTCCTTCTTCTTCCTCCTCTTGACCGAACCCACCCCCAAACACCATTTCCTTCTTGTTTTGTTCATCTTATTATAAAAATGGACTCCAAATCATAGATAGATATGTGTAGGATAATTTGTTTTGTTCATAAGATGATTGTTTATGCTTGGATCCTATGATTTTGATAACATGCAAGAGGGTTTTCAAGAGGGCTTAGGATCTGATGTGAAATGATATTTGAGGTTTAAGATGATCTAGATAAATGGTATAGGGTTGTGCTTGATAAAATGTGGCTAAGAAGATCAATATGTTAATGTTTTGTGTCTTGCTTGAAGATGATTTTGGATTATTTTTGAGTTAGGACAGGTCTGATCGTGATTGTGATTTTATGGGTTTTGATAAGATTAAAATATAGATTATTAAGCTTAACAAGGATCTACACGCATGGGAAACCTTTTAATCGGATATTTCAAAACAGATTTTAATCAGTTTTTTCATGAAATTCCTAATGTAAAAACTTAAATGTAGTTGCAAAAGATGCGCGAAAACGCACGTTTTCGACAAGTTTTATGCACTAAAAACACTTATTTTCAGGTCTGATGTAAAACAACTTGTTTAGTGTTAAAATGTGCATAAAATTCATCATTTAGGATGTATAATAGGTTTTCCATGTTAACGGATGCTTAAAGTGCAAAACTATGTGTTAAAAGTCGTCGAAATGTGGATTTTGAGGCGCATAAAGGCTATATTATGTGACTGTTTTGGAACAGCAAATTTGGTCTTGTTTTGTGGTTTATATGCAGGTCCTAGGATGTAAATTAAGTTCATATAATGTACATAGGTTGATATGTGACATTGGGAACTCATATGTTATGGAAATTGCTAGAACATGTCTTACTAGGCGTTAAGACGATGTGTTAGCATGTGTGGATAATTTGGATAGATTATGTGAATTTATGTGATATGTGACTCGTAAGTTAGTTACTTGAATGATTTCCATAAAGTCTAGGCATTCTTTATGTAACTTGTGGTTTACTAAGAATGGCCGCATTTTGGTATAAAACGGCTTTTTATGGAAAACGAGTCTTAAATGTAGTGACTCTGTGAAGTTATGTGCTACATGTGTATATTTGATTATAATGAATTTATAGGTTTACTAAGTTGAGTTATGTGGAAATTGACTCGAAACGATATATGCGTGAATATATCAGTTGCAAGCCTGAGGGTCGGGTAAATAGACGCGATATACATGTACGTGAGGTCTAAAACTTAACCAATCGTCAAGGTCACCAATGGGTCAATGGGGTAAGGGTTTATGAAAATTCAAATCTTTTTGAATAAACTAAGTCGGGGGAAGTTTGGTGAATAACTTGGACAGACTTAGAATGTTTGCTAAAATAACCCTTTGGATTATATGGTGTTGTTAGAAACGGATTGTGGTTTGGACTAGGAAATTGCTTGTTGCTACGCTTAAGGTGAGTTTCACGATCCTTTTTTTTTTAAATGTTTTTGAACGTTTTATAATCGGGGGATTAACATGCTTGTATGATGGGTAGACTAGAACCACATAGAACATTTGATGGCCTTTGGTAGGTGCACGACGTGTGCGTTGGACGCCCGTCTATCCCTTCGGGAGGATACTTCCCCGCACTTCTTAATCATTAGATCTTGGTTTAAAGCCGTGGATTATGTTAGTAGATCTATTGGGTTGACGCCCCCTCCCAGAACAGTCTCGCTGGTTTTCATGGGAGAGCATATTCTGTTGCCGATTCTTCAGGGAGCCCGGTTGGTTGCTCATGGAGGTCAGGTTTGGGAAGAAAAGTCGTGGTTTGATTAAGAGCCTTACATTGCGATCATGCTTGTATGACCTAGCTAGTCTACTTGGTTCTCAGTTTAGTCGGTACTCGATCATACACTTTTAAACAAGGAAATATGTGTATTTGCCTTAAAACCTGTGAACTCACCAACTTTTTGTTGATATTTTTAAGCATGTTTTCAGGTACTGATGCATAGGGGTCGAGAGTGTTAGTTTAGCATGCACTACTTGTGGACATGATTATGGGACCATAAAACTTTTAAAACTATGTTTTATTTTGTAAAACAATCTTTACTTTTATTTCGCTTCATCTTGCTTGAACATGTTTTTAAACTTTCTTGGACCTTGAAACTTTAATATGTTTGACTAGAGGACGGTTGCAAGATGTCCATACGTAAATATTGTGTGATTTGCTAAACTTTGTAGTAACAATTTCAGTTACCTCATGACTTGCTTTTCGCTATGCACTATCAGGGTGTGACTAGTGAAGAATTGAATTTTGAAATGATAATTAATCAAAGCATTTTACATACATCTAGTGAGATTCCTTTGCTCGATGCTTGCAACCTCCCGAATTGATTTACTCTAAAAATAATAGATTGATGTTTAAAAATTGTAATTTTTGTAATTATATTTTGTAGAAACCACCCACGTTCACCCGTTACCTACCCATGACCCATTTTTCTTGATACCTCTACCATTTTTTTACATGAATAAAACAGCTTATTCTCAGAAGCTATCTATTTATTTATTAGATTTCCATGCCTAGTGCCCAACTGCCAGGGCCGGTTATTAGTAGGGCGAGGTGGCTGAAGGCCCAAGGCCCGACCTCTTTGAGGGCCTGAAGTTTTTCAAATATATATAAATATAATACTTATAAGTAAAGTTTTGAACAGTGTTGGGTTATTTTGAGACCACAGTTACCAGAATAGAGACTTTTGAGTGATTATTGTAAAGACTTATAGTTGAAGGGCTTAGAATGTAATTAACACATGTTCTTGTACACAAACCCTAGGGCTGCGCACTTATATACACGGGCCCTGCGCACTTAGCATAAGTGCGCAGGCCCAGGGTTCTCCTATATATAGATAGTGTGTGCACAGCTCTAGGTTTGGGGTTTTGGAGTTTATCTTTGTAGCACACTTTGCATACGTGCGCACTTAATCATATTCCAAGGTTATTCATCTTCAAATCAGTTATGGAATTATTATGTTATTCATTGTGTGTGTCGGGTCTTTCAATGTTCATCTAGTTTTATTTGTTTCTTGGATAAATCACTTGAAACACCTAACTAATAGGTGTTTCTAAGTGATAACAATCTATTGCATTCAATAAGATCTAGTATTTTGGGACTACAATTTGGTATCAGAGCAATTGTGCTCTAGATTGTATCTACTTTAAGATACCAAAACCCTCATCTTGTTAAGCTTTTATTATCAAGATTATTTTCTTTGTAAACTTTAAAATTTAGGTGTTTTTCTCATATTTTGGTTTCAAATCTTGTGAAAATCGTGTTTCTAAATGTTTAGAGTATATTATTTTGATCAGAAAATGGTTTGGAAAAGATTCAGCTGAATCTCATGTTTGTTACAGCTCGTATCTGCGCACTTATTTCATATATACTGCGCACATATCTCATAAGCTGAGCACTTGTTTCTTAGTTTGAGTACTTGTCATTTTGTACGCATCTAGGGTTTCTGCGCACTTGTTGCTTTTGAATTTGTTTTCTGCGCACTTGTTGCTTTTGAATTGATCCCTGCGCACTTGTTGCTTTTGAATTGATCCCTGCGCACTTGTTGCTTTTGAATCTGGTCTCTGCGCACTTGTTTACCTAAGTTATTCTCTGCGCACTTATAGCATTTCATTGTCTTGAGTACTTATCTAGGGTTTCTGCATACTTAAACAGAAATCTTGGATTTGTGCGCACTTACTGAAGGTGTAGTGTTGAGTACTTGGCTAGGGTTTCTGCGAACTTAAAATCTTAAACGAGAGTTTAAGTGAGTCTGCGCACTTAATTTAGTGCGCAGGCTGATCAGTAAACACTGAGCACTTATAATGCCCAAATGTTGACTGATCTGCGAACTTATAGCCACACGTATACTTCCAAGCTGCACACTTAACTAAGACTACAACTTGACAAGGCTGTTTATATTCTTACAGGTTGCTGCATACTGATCCAGACTGCTGTGAACTTAAGTGTGAACTTAATTGCGCACTTAACTGCGAACTTGCTGTGTACTTACGGACTTGGACAATCTTTTGGACTGATAATTAAAATCTGTTAAACCACGTTTCTAAAATTCATCTAAAACATGGCTGGTAACAATAATCAATCAACTGTTAACCCTATCACACAACAAGATCTTGAAACCGGAACTACTACAAGAGTACCTAAGTTAAAAGGTGCTGAAGATTACGGGACATGGAAAAACCGAATGAGGTCATTCTTTTACGTGACAGACTTCACCCAATGGAACTCCATCCAGTTGGGCCCACACATTCCCATGAGAACCACTGCCACTGGAGAAGAATTCAACCCTGATCCAACAACCTATACCGATGTTGACAAACAATTACTTCAAAGAGATCATAAGGCTTATGGTGCTCTAACCATGGCCCTATCTAATGATGTTTACAACATGTTTGAAGAGTATGGAACGGCACATGATCTGTGGTTTGCATTGAATGAATACTACGAAGGCAATGAAGAGATGCGCCAATACAAGCAAGACATGGTGCAAAAAGAATATGATATGTTCGGTAGCATTCGTGGGGAGAGTCTGAGCTCGCACATTGATAGGTTTATGAGCATGTTAACAAAAATGAAAAAGGCTGGAATTCCTGTGAACAACAGAAATTCTATCAAGAAGCTGCTGGATTCATTACCAAAAGAATGGAGCATCCAATGCATGCTAATCAGAAAAGAATATCTTGATGCCCAGTCTACATTGGCTGATCTCATCAACACATTGAAGTCCTTTGAGATGGACATTACAAAAAGGGAGATGAATCAGACCAATCCAAAGGCAGTTCCTATCACTGCAATGAAGAACTTAGCGTTAATGACTCCAGTGGGGAACGTGGGTTCAAGCTCATCTCACGTGTATGCTGATGGAACAATTGGTGGTAGTTCAAGTTCAGGAAAAGCTGTCCCATACTCTCAACCCAGTGTCACTAACCCTCAACCGTCAACTCTCAATCCTCAACAGACGAAGCTGGCAACTGAACACGTTGAACTTTTCAATGCTTTCATGACGAGCTTTGAAGCATTAAAGACTGGTGATCTAAAAAGTGATATGATGAGCCCTGAGGACATGTATCAAGTTGATCCAGACGACATGGAGGAAATGGATTTGAAATGGCAGATGGCCATGATCACTTTGAGGGTGAAGAGGTTTCAAGATAGAACCGGTAGAAGAGTCGGCATGGGGAAAGCTGGGTTTGACAAATCTAAGATCAGGTGTTATAACTGCAAAATTCTCGGACATTTCAAGTATGAATGTCCAACTCTGAATCAAGTTGAAGCCAAACCAGCAAAGAGAGTGGTGGCAATTACAGAAGGAGGAGAAGGTAACCAGCAGAAGGCGCTTGTGGTTCAGGATTTCGATTGGGGAGAGGAAGTCGCTGTGGCAGAAGCTGAAGTTAATAAAGCACTGATGGCAAAAATCTGCACAAAGTCACCTCTTGGTGTGAGCTCTCTGGAGGGGTCCTCTGCTGAAATGCCAAAAAGAGAAGAGATGGAGAAGGCTGGTTTAAAAGGCGTGTTGAGTGTGGAGAAAGGGAAGGAGACTGC
This sequence comes from Ambrosia trifida, assembly GCA_028751855.1. Lineage (NCBI taxonomy): Eukaryota > Viridiplantae > Streptophyta > Magnoliopsida > Asterales > Asteraceae > Ambrosia > Ambrosia trifida. Next base: position 22,660,906 of record CM054127.1, read on the forward strand.
TGCTGAGGAAGCCTTTGTAGCTGAAAAGACTTCCACAAGCAAGGATGATCAGCAATCACAGAGCATGAAGAAGAAAGCTGAAGAGAGAGACCTGGTAAGTATTCCTCTCGAAATAAAATCAAAGCTGTGCTCACCAAGGTGTGTTACAGCCGTTGCTTACTGTTTGTCCCACAATAGGAGAATTTTAAGAGAAATGGATGACATACGAAAAATCAATACTGAAATGAAAGAAAATGAGTTAGCCTATCAGCGAAAGTTAAATGCAACAATTGCTGAAATGCACACTCTAAAAGAATTTGTTCTCAGAAAAGATTTTTTAATAAATGACTTAACTGAAAAACTAGAAAAATCTAGAAATGAAACCAATCATCTCCAAATTGTTGTGGACAAATGGAACGTAAGCAAGCATGCTCATACTGATATCCTTGATTGTTCAAGGAAATCTTTTGTCAAAGATGGAATTGGGTATAAGGATAAAAAGGGAATTGTAAAATCTCTGTTTTTACCCTTGAGCAAAAGTGAATATATACCCATTCCAAAACCACATCCAAAAAATGATCTTTTTGAAAAAGAATGTGTCACATCTGAGTCACACTCTAATATGAGTAAAAGTAGTGCAGATATGACCCAACAGGATCAGGTGGACGATGATGACAGTTGTGGTGGTCAAACAATGGGGTTAGGTCACCCAGGTGCCAATTACTCCACAGTGAATTGGTTCATCTGGAACCATGATAAGTCAAACATTTCTTTAAATTCGGATGACTGTAATAACTTAACTAATTTGGATGACTGTAATAGTTTATCTAGGATGGATAACTGTAATAGTTTATCTAGGCCGGATGACTGTATTACTTTAACCTCTAAACTTGATTTAAAGGGTGTTGTGGACCCAAATGATAGGATGAATCCTATCAAACGATCAGATGTTTGTGTTGAAAATGTTGTGCCTGTTTGTGTTGATCTTAATGATGCATTCTGTGATAATGAAAATGTATATAGACCATCTCCATTTGTTCCAGAACTAAAAAGAAACAGGTTTGGAAAATTTCTTACTGAAGAAATTCCAGAATTTACACCATCATCAACAGATGTGTCATGTTCTGAAGAGTCACAAAGTGAAACAGATAACACAATTTCTGAAGAATCACAAAGTGATACAGAAAGTGATATCAGCGAGCCAGAATGCAACACAAACGAAGAATCAAGCAACAACAACAGTGATGAAGCATGTTCAACAGACAGCCTCAATTCAAGCAACAACAAAAGAAGAACATCACAACCATCATCATCCAGATCTTCTTCAAAGATCAAACCTAAACACTCTAAATGTTTTAGATGTGGAAATGAAGGACATGTGGTTAAAAAGTGTCATTTGCAACCCAAACCACAAACTGATACCAATAACCAAAAATCTTTTGCAGTTCAAATTAAAGATCTTCAAGAAACCATAAAAAGTTTTGTTAAGGTCACAAAAAATTGGAAAAGGCAAGAGTTTGTGTCGGGGGAAAATCACGACAAATTAAAACTAAAACAGACCTGGATTCCAAAAGTTACTTAACGTGTGGTCTGAGTCGTGTTTGTACATAGTGTCTCATATATTTATCTGTATATTTCTGTTGTCTTATGTATTTTTCAGAATAAACTACAAAAGTGGTTGATTGCCCTGATGAGATATCTATGGCACGTTGATAGCGGGGCATCAAGGCACATGACGGGACTGAAAGAACTCCTGAAAAACTATCGATTCATTGATGGAGAGTTTGTTGCTTTTGCCGGCAATGAGAAGGGTGGAAAGATAGTCGGGATAGGGGACGTGATTTCTGATGCATTGACTTTAGAAGATGTAAACTACGTTCCAGAATTGTGCTACAATCTGCTGAGTGTATCACAAGTCTGCGACAAAGGAATCTCAGTGTTATTTAATGACATGGAGTGCATCTTTCTAAAGCCAGGATTCATTCCTCCTACCAACATGATTATGCTTAAAGCTCCTAGACAAAATAATACTTACGTGATAAATATGAGGGATGCAAAGTCTGAATGTCAAATGACATGCTTACTTTCTAAAGCATCCGAGTCAGAGTCACTGCTTTGGCACAGGCGATTAGGACATGTTAACTTCAAAAACATTAATAAGCTTTCAAAACTAAATCTTGTAAGAGGTCTTCCTTCTAAGGAATTCCCCTTTTCTGAAAAATGTTTAGCATGTGCCAAAGGAAAACAACACAAAAAGTCGCATAAGTCCAAAGCTGTGAATTCTATAGACTCACCTCTTCATTTATTACACATGGATCTGTTTGGTCCTATTAGTGTTAAAAGTCTAGCTAAAAAGTCTTATTGTTTGGTGATAACAGATGATTTTTCCCGATTCACATGGGTGTACTTTCTAGAATACAAAAGTGAAGTTGCTGAGATTCTGATGCTGTTTGTTCCTCTCATTGAAAACATTATAAAGACAAAAGTTAGATCAATTCGAAGCGATCACGGAACCGAATTCAAGAATCAAAGTTTCGTGACTTTCTGCAACAATAGAGGAATTCATCTTCAGTACAGTGCTACGAGAACTCCTCAACAAAATGGTGTTGCTGAAAGGAAAAATCGTACACTTATTGAGGCGGCCAGAACCATGCTTATCGACTCCAAATTGCCGATCATCTTCTGGGCTGAAGCTGTGAATACCGCCTGTTATGTTCTTAACAGAGTCTTAATCGTAAAGACGCGCGGGAAAACAGGTTATGAGTTGCTTTTTAAGAGAAAACCTTTGATTGACTACTTCAGGCCTTTTGGATGCTCATGCACGCTGCTTAACAATTTCGAGAACATAATGAAGTTCGATGCAGTTGGTGATGAGTGTTTCTTTGTTGGATACTCCTCGAGTCAAAAAGCTTATAGAGTATACAACAAACGAACCAAAATGGTTCTCGAGTCTTTTTATGTTGATTGGCAGGAATCCAACTCTACTAATACAGGAGCCGGTCCTGACTGGTTCTTTGATGTGGATGTTGTTTTCAACAATTTTAGCATCATAGATGAACAACCAGCTGAAAATCAAGCAGCCGATCCTTCTCCTCTTGAAGATACTCTTTACTCTTCAGAAGACGATGCAGCACCTTTCACCACCCGCTTCTCTCCACTCGTAGCTGATCCAATTGTTCCCCTTCAAACCACAAATGGTGATGCAACTGTTGATACCACTACATCTCCTGAAGTTACTCCAGCTTCAGAAGAAACATCTTCAGCACAACAGTCTGCAAATGATCCATCCAGTTCGTCAACTCCTACAGATCATCTTTCCAATCTGCCTTCCCATATTCAAGAAGAACCGAACATGGGATTTAAATCTTTTAAGGATCACCCTGTGGAGAACATCATTGGACCAATCTCTGAGGGTGTTCTTACTAGAAATCAGGCAGACAAACTGAATATTGCACTTTCAGCCTTCTTATCTCAGACGGTACCTTTCAGTATTGAAGATGCTGTCAGAGATGCAAGTTGGGTTGAAGCCATGCAGGATGAGCTGTATCAGTTTAGGAAGCTAAAGGTTTGGGAGCTTGTGGATTTACCTGAAGGAAAGTATCCTATTGGAACAAGGTGGGTTTTTCGCAACAAAATGGATGAACGAGGCGTGGTAATTAAGAACAAGGCTCGTTTAGTCGTTCAGGGATTTCGTCAACAGGAGGGCATTGATTATGAGGAAGTGTTCGCTCCTGTTGCTAGACTTGAAGCTATTCGTATCTTCCTGGCTTACGCCTCATACAAGAACTTCAAAGTCTTTCAGATGGATGTGAAAAGTGCATTTCTGTACGGGAAGATCAAAGAAGAAGTCTATGTGTGTCAACCCCCAGGTTTTGAAGATCCCCATCATCCCAATAAGTATTACAAACTGGATAAGGCTCTCTATGGACTTCATCAAGCTCCACGAGCTTGGTATGAGACCTTATCGTCATACTTGCTGCAGAATGGGTATACTAGGGGGAAGATCGACATGACCTTATTCACCAAAGAAGTCAATAAACACTCTATCCTTGTTCAGATTTATGTTGATGATATTATCTTTGGTTCCACTGATGAAAATTTGTGCAGGGAATTTGAAAGCATCATGAAGTCTCAGTTTGAAATGAGCATGATGGGAGAATTATCGTTTTTCTTAGGCTTGGAAGTACAGCAAAAAGAAGACGGAATTCTAATTCATCAAGCGAAGTATACAAGAGACATCTTGGCAAAATTCAACATGACCGATTGCAAGCCGTCCAATACTCCTTTTGCGGCCCAAACAACACTTGTACCAGATCTTCAGGGGCCTTCAGTGAATCCTCATACATATCGATCAATGATTGGCTCTCTGATGTATCTTACAGCTAGCAGACCAGATATAATGTGGGCAGTTGGATGCTGTGCGCGTTTTCAGTCTAATCCTAAGCAATCGCATGAGACTGCAGTAAAAAGAGTCTTCCGCTACCTCAAAGGAACACCTAAACTTGGTTTATGGTATCCTAAGAGCGATAACTTTGATCTAATCGCTTACTCTGATAGTGATCATGCAGGTTGTAGGATAGACAGAAAATCTGTCTCTGGTGGCTGTCAATTTCTGGGTAACCGGCTAGTGTCTTGGCAAAGCAAGAAGCAGACCACCGTGTCAATCTCTACTGCTCAGGCCGAATACACAGCTGCTTCCAGTTGTTGCTGTCAGGTGTTATGGATCCAAAATCAGCTTTTGGACTACGGTTTGAATGTCATGCATACACCTATTTTCATTGATAATGATGCATGTCGTGACATCGTGAAGAATCCAATTGACCACTCTAAAACCAAACACATTGAAATTCGGATTCACTCAATTCGCGATGCACACGACAAAGGGTACATACAGGTGTTGCCTATCGATACTGCTGATCAAAAAGCAGATATCTTTACAAAAGCTTTTGATAAAACCCGGTTTCATCAGTTGGTTTCATGGCTTGAGATGATCAACTTTGAATAATAAAAAAAAAAAAAATTGTATATTTTATAAAAAGAAAAATCTTATTTTCCTTTAAAACAAGATTTTTGGGGGAGAAAGTGAACCGGTCTATTCTTATTGCAAAATTAATTCAGGAAATGATAGGAACTAATCATATCTCGTCAGCATGTGAATAGGACCCAGAGGATGTTGTGGCCTCAAGCAACGATATGTCGGTAGATTCAGCCTGAAATCAAGTAAACTGCCACTAGGTGATCAACAATGAAGATCTACACGGAAAGCTGGATTCCCACTGTGCTTTAGGTCTGCACAAGCTGAGTCCGGTCATACATAGGTTGAGAAATTAAAAGACACAGAAAATTTTGTGCATAAGCAAATCAAAAGACACCTAAGAGTGCAAGCTACCAATGCGGGGCTAAGAAAAACAAAATTTTTGAAACTGAGCAGAAAAGACACGCAATGTTAGTGACGTGCAAACATACATAGATAGCTCACCAAACGATCAGATGATCATCTTCTCTGCTTATGGTAACATAGACCTGAAGCTCTCATCATCTGATCAAGATAATGATCATCTTCTCTGCTTATGGTAGCATAGACCTGAAGCTCTCATCATTATATTTCAATAAACCTTGAGGATCGGTAGGCCAATACCTAGCACACTGTGGGGTCCATAAAATTTTCGTCAATATTACCGAAAAACATGATAAACAGTATCACCAAACACATGTTGAAAGAGAAAGGGCATGGATTTAAGTGGACAAGCATACCGACAATTGTCTTAGGCTGCAGCTATCCAACGGGAAGTTGAAACGGGTTCCGGCAGGTATGGTCAGTATGATCTTGAATGCAGAAGGTAAGATTTGGAAAAACCCCCTTAATCTAAAGGATCTGGGCTTTATTTTCTATCTTTGGGCCAAAATTATGGGTATCTGCGTACTTGTTGGGCCCTGCGCACTTAACTCAAGTGCGCAGGCCCATTAGTTGAAGGTATATATATACCAGGTCAATGTTGGTCAAAAGTTTTTATCACCCTTAACAGTTTTCTTACTAACCCTAATCACCCCAAAATCACCTGTTCATCATCATCTTCACCGTTCATCATCATCAACATCATAATCACACAACAATCACACACAAATCACTCATACCATACCTTGTTTCTGTGTTCATTGACTCGTATTTACTGCTTATCAAGGTAGATCTTATGTTTCTAATGATTTATTTGTTGAGATTACAGGTTATAAACGGATCTTATGTTGGTTGTTCTTGTATTATTGGGTTTTTAAAGATTTGAAGATCTGCGTACTTGACATATGAACATGTGCGCACTTGTCTCATAGAGACTGCGTACTTGTTTCATAGTCATATAAGTACACAGAAACCCTAATCATCTGCGTACATAACTGTGAACTTGAAATCTTGAACGAAGGTTCAAGTGTCTGCGTACTTGCTTAGTACGCAGACTTGACTATGTGATCTAAGGGGTTACCATGCCCGGGTGGACTCACCTGCGTACTTGTTTTGGTCTAAGTGCTAACTAAGTGCTCAGTCAAAGTATGTGCGCACTTGACTGAGCACTTGACTTTAAATGGGCCTGCGTATTTAAATGGGCCTGCGTACTTAAATGGGCCTGCGTACTAAAATGGGCCTGAGAACTTGAACTGGACTGAGTACTTGACACTCTTGAACACTTGGACTCTAAACCACACACATCTTTCATTTTGACCATTAAGACACTTTAACGGACTGCGAACTCAAAACCGGACCTTAATAATCAAATAACTAAAATTCAAACGTACCATTGACACCGATAACATCAATTCATCAATCCTTAATCCAATGACCGTTAAAATTCAAAATCTAAAAATATTAATAAGATCTAGGTCTAAGTTCGTTGTCCGTGTAAGTTTAAGTCTAAAATCAATTATCCGAGATCTAATTGGCGTTTCGTGCTCTTGGTTAAACAGATGGAACTTGAATGGGATCGTAGAGGCATGCACAACCAGCCGATGAATCTGGATACCGATGATGTGCAGTTCAAAGACGTTGTGACCTGGATTAGACGCAGCCGAATCGGTTTTGCTGTGGAGAACGTCGAACCAGTGTACGTTTCACACATTGAAGATTTCTGGCGTTCTGCTCGAGTTGAAACAGTTGAAAGAGTCAAGCGTATCAAAGCAACAGTCCGAAACAGGCCTCTATTCATTACTGAAGATACAGTTCGAACAGTGCTGAGACTACGGGATGAACCAGGAACCGTCAGATTTATGGCAAAAGCAGACATTCATGAACAGTTCAGGAGGTTCGGTTACAAAGGCGAATTTGACAAGAGGGGCGATGTTAAGAAGACACAACTGACGAGAGACTGGAGACTCATTAGTCATGTATTCATTATGTCTCTAGGTCACAGAAAGGGAGGCTACAATGCACTCAGTACTGAATGGTCGACGGCTATGATAAAGATCTGCAAAGAAGAAAAGTTCAACCTATCCGGGATGATTTTTGACTACTTGATAAAGAATGCAGAAGCTGGGTCGGGGAAATGGGCGATGTACCCCAGGTTCATTCAGATGATGATCAACACTCAGCACGAGAATCTGCCTCTCGGTGATGAATACATTTTCACCAGAGGGGCTAGATTCTTCACAGAATGCAACACACCGGATTGGGAACCAATGCTTGAGCACATGTATGCGGCTCAGCGATATCCGATTGTCATAGAGATCTACAACAAGATCAATAAGAGAAAGGCAGACGCTGCTCAGGCTCGACAACAACCCACAGCTGCTCCCACACCCGAACCATCTGCACCCACTACATCAGCTCAGCCAACTGCTGAAGAGATCGCCCAAGAAAAGGCCAGAGGCAAAAGAGTGGCATCTGAGCCGGCTCGAGCAAAGCCCAGCATGAAGAAAAGGCCAGCTGGCTTACTGCAAGAATCGAGAGAATCTTTGACACCCGAACAGATTGAAGCTGCAGAAAATGTACGAGCAGTAGCTGAATATGAAAGGGAAGCTAGAAAGAAAAGAAGACAACAGCTTCCTGAATCTGAGATCCCTCGAGTGATAACACCGGATGATGTTGAGGCGCAAGTGTACATGGAACGGATTTTTGGGGAAGAACAACCAAACCAACCAGGGCCTTCTACTGCTGCAACTTCTGCTCCAGGGCCTTCCACTGCCACTGCATCAGCCCCCAAAGCTCCTACCCACCGATCAGCTGAACCTTCTTCATCAGCTCCTGCTGCACCTCGTCGAAAACCGGTGCATCAGGAACTATACGAGAAGCTTGTGAAGGAGATAGGTAAGGTTGCGGCCAGGGAATTCTGCACAATGAAAAGTGATGTGCACAATAACCAGGAGCTAAGAAAGAAGGTGAAAAAGCTCAAAGTCAAGAACAAGAAAATGGAGAAAGTGATCAAGGATCAAAGATACCTGATTAAGTTTCAACATCAGGTTCATGTGCAGATGTTTGACATGTTTCAGGATTTGAGGCAGCAGTTAACAGGTGCTCCCAGAGCTACTTTTGACGAAACTTTTGACTTTGGAAAGTTTCTGGAGGCGGAAAAGGAGAAAGAAAAGGAGGCTGAGGCTAGTGAAGTGGACGAGGTCAGTGAAGATGAGATGCCTGACAGGTTTGTAGAGATGGGAACCGATCAAGAAGTCATCTATGAGACATCTGATGGGCACAAACTAGACCCTGAAAGAGCAGCATGGTTCCCAAGAAAGCCAATTACCATTCCTGCTTTACATCAGAACATTCATCATACCAGGTCTGCTCATCGAGAAAAGATTATCTCGTGGAAGTATGATGCTGAAAAGGGACTGTTTGCTGTGAAAAGGAGAGGGGGGGTAATCCAATACTTCAAGGGTCAGAAGGAGCTGAAATCTCTTCCCCGATGGGATATCAGGGAACTTAGCAGGGCCCCATTCATTAATCCCTCTCTTGACTCACAAGCTGGCATGGTTGAGAACTTTATCAGGAAAGAATGTGAAAGTGACTTCCAGATATTCAAGCCGCAAAAGCCTAGAAGAAGAATATCAAAGACCAGAATCGATCCAGCAACGGGAAGAGGAATGATAACTTATGTGATAGACCCTCCTCAGGTCGTCACACGAGTTCCGATCAGACCCGAGCTTCCAGTGATGCTAAGAAACTTCAAGAAATGGTTCTATGACAGCAACACTGGTGAAGCGGTGATCAAGCTGGAAAATGATTCAGAGGTGTTGAGAATCTTGGATCCGGTTGATGTGTTCGCACTAAACTTGTCAGATCTGAATATGCTTTTTGCGAATCAGATCAATGTTGGTGCTGGAAACACACTGTTTGAAGAAGCCGTACTGTTTAGAAGAGCAGTAGATAGGGCTTTGAAGTTGAAGAGTGAGCTGCTGGATTTAGTTGACAGGATAAACGCAGCAGATAAAGAAAAAGAAGACAGGGAGAAGGCTGCGCATGCTGCTGCTGCTGCTGCTACTGTTACAGAAACTGCTGATGCTGCTGCTACAGAAACTGCAGCATCAGAGGTACTTCCAGAAGAACCTGTATCAGTAGCAAATCCTGAAGGAACCACAACAGAATCTACACAAACTCCTCCAGCAGCTGAGGTAGATCCGGTCACACTGTACTTACAAGACCCCCCTGCTCAGGTTGAGGGGGAGGAAAGCGATGTGGAGGTTGACTGAAGATTGAAGACTGGTAGCTGTGGTCTAGGGGGAGTATTGTTGGGTTATTTTGAGACCACAGTTACCAGAATAGAGACTTTTGAGTGATTATTGTAAAGACTTATAGTTGAAGGGCTTAGAATGTAATTAACACATGTTCTTGTACACAAACCCTAGGGCTGCGCACTTATATACACGGGCCCTGCGCACTTAGCATAAGTGCGCAGGCCCAGGGTTCTCCTATATATAGATAGTGTGTGCACAGCTCTAGGTTTGGGGTTTTGGAGTTTATCTTTGTAGCACACTTTGCATACGTGCGCACTTAATCATATTCCAAGGTTATTCATCTTCAAATCAGTTATGGAATTATTATGTTATTCATTGTGTGTGTCGGGTCTTTCAATGTTCATCTAGTTTTATTTGTTTCTTGGATAAATCACTTGTAACACCTAACTAATAGGTGTTTCTAAGTGATAACAATCTATTGCATTCAATAAGATCTAGTATTTTGGGACTACAAACAGAAAATGAAAGTGTAGCTTGGTGGTTACTACACATTGTTAGAACAAAAAGGGTTAGTAAAACCACTTTTGCAAAGCTAAGTCTAATTCACTTCTGCCAAAATTATTCTAAGTATAGAACTACTGAAGAAAAAAGACCAAACAGCTGAAGAAGGATTCTACAAGTACTGAAGAAGAAATACATCAGAAGTTCTGAAGTCCAAACCAGACAGTTCACTGAAGAACTACTGAAGACAAACTACTCATCAGTAGTTTGTCATTCATCAGCACTTGTTCAAGAATCTTTTCCACCGCCTTATGTTTCAGTAGTTTATTAGTTTAGTATTACTTTAACTTTTTGTACAAGTTCCAAGATTGCAACTTGTTGCAACTTGTCTCTGAACTTGCTTTTTGGCAAGGTTCATGTATTTGTAAAGTCTATAAATAGATGGGTTCATCCCTCTGTTTTAGACATTGATTTTAATACAGAAATCCTTCAAAGCTTATCATTGTTATTACCATTTCATTTACTGAGAATCTGTTTAAGTGTTCATTCTTATTCATTGCTTAGATTCTCATTAAATACTTGTCTTTAGTTTTATCAAACATCCAGGGGGAGTAATAACTCCTGTTGATAAGTGTAGCTTTAAACTCATATCATTCCGCTGTACTATTACTGATAAAGAACTTGCTAGACACTTAAGTGTTCACTAGCAAGTTCACACAAAGAGCAATACTGATCCAACAATTGGTATCAGAGCATCTGGTTTATCTGATCACATATCAATCTAACACATTGAGAATCAGACACAGGCTCTTATTGATATTCAATAAAGGATTATAAGCTCACTTTTATCAACATCCATCACTTTAAGAGATATTTGACAAATCAATACTCTTTAAAATGGATCCTCATAATACTGGTTCTGCCAATAAACCTGCTATGCTAGTAAGAAATGAATATAACATCTGGCAAAGGAGAATGACACATACCTTATCACAGACCAACACAGGTTGCTGGAAATCTGTGATATATGGTCCTCATAAACCAGTAAATATTAATCTTGAAACTAAAGAAGAAATTCCAAAAGACCCAAAAGACTATACAGATGATGATTTCTTAAAACTTGAGCTTGATGCTAAAGCTTTCTCTATGTTGGCAATGGCACTCCCAAATGAAATCTACTCTGGCCTATTACATTGTGATAGTGCCAAAGAGCTTTGGGACTGCCTCAAAGAACAGTTTGGAGGAACTGAAGAGGTGATTGCCAACACCAGAGAAATCCTTGCTCAACAATATGAAACTTTTGCTCACATTAATGGGGAAACTTTAACACAACAATTTGAAAGATTCTCCTCATTAATATATGAGCTAAAATTAAATGGTCAGACCTACACAACTGTATCTATGCTTCATAGATTTTTAAGGTCTTTACCTGAAAAATGGGAAACATACTCTATAGTCTTAAGATCTTCACCAGACTTTAGCTCCCTCACTCTTACAAAACTTCATGGGAGATTACTTACTTTTGAAAGAGAAATTGATCAAAAGAAAAAGTTACAAAGTTCTGGCAAAACTGCTGATGACTATCTACCAGGTAGTACAGCACTATTGGGACAAGACTCACCAACTTGTTCAAATAGTTTTGGATCTTTTGACCATATTGACATAACTGCTGGGATCTCATCTGAAAGATCATTCCCAGGTTATGACAATAATGATTTTTGTCAAACTGCTGATAACATGTGTTTTATCATGGATGATTTAAAAATTTTCAGCAGTGATGATTTGGAAGAAATGGATATTCTACACCAACTGGCCATGTTAAGTTTAAAAACAAATAAATTTTACAAAAGGTCAGGAAGGAAGTTTCCAGGACTCAACAGTTCAACAAAAATTGGTTTTGACAAATCTAAACTTAGATGTCACAAGTGTCAAAAGTTGGGACACTTTGCTAGAGAGTGTAGAAGCTCTAGCTTTAACCAATCTCAGTCTGGAAATAATTTTAACCCCAATTATAACAGGAATAATGGAACACAAGGGAGTGCACATTTTGTACATGCACAAGCTCCACAACACCAATATGTGCCACAAGTACAATATGTACAGATGCCTGCTCAACAGATGCAGAGCCAACAATCAATCCCTCCCTTTCCAGCTGCTCAACCACCTCCACAGACTCAGTAACCCTCACAACAAAGTTTATTTACTTCAGGATATGTTGACTGGAGCAGTCTTCCTTTTGCAACTACTGAGTGTAATCCTGATGCATACAACAAGATGTTTGACATCAACTGGGGAGAGCCTGACAATGGCAGAAAGAACTTTGCCTTAATGGCATTTGAGGGATGCACCTCAAAATCTGCCTTGTCATAGGTATCTAAAGAATCTTTGACAAAACTTTGTTCAAATTCTTGCAAAGAATCTTTTGCTCTCATAAGAGAGACTAATGTGCACTTACAAGGTAAAGCTAATGACTCTGAGAGAAAATTCACTCAGATGAAATGTGATTTAGAAAGAAAACTTTCTGCAAAAACAAAAGAAGTTTCTAAATTAACTAACACTGCTATTGAAACCCAAGCACAAATTAAAATCATGATAAATGACCTAGGAAATGTCAGACAAGAGCTTGCTGATACTAAGGTCACTTGTGAAAAATGGGTTGAATCTTGTAAGGGGTACCAACTATTGCTAAACAAACAAAGTGCTTCAAATGTTAGGTTTGGCATAGGGTACAACCACACTGAAACACCAATAGATTTTCCCCCCAAAACTACTGAAGATGGGAGAAAAATTGTTTCAGGTGAAACTTCTGAAGAGAAAGTATGCACATCTTTCCATGAAAACTTTCTAAAAACTCATAAAGAAAGTTCTTCAGAAGTACTGGTTAATTCTGACATTAAGCCATCAGTAGTTTCAACTACATCAGGAGTTGAGAACCTGAAAACTACTGATGACCTAAAACCAATCAATACAGTCAGAAACTTGTCTTTGAAAGACAAAAGAATGTGAAATCTGTGGTCTGTTCAACCACAAGACAGAATTTTGCAGATACAGAAAAGGTATTCAGTACAACAAGAAAATTAAACAACTGGTTGAGGGAAAACAAATCAGAAATGATTTTATAGAAACTTTTTCTCCTAGGAAACAACAACCAGTAAAAACCTTTTCTCAGAAAAAGACAAAATCTCAACAAAAATCTTTTTCTCAAAATTCTCTTTCAGTAGTTAGACCTAAATCATCAGCAGTTTCACAAACTGCTGAGATTAAAGATCTCATGAACATGGTACAACTACTGATGACCAAAGTTGATGGTGGTCCTCAAAAGGATACCACCATTGCTCTTAATGAAAAATCCATTGCCAAAAAGACATGGATTCCTCAACTTGGTCAAGAACAAACTGTAAATGTTCTCAAGAGCAAACCCAAAGCCAAACTGGCTTGGGTTCCCAAATCTAACTAATTTGCTATCTTGTGCAGAGAGTTTCCAGAGGCTTAAATAGCATTTGGTATGTAGACAGTGGAGGCTCAATGCACATGACATGATGCAGATACCTGATAAACAATTTTATCAGTCAAAGAGAAGGATCTGTATCCTTTGGGAACAATGCTAAGGGATATGTGCTAGGACATGGCAATGTCTCCTCTGGCAAAATACAGTTTGACAAGGTCAATTTGGTTGAAAACCTTGAGTACAACTTGCTAAGTGTGTCACAAATATGTGATAAAGGATATTCTTCCTTTTTAACAAAGACAACATGCAAGATCATATCACCAGAAGGCCAGAAGTTGATAGAGAAGATCATTGAAGATCACACTTTGTTGATAGCCAAAAGATGTGGCAATGTCTATGCAGTGGACATTGAAAAAGACAGAGTACTGAACAATACTGCCCGTTTCTTCTCAAAGGCATCAACTTCAGAGATTGATCTCTGGCACAGGAGACTTAGCCATGTGAACTTTAAAACCATAAATAAAGTCACAAAAATGGGCTTGGTCAGAGGTCTACCTTTAAAGGTATACCAGTGTCAAGAACACTGTGTATCCTGTTTAAAGGGAAAACAACATAAGTCCTCCTATAAGTCTATTGAAGAATCAAAAACAACTGCATGTCTTCAACTACTCCATATGGACTTATTTGGGCCTGTAAAAATCATGAGCCTTGGTAAGAAGAAGTACTGCTTAGTCATCATTGATGACTATTCAAGATTTACATGGGTATTCTTCTTATTTTCCAAGGATGAGGCTGCTGAAATCATCAAGTTCTTCATTCTACAAATAGAGAAACAATATTCTCTATCTGTCAAAGCCATTAGAAGTGACAATGGGACAGAGTTCAGGAACAAAAATCTGGATGAATTCTGCTTGTCTAAAGGGATTATTAGACAATACAGTGTTCCCGAAACTCCTGAACAAAATGGTGTAGTAGAAAGGAAGAACAGAACCTTAATTGAAGGAGCAAGAACAATGTTAGCTGATTCAGGCCTACCATTGTATTTCTGGGCTGAAGCAGTTAACACTGCATGCTATGTTCAAAATAGAGTCCTTGTCAACAAAAGACACTCCAAGACTGCCTATGAAGTTCTTCATAGCATAAAGCCCCTTATCTCCTTTTTCAGGGCTTTTGGATGTCAATGTTTCATTCTAAACATCAAAGACTCTATTTCAAAGTTTGCTGCCAAAGTTGATTCAAGTTACTTTCTTGGTTACTCTTCCACTAGAAAAGCCTACAAGGTTTTTAACTCAAGAACCAGGATAGTAGAAGAAACACTGAATGTCAAGTTCAATGAGTCAAAACACACTCTTATTTCAGCACATCCTGTTGAACTTTTTGACCTTGACAGATTCCATTTTGGACCTGAAAAGACGGTTACTTCATCTAAACCTACTTATTATGGTGATCAAAGGTTTGATGATGAGGATCCAACACCATGGACTCCTCAAACAGTCATTAAGTCAACTTCCAAACCATTAGAAGTTTCACAATCTTATGATTCAACAACTGCTGATGTACAAACTCAAACATCTGATTCAGCACCTAAAACTACTGAAGATACTGAAACTGCTGAACCAGACATTATAAACCTCAGTGGTTTGTTTGATGAAATACAAGAGCCACCTACACCTATCAGTGGTTTACAACAATTGATTGAACACAAAGATCATCTACTTGAACAAATCATGGGTGATATTGCATCAGGTGTTCTTACAAGAAACCAGCTTTCCAACTTTTGCTTCTTCTCAGCATTTATTTCTCAGTTGGAACCTAAAAAGTACCAAGAAGCCCTCAAAGACAACAACTGGGTACAAGCCATGCAAGATGAGTTGCTTCAATTCAAAAAAACAACAGGTTTGGGAAATCTGTCCCTTACCACCAAACAAGCAACCAATTGGCACAAGATGGGTTTTTAGGAACAAACAAGATGAGGCTGGTATGATTATAAAGAACAAGGCAAGACTGGTAGTACAAGGTTACTCTCAAGAAGAAGGAATTGATTATGATGAAACCTTTGCTCCAGTTGCAAGGTTTGAAGCCATCAGGTTATTTCTGGCCTATGCCATTTCCAACAAAATAAAAGTTTACCAAATGGATGTTAAAAGTGCATTTTTGTATGGAAAAATAAAAGAGGAAGTGTATGTCTGTCAGCCACCTGGGTTTGAGGATCCTTCTCATCCTGAGTGGGTGTACAAACTAGACAAAGCTCTTTATGGGCTCAAACAGGCTCCAAGAGCCTGGTATGAAACACTTTCTAACTTTCTACTCAAAAATAACTTCACAAGAGGCTCCATTGATAAAACTCTTTTCATAAAACATGTTGGAAATCATATCTTACTTGTTCAAATATATGTTGATGATATCATATTTGGTTCAACAAACACAAAACTGTGTGAAGAATTTAAGAAACTCATGCAATCAAAATTTGAGATGAGTACAATGGGAGAACTGCAGTACTTTCTGGGACTACAGATTAAGCAACAAACAAATGGAACTTTTATACATCAATCAAAATATGTTAAAGAATTATTAAACAAATTTTCTTTACAAGACTGTAAATCTTGTTCCACTCCCATGACACCAACCACACAAGTTGAACCAGATGATCAAGGAAAACAGGTTGATCAAACCATGTATAGATGTATGATAGGTTCCCTTTTATATCTAACTGCTTCTAGATCAGATATCATGTTTTCAACATGTGTCTGTGCTAGATATCAATCAGCTCCTAGGGAATCACACCTCATTGCAGTCAAAAGAATCTTCAGATATCTGAAAGGAACTCCAACACTTGAAATTTGGTATCCTGCTTCAAGCAATACCAAGTTATCAGCTTTTTCAGATAGTGACTATGTAGGGTGTAAAATGTCAAGAAAATCAACATCTGGTGGTTGTCAATTCTTAGGAAACTGTCTAGTGTCCTGGCAATCAAAGAAACAAACATCTGTTGCAACTTCAACTGCTGAAGCTGAATACATTGCAGCTGCAAGTTGTACATCACAGATACAATGGCTCCAGTATCAACTTCTTGATTATGGAATCAAAGAAACCAAGACACCATTGCTTGTAGACAGCAAATCTGCCATTAGCATCATTCAAAATCCTGTTCAGTTTTCAAAAACTAAACATATTGAAATCAGGTATCATTTCATAAGAGATTGCTATGAAAAAGGCAAGATTGAAGTGAAACATGTAGCAACAGCTAATCAAATAGCTGACATATTCACTAAACCCCTTGACACATCAACATTTCAGAAGTTAGTATCTATGCTTGGGATGCTAAATTTGTAAGTGTTTCTGTTTATTTTTCTGCACACATTTTCATTTTTCACTTACATTTTAAGTCTGAAAACTTCTGAAAAACAAACAAGAGAGAAACTACTGATGAACAAAACATCAGTATGGGAATATTTTCTGAAAAGTGATTAACTTCTGATAAAACAACCTTCAGAAGTTATGAATAAAGTATTTATAAAGCATTCTCATCAGTTGTTCAAATCTACTGAAGAGAAAATGGGAACTACTGATGAAAACAATTCTTCATCAGCAGTTTAGTCAAAAATGGTAAATCAGACTTTTCCCGCATCAGAAGTTTGACCTAGGCGGTTTAAAACTTCTGATAAATACCTTTTCCAACACTTATCCATTCAAAAAGCAAAAATTCCCTCATTCTCTCTCAAAAAGCTCTCAAACCCTGAACCTGCAAAAACACTGTTCGATCCACACACACACAAACCACATGGCTCTAACTCTGAAACAGGGACACAATCAAAGAGGCTACTTCGAAAAACATGAAGCCTGGTCCCAATACGACGAAATCATACACAACTACAAATCTATCAACAATGAAACAAGGTTACGCTATGATCATCAAGATTCAAACATGAAAAACGCCAAATTTATACAAAACATGATTACATACTAACGATTGTTTTAACTACTAACTATTACTAATGTTCTTGCCCGTAGGCGTACGATTAACTAAAACAACATCAAAATAGCATACAAAATCAGATTTGGATCTAAAAAGGCTTAAAGGATAAAACCATAAGAATGCTAAAGAGATGGATTGGATGATGAAGGGTGGATCGGATGGATCCCCGAGCTTGTTAAACGGCCTTCCAGCGGCTCCTTTGGTCCAGAAATCGCCTAAAATCGCCTCTCCAAAACCCTCCAATCCATACTGAAACTCTAAAATCGCTTCTCCCAATATTTCACCGCCCTCACCATCGACCCTCCAATCCATACTGAAACTCTAAATGAGTTTTGGGCAAACGCAGAGACGGTGACGGTGAACAACAAGGTGATCTCCCTCAATTCAACCATCAAAGGGAGAAGAATGGCAATCACACCGGCTATTTTGTCAATTAGGCTGGGTTTGGATGATGTAAATGCCCCAGACCAATTTCCAAACTCTCAAATTCATTTAACCATGACAGAGTGTGGTTACCAAGGTACTCTCTCACATGCTACAATCTTTAAGAAATATTTTGAACCAAAGTATAAACTGCTTTTTCATTATATTATTATGTGTTTGAGTCCAAAAACTGGATCTTATGATCAGATGCCCTCAACTTTTCAACCTATTTTTCATTCCATAGTGAATGAAACAAAATTCAGGGCATCAGCACTTTTCTTTAATGAGTTGGTGTTACATCACCTCAATACTAAAAAGAAGTTTTTGTTGTACTCAAGATTTATTATGCATTGCATAATAAAAGAACTTGGAGAAGAGGTGCTTGTGGGTAAAACAACAATTTTAAACCCTTTATCCTCACAAGCATACTCAAGGCACAACAAACCGGCTGCCTGGCCAGAAGATGACCAAGGGGAACAAGAAACAGTCCCCATGGAACCCTCATCTTCCAAACCTACACCCCCAAAGGCCAAGAAACCCAAGCAACAAAAACAAAAACCCACCAACCCAAAAAGAAAAGCAGTTCAGGAGGTTGAGATGCCTGAACTGACTAATATGCAATCTGCACTTGATAAAGTTGTGACTGAAACATCCTATCAGTCTCATCCATCTCAAACCCTTACAAGAGCACCAATCACCATACTTTTCAAAAGAAAAAGACTAAAGAAAACTATTCCTATTGACTCCTCTTTTGAAACTGCTGAACCCATTGACCAAGCTACTGAACCTGCATCCCAAATTTCTGAACCTGATATAGAAATAGCCAAACTTCTCTCTGGGCTAAAAGAGAAAGTCCCATCTAAACATGTCAGTCCCCAACAACCACATCAAACAGGGGACATAACCTCAGAACTTGACATGGATGTGGACACTCAAAGCCCTAACCAAAGAGATGAGGATGAACCAGGGTCTCTAAGCCCAAACTTAGAAACTCTTGGTACTTTTGAGGCTGCTACTACTCATTTACCACCCAGTGGTGGATCTGAGGAAAGAAGCAACATAGCTAAGACCTTAACTGTGGCAACTACTAATGAAGGCTTAATGCCTGAGGTAGGAAATCCTCTGAACCAAGAAAAAGAGGTACATGAGACAACTGAGTTGGGCTCAGCTCATGATGTAACTGATACAGTCCTCATTGAGGATGTAATCAGGGATACAGATGATTCCATTAACTTGGATGATGTTTCACAACACAAAACTACTGAATTGATGGCTACAAGTGAAGGTCCTACACCTGGTGTATCTATGCTCAAGAAGCTAGTCACACCAGATCAGGTTAAAGTCCACTTAATCCCTGATTCCCCTATAGTGGCATCTTCTGTACAACAAGAAGATCAACCAAAAACACACTCCTCACTACAAATGCCTACCCAATTCCCTGGGCCATCCAACATAGACATGAACCAGCTATGCAGCCCAGATGGTCCCTTATATCACATGATGAACACCCTCATCAAAAATCACTTCCAAACCTACACAGCTAACTTGGAGCTGTCCATCAAGAACCAATTTGGAGTGATACAGACTAAGATGAACGATCTGTCCAACAAGATTGACTTCAACTCCAAACAGATTGCTACTCTTTTAGGTCATTTCTCTAAACCCTCAAAGGAAAAGCTTGATGAATCCAAAAAGGGGAGAAAACTAAGGAACCTAGGGAGTCACTTGAAGCCAGGAAAAAGGCAAGAGTGGCTATCCAAGAAAGAGATCAGAGAGACCAAGCCAGAAAAGAAAAACTGGCCCAACAGTTTGGTGTCTCTATTCAAGAAATAGAAGATTCTGAAAAGCCTGATGAATCCCAAGGGCACAATGAAGAAACTTCTGATGGTGAAAGTTCTGATGAAGACTTAGAAAATACTGAAGACAATCCTTCAGTAGTTGACAAACCTTCAGTAGTTGTCAACCCATCAGAAGTCAACACTTCCAACACTGAAACTACTGAACAGCCTTCCAGATCAACTAAACCTACTCAACCAACTCCTATTCCAAAGCCTACTACAACTACAACAATGACTGTGCTGAACCCTTCTCCTCTGTCAATGTCCAAAGAATTACTTGAGAAGAGTTTAATTGCAGCTGAAAGAAAGGCTAAGGAAGATGAGATCTGGAATGCTCTGGAAACAAGGGATGACTTAAGCCTAAATGAAAAGCTACAGGCTTATGAAGCAGAACTTCAAAGGCAGGCTAACCTGGAAAGAATTGCTGAGGAAGACAAAAGACAACAACTGATGTCTTACATTACCAAGAAATGCAAGACCAAAGTCCACACATTAAAGGGACTCTCCATGGAAGAGCTGACAAGAAGAGCTCCACTTATTGCAGACAAACTTGCAACAAGTAAAGATGCAAAAGCCAAGAGAGCCCAGATGATTGAAGAACTAGTAGCAAATGGTTATGGTTCAAAAGCCTTTGTGTCCAAATGGAAAGAAGAGAGAATGGTGGACACTTATAGAAAATACAAGGCTGCAAGGGCTGCAAATCCAGAGAAGTTTGAAACTACTAAAGTATCAACTTCAGTAGTTAGAACTTCTGGTGTTTCAAGAAAACCTGCTACAAAGAAAAAGACAGAGGAGAATGTGAAGACTGATTTCAGGATGGTACTACTAGAAGGAAGTACAGTAGTCCATTCTGACTTCGACATTGAAGAGAAACCTCTGCTAACCCAATTCAGGGATCCTTCCACCTTTGCCTATCAAATTCAAAAGACCATTAAAGACAAACTGCACACTAAGGTAGTTACTGAGCATCACTTGCCAACCTTTCAACTACCTAATGTGATGCAACAAGAACAAGGAAGAGAATCCCACCTGAGAGTCACTGAAGTCGAAGACATCCAACACTCAGGAACATCCCAGGGTACCAGCATGGTTCCCTATACTTTAGACTTTGACAAGTCTAAAGTACCTATCATCAGATGGTCCTTTACTGATAACAACTCAAGAAGAGACCAAACAAGCAGAGCCTATAAGTCGATGAATGATCTGAAGAAACTATCAACTCAAGACCTGCTTACTATCCAGCATCTAGAACCACAAAAAGGATCTCTCACTGATGAACAACTGAACCAGTTGAAGAATTCCATGTTCAAAGGAATATGGAAGATTGTGAATGACAGAAGAAAACAATAAGGAATTAGAAAGGTTTTGGCTTCATCAATCCAGGGGGAGATTGTTAGGACAAAAGGGATTGGTGAAACCACTTTTGCAAACCTAAGTCTAATTCACTTCTGCCAAAATTATTCTAAGTATAGAACTACTGAAGAAAGAAGACCAAACAGCTGAAGAAGGATTCTACAAGTACCGAAGAAGAAATACATCAGAAGTTCTGAAGTCCAAACCAGACAGTTCACTGAAGAACTACTGAAAACAAACTACTCATCAGTAGTTTGTCATTCATCAGCACTTGTTCAAGAATCTTTTCCACCGCCTTATGTTTCAGTAGTTTATTAGTTTAGTATTACTTTAACTTTTTGTACAAGTTCCAAGATTGCAACTTGTTGCAACTTGTCTCTGAACTTGCTTTTTGGCAAGGTTCATGTATTTGTAAAGTCTATAAATAGATGGGTTCATCCCTCTGTTTTAGACATTGATTTTAATACAGAAATCCTTCAAAGCTTATCATTGTTATTACCATTTCATTTACTGAGAATCTGTTTAAGTGTTCATTCTTATTCATTGCTTAGATTCTCATTAAATACTTGTCTTTAGTTTTATCAAATATCCAGGGGGAGTAATAACTCCTGTTGATAAGTGTAGCTTTAAACTCATATCATTCCGCTGTGCTATTACTGATAAAGAACTTGCTAGACACTTAAGTGTTCACTAGCAAGTTCACACAAAGAGCAATACTGATTCAACACGCATGCGCCCGACTTGCAAGATGTAGGCAAGATGTAGGTTTGATTCTATCCAAGGCCATTCCTACTTTCCTCTAGGCATATATTTTTAGTTTCTTTCATTGCAGACCTACTTTTCGGAGTTGGGCTCTCCATTTAATTGGGCCCCATAACATTCTTGGACCATTTTATTTATAGTGTTGTGATTTTATTAGTTATGCACATTTGATTTCCATATAGTAAATAGTGTTTGAAACTTGATATTTTTTTGCTATAATTATTTTTTTTCTACAATAAATAACATCAAATATAAACCCAAACAACAAAGTAAAGGCAAAGTTGATAGCAAGAGTATGAATTGTATGCTAGTTTCATTTACAAGGTGGTGGGGGCTTATTTTTCTACTCGCCATAACCCGTAAGTTTTCGAGGATTCTAAGAGACGGCCCTGCCAACTACACTATTCAAAAGTTCTGTTAAGTGTTATGAATGAAGAATGTTAGTAAAAAATAATTAAAAAACAAATCTAGGTGAAATTAAGTTCTAATATTTTCAGTAATGAAAGGTCGCTTCCACCCTAGTTGGACTCATTAGACAACAAATTGATGTTAGTAATGTAATCAGCTTAAATGAGCTCTAGCCAACTTTTAATAACTAGGTGTTTATTTGGGGCGCGCGTTGCGTCGCCCTTTTTTTGTCGTGTCATCTACTAATGTTTTGTGTACACTATATAAAATCCAAGTATGACAACAGAATTACAAGCATATTGCTGTCTTTTTTCCCCGTATCGTCTACTGGTGTTGCTAAGGAGCTTTTTGCATGAAGTTAGCCACCACCTCTTTACAATTGATTCTTCCAGTTTTCTTGCCTGTCTATTGCCTCTTGTTGTAGAAACTTAGTCATTTCACTATGTTACTCTTTGTCTCGAACTTTGTCTTGTTTCGATACCAAACCCTGTCCAATCAATAATTTAGAACATTCAAACGCAAATATCAATACAATAAAATTGATTGTTTCTCTAAATTCAGTGAAAGCAAGTTAAGCTAGGTGATGTTTTCCTTTGAATAGAACAATCTAAATATGTTCGTTTTAACAATATTCAAAACTTCCAACAGCTTAAAACAATTTATCATAAAAAAAACAGTAGAAAAAACAAACTTAAAAAAACTTATCATACGTAAGTGTCGGATCAAAGACTTCCTCATCTCATCCACAATGACACTGGGCTGGGCTTCTCTCAGCTTGAAAACACTCTCAATCACAGACAATTCTGTTGCGGTGGTATCTGACCCGCAAAATGCGGTCCAGTCATTAACCGTTAGGCCTGCCGCTATTACTTCACTACCACGGTTCACCGTTCCTGCTACCAAAGGAAACTGAAGCAGGGTTGATAGCTCATCCAGGTCTTCAATAGAGGTATGAGGGTGCACCTGCAAACGGGTCAACTTGGGTCATTGTTTGTTTCTAACAGGGCCGTATAAGCAAATCAAGAAGTCCGACAGTTTGCAGGTCATCGTTTGGTTTTTGATGATTCAATCCAGCTTGGAACTATATAATATATATTATTTTTGCTTGTCTATGTTAGTAACTATACTAATTTTGACCTTGATTGGCAATTATGATTGGCTAACTCTAGTCCACTGATCAAATTGCTGATATGACATCTCCTATTTGATTTTTACACTTATTGACATCTTCTGTTTTACTTACTGTGGTTTTGATTAGGGGTGTGAATTTCTGACACAACCTAAAAACACGACCTGAACTTAACACGAAATTAGCGGGTTTGGGTTTAGTCTAAATGGGTTCGGTTCAGGTTTGGGTTGAACCGGGAACCCGTTTAGCTAAATGGGTCGGGTTTAGGCCAACCCGGGCAGGTTGGCGGGTTGACCCGTATAACCTATTTATACTATATATTGTTTTTTTACAATATGTTATATGTTTTATGTTAGGTAAATTAAAATGCCAATAAGAAAGTACTCGAACGAAAAAAGAATATATAAAACATCTATTTACCTGGTACCATATGTATGAGTAGCTTGTAGTCTCTTGAAAGCTAAGAGCTACTTGTTCTTTGTTCCATCCTTTGGTTCCTCAAGAACTTGGAATCCATCTACTGCATAAAAACATATTTTATTAAAGAAAAAATTAAACATCAATAAATAAATTATCTTGCTTTTTTATGTTAATCGTGCTCTTATTTCTAAATGGTTATGGAGGTATATTTTTGAAAAGAAGTCTATGTGGAAAGCGACTATTGACGCTATTCATGGCTCGAATCGAAAATGGGATAAATTTCCGTTCGAAACAATACGTGTAGTGCCAGGGAGTATCACAGTTTGCAGTGATAGAGCAGTGACACTAATGTCCCTTCGAAACTAAACGTCATCTGCTGATCAGACTAAACAAAAAAACTTTAATTCTTCCTTCAAACGGCATTTGTCGACAACCTACACTTTACAAAGTAAACGCCTAATGCACCTTCAAAATGCCTAAAGAAAATAATACCTGAAACGCCTATCGTCTTGCAATAACAAATTAATGCTAATACTAAACAATGTTAACCAAAATTTCAAAACGCTTAAAGAAAATAATACCTGAAACGCCTATCGCCTTGCAGTAACAAATTAACGCTATTACTAAACAATGTTAACCAAAAAAAATAGCATAAACCTAATGATCAAAACAAACCGTACGCAGAAGTTATACGGCAAACAAACCGTACGCAAAAATTATACGGCCTCTAAACTGTAACTAATAAGCACTTTAATTGGCAATAAAATGGGATATAATCATGCAGCTTGATTTAAGTACCGCACCGCACTAAGGGAAACAAATCAGCAGCCAAATCTTATAAAAATACCATAGCTTAATACGTATAAAGACCTTGCAACCTCGCAAATGCCGCCTACTCTATATAATCAGCTGTATATGGTAACCTGATGATTTCCATATGTTGCGTAACCTAATTATTTCGACATCAAAACGCTAACGTGTCGCCTACTGTGTATAGTAAGCTGCATATAGCTTTTTTGCCTGTTAAAATATAATACTCAAAACACGCACACTATATAAACACTCAATAACATTACTAAACATCCTTTTTCTTAAAAATCTAAAGTAACATACATGTATAGACAACCTAATCATATATCGCCTAATACATATAGTCACCTACTTACACTAACTTAATCATCTCGACATTGAATGGCATAGCGCCTAATGCATATACTCAGCTACATTCATCTTGACATCAAAACACAAAACATTATAACATCTTCCTTGAAACACCACTTGACCACAACATTCAAATTTCAAAAAAAAAAAAAAAAAAAAAAAAACACTTAACTGTAAGTAATAACATAGAATCAAATAACATGCAAACATACATGTACTATGTAAAACCAAAGAAAAACAAAAGAAACAACCTGTTTAAAAAAAAACCTTAATACATGAATATTTTTAACATATTTAAATCAAAATTTCATGATAAACACCATCACCAAAAAACTCACAAATAACCAACTAAAGCAACCAAGGAAACACAAAAACATTCGACCAATAACATTCAATGCGCATAAAGGATCTCTGCACCAATTATTGAGCTATGTTTTAATCAGTTAACTTACGAATTTGAATTATACACATGGTACCGTGCATTAAGGCCACTGACTAAAACCAATATCAAAACATTTTTTCAGCTACGTCGATTCTTGTTTCCAGAAGCTTCTCCACATTCAATGCAGATAAGGGATCTCTGCACCAATTATTCTAAAACATTTTAATGACAGCATACAATGTACTTTAAGCACTAATAATGTATTACCGAATAACCTTGTAGAACATATCAATATCATACATACCCTGACACTTCCTCTTCTAGCTGCATGAGCCTAACACCAAACATAGAGCAAGAATTATACAATCCCCAACCTATCGGCGTTTGTGCCCCATCAGCCACCAGCACAACATCACCTGCTTTCGGTGGCGGCCGACCAATAATACCATCAACCGCGCCACTATAAACCCTCGGACTTCCATCACGAAATAGCTGTGTTTTCCCCTTCTTTAAAATAACCTTTGCAACACCTATAAACAACATCAATGTATAAATGATCAACCGGTGTGAACCCATATGGAACTCTGTCCATAATCCATACTTCCAAACATGAGTTGATGTATAGCTACAAATATGAATCACGCAGAGATATTTTTTCGAATAATATTTTAATCTATGAAAGGCTGAAATGGATATAATAACGAAAATTTCCAGCAGAAATCATGGCTTAAATGAAATTTTATCGCCTGTGTTGACATGCGCGACGGAATTTTAGAACCATTGCTGACAAAAAAACGACATTATTAAACTTAATATTACCACCATTCTAAAAATGTTTACTCTACCCCGAGCGGTGTTTCATTATGGTTGATAATGACATGTACATATGACTACACCTGGCTCAACCGGTGTGAACCCGTATGGAACTCTGTCCATAATCCATACTTCCAAACATGAGTTGATGTTTAGCTACAAATGTAGAGATATTTATTCTAATAATTTTTCAATCTATGAAAGGCTGAAATGTTTATAATAACGAAAATTACCAGCAGAAATCATGGCTTGAATGAAATTATATCGCCTGTGTTGACATGCGCGACAGAAGCGGAGGACATAAACGCGCGTTGCGCGTTTTTATGAAGCGCCTGATGTGCATAGAAATTTTGGTAAAAGCTAAAAACCCCCAACCTATAGATTGAAGCATTTTATGATGTGCCTGATGTGCATCTTCAACCCAGATGTGTACAAAGGGATAAGAAACCTACAAATAGGGACTTCAAGACTGTTATTGGTAAGCATGAAAGCGATACATAGTAAGTGAATCTAATCAGCATGAAAAAACCCTGAACAAATCAGAAACGGAGGAGAAAGTTAGACAAAAAAGTGACCTTAATCGCTTACAACCTTGTCGTTTCCTTGGCTCAAACAACTGGCGTTGGTGATGTTTAACTCCCGGCACCATAAACCCACGTCGGCACCAGTGAACAAAAGTCGCAACCAAAGCAACATAACCGGTGACTAACCTGTAGAGTAAAGAGCCTATCCTCAAATTCCACTTCTTTTGTCAATAAATCAGCACACGCCGCCTTGTATTGATTTGCTAAACTTCTTGTTTACATATCTAAAATCGAACTTCAAGGCCAAACAAAAACCGCAATAATCGTTTTTCTTACTGCATTTTCTTACAAAAATTTCCAAATCAGCTTTAATTCCTTACCCTAGACAGTTTACAAAATCAACCACAACAACTACAAGTTCACCTCACCATTAATCACATATCCAAACATAAGACCCCATCTTAAGGTACTGTATATAGGCAAATGGTAGGGAAAATGTATATAAACTACATGTAAAAATATAAAAATTATAATAATAATAATAATAATAAAGGATACTGATTCATCAAGGATGTTTTTCCAACCCTGCATCACACAAAAACAACAAACTTGTAATCAGATAACTTCATAAACCTGTGTATGTTCAACACAAGATGCATGCAACACAAATATTATGATAATTATTATTTATACAATTATACTCACAGAATACAAAACCCATATCAAATTGTTTCCCATTAATCCATATATTAATATAAATAAGAAAAAAGCCAAATTATTTCTAGTAATATAATACCCAAAGATCTGATCTTTAAACCTACACCATACAGATTTGTTCATCAAACAATAATAAATAAATTATCAAAGATACCCAACTGAAATTAAGTACAAAACCCTGATAAAGATCAAGACTAAATGACAAAAATAAAAAACTGACCCACTGTCACCAAGAATGATGACTTTGAGAAGCGTTCTTCGCCTTGAAGGCATATTAATTAGATGAAGATAGAAGGAGATAACAGGGTGATGATTCCGTCTAAGGCCGTTAAACACAGACCATGATGATGGATGTCCACTCATTTCTCTTTGTTTTCGGTAGCAGAAAGAATGAGAACAGTGTGGCCATGAGAGAAGAGGTGAGGTTGGTTTGTGGTTCAGAGGATTTGGTTGTGGTTCAGGTTATCGGTGGTGGCTATGGTGGTTTCGTAGTGGATCCGACGGGTCAGGTGGCGTTTGGAGGTAGTTAGCGACTTGGTTGTTTGTGTGGTGACAGTTAGCCATGGTGGCCGATGAGAATCACCACCAAATAAGAGAAACAAAAGAGATCTGAAAGAGGAAGGCACAAATTTGAGGGATCTTCTGCTTGAAGACACGTATGGTTTGTAGATACAAGAGTCTTCCACTTGAAGACACGTAGCCACCCACATAATATAACAATAATAATAATCTAGTGAAGCCACCCATATAATATAATAATATTAAATCTACTGTTCAAATAAGTTGATACATTATTATAGTTAAATTGAGTTCAAGTTGGTTTGCAAACCTACACCGACCTACTACTTATGTTATTTTTATTTAATATATTAAATATATATTTATAAAATAACTATTTTATTAATAAAATCCATGATAAAAAGAACTGAATAATATATATAGAAATTATAACTAGAAAATGGATATAAAATAATTATAAATGAATACAAATTAACTAAGAAATAATAAATAAGCCGAACCCAAGCCAAAGTCAAGCTTAAAAAACTATTCATGAGCCAAGCACGATCTTTAAAAATAGAGCTTAAAACAAGCCGATCTCAAGCTTGATTGAGCGAGTTCGTTTACTCCCTTTCCGAGTTTCAATGATGAAAGGTGGCTTCCACCCTAATTGGGCTCAATAGACAACAGATTTGATGTTTTTTGTGTGCTGATTTGTGAAGCGGGCCTGAATCTGTTACTAGTAACATGCAAACATTCATGGAGAGTTGTGGTTTGGGGCCCATCTGGAGATAACGCTGTATTTGATAAGTGATTTACTTTAGTACTTGTACAGTACATGTATTATCTTTCTATGAACTTTGGTTTCTGAATAATTTTGGCTTGTAATAATATAACTAGTAGGAATGCCCGCGCTTTGCCGCGGGTACTTATATTTTTTGACACACTTTTTGGCGTACTTTGTTGGCTAGCTTCACGTAATTTATTTTTAGGGGGTGTTTGGGATTGAGTTGAAATATGACTTATTGATTTATTACCTTCTTGAAAAAGCCAATAAGTCAATAAATCATTTGAAAAATTACCAAATCCTAATTTTTAGACAACTAATATATCAATTCACAAAGAGCAAATGAGTATAAACTATAAACTAAAGAATTGACATAAGAAACAATAATATAAGATATGGTAGACGTCATTACGGACAAATCGACCCGGATAACTATATAGACCTATATTGCAGGTTGTCACCTCTATCATAACTCATATCTAAGGCACAACACATGTTTGGAATGCAATTTGAAGAGGATTGCCTAAGTGATATATCTGACACATCATAATTTTTGAACTTTTATGTTAGATTATTATCGTTGTGATCAAACTAACACATTACCAATTATGAAAGTGAACACAAAAGTGTTTTGGAACAAACCAACGGCACAAGGTCATTCCAGCCATTACTAAAATGACATATTTCAACCCGTTAACTAATGCAACCATATTTTTACCTCTAAAAAGTAGTAACCATCAATGGTATCTAAATATAAACATAAAATTATATTATAATTAGAACATTCAATGATGATTTATGCATCTGATGAGTTGCTGCACAAGATCAAGTTTATCATATGGTATAACTAATAAGCAGAGTAAGAAGATATACTAAGATTCCTATGTGAATTGTATTATAGTTTACACAAATAAAAGTTCAGTTCAAAGGCATCACGTGTAATGACAACTTGGTCATGTGCACGACCTACAGGCAAGAATATCAGTTCAAACTCTCAGTACTTCGTGAGCCGGGTTTCGCTCACAACTTCTTTCGAACCATTTTCTCAGCAAGTAAAGGCATCACCTCATGGAAATAGGCTAACAGCCTCAAGACATCATCACTGGCCGACACATTAGCTAAAATGACAACTGATCGGTCAAGCTGCAATATTGATTATGAGAGCCATAGGTTTCGAAAAGTTAGCCACCACCAGTAGTGAAGACTCTATTGGCCTCATGGTGTCGGAATCAAAGGCTGAAAGCGTACCAAAATAGGCCGGAATGGAAGCACAACAATTACACCACACATACCTAGAACATGAAAAGAAATTAAACTTCAACACATAACTATAAAACAAACTACAATATGTAGTTGTTACCATTTGTTCATGTCTAATGGAAACAAGTCCAACAACTTATTTAATTAGTACTTTTTTATGTTTAGTTCTAAATGGTTCCAACTTGACCTCTGTAATTTCATTATACTATGTAACAAACTGTAAACACTTAAAGCTAATTCACCTACATGATCCATGGGAAAAAAAATTCAAAACCTTGTTTAAAGGTATGAATCAAACAAAAGACTAAACTGCGAACTTTCACTACAAGTAATTAAGCGATGAAAATTAACACAAAGAACAACAAATGCAATCAAATTGCAAAAAGAACAGTGAAACATTAAAGATTAAACCTGGGAACTTGTTTAAAACGAAACAAATTTAGATTATTCTGCTTGTAAGTTGCCTATCTACCACGTATATATGGGGAAAAATGTTATTTGTTTTTAATTTTTCTAATCAAATATTACAAGCTTTTGGACATACCAAGATATTAGTGGGACTGTGTCTTAAATCACGGCTGGCACCTTCTCTTTTGCTCTAAGTTCGGCCTCCATGAAGAGCCGCAACATTTAAACCCCGAGCTACCAAAGCTTCAACAACTTCGTCACACATGTTTGCATGCAAAATAGTTGATTGTCTATTAAGTATCGACCAGTGTATCATACGTCAAACAGTAAAGCCCACTACACCTAATACTATCTCCTTAAACCCATCCTGTTACGTGTATTGTTAGAGCCAGTTATCTTAATCTTCAATTCTAAATTATTCAATGCTATATTATCGCCTCCAAATGCAATGTCAAAAATCCCCTAATCATAAATATCCTAAATATAATGAGTTCCATGTAACTAAAGAAATCCGGAAATGTATTAGCTAAAAAGACCGGGCATTGATCGAGATTTATATTATGTAAAGAACATTGTCATTTTACAAAATATTAGCATCCTCGTACAAACAACTTAGTTCAAAGCACATTCTACACCACATATCACAAAAATTATGCCTTGTGTTCTTTCTTTTCAAACTAAAAAAAAAACAGGAAAAAGAAGGAAGGATGTTAACATTCGTGCTCCTAACCTTTTTGATATGATTGAATCTAGATCTAATAGCTCATATTCAAATCAATCAATGTTTTTAGTGAAATCAAATACTAAATTAGATCACATATGATTAAGGAATAACAAAATAATAAAAAATATAAAGAAACTACAAACTAATCATCAACACGTACCTGATTATGGTGGATAATAATAATGAGATTAATGGATAATGGATGGTGCTTCACCATTATAAATAAACACATATTTGTAACCGATTGAGAGAATTTACTATGATATCAGTGATGAAAGCCTTGTAACCCATGGAAGCATTGATTTGGATGTTTCAACTGGTGTTTCATCTTCAAAGGGTCTGCATGTGCATCAGGTATATGTACAATTACAATTCAAAGTTGTACATGAGGGGCATAAAGGGAAGAAATTGAACAAATATTAGAGATTTTCAAAGAGGCCTTTGAACTCCCATCTTAAAATGGAGATGATTTTACCCTTTTGTCAATCTCTCCTCCTTAATAAGGTAACATAGATAATTGAATCTCCATTGCTGTAGTAACTAATTTGGTATATAATATGGTGGACATAAGCAGGGAGTCCCTGAGAATTCAGGTGCCTGGGTCAAGTCACGAAAAATGTGTCTCTTACCCTTAAGCCTTGACGAAATAAATAACGTAAACTATTTTTTAAACGACGATTAAAGTATTACAATGAGTTAATGACATTCCGTATTAAGCGAATAGGTAACCGAGGCTGAATGAAGCCTCTTTAACATTCTTTTTAGCCCAAAGCTTTTGAATTAGGTTGGGGGAGAATTTTGTTTGCTTCTGTGTGTCGCGGGTTTCTTCTATTCTTTTTGTTTTTTTATTTAGTTAAATTAAATGAGTAATAAGCTTTTAAACTTGTTATGGGTTACTAGTGTATGAGTTATTTTGTAATTTAAAAGATATGTTTAATAGACTCGAGTTAAAATGTTTAAAGATGTGTTAAAAAACATATACATATACATATATATATATATATAGATATGATTATTTTTTAAAATGTGCCCCCGATATTTCCGGACCCTGGCCGGGTGGCCTCCCCGGCCCACCCAAGGGCCGGCCATGGTCATAAGTTCAATACTCACTAGCAACTAACATAAAGAATTTTAGCCGCTCATAAAAAATAATATAATAACGGGACACCCTAAACATGACCTACAATTATTTAAGGTTAAAAATGATTCGCTATGTTGGGGAAGAAGATGGTTTAATATATTTTTTTACTTCCTTTTTTAAGGTAGACAACGAAAAAACAGGTTGATTGTTAAACAAGTCATGTTCGTGTTAGCCTGTGAATATTCGTGTCGTGTTTGGGTTTATGTGCCTGTCATGATTTTCGGGTTCTGGTCGTGTCTAGGTTCGTGTATTATTTTCGGGTTCATGTCAAGTTGAACCCACCAACCCGTAAACATGGCCCGTTTAGCAGCCCTAATTTAAAATTTAGATAATGTCGTAAGTAAAAGTTACTTCAGTCCACCTATAGTTTGACAAAGAGGTGTGAATTTGGTAAAATACATTAGTAGTTGGCAACTCGTCGCGACAATGATATAACGGCTTAGAAGGCATCCCGAAGTCGAAGCCGTTTGGAGCATTTACTATAAAATACTAGTAGATATGCATGCGCGTTGCCGTGTGTATTTATGTTTTTTTGCCGTAAGTTGCGCAAGGCTTTAGTGTGTTTTTGGTTATAATTTTTATTTGTTAATATAAATAATACATCAATTCACAAAAATCAATTGAGTATAAACCAAAGAATTTACATAAAAAAACAATGTAATAGATGGTTGACGGCATTATCAAACTATACATCACGTTTTAACTATTTCAAAATTACATATGTTCACTCATGAAATACAATTGATATCTTGTTTTAATGCATAACTTTAAAAAAAAATGTCCGAATTTCTAAAAAAAAAAAAAAAGAACGAAAGAAAAGAAAAGAATTCACAATAACACAAAAGAAAAGTAATAAGTGTATGTGGTATAGTAGAATCGAAAGATGTTCCAGTTGGCCCTATGGCTTTGTGGTTAGTCCTATAGCCCTTATCATCTTCATCTTCTTGTAATCCATATGTAGAAGAAAAAATTAAGTCCTGATGCTAAGTATCACTTACCAATAATCACATCAGGTGATATCCTCTATATTATGCCGGAGTACTTAACATGCTCGCATCTAATGTGAGAATGTCATGATACATAATTAAATTAAAAGTGTAACCCAACCCCAAAGCGGTGTAATCAACATAAATTAACCTTA
The DNA here is from genome assembly GCA_028751855.1 of Ambrosia trifida. Taxonomy (NCBI): domain Eukaryota; kingdom Viridiplantae; phylum Streptophyta; class Magnoliopsida; order Asterales; family Asteraceae; genus Ambrosia; species Ambrosia trifida. The sequence continues at coordinate 22,694,353 of CM054127.1, forward strand.
ATATGTTTTTTTTCTTTTTCAAAAGGTATCCAATTTTAAAAACAATTACCTGCAAACCACCACAGCTTCCATACCCATCATTTGCTGGTAAGTCATTTCTCATTTTCTTGTACAATTGTCATGTGATATATTTTTGCAGCCAATTAATGGACTCAAAGAGTCTTCAAATACTACAAAATATATTAACATAATGAAGGAGATTAACAAACTCACATTGAACTTCAATTTATCAATTGCCCTAATGTGATGTATAACTCCATGACTCATATAAGCCAATTAACAATATAGAGAGAAGAATGAGAGAGTGAGGGAATGTTTTTGTTATTGATGTATCTTATGAAATACAAGTGCCTCTTTATATATGCCCTTACATAAATACAAAAGTAATAAAAATATAGGAGTTAAACATATGAAAAGTCATAAGCCTTTACATAAATACAAGAGTAATACAAATATAGGTGTTAAACATGTGAAGAGTCATCATATAAATACATGTATGTGAAGAATCACTTTGCATTACTTATTTGTATAATTGTCATCAAAAGTTGTACCATATGGGCATAAAAGAAAGAAAATGTGTAAAATATAGAGATGCATGCTTGTGTCTCTTGATATGTTATCTTAAAAGTGTGACAAAATTACAATCTTATCGATCAAGTTTCTTTAATAATAATATATATATATATATATATATATATATATATATATATATATTAAACATGTGAAGAGTCATCATATAAATGCATGTATGTGAAGAATCACTTTGCATTACTTATTTGTATAATTGTCATCAAAAGTTGTACTATAGGGGCATAAAAGGAAGAAAATGCGTAAAATATAGAGATGCATGCTTGTGCCTTTTGATATGCTATCTTAAAAGTGTGACAAAATTACAATCTTATCCATCAAGTTTCTTTAATAAGATACTAGTAAATTACCCCGCGCGTTGCGGCGGTTTTTAAACCTGACTAAGTACGTAAAGGTAACCCAAGTTAAAAAATAATTTTTTTTACCAAAATGGTAATTTTAAATTAAAAGTATTTGATATATATAAATCAGGATATTAAGTTTTCTTTTAGTTAGTTGTAATATACAGAGAGAAGGAGATAGAATTATTAGCAAAAAATACATATATTATATGAGGTTAGACATAATTCAACAAACAAAAAAAAAGACAAAAATGTCCAATTACTACAATGTTTATAAGCTCCAACAAAGCCTAATAGAACCATCACAAACATTGCTTGTTATTATTAAATAGATGTGTAGAAGGATTTAATGAAAAGCTTGGGTTTTATTGAAATTGAATTGGGGTTTAATTAGGTGTTGGGGTTACATGTTGAAATGGATATGAAGTATGCATTACACATATATACAATGAGCATTATAGGTTGTACATAAGGGCATAAAGGGAACAAAATGACCAAATATTGGAAATTTGTGAAGGGACTCTTCAACTCCCATCTTAAAAGTTGTGTAAAATTACTTTCTTAATAAGGTAGTAGAGATAGAGATATAGAATATAGATAGATAAATAGGATACTGAAAATAATAGTAATTTCACAAATTCTATGTGATGAAAGATTATTAGAAACAAGTAGTTCTCTCAATTATTTGTTTCAACTAGTGGGAAAGCCCGCGCATTGCCGCGAGTGTTCAATTTTAGTTTTTGAGCTAGTTCAGTGATTGAGTTTAGGTATGTTGTTTATTAAATTAAGTTGGTTATACATGTAATATATAAAATGAAGAGTCGTAATTGAGTCTTAGCAAAAGAATTTGCACAAAATGTTGCGTGACTTTGTTCCGTAGTCATTTTCTCTGTGATACCCATTTTCCACTTGTTCAACCTGAAATGAAAATTAGTTTGATGTTTCATTATGTATATGACGTACATGTGTAGGTAAACGGCACAATAAAACATTTTTTTTAACAAAGTAGTTTGATATGGTACTTTTATGTATATAACCTACCTATATGCATGTAAGAAGCGTGCATTTAAAAATTATGAACCACTAATTAAAACAAAATAGAGTTGTTATCATATCATGTTAAAATGCGTCTAGTTAAAGATGTTTTTCTAGTAAAATTGTAATGGTCTACATCTCCCTAATCATTCTCAACCTTATACGGCCCTCATTCTCTGCTAATCAAGTAAAAAGTTGTGTACAGTTTTCTTAAAGTTTTGCAGCATAGAAAATCCATGGTTGTTAACCGCTCGACAAAGCCACTTAGAACCGAAGAAATACTTGAATGTAGATTATAGTTTAAAGGCACAAGCAAATAAACAATTACGACAATGGATAATAGCAAATAAACCAATGCCTTTATTTTAAGTAGTGTGAAAAATGGGTGAGCTGGGTAACAGGTCAAAATGCATATTTGCGTACACATTAGGTTGGTTAAATTTAAAAGGTAAAATGAAAATGATGTTCACCATACCTCGTCAAAGTCAAACCTTGCTATTGTTGATTGGAAACTTGGGCTATCGTGAGCTACGATATCAACTGCCTTGCTAAGATCTTTCTGACACAACCAAGTGACCAACAAAGAGATATCCCAATGTTTCTTTTGTCTTCAATAAGCATTTTCTTAAAATATATTTTATGGAGTCAGCATTGCATGAAGTTAATAGTTTGCGTAATAAAAATCCACGAGTATTACAAAAAATAACACTTTATAAGAGTAAAATAAGAAACTTTATAGGCCACAACAAACATGAACATTAAGGAGACCAATACCATTTCAAACCTTGCTATTGTTGATTGGAAACTTGGGCTATCGCGAGCTACGATATCAACTACCTTGCTAAGATCTTCATGACACAACCAAGTGATCAACTAAGAGTTATCCCAATGTTTCTTTTGTCTTCAACAAGCATTTTCTTGAAATATATTTTATGGTGTCAGCATTGCATGAAGTTAATAGTTGGCGTAGTAAAAATCCACGAGTATTAGAAAAAAATAACACTTTATAAGAGTAAATTAAGAAACTTTATGAGCCACATCAAACATGAACATTAAGGAGATCAATACCATTCATATTGAATTCTGTCTAAAATTAAGCATTGTGAATCAAGGTTAAAGCTTTAACTCTCGAGACACACACACCCTGTTTAAGGTACATATCACTCTCCACACAATCCTAAATATCACATGTAATGGCCCACTAAAACATCCAAGTGATAGTCATCTTTAAAAACACTAAGACAAACAAAAACCATTTCTGACTCGTTAAGGATTTTTGCATGAAATCAATCCTTAGAACCCACAAATATGATGTATTATGCATTCCAACACGTTAATGATGATGTATTCTATGAATCGTGTCCATTTTATGCTTGAAACATGGTTAGAATCATAATTATATAAGAGGATATGCACATATTTAAAGTTTCAATGCTGTCATATAGTTCTAGTAATTTTAACAGGCCATAGCTTGATCAAAACACAAGGCATTGAATGATCTTTTATCCTATGATATAGCACTTTGAGTTTTACACTTTCCAACCAAATTTCATAAATTTTTAACATGTTTTGATACCTCAAAAATGATCTGCAAGTAGAAGTATACAATCTGTTCAAGTAGTTCCTTTAATGAGATATATAGATAGATAGATAAATGAAAATTATTAGTTTCAATATTAGAAACAAGTAGTTCCTTCAATTATTTGTTTCAATATATAAACAACCTCGTTCTACGACACCGTCCATAAACACCATCCCTCGTAACATGACATCAAACATTGAACATCTCCATGTTTTATAACCAACCACGTGACACGTGGGATGTTTCAAACTCAATCATCATACATTCATGGGAAATTATAAAAACAATTACATGAATCTTCTTTCGATATTTTTTTAACGACAAAAGAAACTTAAATTAAACAAAAAGCGACCAAATACGACCTATTCACAGCCGATAAAAACATAACGAAAATAACACAAAACACAATTCTCCATCATTAACATCTACACCCAATATTCTCCTACCGGTTTGCGATACCTTAGACCCCCCGTAGTGGGGCGTGATATTGATGAAAAAAAAAATAGCGCCCCCAAACACTGAAACATGGGGGCTCTATTTTCCAAAATCAACTATGGGCTCTATATATATAGCGCCGGGTGTGTTTTCCCCCTCCAATCACCATTTGCCATCTCACTCTCTCTCTCTCTATTTTATTATTTTTTAATTAAAAAGATATAATAAAATATTTAATAGAGACTTTATAAATAAAGTCCCACCACTACACCCCTTTTTCACTTTATCTCTCCATGCTGACTTAGCTGCCATGTAGACCAATCAGAAAGGGAGGCTTTATATATAAAGCCCCCCACTATGCATGGTCTTAGCATAAAGTTGATTACATAAATAAGACTTTTACACTTTATTTTATATGTATCTTTTTACATATTAAAACTTTATTTAAAAAAAAAGAGTGAGGCATTTTTATATTTTTATTTTCAGCATTTTAAAGTATTTTGATGTATGATTGATATCCTTTAAGTAGTAATAAAGTAACTAAAAGATATTCTTTAAAATGGTACAATGCTTAGGGCATGTGTAGTGGGATCGTTTTCAGGCGTTATAGCCACCCATAGCGCCGGGGAACACTGTCCCCGCCGGCGCTATGATGGCGTTTTGAGCTTGCAGGTTAAGGTGATAGCGGGCGTTTTGGGTAGAGTTGTTTTTATTATTATTATTATTATTATTATTATTATTATTATTATTATTATTATTATTATTATTATTATTATTATTAGGGTTTGGGAATTGGGGGAAAAAGATTGAAGAAGAAGAAGAGGAGGAGGGTTGGAGGCAAGGATGAGGAGGCAAGGATGAAGAAGAGGGTTGAAGGAGGAGGATGAAGAAGATGAATTGCAGGTTTTTTGTGGTGGTGAAGATGGAGTTTTTTGAAGATGGGTATAGTAGTGGTGGTGAAGATGAGTTTTTATTATTATAGATTAATAATAATAATAATAATAACAATAATAATAATAATAAAAAACAATAAAAAAACAATGATTACCCAATCATTTATAACCCCCACATAACCCCCCTTCCCACTACACCCTCTTTTTCCATAACCCCAACATAACCCATTTTCTATTACTTTTTAATATTTTAATCCTATAACCCCCACATAACCCTCTACCACTACACATACTCTTATGGTAATACTACAAGACTGAGTAGTGAGTTGCAAATTCATAATAAGTTTAAACTTTAAAGTTTGTTTTTCACCAACCGGCCTACGTACATCCTATAATCATACTACATGTATCATGTATGTGTGAAATTTATGACACCTTAGGTGAATCTCAAATTATTTTCTTTCTTTTTTCTACAAGAGAGATGCTAGGTCCTAAGACATGTACCACCTTAAATGTCATCAACGTTTTTATGGCGTAAAACCGTAAAACCGTTGATGAGAAGATTTCACCGTGCTTGGGTAACAACACTTGATGGCGAGTGACCTTTTGCAATATTTCCATTTGAGTATTTAAAACAAATTAGTAAGCTCTTTGCAAAGAAATCAGAAAATATTATTTGGTATGAAGAAGTTACAAATATCAAATTTGTATGATATGTAAATCATCGTCTGGAGAAATCTTGCATTTTGATGCTTCCTGGGTCTTTCTACTAAAAAAAAACAAGAAGCTTTTCAATAGATGAGAGTCAATAAAATATTATATTGGTATATCAATTTAATGGTATACCAATATAATATTGAGATGTCATATGTCATGTGGACCAAATGTTGAAGGTGGGATTGAGGTTACTAAAAAAATCAACTCAAAATTTATTTCCTTAGTACTTAAATAAACCTATAAGAAGAGGATACTTGTGTCAAAAGTTTCATCCATCAGAGCCGGTCCTAGGTTTTTGGAGGCCCTAAGCGAACTAAAAAACAAGGGGCCTTTGAATTGATATAAAAAATCGCAAATATCAAAATGCAAAATCGCTTTTTTTTTACTCATTCGCAAATTGCACTATATATATAGATTAGTATTAGTGGAAAAAAATAGTCGTTACATAGGATAATCTTTGTTTCGCTTGATATGGAGACATTAAGCAACCATTGGCGGTGATTATTTAATTTTGCTCATAATTTTTTGCAAATCGACATCCATGTCGGTTACAATTAGCGAGGTCGCGCATAATGAGGATACAAACTAAGGATCCATTCCAGAAAAAAAGAACCTGACCATTAGTTCTTCAAGTTTTGGGTCTAGAAATTTTATTTGTTTGGTCTTCTACGTCTTTAGTTATTAGTTTTTAAATTTAGGCTAAACAAACATGTAATATATGAAGATAGTAGAAAATAAAAATTGGAGGCCCTTATTTTTTGGGGGCCCTAGGCTTTTGCCTAGATTGTTAAGCCTATCGGGCCGGCCCTGCATCCATAAATATTATCAAGTTAAGAATGGATATCGAAGAACAATAAGTATCTCGGGAATTATCGCTAATCATCGAGGGGTTTATATTTATGTCTATCCAAGTATAATCCTTTATCCAAATCGTTGGTTTAACCCGAGATGTGAAATAAGAGTGAGTGTGTGTGATTAAAGTTAAGACACGAGGATGTAAGTGGTTCGGTCAAGTTCGACCTATGTTCACTGGGAAGAGCCGGTAGTTTATTACTTTGGAGTTTAAAGTATTACAAGAAGAACCTAGCTCTATAGTACAAGTGATAATTTTCGGATCCTTTGCAAAGGAGTTGATGTCTTCTATTTATAGTGGAATTCGTGGGCTTTGGAAGAGGCCCACGAGGAGTCTTGGTTGGTTTGGACCTTGCCCCGGCCCAAATGCTTTTGGCCCATGAAACGGGCGGGAAAAAGGATGCCCATGCTGCTGACGTCATTGGCAATTGGAGCTACCTTGTCTGGTGGACACGTGGCGGTGTCTGACTGGTCGCCGGCGGTATGTCGTTCTGACACAGCATGGTTGACTTACCTGCTGGCGTCTGACGTGACGTCTGGCAGCAGGTAAGCATGCATGTTCAGCACTGTAGAAGCAGCATGGTAGAAGCATGGAAGCAGTCAAATCACTGTTGGTATCAGTGGTTGTTGGACCACTGCGGACACGTGTCGCCCTCTGACTGGCGACATCTCTGATCTTCTGCGGGTGGATCTTCCTGATCCTTGATCTTCCGTAACTCGTACTAAAAGCTGGTGAGCTGAGGAATATTCTGCGCGTGGGCGGACGCGCGTGTGTTCTTGTGGAGTGATGTGGATAAGACTGCTTTATGTGCAGTCTTGTTTTCTCTGGCGGAGTGGTTTTCGCGTGATGATTCCGCGGATTATCCTGAAGAGGGATAGAGACGCCGCCTCTGCGAGGATTAGGCTTCCTATCCCTTCTAAAGTTAACAAAACGTTCGTAAAGTACTTCAAACCATTTAAATATAATATTCGTTATAATTAAGGGTCAACATTTTGAAGATTTTTATACGCATAATAAGACGATTCTCGAAACACCCAAAAGCCAAAAATAATCCCTTGACCAAGCCTCGTGGAATCATATTTCATAAGTCAACAAGTCAATGAATCACGTTGCACATAACACCAAAGTCCACACAATGAATCATGTTTCACATACCAACACCAAACTTTTGTATATACCAAAAAGGGGATAATTCCTTAACTTGGTAAACAACTCTACTTTATATAATTGTTTTCAATTAAGTATCCATGTAATTAGCATTTCATTGGCCAATGGAATAGTAGTGGAGTGGTTTGGGAAAGACTTTGTGTTCCTTGTGACCTATGTTTGATTCCCACTCTTCCCATTATTTTCTTTGGCATTCATGTGAACAACGAATAAGGGTAGCCCTCGTTCGACTTGGATGGGTGGCGAGCTTTTTTGCAGATTATTCCACTGTTATGCCTTTGGGCGGGTGGAGGTTGGATTTCCGCGCATCTGGGAGAGCCAAGAGGCTGGAGGCGGTCGAGTAGTCGACCTTAACCACAACACCCAATGTCACGGTGGTTGACACATCGTTCATTGCCGTTAAAAAAGAATTAGTATTTAATTTAGTGGCCGGGCACATATGATTAACGTTCTTACGTTCTGAATACTAGTGTGTTTACCTGCGCATTGCCGCGGGATCCAAATAAAACATTTTTTTTATCATTTGTTAGGCCAATCATATCATCACTTTGAATCTATATGAAAAACAAATATTGAGATTAGATTAAATGCACAAGTTAACAAAAACATCAAACCCAAAACATAAACCCATTTGAGTAGGTAGGTACCTGGTTACCTTAATAGGCAAACAAAGCGAGGGATTTAGGAAACATGTAGAAAAGACTAAAGAAAAATACATTAATATATACCGAGAATTTGTTTATAATTAGCAAAAACGTCAACATATGAAGTGATCAATAATAATGCAGATCCAATTTGTAAGGTCAACACGGTGCCCATGTGGTATCCAGGAACAATATAGTTTATAAATTTTGACTTACTACACTCTGGTGCTCTTCTCATTTTAAGCTAAAAGATGTGGTTTAATAGTTTATAAAGTAAATACATTCTTTTTAAAGATAAATTGAATAAATAATGAACAACTTTGGTCCAATTTTATTTTTGTAACCAACCTGTTTTGGCAAAAAAAAAAAAAAATACACTGAAGTTTCAAAAAAAATTAACGGTAATCCGCATTGGTAATTTTGACTCGGTTGAGTTTTTTTTTCTGACGCAACACATAGAACCCAATTAACTTAAAAGATTACTTTAAATAAATAAAAAATATTGAAATTCGATGGTTTTTGTTTCCAGCTTCAATGAAGTTTGGTACACTTTTATGCACTTTACATTTTACCCTTCTAATCATAATACTTGCTCATTTGACATAAGACTCTTTTCTGATAACATATGGAGCATATTAGACCCTCTTTTACCTGAAATGCCAAACCGATGCGTTCTCCCTGATCATTGAAAGCAGGGCCATCACTATTACCTACAAAATGGCTGGTATAAGCAGTTATTACAGCAAGAAGAAACATAAGCATCATGATGGTAGTAAATCAAAAGGAAAATTAAGTATATGTTCATCTTACAAATTTAACGAGAAACGTAGATTTACCAGGATTAATTGTTGCATCAATCCGAATGCCCAACAGTTCAGCTCCCCAAAAACGGCATGTTTAGTTATCGGGTCAAAAAAAAATGTATATTAAAAAAAAATCCAACACTAACCCAGACACCAATGTCAGTTTAAAGTGTTGTCCTCAAAACAAATCAAATAATCAAATCAAATAATCACCTAATAAGCATATGCATAACTAAACCTAAAGCTAAAAGATTTATACCCAATTAAACTCAAACCAAGACGCACTCTAGGCGAAACAATTCAACACGAAGTGACTATGGACCACCGGGATAATTGGCACTACACCGATTGTTACCCCAGACGATTATTTAATCAACAAACACCAAACTCACGCAAAGTGCCAACTCCTACCCTCCCCATCTAGCGTTCACATTCACCAAACGCAAATATCGGAGGGATGTTACACCATTCACCTATCATTTGCCACAAGTTTGCCGCTGTGTAACATGATAAGAAAAGATTATCCGAAGACTCCATAACATCATCACATAACCTACAAGTCGCCGATGTGTTGATAATCTTTCTTTTCGTTAACCCATCCAACGTAGGCAATCTACCCTGTTCCGCCCTCCACGCCAGTAAATTAGCCTTTTTCAGAACCCACTTGGACCCTAAAAAAGGCGAATACGGTACCGCATTGGCTGCAAATTTGTTTCTGCGAATATGGAACCCACTTAATACTTGTACAACATGGTAATTTAGGACACAACTTATACTTGTTATACCCTTCAAATAAAAAACTGCATCATTTAGGACTGCTAATTAAACTACAGAGGTGAGTTTATTGGTACTAAAAATTTTGTAACATATTTTTTGAAGTTACTATGACATGATTTTTCATGCCACCTAGATAACTAAGACTAATTTTAAAATAAGGATTTCTATCTTCACAATTTAATATTTGACAAAGCAAATAGGTTAATGGCATAAACATGATACTCAAGAAAATGACTTACACACTTTATAGTCTTATGAACCACAAGTTATCAACCATCTGCAGAGAGACTACAATATTAGAAATACATGACAGAACTTCTAAATTTTAAAGATAGCAAAAATGACAGCCAAAACAGCAAGCTTACAAGGGAAAAATTAGTTACCGGTAATCGCATAAGTTAAAGAACGAAAGGGAAATGTGTAGTAAGTTACCGACTTACCGGCATCAAGACCTGCTGAAGAACGAAAGGGAAATGCGTTTCGCTGGCACATTACAGTGCCCTAACACATAAATCAAAACACCCAAAACCTTCATCTTTCTAGAAAACCAAACGAATAATGCTCATCTGAAATGCCAAAAATCGAATCCGAGTATATAAACATCAAATTTAACCTTCATATAAACAAAACATCAAATGTATGTAAAACCTCTGAATTAATTGTAGGCATGTGTAAATCCAAAGATTTAATCGAACTTAGGGCTCGAAAAGAAAGCCCAAATAAATTGTTGGCGCCTGAACCTTAATAAATTCGCGGAGATGTCTTAAGCAAGTATTTCAAGTTGGGCTCCAATGCAACCACATTATACAAAGAAAAACTATTTATTCCACTATCATCAAAAGTTCAATACCCAAATTCCACTGCAAGCACAATTGATAAGCAAAAAATTAAACAAAGAACCATAAACACAATTCAAAACCGTAAAATTGAGATTAGGAAAATACGTACCTTTTTCATGTGGTCATCGACAATCGATCTCGAGTCTACACTATGATTAATAAGAACAGAAAATGGTAAACGAATTGAATTAAACCTAAATTGACAGTACAAGATCAACAATCGGTAATGAAAACGAAGAAAAAATTCATATTCATACCTAACTTTAATTTAGGATCCAAAATCTGCTCTGATGGAAAGGAAAATAGGCGACGATACCTAAATGCGATGTTGCATTCACTGATATAACAATGATGGGAGCTTCAACAGATCAAATTTATGGGTAAGAATTGGTAACGGAGATATTGAAGCAATTGAATGGAAATTGAAAGGGTAGATTGGTTTAGACATTAGCAAAATTGAATGGGGGAATTGAAAGGGGTCGATTGGTCTGCACACAAGGGCAGGGGAAGAAGGGTAGTGATGGAACAATTTTTTAATATTACAAAGGAGGAGGTAGGTAAAATGTCTATATTACCCTCCTAAGTGTCTTAATGTATTATAGATAAACTCTCATGGGATTTAAAGTCTTTACTTCAATTGTTAGGATACCAACGGAGCAAGTCCGGTCCCCGAGCCCCCTAAGGTCCAACCTCTCATTTCAGAATAACCCTACTCTGAGTGAGATTCGAATCTGTGACCTACCAGGGCAGAAACCCCACAAAGTGGGTAAAGCTTCCCACCAATTTCCAATTAAAATCTCATGATTTTGATTGAAAGCGTTGAAGATGATTCCATGTTCCTGGATCATATTGATGAGACTAATTGAATTTTTAAAATTGATGAAAAAATAGATACGCAATAGGAAAAACGAGCATGTAGATTTTAAGATATTTAGACCATGCGTAGTGGGGAGCTTTATATATAAAGCTCCATCTTCCTGATTGGTCCACGTGGCTGCTGAGTCAGCGTGGAGAGAGAAACTGAAAAACAGGTGTAGTGGTGGGGCTTTATTTATAAAGCCCCTGTTTGTGATTGGTTGATTTTTTTTTTAATCTTTTAATTCAAAATAATTAAAATAAAAGACAAATAAATATAAAAAAATTACAAATAATATTAAAAACACAACTAATATTAAAAAAAAATTACAAGTAATATTAAAAAAAGTTACAACTAATATTAATTTTCATCTTCGGATTCTTCATATTCGTCTTCGTCCTCTTCTTCTTCTTCGTCACCTTCTTCTTCTTCTTCTTCGTTTCCTCCTGGGTTTGGAATATACCGAACCGACCACGCTTGTTGGACCAAATCCGCAGCTAACGCGTCATGTACTTCATGGTCGCGAAGTTCATGTGCGTTGAGCACTCTTTCTTGCATATTAGCTTGCGGTGGATCCTGAACGGCTTCCGGTACGTAATTTTGGCATATCGCTTTACCTTCATCTTCTAATATCATATTATGCATGATTATACATGCATACATAGCATCTCGCAGCTTGTCTGTGGTCCATGCACGAGCAGGGTTTCTTATGTAATGCCAACGCTGTTGAAGAACCCCAAAACATCTCTCTATGTCCTTTCGCGCCGCCTCTTGGACCTTTTTAAAGTGTGCCATTTTTTCATCGTACGGGTTACTAAACGTCTTAACGATAATGCTATACCTCGGATATATTCCGTCAGCCAAATAGTATCCATGTGGGTAGTAGTTTCCATTAGCGTAAATGCACGCCTTTGCTGCCCTGCCAGAAATGAAATCCTCAATAATAGGCGACTGCTCAAAAACGTTTAAGTCGTTGCATGAACCCGCAACACCAAAATAGGCCGACCAAACCCAAAGATCGATTGAAGCCACCGCTTAAAGAATAATCGATGGTCCTTTTTGGTCACCACGCGTGTGTTGACCTCGCCAAGCGGTTGGGCAATTATACCACCGCCAGTGACGACAATCAACGCTACCCAGCATTCCTGGTAACCCATGTTCATTCGTATGCACCTCGTAAATTTTTTGTAAGTCGTACCAAGTGGGCCTTCTAAGATAACGGGCTCCGTACAACTTTATTATTCCTAAAACAAATAAATACAAATATATATAAAAAGTAAATACAAACATATATAAAAAATAAATACAAACATATATAAAAAATAAATACAAACATATATAAAAAAAATGATCTACCTTGGCAAAAATACTCCAAAGAATCGCGTGTTGTTTTCTCGGCCATTTTTAAATACTCGTCGTTGATATCCGTCGTGTTGCCGTATGCGAGTATACGCAGTGCCGAGGTACACTTTTGAATAGACGTGAATCCCATCATCCCCCTAGCATCCGCTTTTTGTTTAAAGTACGGAAACGCGCTTTCAAGATCTCTGGATATACGTAGAAATAAACGTTTGCTCATCCGGAAACGACGCCTAAAGATCTTTGGGTCGGGGTAAGTCGGGTTTTCATCAAAGTAATCCTTCATCAATCGAGCATTCGCCGATACACGATCTCGTTCGTAGTATTGCCTAGTTTGTTTTGGAGGTGTAGGCGTACTAGTTTCTTCAAGATACCGCGCCGAAAGCGCTAGCGCACTCGTAATGGCATCTTGCTCCAACTCTTCGTCTGTGGAATAAACCTCGTCGCCTAGAAACTCTCTATAATATTCTCTCGCAATAGATGATGACGCGGGGGAACCCATTTACTTCAAATATTGGTAAATATGTGTTTTGTATATATATATGTGTGTGGAATTCAAATATATGTGTTTTGTATAATATATGTGTGTTGTATTTATATATAAAAAAAATAGCCGTTTGAAACAATAAAAAACGGTCACAAGACCGTTGCCGCCACGTGCCCTTTTTTCATTGGATGGATCAAAGTGTTTCAGGCGTTATTAATATAAAGCCCTTGCCCCTTTTTTGAAAATGGCGGCCCCCTGTTTTGGTGTTGGGGGCGCTATTTTTGTCAAATTTTGAAAAATAAAGCCCCATTACGGGGGGTCTTATACGGAAACAAAACACCTAAAACACTTATGAATGTTCTGTCGGACACAAGAGCAAAATACGTGTTATGTATACACTTAAAACACTATTACAAATATATTATGTGATTTTCACAAATCACAACATATTATTGGTTCTAACATGAACCTATCTCTATGTAAATTTGATAATTAGCTAAAGAAACTTTTGTGTGCATAAAAATTCCTCTTGAGATGAACAGGAGCATATAGCACACAATTTTTGTCTTTATATTCTTGCTAGTGTTTTTAACTGGCTAAGATAAAAACATATGACTATTTATGTGTTTGAAAACATAGTGCAAAGTTTTACCTCAGAGTATCAGAACGTGTCAAAGGATTAGAAGATAGTTGATTGTCGATTTTCGAACGTCTTTAGCATGGCCGGCCCTTAAGGGGTGCGGGGAGGACTCCCGGCCCGGGCCCAATTTCTCGTGGGCACATTGACCCTCCGGCAATCCAAGTTTTCTTAACAGTGATGTCCTTATTTCGATGGATTTTTGTATGTTTGAGCCCCAAAATTGTCAATCAAGTATTAATAAAAGTGAATGGTAGTTTATATAAAACAGAAAGTAAAGAAATGTTAAGAGAGACTAAGAATTCAAGAAGAAAATAAAATGGTTTGAGAAAAAAAATTGTTGGTTTATTAATAAGTGTAGGACTAGAGAAGATGAAATTAAGAGGGTTCATACTTAGTTGTTTTTGCTTTTTACCGGTTGGTTTTGACTTCCTTTTTAACTTTTATTTTTGTTATGAAACAAATTTTTTTTTAATTTCCAAACTTTCACCCATTTATATTTTCATACTTTATGGGATTCGAACTTCTAACCTCCCCCAAGAGGGTTTGTTACCGTTAGACTACAATCTAAGTGGGAAATAAAACTTGATCATCAATTTGATATTATGTCAATCGTAGCTTAAAAAAATAGTTTACATTATTTATTTTGTTAAGGCCTAAAGATAAGGCTAAGGGCACAATTTTTGTAGCTCGGCCCGGGCACCTGAATTTTCAGGACCGGCCCTGGTCTTTAGAGCGGATTATGCTAACCTCTTGGATTGATTCGTCTGCTACGTTATAATTCAAGAAGAGTTGCTTGGTGCTATTATTACGTATGTTTGGTGGATGTTTTGGAGGATTCAAAACTTTATAAGTATACTACCCTGCTAAAGAAAATGTAAAAAATAACAAACGCGAAACCGCCTATATAAACGAGTTAGTCGATCATGATGCTGATTAGTTGAACTGGATAGATTGTTGGGCAACTTTTATAGTTTTATCTTTTTTCTTTATTAAATCTTATTGATTATTGATTCATTTACTAAATGCTCTATGCTTTGTTTATTGCATCTTTATATTTTGTTTTACACTGTGTTCCCGAGTTTCATTTAACGAAAGAAAAGAAGAGATTTGGAAGGATGTGATTTTTTAAACATAAAACCCTCACTTTTCTTTTCCTTTCCTTCCAACTCGGGAACATGCTAGTTAAATAAATATTTCCTTTCCACTCCCTCTCTTTCTCTCCTTAATTCCCTTTCTCTTCTTTTCTTTCGTTTATTAAACTCGGGAACACAACGTTAAAGTACTGCTATATTTTGAATTTTAAATTACTGATTAGGTTATCCTACTTTCATAACCGATTCAACCGGTGAACAAGTAATACACATCTGGTTATTAAATCGGGTGTATTTTTTTTCTAAGGATATATAAACCAAACGGCTATTAGATCAAATCACCAATGGTATCGAAGTGTTGCATTGATGTTTCTCTCTCAAAATAAAAAGATTTTGTCTAGTAAAAAAACAAGTGATATAAATTTTAGACAGGTCCCGTGATTCCAGCCCAGCTGGTTGAGGATGTGAGGGTTTACTTCTTAGGGAGGTTCCCGCACGGGGTCCCGAGTTCGATCTCACCGGTGGCATAAATGCCCCATGTGGGTGTGACCTACGGATGTTTTATTCCAGCTCTGCTTCGGTGGGGTGCCGATTCGAACCCGGATGGCTTGACTTCCGCAAAAAAGGGTTGAAGCAAGCTAATGGGTTTCCAACTGATCTACACCTTCCAAAAAAATATAAATTTTAGACAGGGTTCAGTGGCGAAGCTTGACCCGAAGGTTCGGGGGGTCGGAAGTCATCGGGGGTTCGGAAGTCACTGGTTTTGGGGGGTCGAAAACCAGTTTCGAGGGGTCGAAACCCTATATTTTCAAAATTTTATATACGGATACTATATAATCGGAACTTCTGCGCGAAAATCCGGGGGGGTCGGCCGCCCCTCCCCGCCCCTACAAACCTCCGCCACTGACAGGGTTGGCACACCCCTTGCCATGGGCCATTGTCCCGAATCCTCTATCTAATACCTTATAAGTTATCTTATTGAACTCAAATAAACTCATCTAAATAATAATAAAAATAAACAAAAAACATTAGAAAAAAAGGTATAAACTGTAAAGAGGTGATCAAACAATTTGTTATAAAAAATGATATGAGAGTTTCATGAATAACTGAGATTACAATATATCATTCTAGTATTAAAATGTTGCTTTGTTTATGATCATAACGTTAATCTTCATTAAAAAAAAAATAGTTTATAAAATCTGTTGGGGTTTAAGGGCATTTTTTCAGTTCGTACAAAGCAATTGTCTGAGTTCCGGAACGACTATATTTTTAGAAGTAGCTTAAAAAATATAAATGTAAAGTTGGGCATTTTAGCAAATAAGTAAATGAATAGGAATGAAAGCTGTACTAATTTCGAGAAATCTTTAACGTGCCGTAACAAGCACGGAACCTGTCTCCGGGTACCCCGATTATATTCTTTGGGAATCTTCGAAAATGACTGACAATTTCTTAATTTAGCAACACTTTCAAAAATAAATGACGCTTTCCTTTTTATTTTTTAACTGCAATTTTTTATTACTCCTTTATTTAGGGATGACAATGGGTTGTGTTTGGGACGGGTTTAGGTAATCCCAACTCCATACCTGGTTAGGTATGCATGTCCCAAACCCGGCCAAAAACCCGTCGGGTTTGTGTCGGGTAATTACTCATTGGGTATTGGGTATACCCGTGGGTTTCGGGTAAACCCATTAATTTTTAAAACTTATCCATTGAGTGTATCCGACCAAAAGCCCGACAGATATCTATTAGGTAAATATTAACCAATTACATTTAACATTATTAAATATATATGTAAATGATTACAATGTATAAATAGAAAATAATTAAATCATATAAAAACACTCAAAGACATAGATAACAAATAGTATACACTAATTTTTTATAATTTTTAGCACAAGATGACAATCTAGATGGACAATTAGATATATTATGCATACATATTTAAAAAGATATATTATAAATTATATTGGGTATCTAATCGGGTAAATGGGTAAACGTTATCGGGTAAACGGGTATATCATCAAATCCCAAACCCGTCCCAAACCCGCGAAAAAAATAAAAACTAATCCCATACCCGGACCCATACCCGATTACCCGACCCCAAACCCGTCCCAAATGTGCCGGGTTTACCCATCGGGTTCGGGTTTGATTGCCATCCCTACCTTTATTCTACCATACCTTGTATTTGCAAGGATTTGAACCCACAACCTTACATTTGTAAAGGGGGACACCATACCACTAGACCAAGAGGTCATGGGTAAATGACACTTACCTTGTTTTATATATTTATCTAGTTATATGCGGAGGGCTTTCCATGATAGACAAATCTAATATGATGTCACAAAATGTGTTATGATGGTAGTGATGGTAGAATCAAAATTTATGTACTATAATATGAGAAAACAACAATTTTAATCATGTGAATAAGAATGAAAATGTATATCAAAAAGTGAATGTATGTTTTTTGGATGAGGAAGAGAGGCAGAACTAATCATTGCAGGGTATGATTGAGGCGGCGGTCTTGAAGGTGTAGATTTTTTAGAAACGACTAATTTTAAGTGATAAATGAGTTTTCTATTTAAAAATACACACATATATGTGTGTGTCAATTTTATAAAAACAAATTTGCCCCCAATAAAAATGAGCCCAAGTAATGTAGACTCCTTGACTTGTCCCATAGCCGGTCCTTCATATCACTAACACATTATCAAATACCATGGAATTTTCAAATATAAACTAAGATACTTGTTTCATTTAATTAAATGTAATACCATACTAATGCTTAGAATGACAATAGATAATTGACATGTTAACATGTCTTTTACCTAAAAAAAATGAACATCGTTCATATATATTAAAAAGGGAAGAGATAACGTATAAAGCTTCCTTAACGTGAGAAGCGTAGGAAGGATTTTTAGCCATTAGATGTAAGCGGTGGCATGATGGTAATTATCAACCCTAGTCATGGTCAGCTTAAACTAACCAATGGTAAGTTAGGAAAAAAACATTCAAAACTTTTTTTTTTTTTTTGAGTTCAACAGAGGCTTAACCGAAAAATAATTTACACGATTTCGAATCGATTAAACATTTTGAAATATTACACAATAAAAAAACTAATAAAAAGTCGATTTCATTGAACCAAAAACGTTAGAACAGTGTTTGAATAATAAAAAAAAAAAAAACAGAGGACTGTATACGTAGACGATTAAATGACACAAAAACCCGCTCGTTATATTTGTGAAATACTTTCGGTTGTATTTCAAGAAGAACGATCAAACATAAAAAAAAAGGTTAACATAAGTTGCAGAAGAAAAAAAGAAGTTAGGGATAACAAAGTGTGTTAAACGCACATGTATACTTTCAGACGCACCCTGAAAATAAAAACAAACACACCAACATTAAACAAATGCACCTAGAAAATAAAAACAAACGCACCCTAGTAATAACAATTAACTTTAGACGCACCCTTGAAAAATACACATTAACTTTAAACACAAGCATAAACCAGTGGAGCGCCAAGTTCAAAATAAATCTTTAAATCATGGAACAACAAAAATTTTCAGTTTCTCATGGAACTCCTATGACTTTAAATCAAGGAGAAGCATAATCCCGCCAGAGGATAGTGTTGCAATTTTTCTTGAAAAATACACATTAACTTTAAACGCAAGCATAAACAGAGCATCATAGTTGCAACCTAATAGTTGGAGAACAGAGCATCATAGTTGGAGAACGAGGAAGAAGATCTTCACAGTTCCTAAGTAAAACAACTGTACTAAATTGCAGTAAGTAGGTCTAGGTGTTAGAAGTGGCTCGTTTATATCTTCTTCTTCATTGATTGAGTGCGTTTTGTTTAAGCGCACAGATGATTGGGTGTGTTTTGTTTAAACGCACGTTTGAATTAGTGCGTTTTGTTTAAACGCATGTGTGATTGAGTGTGTTTTGTTTAAACGCACGTTTAAAAATCAATGAACAACCAAACGAACCTTTGTAAAAATCAATAAACATAGTGTGAA
Organism: Ambrosia trifida; assembly: GCA_028751855.1. NCBI lineage: Eukaryota > Viridiplantae > Streptophyta > Magnoliopsida > Asterales > Asteraceae > Ambrosia > Ambrosia trifida. Next base: position 22,713,473 of record CM054127.1, read on the forward strand.
AATGAACCTATATTAACTCCTTTTATTAATTATTGTTATTCTGATAATATTAAAATTGTTGAACCTGCTGTTGATTGTATACATATATTGGTGCAGATGCTTGTGATTGTGTTTAGGCGGATTCGTCGACTGTGCCGGTGCAGCCAATTGTTATGGCGGAGATGATGGAGCTGGCAGAAAAGGGATACTATTATTATGTGGGTCTTTATTATATTCGGATATCTTTTTAACAAAAAGCTTCGTCCGCTTCGTCAATTTCAACCTCCTGTTCTGTTTTTCATCACTTTCTTAAACAGAGTATGAAAGTAGAAAATAGAATTGAGACCTTAAACTCGTGTAAAACAAGGACAGATCGATCAGTGTGATGTGAAAGATTGGATTTGAGAAGGATATGGGATCATACTCAGCAAAATGCAATGTATAGTTTCTTCGGCGTTCATTCCTCTTCTACCGTTTAAAAACGGCAAAGAAGCTTCTATTAGCATGCTTTCATATCGGAGTTACCAAATCATAGGTTATCGAAAGAAAAAGAAAGTCTAATGTCTGATTTGCCCCTGAATTTGACTGTAATTGAGTTTAATTACGTTAACCGTAGTTTGCTTAAGTTGACAGGTGGCAAAATATAATGGTTTCCTACACTTCTCAAATTAGGATACTTTATATCCTATACTTTCTCTTAAAAAATGTGACTTTAAATGAATATGTGATGTTAAAAAAATACCTCTTACCCAATAGGATGGAGCACACATGGTGATGTGGAATTGGGAGATTGAGGGGAATATCACGCCTCTCCCCCTCATCATGTGAGTTCATGAATGTGAAGGATCTCCATTGTAACATCCGGCCCCTCTCACCACCAATATTGTCCGCTTTGCTCTGATGGGTTGCCCATCCAAAGCTCACGGATTTGTTTTTGGTCGCCCCGGTGGAGACTTCCCAGGAGGTCACCCATCCTGATACTACTCCCACCTGAGCACGCTTAACTGTGGAGTTCTCCTCTCATCCACTAGCATTAAGCCCAAAACGCGTTGGTGATTTAAGAGGCTTTGGATTACTTATGAACCAAGGATCTCTCCTGGCCACGGCCGATGTGGGATTTGCCTAGAGTGTCATACAAAGGTCCATGTTAATCTCCCTGAAATCAGTACTGTTACAATCACCCCCCCCCCTTAGGGACTCATCGTCCTCGATGAGGTTTGCCCCACCATCCCGAACGGCACAGGAGTGGCTCTGATACCATTTGTAACATCCGGCCCCTCTCACCACCAATATTGTCCGCTTTGCCCCGATGGGTTGCCCATCCAGAGCTCACGGATTTGTTTTTGGTCGCCCCGGTGGAGACTTCTGTGACACCCGACAAATTCAGGTTAACAACGTTGTCTAAACTAAAGTCTACCTTAGCGAGTCACGCGTATATTATACTTAACTGGGTTAGTTAAGTCGTGTTATGGTTCGGGAACTATCAGTTTAGTATAGAGGATCATTAGATGTTAGTCTAGAGGCTCATTAGATGTCGGTCCTTAACCAAGTGTACAAAGGGTGACGATTCGTAGGATCGTCAGAGCATAGGGAACATACAAGTCTCGAGTCCCGGGAATTAGTGAACGAGTGTGAATATGTTTGATTGCAAGTATTATGTGTTTACAATCATTATGTGACTTGTCGGTATGTGAAAATGTGTTAACATATGTTAAAACGGGGTTTAACGCGCAAAATACACGGAACCAACCCCTATAGGCGATTAGGGGAGGCTAATCGCCTATAGGGTATGCGAGTGGGCCTCATTGGGGGCGATTGGGTGCTAATCGCCTGCCCTAGGGGGCGATTAGACCCTAATTGCATGAAAGGTCATGCGATTAGCAACCCTAATCGCGTGTAACTGCTGCATAATCGCATGGAACGTGCTGGACGACTAAAAACGACTATAAATACCATACTTGACATCCTAAACTTCATATTAGCAACCCTAGTCGTCCCACAACTCGCCCAAACACACACACAACCTCTGGAACACGATTTTGGATCAAAACACAAGATTTCAAGCCTATTACATCAATCTATCACAAATCTAAGGTGTGGTTTTCATTCATACAACCTTTATTAACGTTTTTATTGAATCCCTAATGGTCCAGACCTGTTTTAAAACAAATAAGTCTTCTGAAAATCGTTAATAAGCATTGTTAATCGGATTCTAACTATCATGCATGTTATATGTGTGTTTATGATTAAAAGATAGGGTTTTTATGATTCAAGAAGGATGATTAACATGTTATTAAGGTAGTTACAGATTGATGATGATGGCATGATGATGAAATTTGAGTTATTGTTAATTAGGGTTACGGTTTTGCATGCTAATGTGATGTTTATTGTTATGTGTATTGTCTTTAAGATACATGATTGCATTCAGGGCTGATAGATCGAGGTTAAACGAAGGATTTTGATGGATATATGTTTGATATAGTTGTTTGGTTGATATTTGATGTTTACACACGTTCTGGGATTGATTTGGAGTGTTAAACGCGCAAAAAACCGGAACAGCAATGCTGTAGGCGATTAGCAACCCTAATCGCCTATGCTATTGGCGATTAGGAGGCTAATCGCCTGATATGACACCCTAATCGCCTATAGTATAGGCAATTGGGGGCTAATTGCCTTCGTTGCATGCAATTGTGATCCTAATTGCTAGTTAAGTCCTGAAATGCATGTCTTATGACCTAATTGCTAGTAAATGCATGTCTTATGACCTAATTGCTAGTTAAATGCATGTCTTATGACCTAATTGCCTATAGACTCCTGAAATGCATGTCTTATGACCTAATTGCCTATAGTATAGGCAATTAGCATTCCTAAATGCCTGTTGACTTTCATAATCGCTAGTTGACTTTTCCTAATCGCCTGAACTGCTGCTGGAAGTATATTTTGACATTCCGAGACCCGATTTGACACCTAGGAACATGCTAGGAACCCCGTAACATATCTAATAACTTGGTAACATGTGTTCGGACTTATTTATGTGATAATTGAACTACGTGCTATAACTTGTTGGACTGTAACGTATGTTAAGTGTGATTGCATGATTGTATGTTTGTGAGTGCAAGTATAACGCGGGGAGTCTCGGGTCACCAATGGGATGTCGAGTCTTGTACTTTGGGTTAATTTAACAGTCACGGTGTTTTCAAACGAACTTGGTTATGGTCTGGACATCTAGGGACTAACTAACCTACGGGTTATTAGTCTAAGTACTTGTAACTGTCATATGTTAGGTCGCCGCTTTACGGGGCTAACATAGCTTGCTGATATTATTCGTATATCGAAGTAACGTAACCTAAGGTGAGTTTACGGCCCCTCTTTTAACTGGTTTCACTTTTCGGGGGAGAAAACATGTGTTAAACTTATGTTTTGGTAATAACTGTCATACTATGGGTTTCTATGGTTTACTATACGATCTCTGGAAGTCCCGGGGGAAACCATGAATGTGCGGGTTAGCACAACGGGGAAATGTGAATAGATCTATTGGGAGTGACCAACCCCGCTCGTCGGCTTGGAGGGCCGGGCGAGTGCATATTGTCTCAAACAGGAACTGGTTTACTATTCGGGCACGACATCTGGTTTGCGAGTTAGTAATGGTTTTCCAATCGTAGATGTAACAAAACATACGCCTAGCTAGCGTACATTGGTTTGCAAATTGTTATAGTATGGACAGGTTGAACTTGGTACTGTGATTACAAAACCTGTAAACTCACCAGCATTTTTGTGCTGACGTAAACTTTTACATGTTTTCTCAGGTCGCTAAGGTAGCACAATGGAACTAGGGCGCACGCGTCTGCACGACGTCTAGTTAGGATTGCATGGTTTTCAAACATTGAACATTTGGTTTACTTTTGGATTATGTTTTGAGAATAAGCTTCCGCTGTAATTGGAGATTTAACTATGTTTTTTTGAAATTGCTTATGTTCATTTAGATTTGTTTATTGTGATCGTTGGTTTGGATCCTGGTTTGTCATGCGCCTCGCGGTAAAACTCCGCAAGTGGATTTTGAGGGTGTGACAGATTGGTATCAGAGCCAATGGTTATAGTGAACTAGGACTGCATGTAGAGTCTAGACTATAGCCGAGTCGCACACACTAGACGATCACTTAGTACTAAACATTTTGGTGGATTACGTATGGGCTTGTCGGGGTGTCTCTAAATCATCTGACCTTCCTATGTTACATCATCCGTTCTATCCTAAGTCGGGTTACTTGCTTTCTAGGCAGTGTGGTATATTGGGGTAAATCGTATACTCTTGAGATTTGTCCAAGGCTCGGACATCTCCCTTTCATACTCCAATAGAAACACTTGTCATAAACTACCGTAGCATTACGGTGTATAGCTAAGAGTCTATGTTCGGTGATTTGAACTTCAAACTAGGAGAACACTTGGAGGATCATGTAGAGCGGTTTATCATTTTGGGTGCACACAAAATCATAAACCGAATTGCATGAAAGCCCTAGTGAGCTCTGGGTTTGAATGGATAGTCCTGAGTTGGATCTAGCTTTGATCTTATAAATGCTAGTGGTTACCATTAGCTGCGAAACTAAATTTTCTCGTTCTTTCTGTCAGAATCATGTCTGGAGTACGAGGAGGACGTGGAGGTGGTCGCAATGGTGGGCGTGGTGGTGGTCGCGGTGGTGGTCGTGGTCGTGGAGGTGTAAACCTATCACAAGAAGATCTGAACAACTTGCTACAAGCTGCCTTTCAGTTAGGGCACAATGGTGGTGGTAAGTTGACTTATCCACTTTTGCCTCATTAGTGAACCTTGTTTACATTCTTCGTGGTTTCTCATGCGTTCCTTTTCAGGTGGTCCTGTTAACCCACCCCCACCCATGTGTACCTACAAGATGTTTCGGGACTGTAAGCCCCAGGAATTCTCTGGCACTGAGGATGCGGTGAGCTTGCTCAGGTGGCTGGAAAAGGTGGAGTCAGTGTTTCTGATGTGCAACTGTCTCCCAGAGGATCGGGTCAAGTATGCTGCTGCGTTATTCCAGGATGTTGCTTTGACCTGGTGGAACAACATCACCCAGAATATGGGTATAGGGGAGGCATATGCTATGCCTTGGGAAAATTTTGTTCAACTACTGAAGCGAGAGTACTGTCCAAGGGAAGAAGTTCAGAAGTTGGAACATGAGGTGTGGAACCTCAAGATGACCGGGTCTGAGATTGAAAAGTATTCGGTAAGGCGTAATGAGTTGGCAGTGCTGTGTCCTGATCTGCATGTGCCAGAATACCGGAGGATCGAACACTATATCTCTGGGCTAGTACCAGAGATCGCAGGGTTGGTGGCTGCGGGAAATCATCCTACATACTCAGAGGTGGTCCGATCGGCTCACAGGATGACAAACTTGAAGGTGAATGAGGGTATCTTGCCTGCTAAGGGTTCGACTGTCAAGGCCCCGGAGAATAACAAGCGTAAGTGGGAAAATGAGGGGAAAGGATCTGTGCCAGCACAGCAGGGTAAGAGATTTGATAGCGGGGGTTCTTCTTCTGGTAACAAGCAGGGTGGTTATGCGGGGAAATTACCTAAATGCAACAAGTGTGGGCGTCATCATCAGGGGGACTGCGACCGTAATCGTTGCCATCGTTGTCAGCGACTGGGGCATTTTGCTAAAGACTGTCGGGCGACACTTCCATCGACCCAGGCCCCAATTACTAACTCGGCTCCTACTACTCAAGGAACTACGGGAAGACAGGGATGTTACAACTGTGGAGAGACTGGTCATTACAGGAAGGATTGCCCGAAACTGAAGCAGGGCGGGAACAACGGTAACGGGAACAACGGGGGCGGCGGCAGGAATGCACGTGCCTTCGTCATTGGAGCCGCAGAGGCTAGGCAGGATCCTGACACAGTTACCGGTACGTTCCTTCTCAATAATCGCTCTGCTAGTGTTTTATTTGATTCCGGTGCCGATAAAAGTTTTATATCCATGGAAGTTAGTCGACTGCTAGATGTTGTACCCGTACCATTAGAGGCTAAGTATATAATTGAGTTGGCTGACGGTAAAAAGATTGAGGCTACTTGCATCCTTCGAGAGTGTCAACTAGAGTTGTCGGGTTTGTCGTTCCCCATCGACCTTATGCCAGTACCTTTGGGTAGTTTTGACGTTGTGGTAGGCATGGATTGGTTGTCTTTATATTGCGCGGAGATTGTTTGTTACAACAAGATTATTCGGATTCCTCTCCCTGATGGAGAATTCCTTTCTGTGTACGGTATCAAGGGCGGTGTTCCGCTAAATATCATCTCTAGCATGAAAGCCCTTAAGTATCTTCGAAAGGGTTATTCGGCCGTATTGACACTCTTATCTGTTTCCTCTACCGATGAGAAGAAGATCGACGATATTCCAGTTGTACGCAAGTTTCCTCATGTATTTCCCGATGATTTATCTGGTCTTCCTCCCCATCGTCAGGTTGAGTTCGGTATTGATCTTGTACCAGGGGCTGCTCCTATTGCTCGGGCCCCCTACCGCCTTGCACCTCCCGAGATGCAGGAATTGTCTAGCCAGTTACAGGAACTCTTGGACAAGGGTTTCATCAGACCAAGTTCTTCCCCTTGGGGAGCCCCGATTCTGTTCGTTAAGAAGAAGGATGGAAGTTTTCGATTGTGCGTGGATTATAGAGAATTGAACAAATTGACCATCAAGAACCGTTATCCTCTTCCACGTGTTGATGATCTATTCGACCAACTCCAGGGTTCTAGCTACTACTCTAAGATTGATTTGAGGTCCGGTTATCACCAGTTACGCGTAAGGGAAGCTGACGTTGCAAAGACTGCCTTTCGTACACGTTATGGCCATTTCGAATTATTGGTCATGCCTTTCGGTCTCACAAACGCACCGGCGGTTTTCATGGATTTGATGAACCGCGTTTGCAAACCATATCTTGACAAGTTCGTCATCGTGTTTATTGATGACATCCTGATTTACTCCAAAAACAAGACCGAACACGAGGAACACCTGCGTTTGGTTTTGGAACTTTTGCGACGGGAACAGCTTTACGCTAAGTTCTCAAAGTGTGACTTTTGGTTACGCGAAGTTCAGTTCCTAGGACATGTGGTTAATGAACTAGGAATTCATGTCGATCCAGCTAAGATTGAAGCGATCAAGGACTGGGGAGCACCAAAGACGCCAACTGAGGTGCGGCAATTTCTAGGCCTTGCGGGCTACTATCGTCGTTTCATAATGAGGTTCTCGAAGATCGCTCAACCTCTCACCACTCTTACTCAGAAGGATAGAAAATTCAACTGGGGTGAACCACAAGAGTCGGCATTTCAAGAACTGAAGTCTAAACTTTGTTCTGCTCCTATTTTGTCCTTGCCTGAAGGCCCCGATGATTTCGTTGTTTACTGTGATGCTTCTATTCATGGTCTCGGTTGCGTGTTGATGCAACGCGAGAAAGTGATTGCGTACGCTTCTCGTCAACTCAAGGTGCACGAAAAGAACTACACCACCCATGACTTGGAGTTGGGTGCAGTAATTTTCGCGTTGAAAATTTGGAGACATTACTTGTACGGTACCAAATGCACCATCTACACCGATCACAAGAGTTTTCAACATATTTTCGACCAACAACATTTGAACATACGACAACGTCGTTGGATTGAACTTCTGAATGATTATGATTGCGCCATTAAGTACCATCCTGGCAAGGCGAATGTAGTAGCAGACGCCTTGAGCAGGAAGGAATCAATTAAACCTCGTCGCGTTCGGGCGTTGCAACTCACCATTCATTCCTCTCTACCTGACCAACTCCGTTCTGCCCAGTTAGAAGCTTTGAAGGAGGAAAACCTTAAAGCTGAGACTATGCACGGTGCCGACAAGCACCTCGAGCAAAGGCCTGATGGCCTGCACTACTTCGCAGAACGCATATGGGTTCCTTTATTCGGGGGACTTCGGGAGCTTGTCTTAGATGAGGCTCATATGTCCCGGTATTCTATTCATCCTGGCTCGGATAAGATGTACCAAGATCTGAAGGTGCTTTACTGGTGGCCAAACATGAGGTCGGATATAGCCTCATACGTGAGCAAATGCTTGACCTGTGCCAAGGTCAAGGTGGAATACCAAAAACCGTCGGGTCTCTTGCAACAACCTGAGATTCCGGAGTGGAAGTGGGAACGGATTACAATGGATTTTGTCACGCAACTACCTAAGTCACCGAGCGGGAATGATAAGATATGGGTGATTGTTGACCGATTGACGAAATCAGCCCATTTTCTCGCTATTAAAGAGACCGACACCATGGATCGTTTGGCTCGTCTTTATCTGAAGGAAGTTGTTTCTAAGCACGGGGTGCCAGTTTCTATTATTTCAGATCGTGACTCCCACTTTACTTCTCACTTCTGGAAATCCTTGCACAAAGCTTTGGGTACCTTGCCGGACATGAGTACATCTTATCACCCACAGACTGACGGTCAGAGTGAACGCACGATTCAAACTTTAGAAGACATGCTGCGGGCATGTGTGATCGATTTTGGCAAAGGTTGGGAAGCTCATTTACCGTTAGTAGAATTCTCTTACAACAACAGTTACCACACGAGCATCAAGGTAGCTCCGTTCGAGGCACTGTACGGGCGGAAATGCCGGTCTCCTCTTTGTTGGGCTGAGGTGGGTGAGAGTCAACTCACTGGGCCTGAGCTAGTGTACGAAACTTCGGAAAAGATCGTACAGATTCGTAACCGGTTGGTAGCAGCACGGGATCGGCAAAAGAGTTATGCTGATCAGCATCGCAAGCCATTGGAATTCCAAGTTGATGACAAGGTACTTCTGAAAGTTTCACCGTGGAAGGGCGTCATACGCTTTGGGAAGCGTGGCAAACTCAACCCTCGGTATGTCGGTCCATTTACGATCCTGGAACGGATTGGACCGGTGGCGTATCGTCTTGATTTACCGACGGAGCTCGGCAACGTACATAACGTCTTCCATGTGTCCAACTTAAAGAAGTGTCTGGCTGACGAGTCTCTTATTGTTCCACTGGAAGAGATCAAGGTTGATGACCGTCTTCGGATTGTGGAGGAACCTGTTGAGATTCTTGATTACAAGATTCGTAGCCTACGTCATAGCAAGATTCGCATTGTTAAGGTTCGCTGGAACTCGAACCGGGGACCAGAGTACACTTGGGAACGGGAGGATCAGATGAAGTCTAAGTATCCTCATCTCTTTCCTAAGGAAGCGTTCGAATCGAGATATGTTACCACTACTGCTGAATGAATCTCGGGGCGAGATTCCTTTTAACGTGGGGATGATGTGACAACTCGGGTAAATCTCTCTCTTGGTTTCTATCTTTTGTCTGTTTCTTTTGTTATTCCTTTTGGTACTTGTGCAATTTTCGGGACGAAAATTCTTTTAACGTGGGGATGATGTGACACCCGGCAAATTCAGGTTAACAACGTTGTCTAAACTAAAGTCTACCTTAGCGAGTCACGCGTATATTATACTTAACTGGGTTAGTTAAGTCGTGTTATGGTTCGGGAACTATCAGTTTAGTATAGAGGATCATTAGATGTTAGTCTAGAGGCTCATTAGATGTCGGTCCTTAACCAAGTGTACAAAGGGTGACGATTCGTAGGATCGTCAGAGCATAGGGAACATACAAGTCTCGAGTCCCGGGAATTGGTGAACGAGTGTGAATATGTTTGATTGCAAGTATTATGTGTTTACAATCATTATGTGACTTGTCGGCTTGGTTTAAAAAATGGCGCCTGGGGCGCGCCTGGGGCGTTTGGGGCGCTAGGCGCCGGAAAAATCGCTTTTTTTGACGAAAAGCGCTGGTATACGTGAAGCCCCTGGGGCGGCGCTTTAAGCTAGCGCTTCACTCAGGCGCTTCGGTAGCGCTTCGGCCCATAAATGTTATTTTAGATGTTGTTTTGTATGGCCCAGTAAAAAAAAGGCCCAATAACTAATACTTAAGCCTTTTACCAGCCCAATAACTTCTTTTCTTGTCAAGAAGTAAACCCTAGCTGCCAAAAAAGCTGAATTAGTTTTCTTCCAGCAAAAAAAAAAAAAACGCTGAATCAGATTCTCTTCAACAAAAAAAACGCTGAATCAGTTTTCTTCCAGCAAGGGATCGGCATTTTTCTTCCAGCAAAGCTGAATCAGTTATCTTCCAGTTCCAGGTTCGTTTTTTTTTTCAATTCGTTTTTTTTTTCAATTCGTTTTTTTTTTCAATTCGTTTTTTTTTTCAGTAATCTTCCAGTAGGTTATTGTTTGTTACTTAATTTCTATATTTTCTTCAAAACAAAGATGATTGTTACAAGTTAATAGATAATAAGCACAAACCTCTTAGATAATTTCTATATTTTTAAGTGAATAGAGTTGTGAATCAGACCTTATATGCTATTATGCTTTATGTGATACTTGTTTTGTGTAGAATAATTATGATATAATCATTGATTCTGTTTTTTTTTCAATGTTTAGAATTGAAAATGGCTTCGGGTTCAAACAACACCGCTTCCTCTGTCAAAACCAACTCAACGGACCCAAGTAGAAAATATGGTACCCAAGATCCTACAAACCGATACCATATTTCTTACAACTTCTGCCAAAAAATGTGCAAAGGGGGGGTTTATAGACTGAAACAACACTTAGTGGGAGGTTTTAAGAACGTTATCAATTGTCAAAAGTGCCCGCAGCATGTACGCGAGGAGATGAAGGAGTACATGCTACAAAAAGAAAATGCAAAGGTTGAACATGTTATGAATTCTAGATTTGGAGCTAATGTGATTGATCTTGATGATGAAGAAGAGTTTGATGAAAGAGACGGTAGTAGTAAGACACCTCCATCTAAAAAACCAAGAGTAAAAGGAATTATGAATATGTTCTATAAAACTACTCAAAGTGGGAAACAACAAACCATTAATGAAGTTTGTCGTAAAGAGCTGAGGAACAAAGCGTGTAAGGAGTTAGCAAAATGGTTTTATGATGCGGGCTTGCCTTTCCATGCGGCTAACTATGAAAGTTTTCATAAAGCGATGGAGGCCGTTGGACAATTTGGTCCGGGATTTAAACCACTAAGCATGTACGAGTTGAGGGTTCCTTTACTTCAAAATGAAATAAAAGAAGTCGACACATTAGTTGATGATCACAGGAAAGCATGGGCAATCAAGGGTTGTTCCATTCTATCCGATGGGTGGCGTGATTCGGTTGTTCAAAAGGATATCATTAATTTTGTTGTCAACTCTCCAAAGGGTTCCATCTTTATAAAATCCATTGATGTTTCCAACGTCTCCAAGAATGCTGATTTCTTGTTCAAACTTCTTGATGCAATGGTTGAGGAGGTTGGAGAAAAAAATGTAGTCCAAGTTGTAACGGATAATGCATCGGCTTATGTTAAGGCGGGTAAGAGTTATTTTGCTGTTTTATATGTTTTTTTTGCTGTTTTTTATGTTTTGTTTTGCTGTTTTTTATGTTTTTTTGCTTTTTTTTATGTTTTTTGCTGTTTTATATGTTTTTTGGGCTGTTTTATATGTTTTTTTTGCTGTTTTATATGGTTTTTTTTGCTGATTTTTGTCTATTGTTGCTGTTTTTTATAGGGGAGATGCTAGAAAAGGCTAGAAAACATCTATATTGGACTCCATGCGCGGCACATTGCATAGATCTTATGTTGGAGGATATTGGGAAAAAAATACCTCAAGTGAAAAGTTGTATAAAGCAAGCAATGTTCACAAACGGTTATATCTATAACTTTGTTGGTCTAGTGAACTTGATGAGAAAGTTTACAAATCAGAAGAACTTGCATAGGCCCGCGGTTACAAGATTTGCTACATCGTTCATCACACTTCTACAATTTCACAAGCAAAAGAACAATTTGAGAAAAATGGTTACTTCTCAAGAGTGGATTGATAGCAAGTGGTCCAAGGAACCAAAGGGAAAAAAAGTGGCATCTATCTTGTTAAACGAAACGTTTTGGAGGAACATAACTTACACTCTAAAGTTGACTGCTCCTCTAGTTAGCGTTCTTCGTCTTGTTGATGGTGACAGCAAGCCGGCTATGGGTATAATCTATGAGGCCATGAAAAAAGCTAAAAAAACTATTATAAGTAGTTTTAATGAGAGAGATGAGTTATATGATGATACTTTGGATATTATAGATCATAGATGGGAATGCCAACTTCATCGACCATTGCATGCTGCTGGATATTACCTAAATCCATCCATTTTTTATGATGATCCAGAGGGTATAAAAAAGAATGGAGAAGTTATGTCGGGTTTATATGCTTGCATTACTAGGTTGTCTCCGAGTGAAGAAATTGAAGACTCGATCAATGAGCAACTAACTGCATATAAAAATGCTCAAGGGCTTTTCAGTGTTCCAGCGGCAGTTAGGTTAAGAAAGAAAACGACTCCCGGTAATTAAAAACATATATATTTTTTAGATTTTAATATATATTTGTACACTTATATATATATATATATATATTATGTTTTCTTATTTTTAGCTGAGTGGTGGGAATCATATGGATCGTCGACCCCCGAGTTGCAAGACTTTGCTATACGTGTTCTTAGCCTCACTTGTAGTGCTACAAGTTGCGAAAGAAATTGGGGTGTTTTCCAACACCTTCATACGAAAAAGAGAAATAGGTTGGCACAAGAAAGATTGAATGACCTTGTCTATGTCAAATTTAATCGTTCTATGGAACGCCGACATAAAACAATGACCGCCGACCCAATTATTTTGGATGACATTGATGATGGTAACGAGTGGTTGATGGGGACTATGGAAGATGAAGAACAAGACGATGATTTGGTGTTTCCCGGTGAGGAGTTGACATGGAGTCAAGTGGGTAGAGCTTCGGGGGTACATGAGCGTGTTCATTTAACTAGATCGTCAACTAGAGGAAGGGATGCTAGTGCTAGTGCTAGTACATCAAGAAGGGAGTCAAGGAACAAGGGAAAGCATGCTCTATATGACGAGGATGAGGATGAGCTTGAAGAAGATATTGGATTGAGTGATGTCGGAGGAGATGACTTTGTGGATGATGATGATGATTAGAGAGACCATGTTTAACGTTGTTTTAAGACTTTCAAGTTTGTTTTGACTTTGGATAACTATGTGCTTTAGCTTTTTTATGTTTTGGATATGTTTTTTAAGTATTTAGGGATGTTTTATAATCATGTTTTTGTGTTTATGTTTGGTTACAAGGTAGAATATGTCATATTGACATATATAAATAATTTTTATAATTTTTTTAAATATTAGGTGCTTCGAATACGTGAAGCTCTCGCCTCGCGCTTAAAGCCCCGCGCCTCGGATTTCGGAACCAAAGCGCCTCGGAGCGCCTCGCGCGATTTTAAACCAAGCTTGTCGGTATGTGAAAATGTGTTAACATATGTTAAAACGGGGTTTAACGCGCAAAATACACGGAACCAACCCCTATAGGCGATTAGGGGAGGCTAATCGCCTATAGGGTATGCGAGTGGGCCTCATTGGGGGCGATTGGGTGCTAATCGCCTGCCCTAGGGGGCGATTAGACCCTAATTGCATGAAAGGTCATGCGATTAGCAACCCTAATCGCGTGTAACTGCTGCATAATCGCATGGAACGTGCTGGACGACTAAAAACGACTATAAATACCATAATTGACATCCTAAACTTCATATTAGCAACCCTAGTCGTCCCACAACTCGCCCAAACACACACACACAACCTCTGGAACACGATTTTGGATCAAAACACAAGATTTCAAGCCTATTACATCAATCTATCACAAATCTAAGGTGTGGTTTTCATTCATACAACCTTTATTAACGTTTTTATTGAATCCCTAATGGTCCAGACCTGTTTTAAAACAAATAATTCTTCTGAAAATCGTTAATAAGCATTGTTAATCGGATTCTAACTATCATGCATGTTATATGTGTGTTTATGATTAAAAGATAGGGTTTTTATGATTCAAGAAGGATGATTAACATGTTATTAAGGTAGTTACAGATTGATGATGATGGCATGATGATGAAATCTGAGTTATTGTTAATTAGGGTTACGGTTTTGCATGCTAATGTGATGTTTATTGTTATGTGTATTGTCTTTAAGATACATGATTGCATTCAGGGCTGATAGATCGAGGTTAAACGAAGGATTTTGATGGATATATGTTTGATATAGTTGTTTGGTTGATATTTGATGTTTACACACGTTCTGGGATTGATTTGGAGTGTTAAACGCGCGAAAAACCGGAACAGCAATGCTGTAGGCGATTAGGAGGCTAATCGCCTGATATGACACCCTAATCACCTATAGTATAGGCAATTGGGGGCTAATTGCCTTCGTTGCATGCAATTGTGATCCTAATTGCTAGTTAAGTCCTGAAATGCATGTCTTATGACCTAATTGCTAGTAAATGCATGTCTTATGACCTAATTGCTAGTTAAATGCATGTCTTATGACCTAATTGCTAGTTAAATGTATGTCTTATGACCTAATTGCCTATAGACTCCTGAAATGCTTGTCTTATGACCTAATTGCCTATAGTATAGGCAATTAGCATTCCTAAATGCCTGTTGACTTCCATAATCGCTAGTTGTCTTTTCCTAATCGCCTGAACTGCTGCTGTAAGTATATTTTGACATTCTGAGACCCAATTTGACACCTAGGAACATGCTAGGAACCCCGTAACATATCTAATAACTTTGTAACATGTGTTCGGACTTATTTATGTGATAATTGAACTACGTGCTATAACTTGTTGGACTGTAACGTATGTTAAGTGTGATTGCATGATTGTATGTTTGTGAGTGCAAGTATAACGCGGGGAGTCTCGGGTCTCCAATGGGATGTCGAGTCTTGTACTTTGGGTTAATTTAACAGTCACGGTGTTTTCAAACGAACTTGGTTATGGTCTGGACATCTAGGGACTAACTAACCTACGGGTTATTAGTCTAAGTACTTGTAACTGTCATATGTTAGGTCGCCGCTTTACGGGGCTAACATAGCTTGCTGATATTATTCGTATATCGAAGTAACGCAACCTAAGGTGAGTTTACGGCCCCTCTTTTAACTGGTTTCACTTTTCGGGGGAGAAAACATGTGTTAAACTTATGTTTTGGTAATAACTGTCATACTATGGGTTTCTATGGTTTACTATACGATCTCTGGAAGTCCCGGGGGAAACCATGAATGTGCGGGTTAGCACAACGGGGAAATGTGAATAGATCTATTGGGAGTGACCAACCCCGCTCGTCGGCTTGGAGGGCCGGGCGAGTGCATATTGTCTCAAACAGGAACTGGTTTACTATTCGGGCACGACATCTGGTTTGCGAGTTAGTAATGGTTTTCCAATCGTAGATGTAACAAAACATACGCCTAGCTAGCGTACATTGGTTTGCAAGTTGTTATAGTATGGACAGGTTGAACTTGGTACTGTGATTACAAAACCTGTAAACTCACCAGCATTTTTGTGCTGACGTAAACTTTTACATGTTTTCTCAGGTCGCTAAGGTAGCACAATGGAACTAGGGCGCACGCGTCTGCACGGCGTCTAGTTAGGATTGCATGGTTTTCAAACATTGAACATTTGGTTTACTTTTGGATTATGTTTTGAGAATAAGCTTCCGCTGTAATTGGAGATTTAACTATGTTTTTTTGAAATTGCTTATGTTCATTTAGATTTGTTTATTGTGATCGTTGGTTTGGATCCTGGTTTGTCATGCGCCTCGCGGTAAAACTCCGCAAGTGGATTTTGAGGGTGTGACAACTTCCCAGGAGGTCACCCATCCTGATACTACTCCCACCTGAGCACGCTTAACTGTGGAATTCTCCTCTCATCCACTAGCATTAAGCCCAAAACGCGTTGGTGATTTAAGAGGCTTTGGATTACTTATGAACCAAGGATCTCTCCTGGCCACGGCCGATGTGGGATTTGTCTAGAGTGTCATACAAAGGTCCATGTTAATCTCCCTGAAATCAGTACTGTTACATCCATCCCATTCATCATGCATGTATGCTTAGTAAACAATATATACTATAACAGGACCGACCCTAGAGGTGGGTGAGTTGCACCCATGGCTGACGCCCTCCCGCGCCCCTCCCATCCCCGGTGGATATATGAATCTGTATTTAAAAATATGAAATTGAAAACTCGAAGGTAAGATAGGTAAACTGAAGAGAGATAAGTGAATAAGATCTTGATCTGAAAATTTTGAACGTAGAAGTTATGTATAAGGGCGGAGTACGGTGAAAAACTCGAGAGAACTGATGAAGTAGAGTTGAAAAAAATAGAGAATATTGTCTTTATCCATATCATATCATAGCTAAAGTAGTATTTTATCTCACTTTTCTTTAAACTTGTATGTACCATCACTTTAAAATTTTAAAATAGTTTTACACCGATAAACAACCAAGTATGTGCTCCTTATGAAGATGGGTTGGAATTGGCGGAGCACATCTTCACACCATGCTACATATCCACGATGGTATGCAGTGGCGAAGCTTGACCCGAAGGTTCGGGAGGTCAGAAGTCACCGGGGGGTCGGAAGTCACTAGTTTCGGGGGGGGGGGGGGGTCGAAAACCAGTTTCGGGGGGTCGAAACCCTATATTTTCAAAATTTTCTATACGAATACTATATAATCGGAACTTCTGCGCAAAAATCCGGGGGGGAGGGGTCGGCCGCCCCTCCCCGCCCCTACTATGCTGTGCCACTGATGGTATGGCAAGCCATAAGCTGTTGTAGCAAGATCCCGAACATTTACACCTTTACGGTAAGAGACCTATTAGAGATGTGTTGAACAATCCAGAAAAGTGAAATTCAAAGAGAGCTGATCAATGTCATTATTATAATCAGATGTTAGTGTATATAGAAAGCAAGGAATGAAGCAGCCTTTTCGGACAAGAGGGGGTATGGGGCATATTTGGAAGCTATACAATCACTTGGATATTTGTGGCTAAAAAGTAGATCGAAACTCAAGAATCTTCAATGGTTGGAATGGTCTCAATTTAACTTTATGCAAATTTTGCAATAGAGAAGGTTCCTTTTTATGGGTTGGTTGTAAGTTCGTTGTACCGGTATGGTTGTGGGTCGTATCTCCCACACGTCCATAGGCGGGACAAGATGCCTCTTGGTGTTTTTACCTAAGATATTGTTTGTAGATTGTATGGACTTCGATAAGCAAATCAAGATCATTGGCACCGCTTGGTTGGCCACGACATTGGTTGGAGAGGTTGTTGTAGATGGTATTAACGGAGGTGCATTTTTTTTCACATTTCTCTTCACTTACCGAAAATGGAATCTACATTTGTGGAAATGTGACGTCCCATTAGCGTGTAAAAGGCATGGCGAGCACGATTCCAGAAATGGTTCATCTTTTATGGTCATTAACTAATAAACACTAAACGAGCCGAGCCTGAGCAAAGCTTGAGCTTGAGAAACTACCAACGAGCCGAGCTCGGGCTCTTATAAGTTAATCGAGCTCGGCTCCACTTGTTTTCATCCCTACTTTTAAGTTTTAATGGAAATGTTATTGAAATAAATGGGTGATACATGAATCATGATACATGAGAGAAAGAAGGCATAACACACCAGCAGTATAGCACTTGACCAATCAATGATTTCGTTTTAGCATAAATTTTAAATGTATATCACATTATGATAAATATCTGATTCGCAATTTTTTTCTTAGTAATAACCTATTTTATAAATGTTCGATGATTTGTAGACGTGTAAAGTAGAGGTATGACTGTGAGACACGATATTATAAGGTATGCTTATGTTGTACAAGGGACCCTCAATTTCTTGGAGTACTAGCCTACAACGTATGTTTGGTCATTGTCTACTTCACACTTCATTCCCTAAAACTTTTCCTGGTACATTCTAAAGTAACCAAAAACCTTTTTACGGAGCTTCAAACATTGAAAACTAATGTAATGAAAGGCTAACAATGACTGATTTAAGTTTAAGGAGGGTGAGACGGCCTCCGAATGAGAGTTTATTTTTCTTTCCTTGTGTTAAGATTATCTTTGAATCTCTCCACAATCGGCATCCAATTCCTTGATAATTCCATTTTTGCATCAGTCGACAAACGTAAATATAAAAACGAGAATGAGGCAGCTTTATAAAAACGAGAAACATATAAGAATCTTGAAAGGCTGATCATGTTAATCAATGACTAGCTCAACTATAAACTTACATTATTTGAAGACAATACTATGGCTGGAAGGATGTCATTATGTTTATGTTAGAATTCTTACAGTAAATTGGAGCGAATGACGATTCTGCAAACAAAAGAAACAGAAAGAAACGAAATAGTTAATAGAACCGGGCTTGTGTTTGACACAATTCCCTTAAACAGATTCGTCGTCTGTTCCATGGGTACACCGGTTCAACAGTGACGGTGCACTGCGGACTATCCCACTTGCCTGAAAAGAAACCGGAACTGGACTGCCTCTGAAAATTGTTACTGCAGCAAAACAAATGTGAAAGTGTATGTTTCTGTTGTGAGTTGTGTGTCTTGTTCTGCACATAGGTCTGTCTTATATACTTGAACAACCAAGACTGTTGGAAGCTATTCAGACTCGAATTAATCACGCGAATTAATCACCATCATTATGATGTTAATTGCTGATGATAATCAAGAGTTGCAACTGTTGGAAGCTGAAGGCAAAGAGTTTTTCTAGAATAATCAGCTACATTATGCAAAAATTAAAACAGATATCAAAAACCAGTCTCGCACGGACCCGGGTTTTTTCGAGCTGCATTCGTGTCCGCAGGTCGTGCGAGCGTCGCGTTGGTTCAAGGATTTTTCCGAGCCAGAACCCATTTTTGCGCTCCCCCTGCGCGCGGGTAGGAGCCAGAGGATAATGTAACTTTAACATTTTAATTCTTCCATTCAAACTTTACCTTATAAAGTCTTCTAATTTCCATCTTCCCACCAATGTGGGACACACGCAACTCACATAACCAACTCACATTCACTTCTATAATATCCAACAATCCTCCACATGAATGTGAGTTATTCTCAGAAACAATCTCGTTCCGATTAAATTTCAACAGTTGAGTTTTGCATACGATAGGTAGGTGTGACCCTTTGAACCTTCACTTATGAAACGCACTTAGCCTACTGGCTCTGAGTAGAACGCGATGTCTTTGAACTCGTCTGCCGTTTGTGTAGACGACAATACGCTTCACACAAAACTCTCCCTGACAACGTCAAGTCCTCATAGTTGTGTCCGTTATGGTCATGGACACGTGCCTGGTTCTGCGAGAGCTATTAAGTATTGTGCCCCAACAATACCCTTCGAAGCGACCCCACTTCTCTCTCACATAGGTGATCTACTGGGACTGGTTACCTCAGTCAAATCATTAAAAGCCATAAGCTTAACCTCAACCTTGTCACTTTTAGGAATGGACTAGGAAGCTTATTAAATTTATAGTAGGCTCCCTTTTTCAAAACGTGGGTTTCCAACAACTCTCCCCCCACAGTGACCTTCGCCAGTTCATACAATTAGGTTGTCCTATTGAACTCAGATCTTGGGATCTCCAGTCAGCTGAGTTAGGTTTCCTTCGCATAAACCTAGCCTTTCATGGGCTTTAGTCCCATTCCCATTGACGACTTCTGAACTAACTCTCTGCTTAAGCCTTTTGTTAGCGGATCTGCGATGTTATCCTTTGACTTCACATAGTCAACAGTGATAACTCCTGTAGAGATTAGTTGTCGTACCGTATTATGCCTACGTCTTATATGCCTGTTCTTACCGTTATAAATTGTGCTATGAGCTCTGCCAATTGCCGATTGGCTATCACAATGTATGCATATGGCCGATGCCGGCTTCGGCCACCTTGGTATATCCTCAACAAATTGACGTAGCCATTCTGCCTCTTCACCTGCCTTATCTAAAGCGATGAATTCCGATTCCATTGTGGATCTAGCAATAACAGTTTGCTTAGATGATTTCCACGATATTGCTGCACCACCAAGTGTGAATACATACCCACTTGTCGCTCTGGAATCATTCGTGTCAGATATCCAATTTGCATCACAGTAACCTTCAATAACTGTTGGATGTCTACTATAATGCAGCCCATACTCTCGTGTGTATCTCAAGTACCGATGCACCCGTGTCATGCAACCCCAATGAGTTAAACTTGGGTTGCTCGTGTATCTACTTAGCTTGCTTACAGCATATGCTAAGTCTGGTCTGGTACAACTCATCAGATACATTAAGCTGCCAATAATTCTTGAGTACTCTAATTGGTTAACAGGCTCACCTCGATTTTTAGCTAGATGTTGACTAGTGTCAATGGGAGTTCTAGCCACATTAGAGTCATTTGCATTGAACTTCTCAAGAATTTTGTCCACATAGTGAGACTGACTTATCACAAGTCCATTCTGGGTTCGTGTGATTTGTACTCCCAGAATCACATCAGCTAATCCCATATCTTTCATGTCAAACCTTTCTCTCAGGACGTCCTTTGTAGATTTTATTATTTTCTCATTACTACCAGTAATGAGCATGTCATCCACATACAAACATAAGATGACATATCCATCTGGTGTGTCTTTCATATACACACATTTGTCACATTCGTTGATTTTGAACCCAGAATCAAGCATGACATGATCAAACTTTTGATGCCATTGTTTTGGAGCTTGCTTCAAACCATATAAAGATTTTACAAGCTTGCATACTTTCTTTTCTTGTCCCTTGGCTATGAAGCCCTCGGGCTGTTCCATGTAAATCTCCTCCTCTAGATTTCCATTCAAGAAAGCCCTTTTCACATTCATTTGGTGAACTTCCAAATTTCTAATGGCTGCAATGGCAAGTACCATCCTGATGGATGTTATTCGCGTGACAGGCGAATATGTGTCAAAATAATCCAAGCCTTCTCGCTGTTTATATCCTTTGATCACCAACCTTGCCTTATACTTATCAATGGTGCCATCTGGTTTCATCTTCTTCTAGAAGATCCATCGATATCCTAGTGGTTTACATCCCACAGGAAGATCCACTAACTCCCAAGTGTGATTTTGTAAAATAGAATCTATTTCACATTTTATGGCCTCCTTCCACTGAGGTCCATCCGAGGAATTTACCGCTTCTTGGTAAGTTTGCGGTTCCTCCTCGACCACATAGGTGAGGAAATCTAGACCAAAGGATTTTTCAGTCCTTTGTCTTTTACTCCTTCGGATTTCACTTTCATCTTTTTGAGGTTCATCATTTGCAACCTCTTCTCTTGAAACACCTTCCCTAGCCGAATTTGATGGGCCCGGTTCATCCTCTAGAACACTATCATCAATTGGGCCTTGTGAACCCAACTTAGGCCTATCCAAGCATGGGAATATATGCTCGAACCACGAAGCATCCTTAGATTCCAATATAGTGCCGTTAGATACTCCAGGATTCTTCGAGTCATGTACAAGAAAGCGAAGTGGGCCACCAAAACGAGTGTATCCAATGAGCACACAATCTACAGTTTTGGGTCCTATCACAAGACGCTTTGGTGGTGTCACTACCACCTTAGCTAGGCATCCCCACACTCGCAAGTGATTATATGATGGTTTGACTCCTGTCAATAATTCATATGGTGTTACATCCTTCTTTTTACGGGGAATGAAATTTAGAATGAAATTTGCTGATAACAGCGCTTCCCCCCACATGTCCTCGCTCACCCCAGAGCTTATCAACATGGCATTCATCATTTCTTTCAACGTTCTATTTTTATGTTCTGCTATGCCATTTGATTGTGTTGAGTAAGGAGGTGTGAGTTCATGTATGATTCCACTTTTTGCACAAAGATCAGCAAAAGGTGAAACATATCCACCACCTCTATCACTCCTCACCTTTTTTATTTTTCGGTTAAGTTGATTTTCAACTTCGGCTTTGAACACAACAAATTTGTCAATAGCCTCGTCCTTACTCTTAAGTAAGTACACATAGCAAAATCGTGTGCTATCATCAATAAATGTTATGAAATACTTGTTCCCACCTCTAGTAGGAATAGCTTTCAAATCACACAAATCTGTGTGGATCAAATCAAGAGGACCGGTGGTTCGTTCAACCTTTTTGAATGACGTTCGTGTTTGTTTTGCCTCGACACAAGTTTCACATTTATGGTTTGAGTCAATATCACATTTTGGTATGCTATTCAATTTAATTAAATGTCGAATGGAATTAAAATTCACATGACCTAGTCTACCATGCCAAACATTAGAAGACTCAAGCAAGTAAGCAGAATTATCGTTATTCATTTCATTCATCACAGTTACATTTAACTTAAACATACCATTAAGGGCATAGTCCTTACTAGGGCTGTACACGAGCCGAGCCGAGCCGAGCCAGGCTGAGCTCGAGCTCGAGCTCGATTACAAAACGAGCCAGCTCGGCTCGGCTTGTTTTTCTAGTCGAGCTGAAAAGTCGAGCTCGAGCTCGGCTCGTAAATGTTCGAGCCGAGCTCGAGCTGGCTCGAGCCAGCTCGTTATTTTTTTTATTATTTTAATTTTTTTTCAAATATTTATAAAATAAAGAGAGAATTACACAGATTGTCTTTTAGTTATACATCAAATTGCATCTTATATCCTTTATGGAAATTTTTCACTCCTTATGTCCTTTGTTTTATACACTTGTTACACCCTATGTGTTGATGCGTTTTGCGACTAAGGATTGGATATACATAATTAACACATGTTAGTGATGGCCGAAGGTGTATCAGATGGGGCGAATGTAGAAATGTATGGGCAAAGGTAGACAAGAATGGGCGAAGGTAGTTGATAAAGGGACGAAGGAAGACTGGATTTGACTGGAAGACACATTCGACCACCTGATGTGGGCGAATGTGGAAAACACTCACATTCGACCAGAAGAAACGGGCGAATGTGCAGTGCCTATATATAGTTTTTGTGTTTTTGATAATGCAAGAGAGTTGTCATTTGTGTCCAGGTTCAGATCAGGTTCAGAGGTGTTTTTGAAAGATTATTAGTGTGTTCTAGATTAACATAAACTGATTGTATATGCTTTTTGAATGAAGTTAATCTATGAAATGATATTGAAAATGATCTTGATTGTGTCGTGATTTGTGTTTTATCAATTTGTTCAGAACTAGGGTTTCCGCACCTAGTTTTGTGACTTGTATGATCGTATAATCCTGTTTTAGCTAAAATCCAACGCTCACAAAGTGGTATCAGAGCATAGAGGATCATACAACAACAAATTTGATAAGATCAGAGCTGATTTGGACATGTTTTTGACATAAAATCATCTGTTTCTACATAAACATTGTTTCTAAGAGTTTTTGATCGATTTAAAGGTGAATTTGTGGTCGAATTCAAGTTTTCCAAGACTTAAAGTTGTTCCAAATCAATTCCGAAACATAACCTGATTGAGATCATTCAAATCCATGAACTTTTGAAAATCTGAGATCTGAATAACCGTTTTTCAAAAATGAGATCTGACTGTTTTGGGCGAACCTGGAACCTGAACTGAGTGTTGTGGTCGAAAGTGATAAAAAGTGGGCGAACCTGAGTATTGAGTGGACGAACCTGGAATTTTCTTGTTGAATTTTTCACTTTCGGGTAGAATTTCCACATTCGACCGTTCTTGTTTTGGACGAAAGTGGAAAGTCTGTTAGTTTGATTTACATTCTGGTCAAATCTACCTTTGGGTGTTCCTGTTTGGACGAAAGTAGAACCAAAAGGGACGAAAGTGAGAAAGTTTGGACGAACATAGGAGTATTTGGACGAACCTACTGAATTTCGGGTGAACTTAGGATTTTTGCTGAAAAATTTTTCTAAGTGTTGAGATTTTCAGATTGTGATCATGTGGCGTTTTCAAACTACTCCGGGATCAGCAACAACACAACCACAATAGCAGACGATGGACCCATGGACAGTGGCAGCGCAAAAGACGAACACACAGTCTTCACAACCACATAACTACATGACAACAACGAGCACGATGCCTCAAAGTGTAGCACATCCGGCACTACAATCTGATTACTGGGGAGTAGCTGCAGCGGCGGTAAATACTCAAACCACTAATGCTATTTCTACTTTGATTAAGGATTTGTCTACAGGTAGTGGAACTCGGCCACCGAAGCTCATGGATATGCAAGAGTATAATCAGTGGCACACCATGTTCAAGATCCATTTGGAAGGCATGGGAGTTGAAGGAGCTGAGGCATGGAGCATGATTGTCAAAGGATACACAGCACCAATTCTGGAGAATACAGGTGAGATGATTCCTTTGGAAAGCCTAACTGAGGACGAAAAGAAGAAATATGTGGTGGAGAAGAAGGCGTTCTCTCAACTGACACAGGCAATCACAAGTGACCTGTTGCATCAGTTTGGGACATGTACTACGTCAAAGCAGCTTTGGGATAAGCTGAAGAGGAAGCATGATGGTAATGAGAAGACCAGGAGTCTGAGAATGGAGGAATTAGTCAAAGAGTTTGAGAATTTTTCTTTTATTAATAATGAAACTCTAAAAGAACTAACTCCGAGATATATGCATTTATTGTCTGAATTGTCTAGTTATGGTGTACAGATTCCAATGACTAAGCAGGTGGATAAGTTTGCAGATGCTTTACCACCACAATGGGATCAGCATGTGGAGGTACTCAGAGAGAAGGATGCTTATCAATTCTGGACCATTTCAGAGTTTATCGAAAAGCTGGAGAACAAAGAGTTGGAGGATAGGAGGAAAGCGAGAAGGTCACAGATTCCTCAGAATCCCAGTTTGTATTTTGGAGGCACTTCAGTTCCAGCTGGAAACTCGAGCTCTGGAAGCGTTGCACCACATGTTGCATGTATTTCTAATGTCATGGAAACATCAAAACCAACCACCAACTACACACCACCACAATACAATTCCTACTCACAACCATCATACACACCACCACAATATAATTCCTACATTTCACCAATCTCTCCAATGCAACAAGCAAGTTTTTACACCGCTAACCAATCACAACAACCAGTAAACCAAGTTACTCAACATAAACAACAACCGGTGGTTTTGGATACATCTAACTTGGGAAATGTGACTGTGGAGGTTGCTCAGCAATACATTGCATTAGTCTCAGCAATGGTTTCATCCTACAATGGGTTGGTTGCTAGTCAGATTGGGAACAACAACTTAACCAACGAAGACTACGCACAGATAGACAAGGAAGAGATGGAACTCATTGACATTCAATGGGCTTTTGCAAGTATAATGAGAAGAGCAACAGAGTTCATCGAGAAAACTGGAAGAACTGATTTGGCAACTTCTCCCAACACAACCTATGGATTCAACAAGGAGAAGGTTACGTGTTTTAATTGTGGAGAAAAAGGACACTTCAAAAGGGAATGCACCCAGCCACCTAAACAAGGTAATCGAAACCCTTTCAATGCAAATTACCAGAACCGTCAACAAAACCAAGTTTCTTACCAAAATAACAACAATTACCAAAACCGAAACTTTAACAACCAAAACAGACAACCAAACACTCAAAACCAGATTCAAAACCAATCTCCTAATCACACAAACCGAACAGTTGTACCTATCACTACACCTAATGAGACTCAACAGAATGCGAGTCAGAACCAAGCTTTGGTGACTCAACAGGATGAGAGGTTTGACTGGTCGGGTATGCAAATAGGAGTTGAGGAAGTGACTACTGGTGGGAATGTGGCTTGTGTTGCTTATCAGGTTGATATGGAAGAGTCGGTGGCAGTTGATGAGAAGAAAGAAACTGAGGAGAGTGAAAGTGATGATTCTGAGACTGAGATGGAAGTGGAGAGTGAACCTGTTGAGGTTAAGGCTGAGGAAAAGAGTTCTGGAATGGTGATTGATTCAGTTTCTGATGTTCCTGAAGAGTGTAGATCAGTTTATTCAGATTCTGAGAGCGAATCAGACACAGAGGCAAGTGTTGATTCTTTAGATGATGATATTGATCAGTTGCTGGCAGAAGCTGACTTTTTGATGACGAGGAAGTCGTGCATAGCTGATGATGCTTTCACCAAGATCGACTATTCCAAGTTTTTCACTGGAAAGGAAGCTCATTTTGCGTTGATGGCTATGACTGAACCGCCAAAACCTGTAAGTTCTGAATCTAGCACTGATGTTATGAGTGATAAATATTGTGGAACATGTGATAGATTGACTGAGGAGAATAAACAACTCCGAATTTCACGAGATAGTGCTATCTTGAACTGTCAATCTACTCGCAAAGAGTTGAATGCTTTCAACAAAGTATTAGATGGCTATAAAAAGGACATTTCCGACTTGAAAAATACTTTGTCATTGAAACAATTGGCCATAAATAACTATATCAATGAAATTGAAAACACCAAGTTGGAAATGGCAGCCATAAAATGCTTTGCTGAAAAGGTAAACAAAAAGCTGGAAAGTTATAAGAATGTTGCTTATGTAGTAGATCATATCATTGATGATAACACCACCAATTACAAGTCTGTACCATCTCCGGTTCTTTTTGAAAATCATAACTATCACCAAGTTATACCGGAGAGTTCGGTAAAATCAGACTCATCATCGGAAAAGGAATCTAATACCTCGAGTATTGGTGATCCATATTCCGATGTGAGACCGATTTTGGGCTTGAACAATGAGGGTGTTTATGCTGAGAGTGATAATTCAGACTCAGAAAATGATGATACTGGTAGTGATCAATCTGTTAATGAATGTGAGATTCCAAAAGAAAATCACATCATTACTACTGAACCAGTGTCACCATCTGATCATGTTCATCCGATGGCAAATGCTAATCGTGATAAAAAGTCTGAAAAGATTGATGTTAAGAAAGATAATGATGTTAAGAATGTGGTCAAAAAGAATGAGCTGAATGAACAAAGTGATAAACCGGTTAAAGTGTTTTATCGGATGGAAGGATCCGATAAAATCATTTCTGATGAGGAATTTCCGATCAAAAACGTTAACTATTCTAAACTTGATAAAATCTGGCAAGAAAGCACAATATGGTTTCCAAAACATGAGAGAACCAATGAAATTCCACCAGAAATCTTAAAGAAATTGTTTTCAGAAGTTCCTCAAGAACCAAAAATCCATGTCACTGAGTTCATTCGACCAAATGATAAAGCAAATGGTTTTCATGAGCCTTCTTACTCGAAAGGACCACTTCCTGAGAGTTTAAGAAATCAACAGTATAATGATCAATTTCCTGTTAAATCATTTGCTTCACCAAATGCTCATTATGTGTTTGAGGAATATAGAAAATGCTTTAAATGTGGAGAACGCGGGCATTTACTTGCTCAGTGTCCATATGTGAGGCATAAAAGACATGAAGTTGAGGTTAGGAATTCCATGAGAAAGCCGATTGATCATTATGTCCCACCACATAGACGGGCTGTTCCTCAACAACAACAATTTTATAATCAAAACAATTTTCAAATGAGGAACAACCGTTCATTTCAATATGATCGAAGGAATCGGATTGCAATGGAACAATCTTGGAGAAAACCTGTGGTGAACACAACAGCTGATAGACAAAAGGTTCCACAAAAACCAATTGTCAAGTCAAATGTTGGACCTAAGTCTGTTAATTCAGATAAGGTTGCTAAGAAAGTTACTTTTAGTAACAATGTTCAGAAACCAATTGAGAAACCAAAATCTCAAATTCGTATTCTCAAAAGGTCTGAACAATCTTGGACACCTAATGGTACTCCAGGAGCTTCTACTTCGAAGGTGAATGAGAAAAATGAAAGAGTTTTGAAAAATCAGAAATCGATTGATTCAAAACAAAAAGTTGTTGAAAAAGTCAATGAGAATGTTTCTTTGAAATCTGATGTTCAAAGGCCCAAGACTCAGGCTTGGGTCCCCCGAAAGAACTAAAAGTTTACTTTTTGTGTGTAGGGAGCTTCAACTGGCCCTATTAGCAGTCTCTGGATTGTTGATAGTGGAGCTTCAGGCCACATGACGGGGGATTTGGCGTTGCTGTTTGATGTGAAGAATATTAATGGAGGATATGTCGCGTTCGCGGGTAATAAAGGAGGATATATTACGATGGAAGGAAGCGTGAGTAATGGGATTGTGACTTTCGAGCGGATTTCTTATGTCAAGCAGATCGACTATAATCTGTTGAGCGTCAGTCAAATATGCGATAAACAATTTTCTGTGCATTTTGATGACAAATCCTGCTATATTCTCAAACCGGGCTTCAAAATTCCAAAGGAGTGGGTTATGTTGATGGCACCTCGAGTCAACAATCTTTATATTCTTGATATGTCCAAGGCGATGACATCACAGGGGCAGATAACATGCTTTCTATCCAAGGCGACCGAAAAAGAATCGATAATGTGGCACCGCAGAATGGGGCACATTCATCTGAGGAAAATGAATCAGCTAGTGAGAAATGGACTTGTCGATGGAGTAAACGTGAAACATTTCCATCTAAACGACAAGTGTGTAAGCTGCATGAAAGGCAAACAACACAAACAATCCCATAAAGTGAAGAAAGTTAACTATGTTGAGATGCCGCTTGAGCGATTGCACATGGACCTTTTTGGACCGGTCAAGCGCAAAAGTCATCTTGGAGAGCTTTATTGTTTAGTCGTCACTGATGACTATTCACGATTTTCATGGGTGATGTGTTTGAAGAACAAAAGCGACACCTTTACCAATTTACAAGTTCTGTTCACTCGACTGGAGAATATCTACAATTTGAAGATAAAAAGGATCAGGAGTGACAACGGGACGGAGTTCAAAAATGCAAAGATGGATGAACTTTGTGAAAGCAAAGGGATTCATCATGAATACTCAGCTCCGTATACCCCGCAACAGAACGGTGTTGCTGAAAGAAAGAATAGGACTCTAATTGAGGCTGCTAGAACAATGCTCGCTGACTCAAATCTTCCAGTAATGTTCTGGAATGAGGCGATTTATGCAGCAAATTATACATTAAATCGGGTTCTAACAGTGAAGAAGTTTGGAAAAACATCTTATGAACTGTTACACCGACGAAAGCCCAATTTAGAGTATCTAGAACCATTTGGGGCGCCATGCACGATGTTGAATCCAAGCGAGAAGTTTAGTCCTAAAGCTGAGGAGGGATATTTTGTTGGATATGCAACCCCGCTCAAACGGGTATTCAACAAGCGAACTCGTCAAGTGGAGGATTGGGCTAATGTGGAAGTTCAACGATACACTCAAAATTTGCAAGGCACGGGCCCTGATTGGATGTTTGATTACAAAGATTTCTTTGAATCATTCAACCTAGATAGCCTGGTTGAAGAAGCTGTTATCAGATTACTTTACGAGTGTGAAAATGCGGCAACTTCACCGTTGATGCGTCCAATCACCGTAAACCCCCCATCAGCTTCTAATGATACCAGTGCTCCTACACAAGAAGAAGAGATGTTTCAAGAAGCTTCAACTTCACTAGACACTTCAGAATCTGAAGATGAACAATTTGAAGAAGCTGTTCTTGAACATGCAGAAGATTTAGAAGAGCAAACTGTGAACCCAACTCCAACAACAGATGTTGCTTCATCGTCTAACACGGGTCATGATCAGGATGCTGTAGAGAATTTGACTGCTCAGACGGGAGTGATTGTACCTGTTAATCCGGAATCTCGGATTCATCGTATTCACCCGCTGGAGCAAGTTATCGGTGATCCTGGTAGTGGAGTGATGACCAGAGGGCAGCTAAAAAGCGTTAATTCACCAGAGAGTTTTGGTGCTTTAGCATTGTATGCCAAAATTCAGAAATCTGGTAGTCAAAATGATTGGTCGTTTGCATGTTATGTGTCGCAGGTAGAGCCAAGGACTTACAAAGACGCTTTGAATGAAGATGCTTGGGTTGAGGCAATGCAGGAGGAGTTATTGCAATTCCAGAAATTGGGAGTCTGGACGCTCACAGATTTGCCGCCAGGAAGAAAGAAAATAGGCACTAAGTGGGTGTTTAAGTGCAAAAAGGATGATCGTGGAGTTATTGTTCGCAACAAAGCCAGATTGGTTGTGCAGGGTTTCCATCAAATCGAAGGAATTGATTACAACGAAATTTATGCACCAGTAGCACGAATTGAAGCTATTCGGATGTTCCTTGCGTTTGCTTCATATAAGAAATTCAAAGTCTATCAAATGGACGTCAAGAGCGCATTTTTGTACGGAAAAGTCAAGGAGGAGGTTTATGTCGGGCAGCCACCAGGCTTTGAGGACCCAATCCACCGGGACAAGGTCTACGTGCTGAACAAAGCTTTATATGGTTTGCACCAGGCTCCAAGACAGTGGTACGAGGAGCTAAGTACATACCTCATCTCCAAAGGATTCAAGCGCGGCCTCGTCGATTGCACCCTCTTTACGAAGAAGACGGGAGATGACTTGCTTCTAGTACAGATTTACGTTGATGATATTATATTTGGTTCAACTAACGAACTTTTGTGCAGGGAATTTGAAACTGTTATGCAGGAGAAGTTCGAAATGAGCGCTATGGGGGAAATGCAGTTTTTCCTCGGCTTACAGGTGGATCAAAGACCCGACGGGATCTTCATTCACCAGACGAAATACGTAGTCGACATCTTGAGCCGATTCCAGATGGAGGACTCTAAGCCGATGGATACCCCGATTCAACCCAATCACGGGATTGGAGTGGACGTTAAGGGGGAGCTGACAGACCCATTTACATACAGAGCAATCATCGGATCTCTGATGTATTTGACAGCGTCCCGACCAGATATTATGTATGCAACGTGTCTTTGTGCTCGCTATCAATCGAAGCCGAAACAAAGTCATCTGACGGCGGTCAAGCGTATCCTTAGATATCTGAAGGGTTGTCCATCAAAAGGACTTTGGTACCCTAATGATGATGATTTTGATTTTATTGCTTTTAGTGATGCAGATTGGGGCGGCTGTGACAAAGACAGCAAATCAACAACAGCAGGTTGTCAGTTTTTAGGGAGCAGGTTAATTACCTGGCAATGCAAGAAACAGACTTCCGTCGCACTGTCTACATGTGAAGCCGAGTACATTTCAGCCTCGAGTTGCTGTTCGCAAGTGCTCTGGATCCAACAACAGATGGTCGATTACGGTTTGCAGTTTCTTAAAACCCCTATACACTGTGACAACGAAGCCGCAATTGCATTAACTAAAAATACTGAAAATCATTCTAAAGCTAAACATATCCGGATTAAATATCATTTTATCCGTGATTGTTACGCTAAGGAATTGATTGACATGGTCAAAATCCATACTGACTACCAACGTGCAGATTTGTTTACAAAAGCTTTTGACAGATCCCGCTTTGAATATCTTTTGAAAGTAAACAATATAAAGGAAAAACAGGACTAATCGGCTCCTCGGTTTATCATTTTTTAACTTTTAGTTTTAGTTTTAAATTTTTGCTAATTGGGAATTTCTCTTTGCTAATTGGGAATTTCTCTTTACTATCATAATCCTCAAAGAAGTTGATGCTTTCGAGGGGGTTGTTTAATCCTCAAAGAAGTTGATGCTTTTAAGTGGATTGTTTCTTTCAAATTTTTGTTTTGTTTTTCAGAAAAATTAAAAACCCAAAAATATGTTCTTTATTTTAGGGGGAGTCATTTATCAGAAAAACCAAAAACATTGAAAAATTTTCAAAATACCTAAAAATTAGAAAAACCCAAAATGATTTCCTGGACAAAAAGAGGAAATGATAGTACATCAGTGGGGATTTGACACAGGCTAAAGAATTGTATAGTTTTATGAGACGTATGTTGATTACGTGTGATATGCTGATAGGCTTCGTAGACTATATATTGCGTGCATTAGTGATACAAACATAACAAACTACACGTTTGTGGATGAACACCTCATGGGCATATGGTCTTAGTACCGTAATTTCGTTTGACAGGGTGTTTGTACAAAACTCGGAGGTTTAGGGTCGTTATGTTATTAGTTGTCTGGGGATAGCCTATCTGATCTTCTGCTGTAAGTCATTACGGACCTAGATCAGACAGGATGTCTTTATAAAAGAGCTTTATGCCAAATCCTAAAGTTACCGAATTGAGGAACTTTCCATGTTATATGATGATCAAAGATTATCTATAATATCGTATTGATCATTGATGTAAATCATGATTAATATCAGTCCTCAACCTGGTATGGTGCATATGTTACTTTGCTGCATTAATTTGCTGACCTGTATACCTCTATGCATTATATCTTGTACAATTACAGATGACGAAAGCATAATCACGCTTTACAATGAGTCTTTGTGCAAATTACTTCTTGATACGGGAGTATGTCGTGTGTGTGGGAACCACAATGTGTTAGTCTAATACATCTAATTCGTATCATTTTAAAGCATTGCGTAATTGTCTGCATGTGAGCTTATGAGGACAACAATATCAGCAATTGCCGTATCTCATATTGTTTCTAATGATAATATTGAAACAGATCAATGCTGTGTTCAGATTTCTCAGAAAACTGATATGATCCTCTTACCGGAAATCACAAAAAGTTTACTGCTTTCATTTACTTTGATGCATTTTACTTTGTCGCATTTTACTTTTATTGTCAAAAAGATACAAAATCCAAAAAGATTTTAGGTGTGTTTTGATAAAAATTTCAGAAAATCCAAAAGATTTGCATTTCTGCTTTATTTTTGATAACCGGGGATGCTTGATGGTCAATTTCTGAGATCTGATAACACCATCTGGGCTTTGTAACATTCAAAATGTGAAAATTTGAGTTTTGGAAGTTTAACGGATTGAAAAATGTTGAATGGGATTCGAATTCGTGATTTGGCGAAATTTTCAGATTTTTCCATTTCACATTCGCCCCTTAAATGGGTCGAATGTGGAAAAATCATCATATTCGACCGTTTTGTTTTTGGGCGAAGGTGGACATTTTCACTTCTGGGTGTAAATTCCACTTCCGGGTAGGGATGGAAATGGGTCGGGTTTGGGACGGGTTTAGGTAATCCCATCCCCATACCCGATTAGGTATGCTTGTCCCAAACCCGGCCCAAAACCCGTCGGGTTTGTGTCGGGTAAATACCCATCGGGTATCAGGTATACCCGCGGGTTTCGGGTAAACCCATTAAATTTTAAACTTACTTATTAAGTATATCCGACCAAAAACCCGACGGACATTTATTAGGTAACTATTAACCAATTACATTTAGCATTATTAAATATACATGTAAATGATTATAGTGTATAAATATAAAATACTTAAATCAAATAAAAACAATCAAAGACATAGATAACAAATATTGTACACTAATTTTTGGTACTTTTAGCACAAGATGACAATGTAGATGGACAATTAGATATATTATGTATACATATTTAAAAGATATATTAGAAATTATATTGGGTATCTAATCGGGTAAACGGGTATACTTTATCGGGTAATCGGGTCGGGTAAATGGGTATATCATCAAATCCCAAACCCGTCCCAAACCCGCGAAAAAATTAAAAATTTATCCCATACCCGGACCCATACCCGATTACCCGACCCTAAACCCGTCCCAAATGTGTCGGGTTTCGGGTTTACCCATCGGGTTCGGGTTTGATTGCCATCCCTACTTCCGGGTACAAATTTCACCTTCGGGTCTTTAACTAGGGGCGAAGGTGGAAATTCTTTCACATTCGTGCCATTCACTTGGGGCGAATGTGGACTTAACCCACATTCGTCCACTACAAACGGGCGAACGTGGATCCTTATATATAGGCCTTTCAGGTTCGATCCCCTCATTCCAAATATTTTTCAAAATTTCTTCATTACCAGACCTTGTTGCTCGTGACTTTTATGATTCATTGATTTGTTCCCTAGTTCTTTCTGATCAATTTGATACAACTTTTACAGGTATTGGACTGATGATTTGCCCAGAATCGTAATGTTTATCATCGGACCTAGGGTTTCACAATTAATAGTCTTAGAGACTGTTTTAATGGTTGATTTTGATCGCATTTCATTCCACATCAGTTTTAGGGGGAGATATAATGAGGAATTAGTGTTTAACATCGTTTAAATTGATTGAATGAGTGATTGAACATAGTTAAACCTAATTTACCTTTAAAAACTGATGTAAAATGAAATAAATGGACAATTGGTGATGAACGAGTGATAATCGGCCAATATAGAACACATTTGAATCATTTTTATGGTTTAAAAACAGATTTGGCAAAAATTTAAATTTTTGGGGGAAAACCATTTCACCTTCGGTTCAAAAACCGGGCGAAGGTGAAACTGGTTTGGGCGAATGTACAACAAAATGGACGAATGTGACTTTTAATCAGAACATTTTCATTTTCGACCATATATTTTCACATTCGACCAGATTTACTCACATTCGACCATTATAGAAACGGGCGAATGTGCAGCTGATTTTGACCAGAATTTTATAATTTTGTCGTTTTTGTATTTTGACGTGTTTTATTGATTTTTATGTGCAGATGGCTGATCAACCCGAGAACGTTGAAACACCAGCAGTCAATGTGGAAACTCCAGCTGAGATTACACGAGTACCAGAAGCTGAAACGACTGTTCCAAGCAGTTGGCCGTTTGAAAGATCGCACAACTGTTGCGCTTATCTTGGAGATGTTGAGAAAAACACGGAGTTTACCGGGATTATAGAGTTTCTGAAGAGGAGCAGGATTGTTCATGCTTTAGCCACACCAACCATCATATACAAAGACATAATTGAAGATTTTTATCAGAATGCGAAGTATGACTACTGGGAGAATCAGACAATCATCAAGAGCAAGATTCAGGATATGGATATGTTTTTGACTGAAGCTGATATTCGGGAGGCGTTACAGATTAAGTTTGAAGATAGTGAAGATCCCAGGGAGTTATCATGGACAGAACAGAAGGCGTGTTTCTTACGTATGAAATACAAAGGTCCAATCACTGACGGATCTATGTATAAGGGGAAACTGGGAGTGCAGTACAAGTATTTTGCACATGTTCTTATTCATGTTTTTGGATGTGTGAGTGGTGGTTATGATGTGATGAGAAGGAGTTTGAGTTCATTAATGGTTGCGTTGACACTCAACAAACCATTTAATGTTTCTGGGATGATTCTTGATCATATGCTGGAGATGCTGAAGGGAATGAAGAATAAGAAGTTTATGTTGTATCCGAGGTTTCTGATGATGATCTTTGACTACAAGTATCCTAGGCTGAAAAAGGATCCGACTATGATCCTAGGTCAAGATCATATGAACATTAGAACTTTGATGAGGATGAAGGGTTACAAAGGTGTGCCTGATAGTGAGAAGCCACCTAACAGGAGATTATTTGGTGCTTTGGCTCGTCCGGATTACACTGATCCTGGCAAGAACAAAGCAAGACATGATGATAGTGACTCGGATAACGATGATCCCTTAGTGTATGTTGATTCAAGCACTAAGCGGAAACGACAAGTAGTCAATCCTGGAGCCAATGGGAAGGGCAAGGGAAAGGCTGTGGATCAGGGAAGCACTAAGCAACAAGTGGCTAGAAAGAAATCGACGACGAAGAAAGGATCGGGTTTGGTGGATGAAGAGTCTGTAGATTCAGAAGAGACTGAGGTTGATGAGCAGTGGGATTCTGATGATGAGAATGTGAGGACCACCAAACGTAAGGCCACTATGGTTGGTGAGTCTGAATCCTTGAACCAGTCGATTGAAGAAGTTGAGAGAAGTAAGAAATCAGTTGAAGATGAAGGTCTAGGTGTTGACCTGGCTGAACTGAGTGTTGGAGATACAGTAGTGGTGAATTTGCCCAGAAAGACAAAGAAACAAAAGACTATGGCCAAGAAGTCAAGTGTGAAAGAACTGAGAGAGAAAGAGTTAGCTCAGTTGTTGAAGGGAAAGAGATTACCTGATGCTGGTACACCATCTAAGCTATCTTCACCTGTTGCCAAGAAGCAGAAGAAAGCGAAAGAGGCAGAGACTTTACCAATCGATCAATTCAATATCGATATGGATAAAGTGCTCGATATGTTTAGAAAGCCTCAGAAGGAGAAAGTTATTGAAGTTGAGCCATCCAGATCTAAGTCAAAGAAAGTGACTGTGGATGACGATGTCATGAAGCAAGTAAATAAGAAGATGGAAGACATGATGAAGATGTTGGTTGCTCAACAAGCTGAGATTGCTAAGTTCAAACAGAATGAGGAGAAAATGCTTCAGATAGTGGTTGCTTCAAAATCTAATCAGGATGATATAAATGATAAGATTAAAATGATTGAAGCAAAGAATGAGAAGCTTGAAAGAAGATGTGAAAGAAACAAGAGCAAAATCAAATTGATTAAGGCTGATAACAAAGAACTAAAGAAGGAAAACAAACGCCTTAGTAATTTGATTGAAGAGCTTTATAGCAGGGCACCCCAGTTGAAAGAAGGTGAAGAAGATGAAGAAGAAGATGAACAGAAAGTTGACTATGAGTATTCTGAATCTGAGAAAGAAGAAGATGATGATGAGGATAATGATGAATCGGAGAAAAGCGATGATGATAATGATGATGATGATGACAATAATGATGATGATGATGGTGCTGAAGGTACTGGGAAAAAGCAAGGTGATGAGTTTAGCAGTGGAAGTGATCATGATGGAGGAGATGATACTTCTAGATTTAGTTATGAGAAGAGAACACCGAAGAAGAAAGATACTGGAGAATCGAGTTCCAAGAAGAAAGGTGAGAATGTTGATTCGGATGAAAGTATTTTCTGGAACGAAAAGGTGAGATCTTTGTCTGAGGATGCTAAACAGCTGTATAAGAATATGTTGGAAAAGAGAGAGTGGACCATTGAGTTCACAGGATGCTTCGCTGAAATATTCCAGACTGATGATTTAAGATATGAGTTGGAATATGAAGATCCAGATCTTGAAGAAGGGGAATTACCTGCATCTGTGGCGAAAGAAATACTAGATGGTCTTGCACAGAGGGTAGGGAAGACGTTTGAAGAGTTTATGATGGATGAATCGATTCCTGATATTCCTGAAAAGGATATGGGAAGTCATTCAGATGATGTGCAGACTCCAGAAAACAATGAAGTGGAGGTAGAAGATATAACTCATGAAGAGTTTCCCCAATATTTCAGACAAGATGATGAAAATGAAGTATTTCCTGACTTCACTGAGATACCAAATAAGTCAGCGAAACAGAAAGCAAAGAAAAGGAGTGAAGAGTTTGTTGAAAAGGTATTTGGTACTGAAAAGAAAGATTCTTCTAACCAGTCTGATGAGTTGAAGAATTATATGAAGAAATTGAAGGAAATGGATGAGAACCGACCAAAGCCTGAAGCTCAAGGTAATTTCTATCGATTTCATAATGCCAAGTTCAAAGGCAGAGCTCTTGGGTGGACTTACTTAGGCAGGCTGAAGTGTATTACTGCAAAATGGGAAACCGGAATTCTGTACTTCAACAGATTCTGTGACTTGCTTTCTCTACCGTACTGGGCGGTTAGAGACTTATGCAGATTCCCAATGTCAGGTGCCGAAGTAAATGGATCACATGTCGGTTGGTGTGCTGATAAATTGGTTTGGGAAAGTCGTACGAGATGGAAGAGATTTCAGCCTCAATATCCCCGTAGAAAAGTGCATAGGGATATTGATCCACAAACCAATATGAAGCGTGTTACTTTGATTTATAAAGCACCTAATGTGATGAGGAAGATACCGTTGATGCCAATGCCACAGCATTTTAGTGCTGATTTCATCTTTTGGTATTATGATTGGAGAAAGGCAGAAGCGGTGATCGTGTTGAGAGATGGAAAGGATAAATACAAGCATGTTCATGTATTTGATCCTATGTGGCTGATTAATTGCACATTCGAAGACATCATCATGTTGTTCTACAATCCGATCTACTATGAACCCAATGACTTTGCTCAAGCGAGAAAGTATACGCAAGTTGTTGGAGTTTGTTTTGCGTATGACATAAATGTAGGAAGCAACTTGGAGGGTAAACTTGGCAAGACTGTGAAGATGGCCAATGTATCTAAGCCTGTAAAGAAAACATTTGAACCGCCAATGACTACTGAGCAAAAGAAACAGCTCAGAATCAAGCTGATGAACAAGACAATGGACCAACAGAGAAAACTATCCAATCAATAGTCGAGGGGGAGTTTGTTGATGCGTTTTGCGACTAAGGATTGGATATACATAATTAACACATGTTAGTGATGGCCGAAGGTGTATCAGATGGGGCGAATGTAGAAATGTATGGGCAAAGGTAGACAAGAATGGGCGAAGGTAGTTGATAAAGGGACGAAGGAAGACTGGATTTGACTGGAAGACACATTCGACCACCTGATGTGGGCGAATGTGGAAAACACTCACATTCGACCAGAAGAAACGGGCGAATGTGCAGTGCCTATATATAGTTTTTGTGTTTTTGATAATGCAAGAGAGTTGTCATTTGTGTCCAGATTCAGATCAGGTTCAGAGGTGTTTTTGAAAGATTATTAGTGTGTTCTAGATTAACATAAACTGATTGTATATGCTTTTTGAATGAAGTTAATCTATGAAATGATATTGAAAATGATCTTGATTGTGTCGTGATTTGTGTTTTATCAATTTGTTCAGAACTAGGGTTTCCGCACCTAGTTTTGTGACTTGTATGATCGTATAATCCTGTTTTAGCTAAAATCCAACGCTCACACTATGTCCTTTAGACCAAACCAAGTTAAAAAAGAGTGTTAAGTGTGTCACGTGCCCCTCACGTGAGGGGCAATCCTGTCTTTTCACCCTCAATGAAGGACAATCTGTGTAATAATAATAATAATAATTACACTTTATCTCTCACCTCTCTCTCTCTCTAAAACACACACACACACACACACACCAGACACAAACACACACACTCTTCCTCTATACTCCTCCTCTTCCAACGATAGCTCCGGCCGTCGGGTCTCCTTCACCCCCCACCCTCACCCAACCTTGCTCCTTCCATATTATTATTATTATTTTAGAAAGAGATAGAGAGATAATGAGCTAGAGAGAGAGAGAGAGAACAGAGGACAGAGAGAGAAAGTGTAGGAGAGAGAGACAGATGGAAAAGGAGATGTGGTGGTCTCCGGCGGCGACCCCTCTGTTCCCGAATCAAACCAGGTAAAACCCCCTTTTTCTTGTGAAGGTATTGATGGCGGCCCTGGTGATGATTATTGGTGGGGATAAGGTTGTAGTGGTGACTTTGATTTAGATAACAGTGGCTCATAGAGGGTGCGAAGATGGTTTGCAGGGGTCGTCTTGAAGGTAGAACCATGGTGGTCAATAGGTTGGAGGACGGTGGTGGTTTGGTAGGCTCAGGTGGGGGTTATGGTGGATGCAGGTGGCAATGGTGATGGTCCAGGTTATGATGGCGGTTGATTCTTGAGGTCTGAGTCGGGTCTGGGAGACAAGGGATTGAGGATTTGGAGTTGTGGATTATAACCGGGTCAGTCTAGGAAATAGGTATGGAGGAGGTGGTGGTAGTTACGGCGGCGGTGGTGGAGATAAGTATGTTGGTGATGAATTAATGGTGGTTTAGGGTTTGAGTTATTGAAGGGGTAAAGATGAAGATGAAGATGTTTGTCTGATTGTTGAAGGTTTTTTTTTTTAAGTTTTATCATGTTTTAAGGTGAAAAGACAGGTTTGCCCCTCACATGAGGGGCACATGACCAACTTAACTGAGTTATTTAACTGGGTTTGGTCTAAAGGACATAGGGTGTAACAAGTGTATAAAACAAAGGACATATGGAGTGAAAAATTTCCATAAAGGACATAGGATGCAATTTGATGTATAACTAAAGGACAATCTGTGTAATTCTCTCTAAAATAAAAAAACAAAAAATAAATAAATAAAATTACACATATAAATGTATATATTTTTTATTTTTCTATGTTAGGGTTTATTGGATTATGAAGAGGTGAGGTAGATAGGTAGTATGAGTGGGAGTTTCAAAATTTGAATTTTAAAATTGGGTTTGGAGCCAAAATATATTACTTTCATCTATATATTAATTACACATACACAAGCCTAAGTCGAGCCATCGAGCCGAGCCACGAGTCAAGCCATCGAGCCGAGCCACGAGCCGAACTACGAGCTGAACACCCCTGGCTCGAGCTCAGCTCGATTACAAAACGAGCCAGCTCGGCTCGGCTCGAAAACAAAACGAGCCTTTTCGAGCGAGCTTTTTTCGAGTATTTTTCGAGCGAGTTTCGAGCGAGCCTCGAGTCGCGAGCTTTTTGTACACCCCTAGTCCTTACCAACATACATACCACCTTTGGTCAACACGACCTTATCAGACTCAAACACCATTTTGAACCCAAACTTGTTCAACTGCCACCCAGACACAAGATTCTTACGAATCTCAGGAACATACAACACATTAGACAAAGTAAGTTCCTTTCCCGACGTCATCTTCAAAATCACATTTCCTTCGCCTTTGACATCTGCAATAGCAGAATTCCCCATGAAGAGCTTTTCACCAGTAACTTCCTTGAAAGTGTTGAAAAAACTCTTGTCAAAACACACATGCCGGGTTGCCCCGGTATCAACCCACCAATCCTTGGCATCCGTTCCAACCAAGTTTGCTTCAGTGACCATCATTGACAAATCAGACATCATAGCAACAAGATTATCAATCATGTTTGCTTGTTTGCCATTTTCCTTCTTGGGAAGCTTGCATTCACTTGCTTTATGCCCGGGTTTGTCACAGTTATAGCACGTTCCATTGAACTTTTTCTTCCCAATCCCACCCTTAGGTCCAAGGTGGGAGCTCTTCCCGTTGGTTTTCTTAAACCCACCCCGTTTGTTGCCTTTGTTGCTTTTGTTACCCTTTGATGATTGACCATGTTCAACAACATTGGCTTTAGCGACTTCATGACCGATAGTTTTCTTTTGAGCAACTTTGTTGTCTTCTTCAATACAAAGACGCACAACCAAGTCTTCAATTGTCATTTCCTTTCGCTTATGCTTCAAATAATTTTTGAAATCAATCCAACTTGGTGGCAATTTTTCAATAATAGCCGCCACTTGGAATGTCTCGCTAAGCATCATTCCTTCGGCATGAATATCATGAAGAATCACCTGCAATTCTTGAACTTGACTCATAACAGTTTTTGAGTCAATCATAGCAAAATCCAAGAATTTTGCCACCACAAATTTCTTAGTGCCCGCATCTTCAGTTTTGTATTTGCGTTCCAAAGATTCCCATAATTCTTTGGCAGTAACAGCTTTGCAATACACATTATAGAGCGAATCAACCATTCCCTTCAGGATATAGTTTCTGCACAAAAACTCAGAATGATTCCAAGCCTGAACCGCTGTCACACCCTCAAATTCCACGTGCGGGGTTTTACCGCGAGGCGCGTGACAAACCAGGATCTAAGTCAATGATCACAATAAACGACACTATATGATACGTAAAAATGACACAAACAAACCAACAAGTTTTCATAAATAATCCATCGCTGCGGAAGCGTAAAACTTTATTACAACCCAAGATGCAAAAGTACGTAAGTCTGAAAAGTTAAGTAAGATACATATGAATCCTAGACGCCGTGAGACTCCGTGCGCCTATGATAAGCTGCTACCTCAACGACCTGAGACAAACATGCTAAAAACGTCAGCAAATAATGCCGGTGAGTTCACAGGTTTTATGTTAAATGTTTTAAGTAATTAAAGCCATCATGTTATCACTATGTTAGAAATGATAGCGTTAGCTAGGCGCATGAATAATACTACTACGACTGGAAACCATTACAGACAACGATATATGATTTTGCCCGAAATGATTATGCACTACCATTCCCCGGTAGCGTTATGACCGAGACAATATGCACCCGCCCGGCTCCCAGCCGACGGGTGGGGTCTGTCAGTCCCAATAGATCTATCCACATTTCCCCCGTTATGTCATCCAGCATATTCATGGTTTCCCCGGGACTTTACGTATCGTATAGCACAAATGAATTTAACACTAGTATAACATGATAATTTATGAAATATGTATAAAGCATGTGTCTCCCCCGAAATGTAAAAACGTAAAGTGGGGACGTGAAACTCACCTGATGCTGCTTCCCACACTAAGACAAGTAAACCTGCTCAATAGACGGCACCAAATACCGGTGACCTATCATGACGAGCGTTTAAGGTGTTAGACTAACAACCCGTAGGTTGATTAGTCCCTAACAGTCCAGACCATAACCGTGTACATATGAAATGATGTTTAAA
Organism: Ambrosia trifida; assembly: GCA_028751855.1. Classification (NCBI taxonomy): domain Eukaryota; kingdom Viridiplantae; phylum Streptophyta; class Magnoliopsida; order Asterales; family Asteraceae; genus Ambrosia; species Ambrosia trifida. The sequence continues at coordinate 22,755,567 of CM054127.1, forward strand.
CGTTTAACCGACCACACCAGACAAGACCCGACATCCCATTGGTGACCCGGCATCCCACGTGTTAGCCACATACAAGATATCATGCAACTTATGCAATTAAACACTTAGCATGCGCACATTCACCCTATCTAGCATAACGCCCAATTAATGCATAAACAAGTCCGAACACGTGTTACTAAGTCATTAGACATGTTACGGGGTTCCTAACATGTTTCTAGGTGTCAATTCATGTTTCAGGATGTTAAAATATACATATGGCAGCATTACACGCGATTAGGAATCAAACATGTGATTAGGAAAAGTCAACTGGTGATTAGGAGAGTCAAACTAGTGAATAGAATTGTAATCACTAGTAAAGTGGGGAATAGAATTGTAATCACTAGTAAAATGGGGAATAGAATTGGAATCACTAGTAAAATGGGGAATAGAATTGTAATCACTAGTAAAATGGGGAATAGAATTGTAATTGTAACACCCCAACCGATGGCGGAAACATCGAGGTGTCACGTAAGAATGAGTATACAGTAGCACATGGTAATCCAAATTTTAATTGAAATATATTTAAATTGCAAATATCCAAAAATAGAAATACATAAGAGTTTTAAATGTGGAAATCTAATACATCACACAAGAATCAAGCAAGCATAGACTCCTTATTGTCTTCATAAAACACTCTAATCTTCATGCATCATTATTACCTGTTGAGTTGTAAAAATGGGGGGGGGGGTCAACTAGAAGTTGGTGAGAATACATAATTCATGTTAAGCAAATAGTTTAAGTATAAAAGTCTAGCAATTCGTATGTCTATCGTAAATTTAAGTCTACAAGAATAGTATAATATGTTGACATAATCAAACCTCCGACTAGTTTAGGTCCATCCCGTCATCTACGGTTCACCTTAGTAATATGTTGGAACGATAACAATCACCCACGCTACCTATGTAGGAGGTACACGTATCCGGGTGGGATTGTCAATCCAATAGATCTATTATTGAGTATCGCCGGCTTGGCCATAGCTAATGATTATGTAATGTTGAAACTCGTTGAAACTCGTTGAAACTGTTGACTAATTCATGAGACAATAAAGTTTACTACTAGACATGCATGTTGAATTGCTTAAAATGTTGCAAGTATAAAGAATCGCATAAACATGGTTACGTAAACTCACCTTGGTATAGTATAGTATTAGGTATTGAGGAATAGTATAAGTGTAGCCCAATAGTTTGCCAAGTAACACCCTATGTATAAGGCAACAAATAAGTCTAAGTCTATCTAGTCTACAAGTATATTCTAGGGTTTCGATTTGGGGATATCCAATTGTTGAATTTATAATAAAATGTTAATTAAATAAAGGGAAATTTGATAATTAAATAAATGAAAATCTTTTTATAAAGTTTGAATTTAGGATGTTCACAAAAATGAGTTTGAAGTATAAAAATAATTTTTATAAAATTATTTCCTTTAAAATAGATTATTAAATCTATTTATTGCAAATTGCCAAAATTAAGCTTTAATATTTAAAAATACTAAAATTAAAGAATTATTATTTTAAAAATCATATTTCTGTTCTAAATATTCAGAAATAAATTGTATAAAATTTTGGTGCAAAAATAATAAAAATTGAATTTATTATGATTTAATTATGATTAAAACTAACAAAAATTGATTAAAAATATAAAATAAAGGATTTTTCAGAATTAAAAATCATTTCAGTAAAGTTTATCATTGTACAAACTCAGGATAATTTTTGTGGAAATTTATAAAATTGTTTTGATATTTTAATGGATTTTTATAAATATAATAGCATAAAATTGATTTAATTATTATAAATATTAAATAAATGAATTTCAGAAAACTAAAAATTGTAGATAAAACTTTTACATCAGATTTGATAAAAATAATTTTTTTAGAATTTATAAAAAGGTTTTAATATTTTAAAATGAATTTACAAGTTTAAATGTAATATATATATATATATATATATATATATATATATATATTTGGTTTGTTTTAAAAATGAAAAATAAGTGGAAAAAGGGGCGCCCAAGCCGGGACTCGAACCCGGATGGCTATGGTTACAAGCATCAGTCACAACCACTTGGCCTAGGCCTGTGGTTGTGATAAAGTCTGTTTTATATAAACTAAATACATTATGCGAAATCAGTTATCCCCAATTTCAAAAGCCACGAACCCTAGTTTCTGCAATTGATTGATTCACTCATCAATAGCCCAATTAATCATGGGGCTATTGATGAGTGATCGCCGATAAACAAAACCCACTGGAAAAATTGGACTTACAATGTTGTATTGAACACGATTGCTCGGTCAAGACCATAAAGTCAAAATTGTATTCGCGAAGCACAATCAGAGTATAATAATGAAGATTGGAGGTTGAGGAGAGATTAATGGCGAGTTGTGAAGGCTTGGGGACAATCAATTTATAGTGTGGATGCATCAGTGATCAAATCGGCATGGTTGACCAAGCATTGTAGTCCATACGCGTATTATGATTAATTGGTGGTCAATTGATTTGTAATTGGCGTAATGCTTAGTCACTGATGGCCGATAATCGAGTATGGTTACCAAAATTATCCAAATCACAAGTTAATTGGTTTGATTTTGGCATGTCGCGTGCCACAGTTGACTTTTCAAGTCAACTGTGAAGGGTTAAAATCAAGTATAAGGTTAAAGCGCGCCAGGATTTATTCAAATGTGAAGGCCAGCCCAGCTGGTTTGATGGTTGTGTGTGGTTGACCCGGTCTTGGGCGCGGGTTCGAGTCCCGGCCCAAGCAGTTTTATATTTTTTGATAATTATCATGAATTAGCCATATATAATAATAATATATATAGTATTAGGGTCTCACAAGTGCGACAAAAATAATTAATGCGAATATTATAGATAGAACTTGACGTTTTATTAATAATAATCGTGTAACGTACAAGTTTAAATGCGAAATGTTACAGTCTCCCCTACTTTTAGGAACTTCGTCCCGAAGTTGGAGTTGGAGAGTCTGGTGGAAAAAGATGTGGATACTTCGACTTCATCTGGTCTTTACGTTCCCAAGTGAACTCTGGGCCTCGTTTAGATTCCCAACGAACCTTAACGATCGGAATACGACTGCGCTTGAGTTTCTTGACGCCAGTATCAACAATCTCGACGGGTTTCTCGATAATGTGCATGCTTTCACAAATTTGCACATCCTCAAGAGGAACATGAAGGTTCTCATCCGCTAAGCATTTCTTGAGATTCGAAACATGGAAGGTCGGGTGAACATTGCTTAGCTCAGGTGGAAGATCAAGTTTGTAAGCCACTTTTCCAACTCTGTCAAGAATTTTGAAGGGGCCTGCGTATCGAGGAGCTAGTTTTCCCTTTCTACCGAAACGAATTACTCCTTTCCAAGGAGATACCTTAAGTAGTACAAGGTCCCCAACTTGAAATTCCAAGGGTTTACGACGTCTATCAGCATAACTCTTCTGACGACTTCTAGCCTTGAGAAGATTATCCTGAATAAGCTGAATTTTGTCTGTGGTTTCCTGGATTAGTTCGGGTCCAGTGATACGAGCTTCACCAACCTCAGTCCAACAGACAGGTGAACGACATTTCCGACCATAGAGTGCCTCGAAAGGAGCCATGTTAATGCTGGCGTGATAACTGTTGTTGTATGAAAACTCAACCAAAGGAAGATGAGAATCCCATGCGCCACCAAAATCGGTGATACATGCCCTGAGCATATCCTCAAGTGTCTGGATGGTCCGTTCAGTCTGACCATCTGTTTGAGGGTGATAAGCAGTACTCAGGTTCAACTTGGTACCCAAAGCATCTTGTAGAGATCCCAAAAGTGAGAGGTGAAACGACCATCGCGATCAGAGATAATGTCCAAAGGTATACCGTGACGACATACGATTTCACTTACGTACATCTTTGCCAACCTTTCCACAGAATACTTCTCACGAATAGGTAAGAAGTGGGCTGACTTGGTCAAACGATCGACAATAACCCAAATACTGTCAAAACCTTTGGGTGTACGAGGGAGTTTGGTGATGAAGTCCATAGCTATGCTCTCCCATTTCCATACAGGAATCTCTGGTTGTTCAAGCATACCAGATGGTCGTTGATGTTCAGCCTTGACCTTGGAACAAGTGAGGCATTTTGCAACGAAAAGAGCAATGTCTTTCTTCATACCAGGCCACCAATAAGAATAACGGAGATCTTGGTACATCTTGTCAGCTCCAGGATGAATAGAATAACGAGACTTATGAGCCTCGTTCATGAGGAAAGTACGAAGATCATCACGGTCGGGAATCCACAGTCGATTGAGAAAATAAAGAAGACCATCGGATTTGGTTTCAAGTTGGGTTTCAGCACCACAAGACATTTCATCGTACATGTTACCTTGGGTGACTGATGTGTGTTGAGCCTGGAGAATGCGATCTTGAAGATCAGTACGAACTCTCGCACATTGGAGTTTGATACGCTCTTTACGACTAAGTGCGTCAGCCACAACATTCGCCTTGCCAGGATGGTAGCGAATTTCGCAATCATAGTCGTTAAGTAATTCAACCCAATGTCGTTGTCTCATGTTAAGATTCTTTTGGTCGAAGACATGTTGGAGACTTTTGTGGTCCGTGAACACCACACATTTGGTCCCATAAAGATAATGTCTCCAAATCTTGAGAGCAAAGACAACAGCGCCCAATTCAAGATCATGGGTGGTATAATTCTTTTCGTGGGTCTTGAGTTGTCGAGACGCATAAGCAATAACCTTTCCTCGTTGCATGAGAACACAACCAAGACCTTGGTTCGATGCATCACAGTAGACCACGAAATCATCATTACCATCAGGTAGAGACAAGATAGGAGCTTCACAGAGTTTCAGCTTAAGAGTTTCAAATGCTTCCTCTTGCTTTGGTCCCCACTCATAGGGTTTACCCTTGTGAGTTAAGGTAGTGAGAGGAACAGCGATCTTGGAGAAATTGGCGATGAATCGACGATAATAACCAGCCAAACCAAGGAAAGAACGGACTTCAGTTGGAGTTTGAGGAACACTCCAATTTTTCACAGCTTCGATCTTTGCGGGATCAACATGAATCCCGTTCATATCAATGACATGTCCCAAAAATTGAACTTCCTTAAGCCAAAATTCACATTTCGAGAACTTGGCATACAGTTGTTCTTTCTTTAGGAGACCCAAGATGGAGTGAAGATGTTGCTCGTGATCGGATTTTGATTTAGAGTAAATCAAAATATCATCGATGAAAACGATCACGAATTTGTCGAGGTAGGGTCTACAAACCCGATTCATCAAATCCATAAACACTGCAGGAGCATTGGTTAATCCAAAAGGCATAACCATGAATTCGTAGTGACCATAACGTGTGCGAAAAGCTGTCTTGGGAATATCTTCATCGTGGACTCTAAGCTGATGATAACCAGAACGGAGATCAATCTTCGAGAAGTGGGTTGCTCCTTGAAGTTGATCGAAGAGATCGTCAATCCTAGGCAGTGGATAACGATTCTTGATGGTGAGTTTGTTGAGTTCACGATAGTCAATACACATTCTAAGAGAACCATCCTTCTTTTTAACGAACAAGACAGGGGCTCCCCATGGAGAAGAACTAGGGCGAATGAACCCTTTATCAGAAAGTTCCTGTAATTGACTGGCGAGTTCTTGCATCTCAGAGGGTGCAAGACGATAAGGAGCTTTGGCGACAGGATTAGCACTTGGGACAAGGTCAATTCTAAATTCCACTTGTCGAGTAGGAGGCAAACCAGGTAAATCCTCTGGGAAAACTTCAGGATAGTCTCGAATAATAGGAATGTCTTGGATACTTTTGCCTTTGTCCTTCTTCTCTATCACGTTAGATAAGAAGGCTGTATACCCCTTTCGTAAGTACTTTTGGGCAGTAGTACAAGACATGAGCTTAAGCTCGCCACAAGGTTTTTCACCATAGATCTTCAAAATCTCACCAGATTCGAGAGGAATGCGTATGACTTTCTCGAAGCACAGAATTTCGGCACGATGAGTTGACAACCAGTCCATGCCTACTATAACATCAAAACTTCCAAGATGCATGGGGATGAGATCGATAGATAAGGTATGATCGTCGAGGTTCAACAAGCAGTTACGAATAATAGAGTCGATCGAAATAGACTTCCCGTTAGCTACCTCTACCACTAAAGGTTCCTCTAGATTAGTGTGGGGTAAGTTAAGTAAAGGTTCAAACTTCAGTGACACAAATGACTTATCACCTCCCGAATCAAATAATATGGATGCATAGTGGTTATTAATGAGGAACGTACCATTCACCACTTCGTTGTTGTCACGAGCCTGGTTAGCGTTGAGATTGTAGGCGCGACCTCGAGCACCTTGGTTCTGGTTGCGGTTCTGGTTTTGGTTTTGGTTTCGGTTTTGGTTCTGGTTACGATTAGGGCAGTTGTTGATGTAGTGATCAGGGCTGCCACACTCGTAGCATTGACCACGAGTAGGCCTGTTGTTTTGTTGGTTGGGAGCTGGGTTGTTTCTGGCTGGGTTGTTTTGGTTGTTTTGGGCAGCAGGGGCTTGACAGGCGTTGGTGTAGTGTCCATACCGTTTACAGTTATTACACTGGCGGCACGGTCTACCAGGAAGATGATGGAACTGACAGGTGCTGCAAAGAGGGTGAGTCCCGCCATAAGGCTTCTTGGCTGGGTTTTGGGCAGTAGGTGGAGTAGCAGCAACCATGTAGTTTCTAGCCTTGCGCTTTTTGTTGCTTGAGGTCTCAGGCTTGACTTCAATTGCAGGCTGTGGAGTGTCTTTGGCAACCGTCTTCTTAGTGCCCTTGCGGAAAAGAGTACCGTTCTTCACGTGATTATCAGTAAGAGTGGCCGCTAGACGTTTGGCCTCTTCCAAAGTTGCAGGATTTCTTCCCCAAACGGTGTCCTGGATTTGCATGGGCAGACCACCGATGTACTTCTCGATGGCTACCGGCAGGGGAGTGACTTTGTGAGGCAACAATAAGCTAAGCTCGTGAAAGCGGGTGTTGTAGGCAAGGTTTTCCCCACTATCTTGAGCTAGGGTGTGGAACTCATCCTCAAACTTCTTAACTTCATTGCGAGGACAAAACTCTTCCTTCATGACCTCCTTGACTTGGTCCCATGTCATAGCAAGAGCAACTTCGGCCCCACGAGTGCGCTTTTCTTCATTCCACCAAGTGAGTGCTCGTTTGTGGAGAACACTCATGGCGTAACGAACCTTGAAGTTGTCGGGGCACTCACTGTTGATGAAGGTATTCTCAATACCCTCGAACCATTGGAGGAGTCCTGTAGCTCCTTCTTCACCACTAAACTTTGGAGGGTTACAAGAAGTGAAATGCTTAAGGGTGCAGGCTGGGGGTCCATTTCCATTGCCATTGCCGTTCCCGTTGCCGTTACCGTTCCCGTTGCCGTGACCGTTCCCGTTGCCGTTCATTTGGATGACCTGAGCGAGTAAATTGGGAACCAAAGTTGCGATTTGCTGCGCCATTTGTTGAGAAATGATCGCAGCCAGTTGGGCATCGATACCATTGTTGTTGTGGTTAGGACCTTGGTCATGGTTATGGTTGTCACCACCTTCTTCGTGGTTCTCACCATTGCTGTTGCGAGTGCTGCGACGTGGAGGCATGATCTGTAATAGACACAATGAAATGAATGAGATTATATAAGGAATGTAATCATTTATTCATTAATTAAAACGAATAAACGAAAACGTTGACTTATCAAAGATTCTAAATTTTAATAACATATGAAGACATGCTTTAGCCTATAAGTGAACACTCATCCCGAGAATTCCCAGGTAGGCATCCGGGTCCCTCGTCTGATTGGGATATATGCGCAATGCCAGCCTAGACAGAAGACTCAGAATACAGGCGTTCACCCTTCCAGATTGCACGTGTTCGTTATTAAAATCTAGAACTTCGACGAGATCTCAAGGGGGTTCAGGTTAAACCTGAGGATTTTGTCTTATTAATCTAATGGTGGATCAGGATTGCAGTAGACGAATAAGAGTAGTCACATGTAGGCTTAGGGTTATATAAGGTATAGGATAAGGATAGGATTAGGGAAGCAATTAGGGTTACAAGTAAGAGAAGCAAGTACTGTTTAAGTCCCTAAGGTTATAGTCTAGATTATTTTCTAATAACCTAATTCCCTATAACCAAGGCTCTGATACCAATCTGTAACACCCCAACCGATGGCGGAAACATCGAGGTGTCACGTAAGAATGAGTATACAGTAGCACATGGTAATCCAAATTTTAATTGAAATATATTTAAATTGCAAATATCCAAAAATAGAAATACATAAGAGTTTTAAATGTGGAAATCTAATACATCACACAAGAATCAAGCAAGCATAGACTCCTTATTGTCTTCATAAAACACTCTAATCTTCATGCATCATTATTACCTGTTGAGTTGTAAAAATGGGGGGGGGGGGGGTCAACTAGAAGTTGGTGAGAATACATAATTCATGTTAAGCAAATAGTTTAAGTATAAAAGTCTAGCAATTCGTATGTCTATCGTAAATTTAAGTCTACAAGAATAGTATAATATGTTGACATAATCAAACCTCCGACTAGTTTAGGTCCATCCCGTCATCTACGGTTCACCTTAGTAATATGTTGGAACGATAACAATCACCCACGCTACCTATGTAGGAGGTACACGTATCCGGGTGGGATTGTCAATCCAATAGATCTATTATTGAGTATCGCCGGCTTGGCCATAGCTAATGATTATGTAATGTTGAAACTCGTTGAAACTCGTTGAAACTGTTGACTAATTCATGAGACAATAAAGTTTACTACTAGACATGCATGTTGAATTGCTTAAAATGTTGCAAGTATAAAGAATCGCATAAACATGGTTACGTAAACTCACCTTGGTATAGTATTAGGTATTGAGGAATAGTATAAGTGTAGCCCAATAGTTTGCCAAGTATCACCCTATGTATAAGGCAACAAATAAGTCTAAGTCTATCTAGTCTACAAGTATATTCTAGGGTTTCGATTTGGGGATATCCAATTGTTGAATTTATAATAAAATGTTAATTAAATAAAGGGAAATTTGATAATTAAATAAATGAAAATCTTTTTATAAAGTTTGAATTTAGGATGTTCACAAAAATGTGTTTGAAGTATAAAAATAATTTTTATAAAATTATTTCCTTTAAAATAGATTATTAAATCTATTTATTGCAAATTGCCAAAATTAAGCTTTAATATTTAAAAATACTAAAATTAAAGAATTATTATTTTAAAAATCATATTTCTGTTCTAAATATTCAGAAATAAATTGTATAAAATTTTGGTGCAAAAATAATAAAAATTGAATTTATTATGATTTAAATATGATTAAAACTAACAAAAATTGATTAAAAATATAAAATAAAGGATTTTTCAGAATTAAAAATCATTTCAGTAAAGTTTATCATTGTACAAACTCAGGATAATTTTTGTGGAAATTTATAAAATTGTTTTGATATTTTAATGGATTTTTATAAATATAATAGCATAAAATTGATTTAATTATTATAAATATTAAATAAATGAATTTCAGAAAACTAAAAATTGTAGATAAAACTTTTACATCAGATTTGATAAAAATAATTTTTTTAGAATTTATAAAAAGGTTTTAATATTTTAAAATGAATTTACAAGTTTAAATGTAATATATATATATATATATATTTGGTTTGTTTTAAAAATGAAAAATAAGTGGAAAAAGGGGCGCCCAAGCCGGGACTCGAACCCGGATGGCTATGGTTACAAGCATCAGTCACAACCACTTGGCCTAGGCCTGTGGTTGTGATAAGTTCTGTTTTATATAAACTAAATACATTATGCGAAATCAGTTATCCCCAATTTCAAAAGCCACGAACCCTAGTTTCTGCAATTGATTGATTCACTCATCAATAGCCCAATTAATCATGGGGCTATTGATGAGTGATCGCCGATAAACAAAACCCACTGGAAAAATTGGACTTACAATGTTGTATTGAACACGATTGCTCGGTCAAGACCACAAAGTCAAAATTGTATTCGCGAAGCACAATCAGAGTATAATAATGAAGATTGGAGGTTGAGGAGAGATTAATGGCGAGTTGTGAAGGCTTGGGGACAATCAATTTATAGTGTGGATGCATCAGTGATCAAATCGGCATGGTTGACCAAGCATTGAAGTCCATACGCGTATTATGATTAATTGGTGGTCAATTGATTTGTAATTGGCGTAATGCTTAGTCACTGATGGCCGATAATCGAGTATGGTTACCAAAATTATCCAAATCACAAGTTAATTGGTTTGATTTTGGCATGTCGCGTCCCACAGTTGACTTTTCAAGTCAACTGTGAAGGGTTAAAATCAAGTATAAGGTTAAAGCGCGCCAGGATTTATTCAAATGTGAAGGCCAGCCCAGCTGATTTGATGGTTGTGTGTGGTTGACCCGGTCTTGGGCGCGGGTTCGAGTCCCGGCCCAAGCAGTTTTATATTTTTTTGATAATTATCATGAATTAGCCATATATAATAATAATATATATAGTATTAGGGTCTCACAAGTGCGACAAAAATAATTAATGCGAATATTATAGATAGAACTTGACGTTTTATTAATAATAATCGTGTAACGTACAAGTTTAAATGCGAAATGTTACAGTAATCACTAGTAAAATGGGGAATAGAATTGTAATCACTAGTAAAATGGGGAATAGAACTGTACTCGCTAGTAAAGTGGCGAATAGAGCTCCTACTCGCCTATAGTTCAGGCGATTAGGAGCTAATCGCCTATAATAATGGCGATTAGAACTCCTATTCGCTAGTACTGATCTGTTCCGTCCTTTTTGCGCGTTTAACCCAAAACATTAACCCAACTATTTCAAGCAAAAACCCCTAATTTATCATCACCCTAGCCGTCCCGAATGCATGCGGTTTCCCAAAATAGCATAACTTGCATGTAAGCATCACATCAACATGTAAAACTTACCCTAAATAGCAAATATTTAGATTTCATCACATAACGACGTTATCCGACATTATCCTACTGTTCTAGTATCATCCTAGAGTAAACCCTAACCTCAAACAATCAACAAACACAACATATCATCATCAATCCACCATAATCATTAAAACGGGTCAAAACGCCTAATATCAATATTACACATCTATGAACCTTCAAACTCCTAGATTATCATCATACTAACTTATTTAGATCAGAAACATAATAATAACACAAGAATAATCATGTTTAAATGATAAAAATCCTATCTTGCATGAATACATCACATATAACAAGTATAGATGTTTGGGTTTGTTTTGAAACTGATTTTAATGAGTTTTAAAAGACACAAATGTTTATAAATCAGGTCTGGACCTTTAGGGATCAAAACAATATCATATTAAAGGTTTGGGATGAAGAACACACCTTGAAATGGTGAGATTATGAGGTGTAAGGCTTGGAAATGTGGTTTCTTGCTCAAAAACGTGTTGCAGAGGTTGGATAAGGTGTGGGGTGGCTTTGGGGTGTATTAGGGTTTCACAAATGATGTTTTGAAACATAAGGGTGGTATTTATAGGCGTTTTTAGTCGTCACTTGCAGTTCAGGCGAGTACGGGGATCTTGTAGGCGATTAGGGCTCTATTCGCTAGTACAACTAGCGAATAGGCCTCTATTCGCCCCTAACATCCTTCTATTCGCTATTATTACTGGCGATTAGGGCTATCCACATGTCCTAATCGCCCCTAGCCTATGCATCCTAGTTTTTGGCGCGTTAAACCCTATTTTAACATATATAAACACGTATTCACATACCGGTAAGTCATATAATGATTGTAAGCACATAATGCATGATAACTAACACGTTCCCATCCGTTCACCAATTCCCGGGACTCGAGATTTACGTGTGTGCGTTAAAACTCGGCGATTCCACGAATCACCGATCCTTGTACGCATGGTTATGGACCGACACCCAATGGTCCCTCGGACCATTGTAACGACTCCCGATGATTCCCGAATCATCGATACGACTCAACCGACCCGGTCAAGTATGATATTAAGTAGTTGTTTTCAATGTTTTCGTTGAGGTAGACTCGTATGTATGCAACGTATGAAACGTATGTATGTAGAGTATGAAACGTATGTATGTAAAGTATGAAAAGTATTACCCTGAATATGCTGGGTGTCACAACCGCGCTCACAGTTTGAGCATTCATATCGTCCTCAGCAACATGAGGAGCGGTTTCAGTCAAGAACCTCGCAAGGTTCAATGTTGTTAAATAAAACAACATCTTTTGCTGCCAGCGTTTGAAGTTTACACCAGCAAACTTCTCGGGTTTTTTTGCGTGGCTTGCCACAGCAGCAGGCAAAGGCGCCACCAAGCCAGCGGTAACAGCAACTGGAGACGTGTACACTGCAGAGAGTCCAACAGCACTAGAACTCGTGAGAGGAGCAGAAGAAATCAAGGGGTGTGATGTATTCTCCATTACTGAAAAGAAACAAAGACTGTTAGAACAATAGAATCTGTTTAAGTTTGTTAGAATTCTTACAGTCAATTGGAGCGTATGACGATTCTGCAAACAAAAGAAACAGAAAGAAACGAAATAGTTAATAGAACCGGGCTTGTGTTTGACACAATTCCCTTAAACAGATTCGTCGTCTGTTCCCAGGGTACACCGGTTAAACAGTGACGGTGCACTGCGAACTATCCCACTTGCCTGAAAAGAAACAAGAACTGGACTGCCTCTGAAAATTGTTACTGCAGCAAAACAGATGTGAAAGTGTATGTTTCTGTTGTGAGTTGTGTGTCTCGCATGGACCCGGGTTTTTCGAGCTGCATTCGTGTCCGCAGGTCGTGCGGACGTCGCGTTGGTTCAAGGATTTTTCCGAGCCAGAACCCATTTTTGCACCCCCCTGCGCGCGGGTAGGAGCCAGAGGATAATGTAACTTTAACATTTTAATTCTTCCATTCAAACTTTACCTTATTAAGTCTTCCATTTTCCATCTTCCCACCAATGTGGGACACAACCAACTCACATAACCAACTCACATTCACTTCTATAATATCCAACAGTTTAATCTCCCTATTACATTTATAAATAGAAACGAAGATAGTGGATCTATTTTTGTCACACGTCGCATGATGTTAAATTCTTTTGTTGTGTATCCTTCACGAGAACCGAAGCTCTTCGTGATGAGGAACTGAAGAAGCTCCAATTAATTTAGTCAAACGCTTTCTCAAAATCCACCTTGAGAAAATACACTTTCTTTTCAGCTTATTCACCTAAGATTGAACTTCGTTAATTATCATGTGATCGTTAATCATATCACTACCTTTCACATATGTTGTTTGCTCAGTGTTGTTCACCAATAGTTTTTTCTACTCTAACTCTCCCACTCCAGTCGTTGTTTTTCTTTCTGTTACTTCAAATATAGCTGCTTCAGCTTCAGTCATTCGAATAGAGATGTCTCCTACGTTACCCATAATATGTGGAAGTATCAACGTAATTTCATACTCGCGAAATAGAAGAAACTCTTGGAAAGGTCAAGGAAAAACGTGTTCTTCTTTCGCAAAGAACTCTTCCAATAATTGCGAACCGAATCTTTTCAAAAAAAGCACGTACAGTGTTTTCTTCGTTACGTGTTTAGATTTTTTACAATAGAGTGAAGATATCATGTCTATATAAACATAGTTCATGTAATAATAATAATAATAATAACATAACAATAATAATAGCCAATGAGGTAGTTGTTGGAGTGGTTGGGGAAAGACTTGGTGTTCACTGTGACTCAGGTTCGATTCTCACTCTCCTCATTATTTTCTACGGCATCCGGGCAATGATGGTGATAAATGCACCGAGGAGCTTTTGATCCTGAGCCGCACCACGGTTTTCACCTGACTATTACTCCAGCGAGGAAACTCGTGTGGAGGCAATACAGTTTTCGGGGGAACGTCTGATACACCAGTGCGGGCCCGGTTAACACAACGTAGTCTGGGGAAGATATTGGCTAGGGCTAGCGATTAGACAGTGTGACATTGCGTCATTCATACGAAAATCACTGTTAAAATAATAATAATAATAATAATAATAATAATAATAATAATAATAATAATAATAATAATAATAATAATTAGGGGAAATCTCATAAAAAACACTAAACTTTCTGTTTTTTTCTCACTAAATTCACTTAACATTTTTTTGCACATAAAAAGCACTACACTTTCAGTTTTTTCTTACAAAAGTCACTCCACATTTATTTGTACCTAAAAACACTATAATTTCTGTTTTTTCTCCTAAAAGTCACCAACCATTTTTTTTCTTCTCATAAAACCCCTTAAAATGTCAATTGTGAACAAAATTGTTATGTATTTGTTTTAAATAATCCAGAACTGGAACTCCTAGTTGTGTTTGTTTACGTGTTGCATAGGTGGTCTATATATTTCTTGTCCTTTAAAAATGACAAAATGATGAAGTTGATCAAGAAAGTCAAGTACTTCGCGCGTCTTATATCGATTAAAAAACAATCTTTATTTGTTATATATTTTTTTTCTTGATACTTAAGAATTGTATGACTATTTAAATTAGCGAAACTAATATTACTTTGATTGCAACAAGAGATTTTTTTGTCATATAATTTGTTACAAAAATAAATATATAACTACAAAATATCTTAAAAACTACAAAAAAAAAATTGACAAAAAATAATAATAATAATGTTGGGTAACTTTTATGAGAAAAAACAGAAAGTGTAGTGTTTTTTAAGTACAAAGAAATGTTGAGTGACTTTTATTAGAAAAAACTGAAATTGTAATGTTTTTTACGTGCAAAAAAATGTTGAGTGACTTTAGTGAGAAAAAAACAGAAAGTTTAGTGTTTTCTATGATATTTCCCCTAATAATTAATACCGTTGTAATTGTTGTATGCAGAAAGGAATTCTATATATATGAATCTCAAACTAAATAAGAAAATATGAATCTATCATAAAAAATCATAACTTTACAAGACCACAATTTAGGGGTGTTCAACGAATCGAATAACGAATTTTCAAATTATTCGAATCGAATAATTCAAATTTTTAATATTTTTACCTGAATTCGTATTCGATTCGTATTCGCTTAAAATTCAATTTATTTGATTCGTATTCGATTTGAATAAGAAACTCGAATTCGAATCGAATTCGAATAAATTCGATTTAGTTCAAATTCACCTTAAATAACAAATTGTTTTACTTTTAGTTTTAAAACTAATACAAACTCATTATTTTTAACATATAAAATACAAATCTACAAAATTGATAAACAACAATATGTCAAATACGAGAATAGTAAAAATAGTAGAGAGTATAGTTTTATAGAGTTTTGTGATATATAAGGTAAATATATAAAACATGGTTATGCTAAAAGTTATACACACTATGGGTTCTTAGAGTTTGATTAAAATTTAGAAGTTTTTTTTTCCAATGTGTATACTTGTGTATATAATAA
The DNA here is from genome assembly GCA_028751855.1 of Ambrosia trifida. Taxonomy (NCBI): domain Eukaryota; kingdom Viridiplantae; phylum Streptophyta; class Magnoliopsida; order Asterales; family Asteraceae; genus Ambrosia; species Ambrosia trifida. The sequence goes on from CM054127.1 coordinate 22,771,057, forward strand.
TGTGTATATGTGTATATATATTTAAAAAATATACATTTACAATTTTTATTCGAATTTTGAATCGAATCGAATTTAAAATCATAAATTCGTATTCGATTTACTGGACTCGAATTCGAATTGAATCGAATTCGAATTCTTAATAATCGAATCGAATTCTTGGTAATCGAATCAAACTAAATCGAATTTTGAATTTTTTGAATTCGAATCGAATTCTGAACACCCCTAGACCACATATGTCCTTGCTTCTGATTTCAAGACATTACATGCAAAAGATATCACTATTACACTTTACACTTTTGTATTTTCTTCTTATTATTAGAGGGAAAGGTGTGAGGGGTTTGGGTAGGGAGCATGAGTTGCCATATAATAAGAGTGAGGGTCTAAAACTAAAGCCTTAAAAAGGTAAAGAGTGAAGGGGCTTGGATTTTAAATATAAAAAAACAAAACTAACCAATCAAGAGTAGCTACCTCAACCCCTCCTCCGCCCCACGCAAATAGGCAACGTCATTCCCACGCCACTAAAGGGTGGTGTGTGGGGTTTGAGTTGGCAACCCACGCCAAAACCCACAGCCTCACTCCCCACATTCTTAAGATGTCGTTTGTAGCACCAACATTCCCAACACAAATAGCCTCTTTTTTATATAGCGTTTTTCTTTTAAATTTGAACGAAAGTTAAAGTGTAAATTACTTTTAGTTTCCAAAAGTGAGTCTTACAAGACGAATATTTTAGTCAAATTATCTAACTATTGAACAAAAGTCTAAAAGATTCTTTATACAAAAGTCAAAGTAATAAAACCTACAAACCACAACCAAAGTTTTTTTAAGTAATAAATACAATATAATATAATGATATACTGGGTATCTTTCAATCTCATAGTTATTGAATGCTGACACTGAGTTCTCGTGTCAAAAAGATCTTAGACAAGGCGACCCGTTATCTCCTTTTTTTTTTTAATTTTTAGTGGTGATGGAAGCGTTATCTTTGGTTATCAAGAAAGCGATCTTGGAAGGGGAATTCAAAGGGGTAAAGCTTGACAAAGAAGGAATGGTGCTTTCACACTTGTTATACGCCGATGACGCACTTATTTTAGGTGAGTGGTCCAATGGGAATGTGATTAATTTAGCTAGACTTTTGAGATGTTTTTATATTTGTTCGGGGCTAAAGATTAATATTCAAAAGTCCAATTTGTACGGGGTTGGGACTTGTGAAGAGGAAACGGAAAATATGGCTCTCTCCTTAGGGTGTAAACGGGATTCATTGCCATTTGATTACTTGGGTATTAAAATGGGAGCCAACATGAATAGATGCGCTAATTGGAAGAAAGTTACTGATGTGTTCGAAAGTAGATTAGCTCTTTGGAAGGCGAAGCTCTTGTCTATAGGTGGTCGGGTTACTCTTATAAAAGCGGTTCTTGAAAGCCTACCAGTGTATTACTTCTCCTTGTATAAAGCGCCTCGGAAAGTGGTAGAGAATCTGGAAAGAATAATAAAAAAGTTTGTATGGTCGGGTTTGAATACGGGCACCAAGATTCATTGGGTTAACTGGAAGCGCGTTACAACTCTGAAGAAGTTAGGTGGCTTGGGACTCAAAAGTTTGGGGACTATCAATGAAGCTTTGTTGTTCAAGTGGGTTTGGAGATTTCGACATAATAAGAATTCGCTTTGGAGAAAAATCATTGAGGTTTGCAATAAAAATAATAATATGTGGGAGACCCTACCGATTAATAGATATGCTACGGGAAACTGGAAATCGATTGTGAAAGTGGTAGCCGGTTTAAAGGTTAATGAGGTACCTCTATATACGTTTATTAGAGCTAAGAGTGGGAATGGCGAATGTGTGTGTGACACCCGGCATGTTTGGGTCAACACTTTATGAACACATAAGTCTACCTTAGCGAAAAACGTTTATTAAACATACTTGATGGGGTCAGTAGAGTCGGAACACAGTCCGTATTGTCCAGGGTTCAATGATTCGGGAGATCATTGGGTTAGTCACACACACACACACACACACACACACGATACGAGTCCCGTTGTTGGTAAATTACATAAACTAATTAAGTGTATGTGTAGACTAATTGTCGTATGGTGGATTATATGCTTAGATGTGTTTAAATGATGTGTAGATAATCATCCATGCTTAAATATGATAAACATAGACTAAGGTTGCATGCTCATGTGTTAAAATGTGTTAGAATGCGTTAAACAAGACAAACTGGAAAACTAGATGAAAGGGTTCTGGTTCGACCACTTCGAGTGGTCGAAGTAGGGATTTTGTTTGGTTCGACCCCTTTGTAGATGGGTGAACCAGGGAAGTGGAATTGAAGGAATTCCCTTCGACCAGAACATGGCTCATTCGACCCTGTGAAAGGGTCGAAGGAGACCACCTTCGACCATTGAAATGGTGCGAAGGAGGATTAGTATAAATACCACACTTTGTCATTTTTCACCATTTCACAAACCCTAACCGTCTCAAAACACTCTCTAGCAACTTTAAACATTGGGGAAGGAGTTTTTGCCCTTGTTTTCTATAATCTAACCTACAAACATCTTCTACACAAAGATCAAAGGTGTGTTCTTCATTCTAAATCATTTTTAAAGCATTTCAATTCGTTTTCATTAAACCCCAAGAGTCCAGATCTGATACAAACATGTTTTCATGGATAAAAACCTTCCTAATGTCTTTCTAAACAAAACCTATTCATAAACAATGAGTTTTTGTACAAACTAACATGTGTTAATGGTGTTTTATGTGATGTTATGTATTGATTGATGATTGATTGCTGTATAGATGTTATAACAATGATCTAGGACTGTTATTGATGATGTTTTATGATTGAGATAGGTTACAATTGATTATTGATGATGTTTTATCTATTTTGGGGATTTTGGGTTAGATCTAGGGCTCGTTCATGATGATAGTGATAAGGATATGATTTGGGGGTTTATTGTTCATGGTAATCTGAGTATATTAAGTTGATTATTGATTGATTTCATAAAGTTTCCTAATTGGGTAAAGATTGCATGCATGATGATGTGACATCTCCATAATTTACTATTTTGGGAAACTTGTAAAATGACTAGATTTTGGTGTAAAACCGGTAGGGTTTTGTAGGAATAAGTTATCCATGCTTGACTGCTGTGTTTGATGGTGTTTCGAGTCGTTTTGAATGTGTTTGAAGCGTTTTTAGGAAAAATTGCACAACAGGGGCGAACCTGGCCTCCTTCGACCGATCGAAGGTGCGAAGGAGGAAAACCAGGGTCGAACCTGGGTTTTTGTTGGGCGAATGTGGTAGAATGGGCGAAGGAGGCATCAAACGGTCGAATGAAATGTAAAACGGGCGAAGGAGACTGAAAAGGTGCGAAGGAGACTTAAAACTGACTGGTTCGACCGTTCTGATGCAGAAATGAGATTTTTGATACAAACTAAGTGTTTTATGCTTGAACCTTGTGTGTAATCTATGTGTACTTGATTAGTTAGGGTAATGGGTCACCAACGGGATGTCGGGTCGGTCTTGTGTGTCCGTTAAACATTTAAACACGTTTTAAAACATACTCGGTCAAGATCTGGACAATCGGGGACTAGTTAGCCTCCGGGTTAATAGTCATCACACTTATGTAAACTCGTTGATAGGTTGTCGTTAGTTGGGAGTATCATACACGTGTTGGAATTCTAGTTATCAGAAGACGCACTCTAAGGTGAGTTTCACGGCCCCACTCTTTTACTGGTTTTACATTTTCGGGGGAGAAAACATGCTGTGTCCGTTAAACGTGTGTTAACTATGTTTTCATGAAAAGGTGTTTCAACTATGTTTTGGTATTCATGAATTCATTGGGTTTAGAGTATTCATTATGTTTTCACATATACATTATGTTTTGGAGTATTCATTATATTACCATGCGATCTTTGGAAGTCCCGTGGGAAACCATGAATGTGCGGGGATGCACAACGGGGGAAATGTGGATAGCGCTATTTGGGCTTGACCCGCCCCACTCGACGGCTTGGAGGGCCGGGCGGGTGCATATTGTCTCTTAGGTATTCAGTATGCAGTATTCAGTATTCAGTATTCATTCGGGCACGTATTCAGTATTCACAGTATTCGAGTCCAGTAATGGTTTTCCAATCGCAGTGGTAAGGTATTCATATGTTTTGCATGCATGTGGTCTGGATTGACCATGGGTATTCAGTTGGAGTCGATTTTTACTTGGAGTTGGTATACATTGGAGTCGGTATTCATTTAAAAACCTGTGAACTCACCAGCATTAATTGCTGACGTATTTAGCATGTTTGTCTCAGGTCGCTAAGGTAGCAGCTGTCGATAGGCGCACGGTGTCTCACGGCGTCTAGGATTCATGTGCATCTCATTTAGTATTTTCAGACTTTCGTACTTTTGATTTCGTGTTGTAATAAAGTTTTTACGCTTCCGCAGCGATGGATCATTTATGAAAAACTTAATGGTTTACTTAAGTCATTTTTACGTATCATATAGTGTTGTTTATTGTGACCGTTGACTTGGATCCCGGTGTGTCACGCGCCTCGCAGTAAAACCCCGCACGTGGAAATTTGAGGGTGTGACAGTGTGAGATTTTGGTTAGACGTTTGGTTGGGCGATTGCGCTCTTAAACATAAATGGCCACTATTGTACCGGTTGGAAGAGAAGAAAACATGCCTAGTCTTAGAAAGGACCAAAGTGGTTAATGGTCAGATCGTAATAGTTGTTGATTGGATAGATGAATTACAAACTACAGAGGCATTGCTGCAATGGGTGAATCTATGCGAAATGATCAGTGGTTATACAGCTTCAGGAGGTACAGATAGATGGGTCTGGGACGCTAAAGGGAACTCGGAATTCACAGTTAAGGGGACTTTTGATTTGCTGCTGCATCGGAGAGATTTTGTCATGAAGTGGGTGTCTTGGGTCCCTCTAAAATGCTCTCTAATGGCGTGGAGGTCGGAGATGAATCGGATACCAACAAAGATGGCACTTGTGCAGCGAAATATCACTATTATGGACAGATTTTGCGCTTGGTGTCACTGTAGCGAAGAGACTAAGATACATATTTTGTCTGATTGCATCATTGCTTCAAACGTTTGGGATTGCATTGGGAGGTGGTGTCAATTATCTCCAATTTATGCATTCGAAAATAAAGACTTGCTACAGATTTATAAGTCGGTTTTAGGATGCAAAAATAAGAAGAACTTGGTTCATGGTATAGTTATGGTGACCATGTGGACTCTTTGGAAGACAAGGAATGATTCGGTTTTTAATGGGAAGCATCCTAGCGTGGAGTTGGTAGTGGCAAGCGTGAAATCTCTATCGTATCTTTGGTTTAAGAATAGATCGAAATGTTATAGGATTGTTTGGCAAGAGTGGCGTAGATATCCTTTGTACATGTTGTAGTTTTTTGAGCCGTCGGGCCTTGTTTTAAGGTCCGATTTTGGCATGTTTGTGAATGAAAGCAGTTTTCAAAAAAGAGAAAAAAGAAAGCAAAAACAATATACGTGTTACAAATGCTAAGGGGATAGGAGCAACCAGCGAATGACGCTGGTATTTCATTATCAGCACGGTTGCTGTTGTAGTCGTGGGTGAGATTCTGGTAGTCTCATGGAGAGTTTTCGTGATCTATCTCACGGGTGCATAGAGAGAGAGAGAGGGGGGGGGGGGGACCAGGTGCTCCACGGATGCTGTACGGATAGTGATGCCGGTGAGAAGGGTTTACGAGTGGTGGTCCAGTTGACGGGCTGCGATTGATTCGTTACAGGTGCTCTACGGATGCTTCACCGCGTCCTCCCTTAGATTGTTATTTATTTTTGTATATATTTATATCATAAAGCATTCTAGTACAATATTAAATTTTATACAATCTGTGTAAAATCTATTATAAAGTCAATACCATTACAGTGTAGGGGTAGAGATATTGGGAGACAATGATAGAAGGCCTGTGGGATCCTGGGTTCGATTCTTGAGCCAAACAGGTTTTACCGGTAATTTCATCGTCGTGTCTATGGGCGGGTGGGTTATTGGGTTTTCCCCAGAATTGGTGTTTGACAACTCGGGAACTCTCGGAGTACTTGAATTTGTCAAAAGGGTGCCCCAAGAGTGCTCGGGTTTGATTTGTTGGCCGTTCAAAAAAATCTATTATAAATTTACATAACTACTACATAAACATTTTAGCCGTTTTATCTCCGTATGATACCAAGATATAACTCCCATTCACTGCAGTTTGTGATATTTAGTCTTGACCCTTGCTAAACACAGGCTATCGTAATTTTTTAGACCATGTGTAATGGTCATGTGAAATGGACGTTAAAGCCAATTTTGGCGCCCCATTCACCCAAGAACACCCCCACCCCCTGTTAAAGGGGCGTGAACCATACCCAAGCGAAATATTTCGCGTGGGTGAAAACATGTTCTAGCCAATCAGATTTGTCCACGTGGCCACATCGTTTAAGAAAAAAATGTCTCTTTCACCCACCATTAGAGCATTCACAACTCATCCCCCATTCTTAAAATTTAAAAAAAAAATCCCACAAAAACTCACTCCATCCCAACCGCTTTTCCCATGCCCCATTTCTAAAATTTACAAAAAACTTATGTTAAGCCCTCATATATGGGGTCTTCCATTCTTCCCCCATATCATTTAATAATAATAAAATAATACAAATGGAAGGTGGAGTGGATTAATGTTGGATGTAAAGAAATAAAATAATAATAAAAAAAACTTATAGGGGATGTGAGAGAATTTGAAAAAGCGAGAGGCAAATTTAGAAAACTATGATTTTTCCTTAAATTATATGGTTGGGGATAGGGGACGGGATGTGAATGCTCTTACACCCTTGCCCATTTCAAGCCCCTTTCACCCACCAAAGTGGCCCCACATGTCACATGTCAAGAAATGCCCCTTTCACCTACCAATTTTCACCCACCATTACACATAGTCTTGGCAGCAGGGGCAGATTTAGATAGATGACTACGTAGTCACGGGACAACAGTGACTTTTCTAGCTTATATAGAGATGTATGTGCGAATTTTTTGAGTGACATCAATGTTTTATGTACGGTGACTCCATAATTAAAAAAAAATAGAGAAGTGAAGATAAATTATCAGCCTGCTAGGCTACGAGAGTTGCAGAAATGCAACGGGTATATAGGTTGAAGATGAAGATATTAGTTGTGGAGAACATTTAATTTTTTAATGGATTAGTAGTAGTTTTATTGGAACTTGAGGTTTGACTAAATACTTGACTTTATCCATAGTAATTTTTTATGTTTGGTTCTATAAGAATGGTGTATATAAAAATAATGATTACAATGGAATAAATTTCTAGATCCGTCAAAGCTTAGCAGATGAGTCATTTAAGGTGACGAGTTAGATAAAGGGTATGTTTGGCAAAGAGCTTTTAGGAGCTTCAAGCTTCAAGCTTTTAAGAAAAAGCTCCTACTTAATAAAAAGTCTTGTTTGGTTGAAGGGGCTGGAAACTTTTAGGTTAGAGAAAAAGCTCTACAGTGAAAAGCTACTAGTAGCAGCTTTTAAGAAAAAACTCTACTAGCTACAAGCTTTTAGTTAGTAAATGACACAAATACACATTCTATTTTAAAAATAAAATAAAAACCTTCTTTACAATCTTTTAATTATGACCATTTTGGTCATTTTATACATTTTATTAAAAGCTCCAGTTACTCTGCCAAACACCAAAATATATTTAAAAAGCTTCCAGCTAACAGCTTCCAGCTAACAGCTACCAGCTTGCAGTTTCCAGCTACCAGCCTCCAGCTAGTTTTGCCAAACATACCCAAAATCTATAAATCTTGGAGCAACCGCTTTAGTTTCCCGTACATAAAATTTTACTTTCTTAGCAAGTGGCCATTTTCTAACAATACACAAGATAAAATGAAAATGAAAGTTATATCAATTTTTACATATGTTATGTCTATAAAGATATAAACATGTTTAACGTAGTGACTGTCGAATACATATTGTTTCTTTTTTTAATTTTATGGATAGATGAACAGACATAAAATCAATAATAAAACATTAAAACACATAAAATACCCAACATGAGAAGTGTAAAATTTTGTTTTATGATCTTTCTCACATGTTACATCCTTGTTTTTTTCATACATTACAACATTCATCCTTTTTTTTTTTATAAAAAATGTGTTATCATAAGAATAATATGAAACAAGATGACAAGAGTTGTTTCACCCAACTAACAAGACAAAACATCATTTATGTAATGCCTCCAGCTTTTGGCATGCTATAGTTAACGGGAGCTTGCAAGTGTTGGCTTGGGTTGTCATAGCTGTTCATAGTCACACAGAGAGAGAGAGAGAGAGAGAGAGGAAAGAAGAGAAGAACACATCACATGGATCCCTAACAGAGGGGCCCACTGGGCAATGTGCAGTCAAGATTGTTGAGTTTAAAGTATGGATTCATAAAGACAAGACAATATTACTTGCATTGACTTTATGTGTCTTGAGAAACTAAATCAACTCTTTGATTATTGAAGGAGTTCAACTACCAACCTTACTCAAAAACACATGGACAAAAGTATGTCAGTTGATGTATCAATCAGAATATTAACCAATTTAGTGTTTTATATAAGATAAAAATGAGTGTAAATTATAGCAAAAGTGTATTTAGCATCATCATCATACTCAGTTAATCCCACCTATAACAAAGTTAAGGTAGGGTCTGAGAAGGGTAAGATGTAGACAGCCTTACCTCTACCCCTAAGAATAGAGAGGCTGCTTCCGTGAGACCCCCGGCTCGATGTGGTTTGGTATCAAGCCTTGGACATAAGACACAGAACACTTAGCAATCGGGACAAACCCAATCGGTGCATGTACCCCTTTGTCTTTTGGCTATCCACGCCACCACATGATGCATGATTAACCGTCCGTCGTTTTTAGCGTTATTTTCACGAAATTAGTAAAATAACGTTAAAACTAGTGCAACTTTACTTTTGCCCCCCAATGACCACACATATATACATTATATGCGCACACCGTAAGTGGGGCGTTAAAAGTGTATTTAGCAAAAAAGTGTATTTGGTTCGACTTTAATTACACTATTAATCTTCACCATCTATGGTCTCGATACCTGCCTCCCGTGCGCTGATTTATGTTTGACAAAAACATTACACATAGATCTTGATCGGTCGACATAGAACATCTGGCTTTGGATGAAACGATTATTAGTAGCTATTCGTCAGTCTTTTGACATACAAAGCAGTGCTAAAAACAAAAGGTGAGACAAGAAGGGTTCTTTTTTGAACATGGACTTTCATTAAAACACGCCAACTAGTAAGCCGCTAGATAGGTTAACAATACAACAAAACAACTAAACATCAAAAGTTCTCCATTTAATCCAATCTACAAACAAATCACAATGACTTACTCTATTAGAAATCCATAGCTCGCTAAGGGATTTAATCTCGCCTAAAATATTACCAATCTTGACTAGCTCGTTTTCAAAGATCTTTTTGTTCCTGGCCCTCTAAATACTCCAACAAGCTACCATTATGATAACATGAAATATCTTCTTTTTATACCTTGGCTTTGAACTTGATTATGAAGTTCCATGATATCACTTAAAGAGAAAACAAAAATAGGAGTTGTTCCAATTTGATTATGAAGTTCCATGAGACAGGAAGTTTGCATCCTAGATTGAGTCAAATTGTTAGCTATGCATAGTCGACCAAGGAGCCATTGATGGTTGTTGACAATTTCCAGATAAATTCCAAAATTATTTCCAGCAGTTTAGCGAAGACGAGGAAACCATTAGAGGTGGGTTCTTTAAAGTTGATGGCTCCGCGATGTTGCTTGCAACAATGTCATGAAACTCGTTTTTTTTTTTTTTTTTTTAGGGGGGGGGGGGGTCACCAATGGGATGACAAGCGCGGGTGGGTTTTCTAGTTAATTTAAAAAAGTTAAGTTAATTACACAAATAGCTCATACCACCTATTTAAAAGGTATAACGGGAAACTCTTTGTACAATTAAGGGAAAATGACCAAAATAGCCCGTTGACCGGGCGTTTTGCACAAATAGCCCTCTCCACCGTCTTTGGAGAGACGGGACACGGCTCCCAACCAGCCTGAACCGTCTCGGAGACCGTTTGGTTTTAGAGCCAATTGCCAACCAACACGTGGCGTCTCTGATCCCGAGGCTGTACCGTCTCTCTCCAGACGGGTCAGAACTCTCTACCAGACGGTTCACGTTTCCCCATGCCGGCTGCCTTCGGTTCAACCGTCTCCCAGACGGTTCACATTTCCCATGCCGGCTGCCCCTTCGGTTCAACCGTCTCAAAAGACGGGTCACATTTCCCAAGACGGTTGGCCCTTCGGTTCAACCGTCTCCTAAGACGGTTCACATCTCCCAACGCCGGTGAGTCCCGATGACCGGGCGACGCTTCGGTTGTCCAGCTCAGCCCTATAAATACCGGTCTCCCGTCCCATTCCCGTCATCCAACACCGTCTAAACACTATCCACCACCGTCCAACTCCGTCTAAACACTATCTACCACCCCACCACCACCGTCCAACACCGTCTAAACACTATCCGCCACCCTCCAACACCGTCTAAACACTATCTACCACCCCACCACCACCGTCCAACACCGTATAATTCATCCAAAAATGGCACCTCAAAGATGGACCGAAGAACAGGAGATTGCCTTGATTGCAGCATGGCGTCATGTTGAAGAAAGCACCCACCAAAACAACAAATGGTTTCGAATACTGCACGAATACAATCGGCTCGTTGGAGGGTCAGAACGTACAACCGAGTCCCTAAGCCGGAAGTTGAGCGATTTGACCACGAAGTGTCAAATCTTCAACGGGCACCACAACCGGACTCTTCACGACGTACCCTCTAACTTTCCCGAAGACGTGGCAATTAGACACAGTCTAAGACAGTATAAAAACAGGGAGCGTAAAAAATTTAAACACGTGTCTGTTTGGCAAATGATAAGGGATCGTCTTAATTAATTTGTAATTTATTAACTTTTTATTTAATGCAATTAATGTTTATATTTTTATTATTATTAATGCAATTTTGTTTTTTTGTTTTTATATTAAGGTAAATATTTCATTAAACATACTATACTATTACAATCACAAATAAACAAACTATACTATTACAACAACAATAAAAAAACTACACTATTACAACAAACTTCCTAAATTTACTTCCAGAACTAAGAACTTTGTTTGAAGTAATCGTAGTGTCTAACCAACTATTGAAGACTACATCTTAGTGTTAGATGTTTTGTCCTCCACAGCGGCGGTAGTAGCAGTGGTCTACATAGACGTTGTTTCGAATGGTGTATGTGCTCTACACAGACAAGTCCGAGACGTTTCCTCGTTTTATGTAACAATAGTTCTCAGTGAGCACACGTCGAACTTCGAGACATAAATTCGGAAAGCGAACGAACTTGCCTCAAATGTAGACCACCACATCATCGATCCATTACACGGGTTGTAAACCACGCGCAGATGGAACAACAATCCAAGTAGCCGTACGCAGATGAAACAACAATCCAAGTAATCGGACAATATTTTCGTAAGCCGGTAGGCTTCGGCTGGGAAAGTAAAAAAACGTCATTGGTTTGGAAGATGAAAGCTTAGAGGAGAGGGGTGGGTGCAAATTTCGTTAAGTGAATTGGGGTATTTATATACACTCGTGAGACGGTTCAGACGGTTCAGACGGTAGCACAAAAACGGCTTAAGACGACTTGGGAAATGTGACCCGTCTGGGAGACGGTTGAACCGAAGGAAGCCGGCATTGGGAAACGTGAACCGTCTGGGAGAGAGTTCTGACCCGTCTGGAGAGAGACGGTACAGCCTCGGGATCAGAGACGCCACGTGTTGGTTGGCAATTGGCTATCAAACCAAACGGTCTCGGAGACGGTTCAGGCTGGTTGGGAGCCGTGTCCCGTCTCTCCAAAGACGGTGGAGAGGGCTAGTTGTGCAAAACGCCCGGTCAACGGGCTATTTTGGTCATTTTCCCTACAATTAACTCTAAAATTGATTTAGTGTAGGAATGTGTCGTTTTCGGTTTTAGGGTTGACGTGTCATCAATTCATTAGCTAGTCAGTCACATCTTTTTTGACCTTTAAGCGTAAACTTGTTCGAATATTGACTTTTAAGACCAAACTGGGCTACTTCCTATAAATATATGTCTGTGTTAAAAAGTTGATTAAATATCAATTTAAATAAAAGTTGTTAATAAAAACATTTTCCGTGATTGGCTACTTGTAAGTTGTAACTAAAACCTAACACATCTTGATTGTTTAATGTTGGGTAACATAGATCACAAATTCTTTTTCATCATTTTTAATATTTAAATATTACGTAAAAATTGAAATAGACAGTTACATGTGATGTATCAAACTTTTGTATTATCATATGTACTCAGCTTGTGCTAAGATGTTTGAGTTTACTAGCTATTCCTAGATAGTATTAGAATTGTTCTCAAAGATTAAGTAACGTAATGCGACATAAGCGCTTACATTTCTCATGAGTCACATATCAAGGGGATGATTACTTCATGACAATACGAAACCAGTAACTGATATAGAAAAAGAAAGTCACCGTTAAAAAAAAAAGATATAGAAAAAGAAAGAGTGATGAAGAAGAAAATATATACCAAAGTCTAATTCTAAATTAAAATATACGAAAGTCAACCCACAAGTAAGCCATATGAATCGACCCTTCATATCAGTCTCAGACATTTAATAAAAAAAAATTAAGAAAAAAAAAAACTATAAGCTAAATTCGATTTACCATTAATAATATTCAGTAATTTACCGATCACCATTGTATGAATTAGATCGCTTAATAGCTGGAAATTCCTCTTTTTTTGTTTCTATTAAACTCCCACTGAAATATTCTTTATCCTCTGTCACCGTCTGTTTTTTAATACCTCTTCGGTTCTTCCTCAAAACGACAGCGTCTTCTACCGTTCCATCCCCCACGCCACGTGGCACCAATCTTGTCTTGTAGTGTGAAATCAACGAAAAACCCGGGTTATCTTTTCCATAAGCCCCCGGTCCACAATCCCTAAACGATATCGACCCACACGAGATCAGCTGCATCAGTACTGACGACGCTTTCACCTTATTCCCACCCGTTGTTGTATTCGGTTTTAAGATTTGTTGTTCTGTTTCTGGCCGTAGGATTAGCTTACCATCGGCTTTCATTAGTGATTCTAGTGTCTCAGGACTTGAATCCGACGGTGGTGGTGAAATTTCGTATCTAGTCAACTCTGATGTTTCGTTTTCTTGAAACCGTTGTTTTGTATTATCCTCTTCTTCTTCTTCGATTTTTTCTTTGATCTTTGCTCTAAAACGACGACGTTTGTCGTCGGTTTGAGTAGAAGCTTCTGCTAGTTTTCTGTTGGAGGACTCACCAGTGTAGACTTTATATTCATGGAGATCTATTGCGCTCCATGATTGATTCTTTCTACGCCTCATGACAGGAAAATCGTCCTCTCCAGACTTTTCATACTCAGGTGACAATGAATTTTTTGCTCTTCCAGCGACTACAAGCTCGGATCCTTTCAGAATGTATTCTTGGCCGTTTGCTGGGTAGATGAAATCGTTATCGGCTAAATCGTGCCATACGAATCCGTTCTTGTAACTCCTGTGTCACAGTAATCGCATGATTATTGTGATGAAATTAGAAATCAAAATCGTTATATGCGTTTGTAACAGAATCTGTTAGGGCTAACCGTTTAGACGACCATGAGTATAGTGCTGCCATTCCTTTTCCACGGAGGGAATCCAGGCGATCGATTACATCTAGCATAACATTTTGCAAAAGAAAATTAAAAATCAAAATCATTATATGCGTTTGTAACCTTCTAACTTTTTTACTATAAAAGCAACTACTCAATCGGAACGATTCTTTAAGATAGACTAGTATCCGATGAATATTTTCACAAGATTTACAAAATCACATTGATTATAACAACTTAATGAAACGATTTTCTCTTAACTAACTGTTGAAAAAAAAAAGTCAAAATTCTAACAAAACATTTTTTATTGAACTCACCACGGAGATAGAGACCATCGGAAGAAGAGAGAGGAACCTCAATGAAGTGGGGGTGCTCAAGATTACCGTTTCTAGAGAGATAATAAACAACGGGGACTTTACGTGGTTTAGTGCTGGTGGAATGTGGTTCGGTCCACACTTTGGTGTGTTCAGGGCTGCGTTCAGCACTTCTAGGGTCCTTCCACTTCCTAGAAATGTGGTGGAGCTCCGTCGTCTTCTTCCCTGACCTTGAAACCGACTCCATTGACATTCTTTGTTCTGAGAGAGAGTTATGAGAGGAGAGAGAGAGGGGTTTATGACGATAATTATATGAGTGTGAAAGGAGGGAAGGAAGTGGGATTAATTCAAAATTGGACGCCACAGTTGACAGACTACCAAACAAAGAAAGGTCTCTGCTCTAGTGGAAGATTTTACTTTTTTATGATGTGTTAGTACAATAGCCATGCTTTAGATACTTGTATATAATGCTTTGATATTTGTATGGTATGGTGGTTAGGTTTTAGAGCACCCGTAGTGGCCCTCGTTGTGCAGCGCTATAGCCCCTATAGCGCCGGGGAACACCGCCCCCCCCCCCCAGGCGCTATAGGGCGTTTTGGGTTGGAATCTTTACCCACATAACTGGCGTTTTGCATGGCATTGGGGAGATAATTGATTTGAATGCTCTTTGACCGGGGGTTGGGGGTTGTTCGAAGCATTCAATAAAAAAAAAAAAAAAAAATTTGTTATATAAATATACATAACACAAGACTCACACACACATATACATTCTTCATACTTTGCTGCACAACCACTACACACACACACTTTGAAATTTTCTTGTGAGGGAAGAGATGAATCCTTTCGGTCGAGGTTTCAGGTTTGGTTCCCAAACCAGTGGCGACAACACCCGACCTATAGCTCCGGGTTCGGGTTCAAACCCGCAAAGTTTCACGAACCTCTTAAACCAACCGTATGGTTGGGACCCGAACATGTATAATGTTAACATGGGAGGGAGTTTTGGGATGCCCATAGGAGGTGGGTTTGGCCAATCCCAAGTGTACGGGTCATCCCAAATGTTCGGCTCTTCAAACGCTTGGCAAGAGTCGGTTCCGGAGACACAAGGCCCGGTTGAAGAGGAAGAGCCCGTGCGAGGCAAAGCACCCGCCCGACGCCACACAAGAAAAGAGACGGGCGGTCGTGCCAAGAAAAACGTTATACCATGGACCGACCACGAGTTGTACTCGTTAACCCGAGCGTGGGTTGACGTGTCGGAGGATCCTGAAGTCGGTAAGAAATTATATATTGTTTTGGTAATGTTATATTTTTTTGGTAAGATATATATTTTTTTGGTAAGATATATATTTTTTTGGTAATGTTATATTTTTTGGTAATGTTATATTTGTTGGTAATGTTATATTTTTTGGTAATGTTATATTTGTTGGTAATGTTTTTTTGGTATGTTTTTTTCAGCCAACTATCAATCCAAAGGCGATTTTTGGAAAAGAGTACGGGCAATATTTTTTGGTCTCTCTGGTAAAGGAGAAGGCTATCGGGAGAACGATTCGATATCGGGCAAGTGGACCGATATCAACCAAAAATGCACAAATTTTCAGGGCATTTATTAGCGCACCAAGTACGGGTGGAAAAGTGGGCAAAGTGACGAGGATGTCTTTGTGGCGGCTTTGGAAGAATACAATCAGACGTACGGGAATTTCGCGTACGTGAAATGTTGGCGCGTGCTGAAAGACTGCACCAAATGGCACCCCGTGCGCCCAACGGTTGGAACTTCATCTAGGGCCAAAAATACGAGGCCTTCAAAAAAGTCGAGGACCTCTGACTCGGTTGATCCCGAAACGCCTACGTCTGACGCGCGTTATGTCGACCTCAACTCACCAGAAGAAAATCCCTTTTTTTGTAGGGGAGGAGGGGGCGGAGGAGCTACCTCGTCCCGCCGGTCGACGTGCTGCTCGAGCCGCACGGACGGAGTCTTCGTCGGGGGTTGATAAGTTAGTCCCGGCATTTGCTGAAATGAACCAGCGGCTCCAAGACTTGCGCGATATCGGGGCTCAGCGTATCCAAGAAAACCGAGAGGTGGTTGACATCATGAAGGAACGATAGTTTGAACGCGACTTTGCTTTTTACACGGCAAATCACGACCACCTAGAGGGGAAAGCGTTGGAAATGGCTTTGAGCCGAAAGGCTAAAATCGAAAAAAAATATGGTTTCTAGTATTTTTATCTTTTATTTATGGTTTGTAATTTTTTTTTTGTATTTGTATTTTTTTTTTTTGTTTTAGTATTTGTAATTTTTTTATTTTTAATGAAATATTATTAACTATTAAATATTCTTATTTAAATAAAAAACAATAATTAACCAATCATTACCAATCATTTATAACCCCCACATAACCCCCTTCCCACTACACCCTCTTTTTCCATAACCCCAACATAACCCCTTTTCTATTACTTTTTAATACTTTAATCCTATAACCCCCACATAACTATCTACCACTACACATACCCTTAGAACACTGTGAGTGGGGCTTAGGCTAAAATGTTGGGCTTCTAACTTCTAAGAACACGCGTAGGGTGTGGCTTTATTTATAAAGCCCCACTTCCTGATTGGTCCATGTGGCTACTGAGTCAGCATTGAGATAGAAACTGAAAAAAGGATGTAGTGGTAAGGGCTTTATTTATAAGTCCCTATTTATATTTTATTTTATCTTTTAAATAAAAAAAATAATAAAATAATAAGAGAGAGAGAGAGTCTGATGTGGCATGATGTGATTGGGTGGGGGTATATATGGTCCGACGTTATTTGGATAGCGCCAAAAGCAGTTTTTGAAAAATAAAGCCCCCCCCCCCCCTCGTAGCGGTGTTGGGGGGCGCTATTTTTTTTCAATATCACGCCCTCCACTACGGAGGGTCTAAGTTTCGGATGTTTGTGATAAGGCTGGGTGGGATTTAGGGTCTGCAGATTGTTTGTTTTTTGAAAGACCTTTCACTTAAAAAAAGTATTCTTGACCTCTTCTTGGTGCAGACTTGTTCCAAGGTCTTCTAAGGTTTTCAAAGTTCTTCTACTCTTCTTTTATCCTCACCCACTAGCACCGTCCACCACTACCACCACAGTCCACAACCACCGTCCGCCACCATCACGGCCCACCACCACCACCATGGTCCACCACCCACCACCACCACTGTCCACCGTCCACACCACCACCACGGTCCACCACCAGACTGCTGTAAAAAATCAGTTTATTTAAATTTCAGTTCATTTCAGCAATCTGTAGATGTTAACAAACAAACAGTCTTCTTTTTGCAGACCTTTGGTCCACCTCTTCTGCTGCAGATGTCTGCAGATGTGCTCCGCAGACTGCAGACCTTTTCCTGCATAAAAAACAAACAGCACCTTAATGTTTTTTGTGACCCAGGTTCGATTATCACTATTTCTATTATTTTATGCGACATCTAGACGAAAAGTTAATACGAATGGCGCCGGTTTGATTTGGATGCAGATGAGGTTTTACCGATTATTTCACTCTCGTGTCTTCGGGTGGGTGAAGGTTGAGTTTACGCGCATATAAGAGAGCCAAGGGCTGGCGGCGGTTGAGTAGTCAACCTTGGCCACAGCGCCCGGTGTCACGATGGTTGGCACATTGTTCTTTAGGCAATCCGTTTGTGGGGTGCAAGTGAGTTAGCGCGAGGGTGCAGCTGAGCAACGTGGCTCGCGAAAGCCACAACAGTCACGCGTTAACGTGCCCGCGAGCGAACACCAGCGAGCTGGCTCACGTGGGCTAGCGTGTGGGATTTAAAAAAAATAACCGTTGGCAGCTATTAATATTTGACATCGATATTTTTTTTTTAAGTTGGGTTTAGGGCTGTTCACGAGCCGAGCCAAACTGAGCGGACCTTTGCTCGTGCTTGGCTCATTTACAAACCGAACCGAGCTAATTGACTCATTTACAACTAAGCCAAAAACCGAATGAGCATTTTTCGAGCGAGCATCGAGCGAGCGACAAGTTTTCAGATAACCATAAATTTGGGATGTTTCCTTTAATGTTCTCACTACCTAGTAATGACTGAGGTTCGACTGTCCGAGGATAACACTAAGTCTAAGGTCCGGTTGTCCGAGAATGAAGTTCAGGTTGAGACCAATGAGGTGATAAGCATACTATAGAGAACGATTGTCGCATTGTGACATATGTTGATAGCGGGAGACAATTTATGGCGAACAACTAATAGGAATAGAGGTCAAGCATGTCTTTTCACGATTTAGGGTTTTACAATTTAACTTAGTGTTAAGTTATCATTGGGTTGATTGGGCTAGTAACTATAAATATAATTGTATATATGCGCATTTATTGAGCCAAGCCCAATAGAGTGGTATGTATAAAACTATAAATATAATTGTAATTATATATATATATATAATAAATTAATAAAAATTATATCGAGCCTATCCGAGCCGAGCGGACATTTGCTCGTGTTTGGCTCATTTACAAACGGAAAATCGAGCAAGCAATGTTCGAGCAAATTCGAAGTGAGCACCGAGCGATTTGAACAGCCCTAGTTGGGTCTCTCTCTGTATATAACTTCACCCACTTCATTTTTTAAACCAAATCACTCCACATACATTCCTATTATCATTTACCTAAAACCCAATCCCAAATGGCAAACGAAAACCCAAATCCGAACCCAATCCCGCACCCACAAAACCCAATCCCAGTACGACGTTGGACCGTGGAGGAAGAAGTTACGTTGGTCAACAGTTATATAACCACATTTCAAGTTGGTAGACATGAAACTACGAAAACTTTTTGGAGTATGGTTGTGACTAGATTCCGTCAACAAATGGGTAACATCCATCGTTCGAGGGAAGAAATAACAAGGAAATTTATGGCTTTACGGATGGAGTGCACAATATTTGAGCGGTTATTCGTAAGTTGTTAAACAACAATGCGGGTGTAAACGAAGACGATGCGATTGAGGAGGCCCGTAACGAGTACCGTGTCATGCACAACAATAACTACCCGAACATTGCGGTTTGGAGAGCTATGAGACCATGGCTTTAACAATGTCGCGTTTTTAATATTTATTTATGGTTTTTAATATTTATGTCATGTTTTTTTATGTTATGTTATTTTATTTTTAATTACGTTTAATGTTTTGAGTGCTAATTATTTAATTTGTCTTCGAAACAAAAATAAAAAAACATAAAAAATAAAAAACTGGATAAAACAATCTGTGACACCCATCGAATTTCTAGGTCAAGATCCGTACACTCTCTTAAAACTATGTCATTTCTTTTGTGCATTAGACATTACTACGTTAACTATGTCGTCCCGAGTCTAGCAAAGCCCAAACAATTTCAGAAATTCGTTACATTTCCCAACAATGTCCATTTACGCATGCAACACCCGATTAATCAGAAACAAATAGCAATGAACAATCAAGCCAATCACACGCTCAACAGAGAGCAAACAAATGTCCAATTATTACGTACAAACAAAACAAGAGTACAGGTTACAACATCAAAAATTGGAAACTATACAATTCCATACAAAACCTGAATATTCATATGAAATTTAGTGAATATTCGACGTGTCAATACATTGAGTTTTTATCATCGATCAATTCAAATCCAAAACATATGTAATATGAGTTATTATCCAATTTCCACATATGTTTAAACACGATTTACACATGACGTTCTATGGAAACAAAACCATATTATCTTTAAACATGTGTTATCAATGTCCAATAGGTTATTATATGTATAAACTTGTTGGATTTCGAATTACATAATATATATATATATATATACAAACACACATAATCGGCCTATATATATGTGTGTGTGAGTGTTGGAACAAGACAAAACTATATAAGAGAATGTTGAGGTATCTCAAAAAATCTCCTGGTAAGTGCATATTATTTACAAAGGGGTTGGATTTTCACATTACAGTTTTTGCTGATAGTGACTGGGCAAAGTGTGTTGACTCAAGGAAGTCAATAACTGGCTTTTGCATATTCTTGGGTAAGTGTCTTGTGTCCTGGAAAAGCAAGAAGCAATCAACTGTGTCAAGATCATCAGCAGAAGCTGAGTATAGGTCTATGTGTGCAGCAACCTGTGAAGTAATGTGGTTGGTTAATTTGTTAACAGAATTGGGTCAAATTGTCAAGTTGCCTGTAAAGGTATACTGTGACAGTAATGCAGCTCTGTCTATAGCTGCTAACCCAATGTTTTATGACAGGACTAAACACTTTGAACTGGATTTATTTTTTCTAAGGGAGCAAATTAAGAAAGGTATTATTAAAACTTGTGAAATCAACACTAAAGATTAGCTTGCTGATATTATGACCAAGGGATTATTAGCGGGTCAACATGATCAAATGATTGAAAGAATCAACATGTTTGATCCCTTTGAAGTATTAAATTGAGGGGGGGGGGGGTGTTAAAATTAATAACATCTTTTATTTTCAATTTAATACTTTTATTTATTATTGGCTAATTCATTTTTGGGATTATAGGTATGTAGCAGATATGGGCTTATGGAAGATTGTAGATGGGCTTGTAGCAGTGGGCTTGTAGCTGTTGAAGATGTTGCAGCTGAGTTAAAGATGTGGCCCGGTTCAGTTGATAGAAGTCTAAACAATGTGTTTCGTTTGGCCCGGTCCACAAAAGCAACAGCTTCTAATCTCAACCGTTAATTAGGCGATCCGTGTGAGATATCTAAGCGTGTGGCTGACAAGTGGCTGATGTGTGTTTCTTCTGAAGAAGCTTCCAGTGTCCTTATAAAAGGATTGAATTCGTCACAATAATAACTTTTGCTCAAATCATTATTTTGTTTCAGCCCTTTGGTATTCTCTTTCTCATTAGGGTTTTTTTGCTTTGTAAAGATCTGATCATTCTCTGACCAGATCTTTTTAGTCATTAAGTCCTAAAGTGTGTTAGATTATCGTGTTGATAATCTGGTGAGGAGTTTTCAAGGTCTGTAATGTTTTGAGTTGTAATCTTGTGTTTCTTTTGGGTGTAGACATTCAGGGTTGGGTTTCTTGTTTAATAAGAAGTTATTTCAGTTCATACCATGAATTTGACAAGCTATTCCATGTAGATCTAGAAGTTGTTTTTTAATATAGAAGATCAATTTTAATGAATAGAGACCGGAGACCGAATAAACAAGTTGATTTTCTGCTTCAAATATGATACACAAGATCAAGTGGTGTGTTAGCTTGGATAGCGTTGAGTTAAGTTAAGTTGGCCCTCTTCTCATGCGTAGATCACCAGCCGCTGGTGCGTTATTCTACCAACCTAATTCTTGGTATTTTTTTTTAAATCTATTTTACGCACTTTGAGCACTCGACAACGATGAGAACTAGTTATGTAACTTATTTTTTGAGTAGGTGTTGGTGTTGGAATTGATGTAGAGCCGATGTGGTAGTGAAAGTTGACACACTCCATGAACTAAGATGAATATATATCTCCGAATAATTGGTAAGCGCTAGTTTTTATTCTCTTCTCACTCGTTACAGATGTTATTGTTAAGCATGTTATGATTTATTTTATTGAAAATCAAACAAAGCTATAACAAATAAACAAAAATTGAAAAAGTTAAAAATTAGTAACTCCCATCAAGAATGTAATTATGTAAAATGACAAATAAGACGTCAACGAACGTCAATCAGGAAGAAAATAATTACAAAAGTTAGGTTTGAATCTCGTGACAATTAAGGAGACGTGTGACGATGTTTGTCCTATAAACATTAAAAATAGTGTGCAAAATGTAATGCGGTCAAACGGAGTTGACTTAATTGATATGTTGGGCAACGACCAATACTACTTTGGACGGTGGTGATTATTTTTCAATTAAGCTTGAAAAGATGCCGTTGAGATCTTCTTGCTTTTGGGACTATTGTCAACAGTAGTCTCTGATCTTTCCAAACAGTCTTAAGAATTTAAGATTGGATCCTGCATATGCACCATCTTAACAGTCATATGAAGTATTAAACCGGTTGTTCTTACTTATGTCGGTTGAGTTTGAAAATTGTACATAATTGAAAAAGTTTATTAAAGATATAAACTCGAACACGTTTAAGTTGATACGAATACAACATGTTTAAACCGAAACATTTTGTATTTTATCAATTTACATGTTAATATTGACTTAAAACTCAAAACTCTTACTTAAACTTGACATTCAAGTTTGTGGTTATAAAAAAAGAAAAATTCGAACTTGTTGCTATTATAAATTATAAATACACAATATAGAGTAAATAGTCACATAAAATTACCTTTTTATATGTTCAATCCTCTATTCCAACATCAACCAAAATGCTCATGACAAGGCTCCAAAATCCACGAAAAAGATTATGGTCGATGACAACAAAAAGTTTGACCAAAATTCAAGATTTATCATAACAAGAACTGCCGCCTATACCCTTTGCCGAGCTGAGTTGTGTATCGAACATGTATGTTGCACGGTCAAAATATGGGATCTAATGAGAACTGGCAGAACCGTGATCAATGTCATGACTCAACCATCGTACTACATGACATTTTTAAAGAGAGGAACAAAACGAAGAATTCAAGTTAACCTTAGTGATACATGTGAAAGGTTATCACTATTCACATTTTAATGGTCAAACAACACATTTTTCTAGCAATTTTCTTTGTGTCCAAACATGAGATATATCTCATTCTCATTGTAACAAAATAAAAATTTGTAAGAGAAAATGACTAAATTCATGAAGGCACAAGCAACGAATGTCACGTTCATACCAAACATCGACCGAACTTGGTAATCTACAACACATTAGATATATAGCCGTGATGTATACCCTACAATTTGTGTTCATACAACACTATTCTTTGCTTTTCTTTTCTTTCTTTTTTTTTTCTCCTGTTTCTTTGCCTTTATAATGATCTCACATTGCTAGCCAAACAAATAGGGCGTTGGCGCAGATGGTCCGCCCATACACTCCTCATCGGCTAGACGCAGTTTTGAGTCTTGGGTTTTTTGTTTCTTTTCTTTTACATCTTTTTTCATGGTCTAGGTTGTTCCTTTTTTTTAAGACGCGAAAACTTCAATTTTTTTTGCGGTTTAAAGTAACTCCAATGTTCTAGCTTTACGTTAAATTTTAAGATTTTGATAAATATTATTGTTAAATTTTATCATTTTCATGCATATTTATTAGAAATTACACTATTTATACTAACTTTTACGTATGGTTTCACCAGTAGTAGACGTGGTGTACAAATGGTGTACAAAAGTTGGTACCAATTGTGTAGTTTTCAAAGAATAGGCATGGAGATGGCAAAATGCCTTTATCACATGTACTAACTATGTAATTAATTATGTTGTTAATGAAAAACGCAAAAAATAAAATACTATCACAATAATTATTTTATTTTAATTCATATCATATACCGTGGCATCAACACCTCTTTATTTGCTACATGTTTTCTTTATCAGTATTTAGACATTAATTTTTAAGGGTTATGTGATTTCATTGTTTTACGATCCCGTCACAATGCAAGGTCCTAATAAGTAATACCGTCCTAATACTTGTTTATATAGTTTCTTCCAAATTCTTACTCTAGATATATTTCTCTTTCTTTTTTTATATTTCTTTTTCTTTAACAATAAATTAACATACTCATAAGTATTTTCATACTTACATGTTGTCAAATTTGATCTCTTCACGAGATATATAGACGAGAGACGGCTTACCACTACTTCGAAACAAATATATTTAAAATCATCAAAATCCCGCACAACCTTGGAGTCAAAGTAGTTGGTTGGGAGTAGCGACTAGTTTGACAGGATTGTACATGTTCCAAAACGTCACACACTTTGAATGATGGGTTTTAATATAAGCAATTAATAAATCAATTTATTATTCATGTTCGTGAAGACGTCAAGTACATAGATTTTTACAATCACACTTTCTAATGTTTTTTTTTTTTACCAAACCGTCCAGGTCCACACGTGTGGTTGGTGTTAATATATAATATCACTAACATTAAACTTACTTGTCTTGCGGCACACTAAACCATCAAGAATTAGCGTTATCAAAACTTCATAAAAAACGTAAACGTTTACATAAACACATAATGTGCTTTGTGACTGAAGCGTTGAACTCGTTTAAAACTGACGTCGAATATGCATATCACGCGGAACGTTTTCAGAAAGAAACTTACATAAAAATTAGATCGAAATAAGCACGTGGAAACTATATATTCGGGATTTTATAAAACATCATATTTTAAAAGCTTAATAAATGAACATGAACAATGTCTTATTCGTATTCGTTCGATTCGTTTGTGGTCGTAAAAATGTGGTTGGCCAAATTAGTATTTTATAAACACCGGGAAAAGTATATGGTTAAAATAGTAAGTTTAACTAGAGTGGAGGGGTGTATTGTATGCTTTTTGAGGACCATAATGTAACAGTCAAAAGTAACATTGGGAAAAATATATGGTTTAATCATTTTGGGTCAATTATAACACATTTTCTTTTTATATACATATTAAGTTTGAAACACGTTTTGATGTAAATTTTGTTTGGAAAAAAAATTAAGTCAAATGTAATATATCTTTCATTCAACGGTATAAATGTGAGTGACCATACTCTTGGACATAAGTTTAGTTCGAAAACGAGTCTACTCGATTGTACTCTATACTTTATGACGCCACGTATGAAGCCACCGCACGTGTTTGTGTAAATTTTACGGATCAAATATAATACATTTTCGTTCAATGGCATGAATTCGGATTACTCTACATTTCGACGTAAATTTAATTCGGAAATAAGTCGAGTTGGTTGTAGTCTACACTTGATCATGTTGTGTACGGTTCCACCACAAAGTGCGTTAGGTAAAAAAAAAACTAGTTATTTATTGTGCTTATGAAAAATTTAATGTGTTCTTTTTTCTTCTTTTGAAAGAGAGATTTATTAATAAGCCCAATGTACATAAAGCAATGGGCTCAACTATAGCTTGAGCCCCAAATCCCTAAGAGGAATTGAAACCAACTGTATGTCCAAGAGAAACCCAACAAGAACTACAACATATTAACGATTCCTTTTAATGTATTGGTTTATGGTTTTGTTTTTGTTATTACTTAATATATTTTATAATTCTCAAACACACTGTTAAAATCACATTTTCTACCTTCAAAATGGTAAAAAAACATGGACGTGAGAAAAGAAATGGCATATTAGTTAAAGGGTAATACATTCTAAGAAAAAAGACAATTGGTTCATGGCATTATTGTTGACACACTTATCTTTAAAGGGCAATACATTCTAAGAAAAAAGTTTGTGACCCGAATTGTACTTCCAATAATAAAATAGGAAATACATGTAGATATCTATCTATATATATAAAAGAAAACGTATATGCTGACGTGGCGTGCAATGGAAGCCTCAACATTCTCTTGAGAGTGCCACGTGGCATCATAATAGAGAATTTTTGGTGTTTTTGAATTGTTTCCTTTTTTAATTAAATTGAGTTATTTTAGGAAAAAAGAATTTAAAAATAAATTTAAAATTTTCTCTCATATTTCCTCCCATAATTTTTAAACGTTTATATCTTTTATATACGTGATTTTTTAAAGAAAAAAATTACACCAAATTAACGAACGTTTTATTATCTTTCCAACGAGTACCATAGTGCTATATAAAAAACGGAGAAAAAATCGACTATTTTTTGTGGGGTTTCGTTCATACAGGAAAAAAACACACAAAGCGTTCATGTTATCTCGTAAAATTAGATTTTGTGGGGAATATGAGTTATTACTGATTAGAATACTATGAACATGCAATGATTGAGAGATTTTGTGGTTAGTTAACTTGAGCCATTTGCAATAGGTTATCACGTAAAATTAGATTTTTCAACCCGGGGTAATCAGCTAGTCTTTCATATTTCAAAATGTGAAATATTCTTCGGAATAGTTAGAATACATGTGCATACATTGTAAGGGTAGAGATCCTAAGAGAACCAACCTCTATTTGAGAACTGAGAGAACCATTCTGAGCCACACATTTCATATAAAGGCAAAAAAAAAAAAATTTTTTTTTTTTTTTTTTTTTTTTTTTTGCTTTAATCGCACATTTTTATGCAAGGAAATTTTTTTTTTATTTTTTTTTATTTTTTTTTTCATTTATACATATGTGTATATAGCATTTTTCAGCTATACATATGTGTATATTTCAGTTATACATATGTGTATATAGCATTATACATATGTGTATAATGCAATTATACATATGTGTATACTGGAAAAAAAAATACAAAAAAAAAAAAAAAAATTTGCCTTAGAGAAATGTGTGGCCTAGAATGGTTCTCTAGTTCTCAATTTGGGAAAAGGTTCTCATTTGAACCAAATCCTACATTGTAATTGTAATATTTTATGTTGATTCTAATTGTGTAATCTTATGCTTTCTATAAACTTAATTCTTTGCAGGTTAGTGACTTATATTGCAACAACTACTGGGGAATGTTTTGGTGCGTTTTGATTTTCATTGGATATACAAATTATTTACATTGTTTACCTCTTATTCTTTTCTTCCTGAACAACATTATTCCAGTCTGCTTTTTAAGCCGAGGGCGTTGTCGCGTTCAACATATGTATGGTCTGATATGATGTTTGTGTTGAACGTTACAGCTTAATGGGTCAAAAAACAAACATAACGTGATCAGATTATACTATATTTGTTCATACAATATGCGAGAAAGCATATATTTTCATAAAGATCACTCTCTGTTGTTTAATATGAATAAACATGATAGTCAACGTACCTTGACTTTGCAGGTTTCGTTTTATCTGCAAAGTTTACGGGTTAATGGCAAAGAAATCAGATTTCTATTGCTTGAGTCCTGTTTAAGTTCACCCCACCTCAGAGTTCTCTGTTCTTTATTTAAGTGAAATTCGTACATGTTGTTATTGGGTTAACTTTTGCCTCACAATTTGCTGTTCAACGGTTATGACTCTCCTTCCGGTTGTCCATTAATGTAACTGGTTGCGCGAAGGGTCTATGGCACGGATAAGCCGAAGTAAGCTGCATCCGAACGAGAAAGTAAGTGGGGTGTGGTGGGTGGTGTGTTTGTAGGCATTTTTTCAGTTTGGGTGGTGTCTTCTTCAACGGGATCCTCACGGTCGCCGTTATCTACAATGAGCAAGAATTGAGGATGTGAGCATTTATGGCCTGGAAAATATTTTTCGGGACAATTGAAGCATCTGCTGATAACCTGGTTGAAAGAAGAGTTGTAGTTTGTTTGTTGGGTGTGGGTAACAGAGGTGGCAAGGAGGTAGTTACGGTTTGTTGTTGAGAGGGTGTAGAGGTCGAAAAAGTTGGGGAAACTTTGTCCTCAACGGCTTTTGCTAAGCCGATAGCTTCGTACAGGGTGTTTGGTCGGATGACCGCTAGTTCGTTTCGGATATCGGGTTTGAGGCCCGAAATGAAACAACTCCGGAGGGCTAATTGTGTGAGGCCGGTAACTCGATTGCTTATACGCTCAAAGTCTGTAAGGTATGCAGCTACGGTAGTTGTTTGGGTGAGCTTAAAAAGTGTCACTTCATGATCTTCGTATGCCGAAGGTCCCAAGAGTCATTCTACTTCTCTCTTGAAATTGGTCCATGATGGAAGTAGGTCGTTATTGGCCAGGTTTTGGTACCATGCCAATGCGTCACCATTGAAGTAAAAAACGGCCAAGGAAACTCGTTCATTGGCGGGGTTTTGGTAATAGGCGAAGAAGTTTTCTGCTTGAAAACTCCATCCGAGTGGGTTAGATCCATCAAAGAGTGGCAACGTTATTTTTGGGGTACGATTATGGTTTTGGTTGTTCGACAAGGACTATGGTGAGCAGGAGATCGATTGTGGGGATTTGAATTTGGATCGGGATGATGATTCAGTGTTTAGTTTATTGGACATGGTGGTTTGGACGTTGGCTTGGAGGTCGAATTTAGTGTGTAATGTGCGGGTTTCTTCGATCAAAGTTTGGAATTGGGAAGTTTGCTGCGCTGTAGGCCTGCAGCGTTTGAAGAGTTGGTGATAGGGGTGTTAAAAAAAATCCGAATCCGGATTCGAATCTGAAATATCCGAAATTTTTGATTATCCGATTTTAGGATATCTGAAATCGGATAATCCAAAATTTTGGATTCGGATTCGAATCCTATTTTTAATTTTTTTTGGATAATCGAATTATCCGTATCCGAAATATTAAAAAATATCTATATATATAAAATATTATTTACATATATACTATATATTTAATCCATTCCAAGTTAACCCTAACCTAAAACTAACATAATACGCCTTTCTCGAATCTGAAATATCAAAAAATGTAATATATATTGAATGTTTGTTTTACGCAGGTTCGGTTTTAGACTTTTAGCATAAGAGGATGTTATTTTTTTGAATTTTTTTATTAAGTTTTGGATTATCCGTTGGATTATCTGAATCCGAAATTTCGGATATCCTTCGATATCAAAAATTTCGTATTCGGATCTCAATATTGACTATCCGAAATTTTGGATTATCCGATTTTCGAATATCTGAAAATCGGATAATCCGACTTTAAACACCCCTAGTTGGTGATGAGTTGTTGTAATAACTCGTTGATGGAAGGTTGTTGTTCGTCAGAAGTAGTGTCTTTGCGAGGGGCCATGGGAGGGTGAGTTGGTGAATGAAACCATCAATTATAGTTAATCGTTAGAGGGGATTAGGCTCTTGAAGAAAACTAGAAATAGAGAGATAATCTGGGACAATTTTCTGGATGATTTCCATTAAGCAAAAACATTACAACTTAAATAGGAAATGAGACTACGTGTCCCATTATGTCACTAAGATATATACACCATGTCATACCCTTATTATCAGTCATGTATACCCACTAATTGAGATAATGAATTCACTAACTACTCAAAACAGATAAACAATAAAAGAAATAAATTGCAAAGTCTTCCCAAACTTTCAGATCAAGCCCCAAATCGAATAGGCTCCTAGTTGCTCTTTTGGGCCTGTTTTGTATTGATGGGCCGATTGGCTGTTGGCCTGTTGGGTCAATAGGCCGGTCCATATCATAAGGTTACCTAGAAGATGGTTTCTAGCAACAATAGAAGATGTTTCTTTCGACCAGTTGTTTGATCGCTTCAAGATGTGTACTTAGACACTTTTGTATATAATTTAACGATCAAATTTATAATAAGATTAATAGGTGAACTTTTCGTAGTTATACTATTAGTGGGAAGACCAAATTCGATATAAGCGAAGTTGGATGAGAAATGAGTTTTGACAGGATTACATATATACTCCACTTGCAAACCTATCTCATGGCTAGACTCAACTTAGTTTAGAGGTGTTAATTTGTTATTTTTCATCATTTAATTCATTTCTTTACGTATTTGTCTTCACACCAATAAGACTAGTGGGGTGCCCGCGCGTTGCGGCGGAGACCACAACACTCCAATTAGTGATTTTAAAGGTGTGTACAGGTTGTTGTTCGGTTCACTTTGGTTTCGAGCCATAATCAAAACCAAAACCTTCGATTAAGATATTTCAAAAACTAATGGGTTTCAATTATTCATTTGTTCCAATTTGGTTAATCGGTTACAAATATCGGTCCAACTGGTTTTCGATAAATAACCAAAAAAATTTCTTAACTTGGAAATGTGAGTTGAAATATTTAAGAAGAAGAACCCATTATCATAATACATAATTAAATACAAAGTGTGACTCATACCAGAAGCAGTGCAGCAAAAAAGCCAATCTTAAAATGATTTATTTTTGAAAGTATGCAGTTTTAAAAACAATAGTGCAACAAAAAAGCCAATCTTAAAATGATTTATTTTTGAAAGTATGCAGTTTTAAAAACAATTTTAAAAGTAATATAGTTATATCTTGGACTAAGAATTGATAAACAAAAGGAGAAAAAACTCCAGTTGAAGTGTGGAAAAGAGAGAAGCCAAAGAAAAAATATACAACACTTCTAAAATTTGTCTTAAAAACCAAGACATAGTATAAAAACGTTTTTCTTTATACATATGTAGAAAAAGATGAAAAGATAGATTAAATAGCATAAGAGAAATGGCAAGTCCATTTCATAAACACACAAAACGGACAAGAAACAAGACAAAACTATAGTGTGAAATTCATTCGATAGCAAAACATGACAAGTAATTTTTTTTTGATCATCAACAGTAAACTAAAATAACATTTACCTGCAAACCACCATAGCTTTCATACCCATCATTTGCTAGGAAGTCATGTCGTCACCCATGGTCTCTAGAATCTCTATTACTATTCTTTGGAGCATAATGCACATATGGGGCTACGGAAAGATACAGAAGAACATGGGGTTATTGATTAACTTATATTTAAAACAAAGTAAATATGGGTTATTGATTAATTTTGATGTGTAATAATGGATGGGGTTACATGTTGGAGGTGATATGATGGGTGTATTACACACATATACAATAAGCATGAGATGTTGTACACAAGGGGCAAAAAAGGAAGAAAATGACAAAAAAATAAAAATTTGTAAAGAGGCTTTTGATATGCCATCTTAAAATTTAAGTGAATTTACCTTTAAGGACATGCTTCCTCCTTAATAAGGTAATAGAGATAATTAGATATAAGTTTCTTGCAAAATATGGACCTAGCATTTCTTCAAGTGTGTCACTATTCGATGTTACTTGTTAGGATGTCTATTATTCGATTACAGTTTTTTTGTCAAGTCTGTCTCGATCAATCGAGTCGAGACATTATCTTGTCAAAGCTAAAATTGTAAGTTTTAACAAATAAACAAATTCAAATCTCCTTCTTCTAATAAGACTAAACGGAGTGGGGCGGGAGAGAGGGCGGGAAGGGGGGGGGAATACCGCCGCATGATGGCGTGGAGATGGCGTGGAGGGTGGGGGCGGGAAGGAGGTCACCGGCGTGGGGGGGAGAGGTGGGCCACGTGGCACTTTTCTATTGGGCCAATTTATGCAACGGTCACTTAAAAAAAAAAAAAAAAAAAAAATTAAATTTACCAACGGTCAATTAGCAACGGTCAAAAAAAAAAAAATTTATAAATTACCCCCATTTCACTACAAAACACCCACTTTAACCAAATTTTATACAATTTTCAACCAAATTTTATACACTTCTCATCCAATTTTTATACACTTCCTCAACCAACAATATAATCTGAAATGAAGCGTGATATTATCGAAAAATATAATCTGAAATGATTTGGTAGTTTTTAATTTTTTAAGGTTTTATTGTATTTTTTTTAATTTTCTAGGTTTTTTTTTGTATTTTTCTAGGTTTGTTATTAATAAAAAGTATTTATTATTATTATTGTTTTATATAAAAAGTTAAAAAAAAAAAGAAAAATAAAATGCCACATGGCACTTCCCCCCACCTCTTCCCCCCCTTCCACTCCCCACAATTATTTTCCCACCCACAAGGGCCCAACAAGTGCCACATGGCGCTTCCCCCCACCTCTTCCCCTCCCACCACTCCTTATAGTCTAAAGGAGTAGCTAGGGGGACACTTGTCCCCATTCTAGAGCTCCTCACTCCTATTGTCCACATGTCATTCATCCCTCCAATAACCCGTTTTATTATCCCGCTCCAATGACCCGACCCGGATTTTTAAAACCCACGCAACAAAAACCTTTCATCTAGAACTCTCTCAACAGATTTTTTTGGGTTATCTAAATCATTTACATCAGGTAAATCATCTACAGATCTGTTTTATTTTTCAAGATTATTCTTTTCTTCACAATTTCCTGTTTCAAACCCTAATTTTCATCTACAAACAATCATCGCCGCCCTGTTAGTTTGACTTCCCGTTACTGGTTTCGATTCGTATGTTGAAGAACCAAGTTTTAATTTAATGATTTCCTCCATCTTAATCGCTAAGGTACAATCTCCCTGTTAAATAAGAATCATTGTTTGTTTTCTCATACCCCTTTGATTGATTCATTCGTTTTGTGATTTTGCAATCCTCTCAGGGATTATGATCCATCTGTTAGTTGATGTTGATTTCATTATTTATTGTTATAAGATTATAAGATTCTAGGGTTTAATATAATTTAATTCTATGATTGCGATTTTGTTTCGATTTTTAGTAGGGTTTCATTGATTCCTTCTGAATATAGGGTTTAATTCTTTTTTTTTTTTGTAAGATTTTAGGGATTCTTTCTGAATTGTTTTTGATTTCTCAGAGGGTTTCATTCATTCGTTCAGTTTTTTGGGTTTCATTCTGTTTTTTTAAGGATTGTAGAGTTTGGAGGATCAAAATCCCCCAACAATAACAAATCAAACAACACAATGGCCGAAGAAATATGAATCTGTTGTTAAATCTTCTTCTTCTACATCCGCTACTGATGATTATGACCCTTTCAAGCCTGTGATTTCTATTACAAATAGTGAAGGGATCCATTCGCTGGTCTTACCTCTATTATTGAAGCTCTTGTGAGTCAAGGTACCTACCTATAAGGCATCTAATGTAATTTTATTAACCCTTTACACATTTTCATAATCTTAATTGCTTATTGTTTTGCTTAGTGAGTGTTTGTAGATTTTTATTGGTTATGATTCTGCTTCTTTTACTTTTTTATGCATATTGGATTATTAGGTTAGGGTTTTTGGATTGAGATATGTGTTTCTGTAATCTATTTAAGGAGAAAATAGTATTCATGGGTGAAATGTCAAGTTTTTTTTTTTGACAATTTGTATACGGTTTTAAGGACAAATCATTCTTGGGTCAATCATTTACTTATTTCTGTAAGTACTGTTAAAATCAGTGTATTAAGATCTTATCTTAAATACCATAGATTGTATATTTATTTTTTAGCTTAATTTTTATCATGTTTCCCTTAAACAAGATAATCTTTTATAGGATGTTGTTTTAACCAAAAAATTTGTTTGCAGGATGTTGTTCTTCCGAAGTATGTCAGCTGTGATACGGTTGTAGAACCGTACTGGTTTACTTGTGAGCTGGACTTGTATGTGAAGGTTGGTTGTTTTTTTTTGTTTTTGGTTAATAAATTATTACATATCACCGTCTCATAATTGCTTTGAATAAGTTTTAAACATATAAGTATTACCAATTACGTAATACTATGATATGTGATATAATCTTTTTGCTGATAGTAATGTTTGCTTTTGGTGATATATAATCTTTTTTCTATTATGTACAATTTTTGTATTAACTTAGTGCTCTTTTTATTTGTCTCAACATGCACATCTGTTGTTCTTTAATAATGTTTGTTATTTGTGTTTAGAATTATCTTTAGTCATTGAAATTAAATTTTATTAATTGTTATGTCATTGCAGGGTTAACTGGAATTGTGTACTTCTGAATCGGCAATATATCGATAGTTTGTTTGATCAATAATTCGGATGTAACGTTATTGGAAGTTGGAACACGGAGAAAAGAGAAAATTGGCCTTTTTTTTTCACTTTCCGTTGGAGTTGAGTGTTGATTACGAGAAAGTGTTGGTTGACTAAACAGATGGATTTTGCAAAGCGTTGGTGTAAAAAGTTGAAGCCCAAAGAGAAACCTAAACCTTCACCGTTAAAGGAAGTTAGGAGTAACGGAAAGGAATGATTAAGAGTATCAAGTGACGAAGCACCTTCAAATGCTACTAAGCAGAAGGTTGAAGCTGCCAAACAATATATAGAAAATCACTACAAGGAGCAAATGAAGAATCTTAACGAGCGAAGGGAACGGTTCTATGCTGCATTTGTCGTTGTATAGCTTTATGCAGGTTTGTTTTTTTCATTTCTGTTCGTCTTATGGTCTTCCTGAGTGTGAGTTGAAGCATATGTGCACATATACATTCTCACACATCAACGACTCCAATAGAACAAAACAGCTCAATGCCATAAAATTCATTAAACACACACCTCGAAAAAGTACCTTTATACCTAATCATAACCTTAGTATTTATATGTGTTCCTATTAAGGGAAAAAAGGATTTTTTTTATTAACGCCATAATCTTATTTCTGTGATAATTAAAATTGTGGTACTGTTGTGGTAGTATTGTTAAATTATTTTGTCAAAATTCGGTAGCTTTTGTGGGTAAAAAAACTTCACGTTTTAGACTAAAAAATTGCAGCGTTTTTTTTTTCAATTATCTCCGACATTCGTTTCAAATACGACTCTAATTTGGGCTGCACTTCTTAAATACAAAAAACTGCAGTAATATGGGTCACATCTCTGCACTTTTATGACTTAAATACAAAATTCGGTAGCTTTTGTGGGTAAAAAAACTTCACGTTTTAGACTAAAAAATTGCAGCGTTTTTTTTTTCAATTATCTCCGACATTCGTTTCAAATACGACTCTAATTTGGGCTGCACTTCTTAAATACAAAAAACTGCAGTAATATGGGTCACATCTCTGCACTTTTATGACTTTAAAAATGCACCAAAAGTGTCAAAAATCTATAGAGTTTCGATACTTTTTTGTGGGTAAAAAACTGCACGTTTTGGGCTAAAAAACTGCAACATTATTTTTCAATAATCTCGAGCATTCGTTTCAAATACGACCCTAATTTGGGCTGCACTTCTTGAGTACAAAAATTTGCAGTAATAGGGTTCACATCTCTGCACTTTTATGAGTTAAGAAATGCACTAAAAGTGCCAAAAATCTATAGAGTTTCGATACCTTTTGTGGGTCAAAAAACTGCACGTTTTGGGATAAAAAACTGCAGCGTTTTTTTCAATAATCTCCAGTATTCATTTCAAATATGACGCTAATTTGGGCTGCACTTCTTGAGTAAAAAAATCTGCAGTAATAGGGGTCACATCTCTGCACTTGTATGAGTTAAAAAAATGCACTAAAAGTGTCAAAAATCTATAGAGTTTCGATACCTTTTGTGGATCAAAAAAATTACGTTTATGGGGAAAAAACTGCATTTTTGTTTCAGTAAATTTTCTGTACATTATCCAGCGTTTTTTTTCAAAATACGGCAGTAAGTAGACTGCACTTTTACCGGATAAAAAAACATCATTTGCATATCATGTTTGCTTTTTATATAATATGTTTGCTAATAAACAACTGCATCAGCTTATTAGTGGAAAACTATGTGTCTAGTGGAAAATATATTTTCATTAATCTTTACAACATATATTACAAGTCTTTTGAGAATTTAGAAGGAATTATGCATTTTGGTTAGGCGCGTATTCGCTTAGGCACTAAGGCGCTAAGGCTTTTGATTCGCCTTGGCGTGTAGACGCCAATCACTAAAAAAACTAATAAGTAGCATCAGTTTTCCATTTTCATCAGTATTAATGTAAAAAATAATAAATATTATATGGACCTTATACCTTATGATTGTCATGCTAACAAATGTGTTTTGTGAATAATTTAGGTAAATGGGGATGCTACTTCTGAAAATGGGTCCCAAAGATGTGTGCATTATGCATTTTCAGTAAACGAGAAAGTTGTTATTAAGGTTAGTTATGGCCATCTATCTCAAATTCATATGTGTATTTCTATAATAAATGGATACTTTGTAGAATGTTGGTGTAGCACTAAATACGCATTGGTTGATGAATGATAATCGTTGCTATATGTAATTTACCATGGTTAACAGTGTGTTTTTCAAAGTTGTGAGTTTGACTTTAAAGGTCAAAATGTATATTTCTTTTTGAAGTTATTTTTTTCCTTGAATCTATGGTTTTTTATATGTACCCATATAGGTTTCAGGAATGGGGATTTGATTTAGATATGACAT
The DNA here is from genome assembly GCA_028751855.1 of Ambrosia trifida. NCBI lineage: Eukaryota > Viridiplantae > Streptophyta > Magnoliopsida > Asterales > Asteraceae > Ambrosia > Ambrosia trifida. The sequence goes on from CM054127.1 coordinate 22,806,832, forward strand.
ACATAAATACTGAGAATCTAATTGCAATGGGATTCCCTACTGGTGGCATGATCTCTGGTTTCTTCGGATATGTTCGAGGTAGATATAGTGCTTCTATTGCCGATTTATAGATGTCTACTACTATACTTGATGAAAATGGTTTAGCTATTTTTTTTATATAAATTTGTTGTAGGGATTTTATCGTCAGTGGGAGAGAAGGACTGCAGGCAGCAAGGGCTGCTGATTATAGTATTGGAAGTAAGATCTAAAAACTTAATAAGTAATAAATGTATTATATCCTTGATAGTAAACTTGCACATATGTTTCATTTGCAGAGTTCAGGTTCCTTACAAGATTGATACTTGTCCATGGACGATATTTATATAACCGCACTGCATTTCTTTTACAATATTCCTTCTATAAATCATTGCTCATATGCTTCATCCAGATCATGTGAGTTTCTACACTGAAATGCTTAATATATTCATTCTGATTTTCTAATATATTCATGCTAGCTCTGACTTGAAATCTCTTCAGCTTCTTATTTGTTTCAAGTGTTTCTGGCCCCAGCCTTTTCAACTCTATCAGCCTTATGGCTTATAATGTTTTCTACACGAGTGTTCTTGTGTTAGTGTTCTTGATAGAAATCTTAGTGAAAAAAACTGTAGGTATTATTGAAATAAATGTATATACTTTTTGTTCATGTTCATTAACGTATAATTGTCTGAAACAACGTATAACTTCAACTATTCAAGCGTACACCTACAATGGTATATGTTCGTGAATCACATTACATGCTGAGAAAATGGGGAAAGTTGAAGATGTTTCATATGAGATCCTTAAATCCTTGAGTTTAACAGGTATAACTAATGTTTAGGTCAATCTTTATAATTTTGAGAAAATAGATATTTATCTTGCTTATAATTTGCAGTTTATAATAATTTTTTTATTGGTTTCTCTGTTTTTGTAAACTATTTGGAAATAAAAAAAATTGTTATAGCATTAATCGTTGCATATACGGATGCTGATAGCTTTTTAGAAGGTCATCAGACATCCTAACTTCACATTAGCTTCTTAATGTTAATTGTAATATTAATTTGTATAACGACTGCGGTTGATTTGTAAAATTTATTGGTTGAACTGTATCAATGTTAAATAGCATCATTCCCTCACCTTGATACGTTTTATTTTTCATCTCAGAATTCAAGGAATACCCTCTATCATCATTTAAGATTTTGAAGGATGGCTTATGGAAAGAAGCGGATTCAAGATTCAATTGCTATTTGTGGGTCAATACAAGAAGGTAAGAATTCCAGTTACAAAAAAATCTACATCTTTTGAATAAGAGAATTTGTATCATGTTGAATTTAAAAAGATTAATATTCATGTGAGGAGTATACTCTTCAAGCAGGAAGTTAGATTCAAGTATCTAGGTGTCAAGTGATTATTGCTTACAAGTGGTTTAATTCCAAGTAAACCCATGCTTAAAAACTCTTGATTAAATTGTAAATTACCGATTTTTAAATTCACTCTTAGGTATTCAAGTATTTTATAAGGTTTAGTATGAACCTTGAGATTATGAGAGAAAAGTAAGTAAATTATCGGGCAATTTGTTATGCTTATAAAAGGATATTATGCTTTTTTTTTAATTATTTTTTTGGCTTGATCATTGGATTCTCAACGGCCCTTTAAAAGATATTTATCCTGCATTATTTTCCTTAATCCCAAATAAGCGATGTGTTGTCCGTGAGTATTGGAATGAAGACTTCGACTCTGCTGCTTGGATGATTATGCAGCCGTGTGTTCCTGTTTCGGGGCAAGCGGCAGTAGAGTGGTGTTCTCTATCTGAAGTGTTATCTACGGTTTCCTTGAATGACGTGGATGACGCCTGGGTATGGGTCAGGAATGAGGAGACGTTTTCTGTTCAATCTGTTAAAAAAATGATACTGAAGAATAGGGTCTTCGGGGATTGGTTTAAGTTTAAGTGGGTGTCGCGGGTACCCTTAAAGTGCAACATCCTAGCGTGGCGAGCCGAAATGGGGCGATTACCAACGGCTACTGCTCTGTGTAAACGGGGTGTTCTGTTAGATGTTCGAGATCTACTATGTTGCTACAAATCTGCTGCAGTAGGAAAATCCTGCAGAAAAATGGTGTGCGGCATTTATATAGTTACTGTTTGGGTCATTTGGCGGGTTAGGAACGACAAAGTCTTCAATAACAAGGTGGCGAATATTAATGAAGCAGTAGCGTCTATTAAGTCGCTGTCTTTTTTATGGTATACAAATAGGTCCAGATCCAAAAACATGCTGTGGAAGAATTGGGTTAAGTCCCCCTTGTACTCTTTGTAAATAGGTGTGGTTTTCGGCTTCCCTTGATTTTGAGGGTTGTCCGGTGTTTTATGAAAGTAAATATTCAAAAAAAAAAAAAAACAATTAATGACTATGAAATGTATGTTTGATTAATCTGAAGTAACGATTTAAGAGCACCGATCGCGCTGATAGTATGCAAATTATTAACTCATACATAGTCGATCGTAATTTAATTGAGTTGCTGCAATGTGGTTGTAATCATGTATCATGTTTTTGCTTTTGAAGAAACAAACCTGCACGACAACTAGAGGGCTTTTTTTAATGTTTTGTTTTTGGTCAAAATCATGAGAATAATCATTATATGTGTTTTTGGATTTAGGTTATTATGATTACAGTAGAAGTAGAGTGAATTCATATTGACTCTGCAATTGCACCATTTTTAAGGCTATTGAAGAGTTTTTTTGGGTTTCGTCATTTAGAGGTTTTGTGTTTCGCTAGCCTTTTTTTAATTTTCGATTGTGGCTTAGTTTATTGATGTTATTTATATAAATTCGTTGTTCGATTTAGATTTTGATTGACTATAAACTCTAATGATTTGATCTTTATTTTTGAATAGTACCAGTTACCCATCCAACACAACCCACTTATCTATAGCCGCGGTATGGGCAGATTGCGCATTTTAGGTTGCCGAGAAACGGGCAATTTGAGCATCTATTTCCTTGAAGCTATAAATTTTGGTTCCTTTAATTTAAATATCCGATAATTGTTTTGCAGGTGGTAACCTATGTCGTAACTAGGCGAGGAATAGAATTCCTATTTACGGTCGTTACGCAGGATGAACAAGGAAAAGCAGTTGGTGTGAGTGAATTAGGAACTATGGTTGGGCAGCATGTTGCCAGAATAGGTGAGTTGTAGTTTATATCGGCTCAGTTTTATTTGTTTGTGTTATGAATGGCTATCTTCTCTCTGTATATGAGTGTACATTTTTTTTTAACCTTTACGAATGGGCTAGATTCGAGTGTTATATTGACATGTTGTAAGATCATGTTTAAACAAACCAACAATGTAGTGTTCATGTGAAAGTTGACATGAGTTTATATGACTTGCAGGACATATTGAGTTAATGGAGTTAATGATCTCCCAATGGTGTTGAAGTTAAATTACAAAGTGAGTCTAGCACACCACTGATTTAGGCTGTTGGTCATGGGCATCAAGATGCTTTAATACTTCTACTAAAACAAAAGGCTGATGTAAGGCTTGAATGATGGTTGTTTCTTTTGTTTTCTAACATTATTGACCTGCTGTGTATACAGAACCTGAAAATCGCGCCAAAAGACCGGCCACAGACAATTGAAGCAACTGCTGTTTTACAACTTTGTGTCGCCTGATGTTGGCGTCTTTTGTTTAATGCAACTGCTGTTTTACAACTTTGTGTCGCATGATGTTGGCGTCTTTTGTTAAAAACGAATGTTAGCTTCGTACTTAGTTGTAACAATATATGTATGTGCAGTTTATCTATTGTGTACGTGTATTGAAGGTTAAAAAAATTGTCGCTAACCGCTAAATGGGTTGTTATGCTATTGTCGCTTGGAGTTCATAGGACGCTAGGTTCGGATGTTATGTATATAGCTCCAGTTTTGGAGTTTTTGGATGTTTTTTTGTCTTTATTTGGTTGTTGTATCGCTAGCCTCTGGCTAGCCATTTTGTTAGTCGTTTAATGATATGGTGTTTTGTTAAAAAAATGCACAGTAATTAGCAGTTAAAGGTGTGGAAATCAAGTTTTGGCTCATGTCACATGGCAAGTCATTAATTACGTTGATTTATATCCTTTTTTCAAATACTATTATTAAGTTTTGTGAATATTATATTTTGACTTATGTTTTCTTTTGGAAATTATCCTATTATTTTGTTGGTGGAAGAATTTTTTTTACGAGATTTATTTGCATCGATTTTTTTTTCAACTTACATAATTCACGAGCACAACAAAATTAAAATTAAAAACTTTGACAGAATATTAATTTGTCATGTTATATTTTCTTTCATGTTATGTTTTAAACTTTTAGTTTAACAATTCCCTTTTAAAAATTGTTTAATTTTATTTAGTCGATAATATGTTTTATTTAAAAATTTCTTCACCCGTGAAGTTCACGGGTCTCTAACCTAGTATGTAATAAATAACAATGTTTAGTCTATAATTATATAATCAAACAAAACCTAACATAGGTTTAAGAAGACACTTGGGTATGTCATATGTGGGTTGCCACTTGGGCCTAAGTTAACTCGGAGATTTTAGGCTTAAAAGATGTGGGCTTTGGTTTAATGGGTTGACACTATGGCTTAAGTTGAGTGAGTTTTTAGTAAATGTCTAACCCATTAAACCAACTTAGTTTAGTATAGGTGGCTTTAAGAAGTTGTATATCATTTTTTTTAAGAATTAATTACAAGGTTTGTATATGTGACTTACCCTTTTTATCATTTTCATACGTATTTATTGTAAATTACACTATTTGTACCAACTTTTACAAATGGTTTCAATATTAACACTTGTGTTGTACTGATGGCGAAACCATTTTCAGAATTATTTACACGATTGGCACATGTGAGGTGTTAATGGTGAACGCTTTTATAAAATGTGATACCAATTATGTAAATTTCAATAAATAGGTACGCAAATGACAAAATGAGTAAACTACAAGTACCAACAGTGTAATTCATTCAATTTTTTTTGAAATAAATTTAAAAGTATTTTGCTTTTGGTATTATCATGAATAGTCCAATGGGTTGGAGATTCAGAGATTTTTGGCTTAGTAGACGTGGGCTTTGGTTTAATGGGTTAACACTTTGGCTTAAGTTTTATTTAGTTAAAAACAGGCTTAAATTAGTTTAGGTGGATTTAAGAAGTTGTTTATCATTTTTTTTAAATATATATTCAAAAGTATTTTTCTTTTGGTTTTAGGGTATCACCACCATTTCCCTGCTCCTTCAAGACACCTAAAGAAAGATTTTTGTGAAATATTTTAAGTTAATAAATGTCATAAAGTCCTAGGGTGTCATTTTGTCACAAATTCTCCTTCAGATAATCCGAACACACAACTTAAACATTCAATCTCTTAATAGGTTTCACATGTATAAGTTTCATCAACACAAATATGAACTTTTGAAATCCAAATAGCTGCCCATGGACATTCCTCTTGCCGTGCCATGCCACTTAAGTACTTTCATACGCATTCATGAAGAAGAATGAAACACCATACATCTTTGATATCCACAACGTCTCTTTCGACAACTTGTATCGAAATGTCTAACCCTATTAATAAATGGAATGAAATACCATATATCTTTGATATCCACAACGTCTATTGTCTCTTTCGACAAGTTGTATCGAATGTCTAACCCTATTAATAAAATGGAATGAAACACCATATATCTTTGATATCCACAACGTCTCTTTCGACAAGTTGCATCGAATGTCTAACCCTATTAATAAAATGGAATGAAACACTGTATGTATTTGCTATGCCGTGTCTTACGATCGACCAGTTGTGGCTAATGTCTAACCCTGTCAATAAAATGCATAAGTTTTCATTTGAAAAATCATTCCAATCAAGGATTAGAAAGAACTTTATCAAAATGCACTATATAACATCATAATCAAATGTTTGAAAAAATAAATAAATTGGAGCTCTATGTTGGCTCTAAAAACGACTTTGTGGCGTCAGTTTACCTCAACCATTGATATACAAATTAACAAATAGGGTTCTCAAGCCTCTCAAATGGATTCCAATGCAAGAGTGGCCGACATCCATTCTATATGCTCTTTGTTTTTTTGACTCTTTGTATACACGTACCATTCACATTGCTTAAGTTATGTATTACACAAAATTACCAATAATATAGAAATATATGTCTCTTAGCCGATTATTATGTAATATATTGTAATAATTAGGCTTATCTCTTGTCATAAATATGGTATATCAATTCCATATTCATAGCCCGTGTTTGTATTGTATCATGCCTGCATAAGTATTTGACTTTTACTCATCCCGACATCACATATGCCATTCAACAGGTTTGTTTATTTATGCATGACCCGACGCGCGTGATGCTCATTTTTCATTCATGAAACGGATACTTCGGTACATTCAAGGCACGCTTGATTATGGTCTCCGAATGACTAAGTCTGCCACCAATTCGTCTGTCGCCTATTTAGATGCAGTCGCCTATTTAGATGCAGATTGAGGTGGTTGCCCTGATTCAAGAAGATCTACGAGTGGATATTGTGTTTATGCAGGCGACAACCTTTTATCATGGTCTTCTAAACGACAAGCGACGATATCTCGCTCAAGTGTGGAGGCTGAATACAAGGGTGTGGCTAATGCTGTGGCTGAAGCCACTTGCATCCGTAATTTATTGCTTGAGTTACACACCCCGCTTTGCCAGGCATCTATTGTTTATTGTGACAACGTTTCGGCCGTGTATTTGTCCGATAATCCTGTGCATGATCAACGAATGAAGCACATTGAGATTGACATTCATTTTGTTTGGGAAAAGGTTTGTGTGGGTCACATTTGGGTTCTTCATGTTCCATCCGCATTAGAGTATGCTGATATTTTTATCAAGGTCTTTCCGGGCAATTATTTCAATCGTTTCGCTTCAGTTTGAATGCTTGTCCTTTGTCCGTTCAAACTGCGGGAAAGTCTTAGTCAATTATTATGTTATCATTATTTTAATGTAATATCTTGTAAGGAATGAGATCATTTGAGAACTCCATTGAGTTGAGAGAACTTGAGAACTCCAATAGACCAATCAACAAATGCCACCTCATCAGTTTTGTGTTTTTTTTGCATTTGTTTAATAAGGGGTAATATAGTCTTTTATACACAAATACTTGAGGACATTTTAGTAATAATAACACCCCACCCCACCCTACCCCACACCCAACCTACCCCATTAACATTTAAATAATAATAATAATAATAATAATAATAATAATAATAATAATAATAATAATAATAATAATATAAAGAAACACAGATCTTTCTCTCTCTCTCATTTTAAACATACCCTCTCTCTCTCTTCTTCTCTCTCTCTCTTCTCCTCTCTCTCTTCTTCTTCTCTCTCGTTCTCTATCTCTCTAATAATAATAATAATAATAATAATCTGGATATGGGGAGGTGAATCTGATGGTGGGACGACGGGGGGTGGGACGGTGGTGTTGATGAAGTCGTCGGGTTGCAGAGGTGGGGGCTGTGGTGGGTGAGGAAGGAAGACGACGTCCGGTGCAACCCGAAGGAACAGGAAGGAAGACGACGACCGGTGGGTTTGCAGAGGTGGGGGCTGTGGTGGGTGAGGAAGGGAGACGACGACCGGTGATGTTGAAGAAGCAATTGGATGGACAATCAAACCTATTGAAAGAATCTACAATAGGGTATGTAAAATCAAGATCAAAACAGATCTAGCCTGGTTATGATGTTGAAGAAGAAGAAGATCGAGTGGCATCTCTTCTCTCTGGATCTCGATGGGTAAGATTATTATTATTATTATTATTATTATTATTATTATTATTATTATTATTATTATTTCAATCGATCGATCCTTTAATCTCCTTTTCAGATCTCCAATTTATACCTGAATCTATACATACCGCAATGCACTTGTCCAATTTATATCAGGGGGGTTGAGGTTGGTGATGGAAGGGTGTAGGAGATGGAGGTGGTGGGTTTTTTGTTGGTGGGTTTTTGGTGGAGGTGATGGTGGTGTGTAATGCAGGAAGTTTGCTCAACGTTCACGAGTCAGAAAGCTTCAATACATAGCAGAGTTGGAAAGAAATACGCTTTACAGGTAGATTTAAGTCCTTTAACTATAGTTAAGATAGGTCAAAGATGATTAAGGCAGTTGATGTAACATGAGTGTATGATTGTAGGCAGAAGGTTGTGAGGTACAAAAAAATGATGTTAGTGGGGCATTTTACACTGGTGTAATACAAATGTTATAGATGGTACTAGTTATTTTTACACTAGCGTAATACGAATGTATGGTTATTTTACACTAGCGTAATTTTTGTAGAAGTTGTGTATGGTAGATTTACACTGGTGTAATTACACCAGCGTAAATCATCCTCATCAGATTCATCTTTAAATATGGATTGCTTTTTGTTTTAAAAAGTAAAAGAATTAAAAAAATAAAATGTAGTTAAAAGTGAGTAAGATGTCACTTTGCAGGTACAATTCGTTACAATGTGTTTTTGTTTTTTGATTTTACAACAATGTAATTATGTAAATAGTGTTTTTTGATTTTACACCAGTGTAAATAGTTTTTTTCGACTATTAGTGGTATTGATCTAAAGATAACAGGATCCTTCTTAAAACATAACTCTATCTCCATCATATGTGCTTGCTTTAACTCACACAAAACACACTCACAAATGGCTTTTAGAATCTGGGCTTCTTTTAAAATATGTTTTGTTCTTTTGATTTACACCAATGTAAATAGTTCAAAAGTTCAAAATATTAATTAATTAGAAGTTCTTTTTTGCATTTTCAAGATTGATGGTGTTTGAGGATTTTTTATGGGTCGGGTATAAAATATGTTCATATTTACACCAATGTAAAACCGAGGGAGGTTTATGGTTGGTTTTTATCTACTTGTTATTGAACTATGTGTTGTTTTTGTGTGGTTTCTTGCTGTAGAAAGTCGCTTAAAAGAGACTCATGTACTTAATTATAGTAGTTTAAAGATATGTTTGTATTTTTAATTTGGTTATTACTTTGTTAGACAAATTGGTTATTATTTGTTTTGGTTAAATATATGTTTGATGAAAATTTGGTCGTAATGCTAACGGATGTTTTGATGTTTTATTAAATTTGTTAGGTTGGACAACGAAGAGAGGCAAATGATGATGATCAACATTTTTTGGGGAGCAAGTTCGAGTGTTGAAGTTTTTTTACGACGTTTTTGTGGTGTTTTACACCAACGTAAATTTTACGAAAGTGTAAAACTTGAGGGGAGAGATGAGAGAATAGCAGATGTAAAAATTATGAAATTTGAATTTTTACGTTGGTGTAAAAATTTTCATTAGTGGTTTTACTGGACGATAAATGCACATATTTTATAATTTTTGAATGTGTTATTTTTTGTGTTTAAAAAATAAATGAATTAAAAAAATAAATTAAAGTTAAAAAAATATGAATATTTTAAAAATGAAATATTTCTTCTCTCTCATGGCATTTTACCCAAAATACCCCTTTATTTGACTTTATTATAATAAAAAATACTTACTAAATATGTCAAGACAAAAAGTCTCATCAGTTGATCTCAACCATTGGATCATCAAGATCAATGGCTCAAAAGAGTTCCTATGGTTCTCACAACTCAAGTGAGTTCTCAAACTATCCATTCCCTATCTTGTAATAATTAGGCTTATCTTATAACAAGTATATCAATTCCATAAAGGGCTTCTGTTATTCATAATAAAACACAGAGAATACAGATTCCTTTAATTTATTAATTTATAACTTATGGTTTATAGATATTTTTTGTTCCTCGGTATATTTCTATAATTCTAATAATAAAAACACTGTTTTTTTAAAGGTAATTGAAGAAACACGAGTGTAAAGATAGTTGAAAAGAGAACTATCTGTACGGTGATTCTACTGTATTTTCTAAAGAGAGTGTGATTATAAAATACGTGTGGGTCTGTAGGCAAGACCAGGGATTTACGAGACTACCAATTAGAAGAGCCGAGCCTCTAATCGTTAGTATAATAAACAGGGGGGGTGAAGAAGGTACGAGAGCTCGTATTCTTCTTGAGTGAAAGTGTATTGGGTATTCGATGCCAATAAAAGGAGAAGAGAGTCCTCCTTTTATAGTACCGAGCTGCCCTACTTTCTCAGCCCATCCTCTACCTTTAATGGGGCCCGGCCCAGGTAGAGGAGTCTCCATAATCCGGCCCAAGCCTTTAGGCCCATTTGGTGCAAGTGGGTTTTAGTAAAGTGGGAAGCTAGGGGAGATGTTACCGTCCTGACGCATGTACACGTGGCGCCCGGTAAGTGGACGCTGATGGGCGGTTGACACGTGGTGCTCGCCCATTGGTGCATCCAGGCGGTAGACACTTTATACTTTTCCAGGATTTCAAGACGGACAGAGAAAGTCTGCTTTGTCAGGAAGATATCTTGGTTGAGAGGCTGCCACGTCATCGCCTTTTCTGCTCGTCAGACTGGGGAAAGTCTCTGGTTGGAGAGAAACTCTGACGGGCTGCCTGCCGTGTCAGAGATATTTGTTTGGGGCAGGGGTGAGTCCCAAGGCTGCCCCAAAAGGTATCTTCCACTTGTAGTGACGCTTGTCAAGGAAGCCTTGAGGTACATTTGGCCCGCCCCTGTGAAAGGGGCGGGAGTTCATGCGCCTGGCGTCGGGTACACCGCTGACGTAAAACGGGCGGGTGGACGCCAGGTGTTCCGCCGACGTGGATCGTGAATATAAATGCACGCGTCGGGCGGCAGGAGCATCGCTGACGTAGAACGGGTTTGTGGTCGCCAGACGTTCCGCTGACGTAAAACGGGCGGATGGGCGCGAAGCGATCCGCTGACGTAGAACGGGCGGGTAAGCGTCTGGCGAAGCCTGTTCTAAGTGGGCGATGGTATGGTATTTGTAATGTTTTAATACCATATCCCTTCAAGTCCCCCCAGTCCAGTGCTGACCTGTATCTTTGGGGAGTGCTGGACTTGATTTCACATGTGTACTTTCAGTGACATCCAGTCGTCACTGGGTTTTCATGTACCGAAGTGGACGTGTGTTTTTGTTTATTCTTCGTCAACTGGTGCGCGCACAGAGATCAAGCTGTGGGCGTATGACGGGATGCGCATAGATTGTGTTTGGTGCGCAGTCGTTGAGCCAAGATGGGCGTTGGGCCTGTTTGCGCGCCCAAAAGTTGTGAAATTTGATTTTTTCAAAATTTTCGCTATGGCGCGCAGGCGTTGAGCCGAGATAGGCGTTGGGCCTGTTTGCGCGGCCAAAGGTTGTGAATTTTGATTTTTTCAAAATTTTCGCTCTGGCGCGCAGGCGTTGAGCCAAGATAGGCGTTGGCCCTGTTTGCGCGGCCGGAGGTTGTGAAAAGTCATTTTTTGTCGCGGTCTGCGCCTGCATTTACTCCGCATTGAATTTGTCTCTTTGGGATTTGTGTGAATTAAAGGCGGGAATGTTTTGAATTTGAAAAGACGTGCCTGACGGTTGGTAGACCTGCTTTGGAGATCGTGTCTGACAATTAGTACGACTGTTGAGTTGCTAGGTCGCCACGTGTCGTACATCTGGTGAGTGGGGACAGCTGTTGATGATGGTTTTTGAACGTGGGCGTACACGTGTCAGTCATCGTCATCCTTTTTTGGACGTGGGCGTACACGTGTCAGCCATCGGCAGCCAGTGCCAGTCGGGGTAGGAGGACCGTCTCGCGAGTGATGCACGCGCGGCGCGTGGGCCGTTTTAGCACGTGGGCTGTGCGACGTGTCTGCCTGTGATTGGGCCTTTATGTGGAAGAGTCTGCCCATCATAATTACCTGCATTAAATGCGATGGGTATAAATAGTCGTCCAACTCCTTTTGATTTCTTTTATCTTCTTCATTTTTTCGAAGTTTTCTTCTAAGTTCCTCTCTTCTCTTTGTTTCTCCGATCAAAAAGTTAGGTTTTTCTTGTTTGTTTGTAAGTATCTTTTGTTGGAATGAAAGAGGATTTTATTTCTGTTCTGCGTCTTGCTTGTTCTGTCTGGTATGTGTATCCGTCATTTGTTGAGTGGATTTAGCAAGTGAGGAGTGCGCCTCATGAGTGAGCGATAGGTGCGCCGAGTTACTTGTGAAGAGTAGATTAACTTCACAAGTGAGTGGTGCGCCATTTTACTTGTGAAGGGTGGATTAACTTCACAAGTGGCTGGGGCGCCGTGCTACTTGTGAAGAGTGGATTAACTTCACAAGTGACTGGTGCGCCGTGCTACTTGTGAAGAGTGGATTAACTTCACAAGTGACTGGTGCGTCATGCTACTTGTGAAGAGTAGATTAACTTCACAAGTGTTTAGATGGAAGAAAGAGAGAGGAAAGAACCGGAACTTTTTTATAAGTAGCATTTGCGCAACTGCGCTACATTCCATGATCTAGGTATGGGTGTTCCATCTAGTTTTTCTAGCGCATAAGCGCCTTTTCCTAGCACTTGTTGGACTTTGTAAGGCCCTTCCCAGTTGGGTGCTAGCTTTCCCGGGCGTTCCGCGTGGGAGGCGTAGTTGTCCCTGAGAACATAGTCGCCGATGTCAAACTCGCAAACTTTGACCTTTGAATTGTAGTAGCGTTCTAATTGTTTTTTGTAGTTTGCTTCGCGTATGGCGGCGATATCGCGCCTGTCATCTAGGAGGTCTAGATTGAGGCGTAGCTCTTTGTCATTGTCCGTGTTGTCTGTATTGAGGACCCGTGGTGACGGGAATGTTATCTCCGCGGGTATTACGGCCTCGGATCCGTAGGTTAGGCTAAACGGAGTTTCGCCGGTGCTGGTCTTTGTGAGGGTGCGATGTGCCCATAGCACGTGTGGTAGCTCTTCCACCCAGCCCGTTCGTTTTGATCCTAGGCGTGTCTTGATGCCTTCGACTAGGGATCTGTTGATGCGCTCCACCTGGCCATTGCCTTGCGGATGAGCAACGGATGAGAAGATCTGGCTGACGCCTAGTTGCGTTAGCCAAGCTTGTAGTTTTTTGTCGGTGAATTGTGTGCCGTTGTCGGTGACGATTTCCATGGGTAAGCCAAAGCGGCAGATAATGAATTCCCAGATGAATTTTTTTATCTGTTCCGCGCTTATCGACGCGAGTGGCTTGGCCTCTACCCATTTTGTGAAGTAGTCAACGGCAACGACTAGGTACTGTATCTTTCCGGGGGCCATTGGAAACGGGCCGACCAGGTCCATGGCCCACTTTTGAAATGGCCAGGCGGCCGTAACTGGTACCAGATCGTTTTTGGGGCGCAGGGTATTTGGCGCGTGTTGTTGGCAGTTGAAGCAGGTGCGTAGAATTTTGACGGCGTCTTGATGCATACCCGGCCAATAATATCCAGCGTTCATGACTTTGGCGACGACCATTCTCGGTCCTGCATGGATCCCGCATATGCCTTCGTGTATTTCTCTGATAAGTGAGGTGGCTGTCGCGACGTCTATGCATTTTAATAATGGCCCCAAGTACGAGCGTCGGTATAGGATCCCGTTCATTAATTGGTAATGTTGGGATTTGTATTGGATTTTTCGAGCTTCCGCTTTTTGAGGTGGCAACGTGCCTGTTGCTAGGTAGGCTTGAATAGGGGTCATCCATGACCCGACGCCTGTCTGCGTTATGTTGACCTGTCTGAGTGGTACCGAAGGTTGAGGTAGGGTTTCGATACGTACCTCTTTGGCCATATGTGGCCAGGCGGTGGAGGCCATTTTGCTGAGTGCATCAGCTTCCTTGTTGCCGCTTCGGTTTATATGGAGGATGGTGCAAGTAACGAATTTCTTGGTGAGGAGCTTGGCTTGGTCGACGTACTGGGCCATGACGGGGTCCTTGGCGTCGTAAACGCCGTTCATGTGGCCTGCTATCAGCATGGAGTCAACATGAGCGTTGAGGTGCCTGGCGCCCATTTTGTGCGCCAGGCGTAGGCCTGCCAAGAATGCTTCATATTCGGCCTCGTTGTTTGTGCTTGGGAACTCTAGGCGCACGGCGTACGTGAATTCTGTCTTGTCGGGGCTGACGAGGCGAAGTCCGGCGCCCGAGCCTTGATCATTGGAAGCTCCGTCGGTGTATAATGACCAGGTGATTCGGTCGTCTGGGACGGGCTTGGGGTCTTGTTCGTCTTTGCAGTCTTGGATTTTATCGGTGGGGATTTCTGCGATGAAGTCTGCCAGGACCTGCCCTTTTATCGCGGGTCTTGGTTTGTAGACGATGGTGTGTGCGCCTAATTCGATTGCCCATTTGGCCAGGCGGCCGGAGAGTTCTGGTTTGGATAGTACTGTATTTATTCGGTAGTCTGTGAGGACGTTGATTGGGTGTCCTTGAAAGTATCGTCGCAGGCGTCTTGACGCGTGGACTAATGCTAGGACAAGTTTTTCCATTGTCGAATATCTGGTTTCTGCGTCTGCTAGAGTTCGGCTGATATAGTAGATCGGTGTTTGTACTTTGTTGCGTTCTACTAATAGGACGGCGCCGATTGCCGTTTCTGATGCAGATAGATATAGTGTAAGGGGCTCCATTGGAAGCGGTGCTGTTAAAGTTGGCAAGTAGGTTAAACATTGTTTCATTTCACGAAACGCCACTTCTGCTTCCGGTGTCCAGCGGAACTGTGTTTTTTTGAGTACATTTCGTAAAGTGTGAACAAAAGGAAAAAACTTGGAGGCGTAGTTTGATAGGAAGCGGTTGAGAGCAACCAAACGTCCCATGAGAGTCTGCACGTCTTTTATCGAGTTTGGTGACGGCATCCGCTGGATTGCTTGGATTTTTTCAGGGTTAGGTTTGAAGCCGCCATTGGTGACGATGACGCCTAGGAATTTCCCTTCTTCTGCTCCGAAGGAGCATTTGCCTGGATTTAGTTTCATTTGGATGCTGCGCAATTGTTCGAAAGTGCGCTTGATGTCCATGAGCATTGTGTCTTCCTGGGTGCTTTTGATGACTAGGTCGTCGACGTAGACTTCGAGGTTGACGCCTATCTGGTTGATGAACGCCTGGTCCATGAGGCGTTGGTAGGTCGCGCCGGCGTTCTTGAGTCCGAAGGGCATTTTGGTGTAGCAGTACACCCCTCGATCTGTTCTGAACGCCGTTCGATCCTCGTCTTCGTAAGCCATTTGGATTTGATGGTATCCTCGATATGCGTCGAGGAAACATTTGTATTTGAATGGCGCGAGTGAGTCGACCTTCAAATCGATCTCCGGGAGAGGGTAGTGATCTTTGGGGCATGCTTTGTTTAGGTCCTTGTAGTCGACGCACATGCGCCAGGACCCATTCTTTTTTAGTACCATTACCGGGTTGGCCACCCAGGTTTGGTGATTGCATTTTCTGATGATGCCCGCTTCTAGTAGGTCGTCAACTTGTTCATTCATGGCTTTGACTCTGTCGGGGCCGAGTGGCCGTTTCTTTTGGGCCACTGGGCGTGAGTCTTTGTATGTATTGAGGCGGTGCTCGGCGATGTGTCTTGGGACGCCGACCATGTCTGACGATTGCCATGCGAAGACGTCTTTGTTTGCCACCAGTAGCTGTTTTAGGTGCGTTTTTACCTGGGGGGATAAGGTTCGGCCCAAGGTGATGGTTTGTTCAGGGAAGGCTGGGTTGAGGACCCAGCTTTCGTCAGTTGGTGGGCTTGATGGAAGCGCTGCCGTATCGTCTGGCGGGTGGCTTGTCATGAGGCATTCTTGATTGCCTCGGATGTATGCGATCCCGGTGGGCGTTGGGAAGCCCATGGTTTGGTGAGGGGTTGAGGCGGTGGAGTTGAAGTTCGCCAAACCCTGTCTTCCTAACAATATGTCATATGAGGAGGTGGCTGGGATGACGTGGAAGGTGCATACCTCGTAGCGGCTGTGAATGCCGTCGTCAAGTGTGACCGTAAAGTCGAACTTGCCAATGGGATGGATTATTTCGTTGAAGAAGCCAGCAATAGGCGCGTCTGGCTGTAGGCGTGCCTTGTCTTCTTCGTCTAGCTGGTCAAAACATTGTTGGTACATGATGTCGAAGCTACTGCCGCCGTCGCACATCATTTTATAAGTTCGGTAGTGTCCGAACAATGCTGTGATGGTGAGCGGGGCCGTTGATTGAGCGCCCCCTGGGATTATCGGGAGGAGGACTTGGGCCTCTCGCCAATTTGAGGTTTCAGATGTAGTTGCTGTATTAGGGAAGCTGGTTTTTCGTTTGGTGCTTCTCGTCATGTTGATCTGTCTGCTGTGGGTACCGCGGATGTAGTGTGTCCTGATGTCTTTGATGGCTTTTTCAGGTTCGTCTTGTCGGCGGGCCCCTGCGCGGACGTTTTTTACCAGGTTGGCGAGCTTCCCGGAGCGTAGGGCCGCTTCGATTTCCATTTTGAGGCTATAACAGTTGTCGGTATCGTGGCCCACGTCTTTGTGGAACTCGCAGAACCTGGTGGTGTCAACATTTTTTCGTTTTGCCCCCATGGGCTTGGGGATTTTAAAAGTTACCTCTCCGGTGGAGAGGACTTGTGATAAGACTTGAGATGGCGTTTTGGTGAGGGGTGTCCAATCTTGGTTTCGGCGGCCGCTGTTCCGCTGTTCGCGGTTTTGTTTGTTGCCGATGATGTTTCTGGCGTCGCCAGAAGTTGAGTATCGTCCTTCATCGGTGGAGCCGGAGATGCGGTTCCAGACGGATGATCGGTTATTGCCGCGGCTGCGGTTGTTGCTGGAACTCCCTCTCTGGTTCTGGCGCATGGTTTTCTGGTTGCCCGCGTAGAGTTTTGAGATGCGGACAACCTCTTCCCAAGCGTCTGGGACGCCATCTTTCCCTTGCAGCGTGTGTTGTAGGCCATCATCGTTGACATTAGATAAAAAGGAGGTTCGTGTTGCTTCGTCGCCGGTTCCTAACTGGAGGGCCTCCTTGTTGAACCGTACGATGAAGTCCTCGAGAGGTTCAGTGTCTCTGCGTTTGCAAAGGGAGATTTGGCTTTTGTCGCGCTTGTGGCGGCGCTGTTGGCTGAAGTGGAGAGAAAATTTTTCGATCAGCTGGTCGTAGCTGTCGATGCTTCCGGTGGGGAGGTTATCGAACCAGACCCTGGCGGCTCCGGTGAGTGTCTGGGCGAACATGTGGCACCAAACAGGTAGGGTCCAACCGATGACGGCCCCGGCTTGATTGAATATGCCGAGGTGGTCATCTGGGTCGGATAGTCCGTCGTAGATTTTGACGTTGGCCGGTAGGCGTTGTCTTGGTGGGATTGGTGCCTCAGAAATGCGCCTGGTAAATTTAGACCTATCCGCGAATGCGGCCGGTCTGTATGGGAGTGATAGGTCGGTGGTGGCGTCGTTGTTGTAGCGGTTTAATCGCTCGCGCCTGTAATAAGGGCTATGACGATAGTCGCGGGAGGCGTCATCCTCCCACGAGCTTTCGTCATAGTCTTCGGCGTCGAACCGATTGTGCTCTGCACGGGCCTGGTCCTCAGGGGTTTGCCCTGGACCTTCCCCGTGACGGGCGGGTGCTGCTGTTTTTGCAGGTTGCCTAGAGGAGGAGCCCATGATTGTTTTGCCGGTGCGCCGGCGGCGTTCTAGTTGTGCGTCGAGGATTTGTCGCTGGCGGTCATACCAGTCATTGTTTAGTGCCTCGATTTCCTCCTCCGTTGGAGGGGTTATATCTACGAGCTGGGGCTCGAGGTTTCTGGGGGTTATAAGTGGTTGTAGTTGGTTGTTATGGTCCCCTGATGTTGGGTGGGATGGGGTGGCGTCGGTGATATCTTCGACGGCCCCGGATGGAGTGAACGCTCGTGGGGGTGAGGTCATTTTTACGATTCTGGCCCTAAAAGTTTATTGGGTTGGAGCGGTTGTGGTAAGGCCACGGATGGCGCCAATGAAGAAACACGAGTGTAAAGATAGTTGAAAAGAGAACTATCTGTACGACGATTCTACTGTATTTTCTAAAGAGAGTGTGATTATAAAATACGTGTGGGTCTGTAGGCAAGACCAGGGATTTACGAGACTACCAATTAGAAGAGCCGAGCCTCTAATCGTTAGTATAATAAACAGGGGGGGTGAAGAAGGTACGAGAGCTCGTATTCTTCTTGAGTGAAAGTGTATTGGGTATTCGATGCCAATAAAAGGAGAAGAGAGTCCTCCTTTTATAGTACCGAGCTGCCCTACTTTCTCAGCCCATCCTCTACCTTTAATGGGGCCCGGCCCAGGTAGAGGAGTCTCCATAATCCGGCCCAAGCCTTTAGGCCCATTTGGTGCAAGTGGGTTTTAGTAAAGTGGGAAGCTAGGGGAGATGTTACCGTCCTGACGCATGTACACGTGGCGCCCGGTAAGTGGACGCTGATGGGCGGTTGACACGTGGTGCTCGCCCATTGGTGCATCCAGGCGGTAGACACTTTATACTTTTCCAGGATTTCAAGACGGACAGAGAAAGTCTGCTTTGTCAGGAAGATATCTTGGTTGAGAGGCTGCCACGTCATCGCCTTTTCTGCTCGTCAGACTGGGGAAAGTCTCTGGTTGGAGAGAAACTCTGACGGGCTGCCTGCCGTGTCAGAGATATTTGTTTGGGGCAGGGGTGAGTCCCAAGGCTGCCCCAAAGGTATCTTCCACTTGTAGTGACGCTTGTCAAGGAAGCCTTGAGGTACATTTGGCCCGCCCCTGTGAAAGGGGCGGGAGTTCATGCGCCTGGCGTCGGGTACACCGCTGACGTAAAACGGGCGGGTGGACGCCAGGTGTTCCGCCGACGTGGATCGTGAATATAAATGCACGCGTCGGGCGGCAGGAGCATCGCTGACGTAGAACGGGTTTGTGGTCGCCAGACGTTCCGCTGACGTAAAACGGGCGGATGGGCGCGAAGCGATCCGCTGACGTAGAACGGGCGGGTAAGCGTCTGGCGAAGCCTGTTCTAAGTGGGCGATGGTATGGTATTTGTAATGTTTTAATACCATATCCCTTCAGTAATAATAATCACACTATTGATATCATCTTGTTTATCTAAAAAAGGAAAAACAAACTTAGAGGTAGGGATGAGCAAATGTCGGTTCGGTTCGGTTTTTATATATAACCGAAACCGATTGGTTACGTCGGTTTGGTTAATTCGGTTAATATGTCGGTTATCGGTTATGTTCAGTTAATATCCAAATAAAACTTGTGCAAAATTATAAACTTAAAATAGTTAGTAAAGTGTTTGGATCTTTTTCAAGACTACAAATATATATGAAAACGCAAGAAAAATACATGAAATACTGAGGAAACAAATAAAAAATGCTTCAAATATATGGATATATATGAAAAATACATGAGTTACATAAAAGATATATTTCAAATACATTGACATACATGAAAGATACATGAAATATACCGAAAATACATGAAACTATGTTCCAAATACATGGATATATGTATGAAAAATACTTAAGTATATAACTATCGGTTCAGTTATTTCGGTTACGAAAGAAGGGAAAACCGAAACCGTAACCGAATGGTTCGGTTTTGGCCATATCTTAACCGTAACCAATCGGTTAATTCGGTTTCGATTTCGATTTTTTTCGGTTATCGGTTTTCGTATGCTCACCCCTACTTAGAGTTGAGATCATTTAATTGTGTGAAACGAAATGGCATATATATCAGTTAATTAATATATTTGTATTTTTTAATATCCACTCTTCTTTGATGATGTGAGATGATGTATCCTTTTGACACCACTATTTGTTCAGTGCAAATTTCTACATCACCATTGAATCAAACAGTTCATTATTATAGTTTTTAACTAAAATGTTTTATTTTTTATTTTCCTTTTGTGCCTATCCTTGTCAAGTTGATACTAATTAAATGAAGGAAAGTAACAAGGTTGAAATTTAGCACCTTATCTTATCATGAATTATAATATATGCACCTCATCATTAATTATCAATTTAAGTGTTTTCCATATATGTGTACAGAATACATGCAAATAGTGCTCAATTATGCTAATCAAATGATCAAATCTTATCTTTTGAAACGAGATAAAAAATATGGTTAATACAATTGTTTCGCAAGTTTGTTGATATTAACTTGTTGAATCATATGCACTTTATGCTTACACTACTAATACACGTAACTTCACAAAAACTAACCATGTTTCTTAGTGTTAGTCATCTCCCGCTAGTGATAGGTCGATAGTAGTCGTAGGCATGATTATAGAATCATGTATGCTCGTTATATAGGTGTTTGGGTAGCATTTGTAGTGTTCGGGGGTATTATAGGTATTTTAGAATGTAATCAGGCGTATGAGAGTCTCATACGCCTGACATTAGGACGTGTATGAAGGCTCATACACCTCCTCGTCTAGGCGTATGAGTCCCATGACTATAAATACCCCCCATGACTTCACATTTTGCAACTTTTGCCATTTTCTTAACAAGTGCAGCCCATTTGTGTGTGTTTTTGTGTATGTGCCCTCCATATTATTATTATCTTCACTAACACTCACATATAACAACTAACCGGATTGTTGATTCCGCCTTCAATCCGATACGTGCATGATACAATTTCTTGTCTGAATCCGATCCTACAAGTGGTATCAGAGCTACGGCTCATATCACGCGTCTTGTTATAGGGGTTTGCATCAGATCTGGAAGATTTTTAGGCAATTGTTCATA
The DNA here is from genome assembly GCA_028751855.1 of Ambrosia trifida. NCBI lineage: Eukaryota > Viridiplantae > Streptophyta > Magnoliopsida > Asterales > Asteraceae > Ambrosia > Ambrosia trifida. Next base: position 22,827,425 of record CM054127.1, read on the forward strand.
GAAAATCAATTTTGACCGATTTTGTGCATAAACATGGTTTTTATTGATTTTGGGGTGTGTAATGTTTTGATCATTGTTTTGATTGAGGATTCATGTTTAGAAACTAAGTTTAATCAAAACCAAATCAAATTTCAATCAAAACAGATCAGATTTAGGATTTTTATGAAAAATTTCAAGTTTATGAATATTATGTTTTTTTTTTTGCTTGAAATCATGAACATGGAATGCTTTTGAAGATCTGATCATTGTTTCATCATACAAAAGTGTTTTGGAAACTTATTGAATCAAATTCAGATGTTAAGCAACGTTGAATTGATCTAGATATGACTGGTTTTTTTGCCACCATTTAGCCACCTAAATTGCTCACCATTTCATGTTTTTTTGCCACCGATTTCATACCATTAAAACCATTTAGTGACTGAAATCTGTCACCATTTAGCCACCATTTTCATTGAATATAAACATTTACTCACTTATATTTTTTACCATTTAGCCACCATTTTCATTGAAAACAATTTAATCAATAAGATTTTCCACCATTTAGTCACAACATCAATCAAAATTACATTTCAATAAAATTACAAAACTGCATAAACCATTCCAGCAAAATTCGGAAATCCCAAATTTATATAAAACATCTTTGTTTCAGTATTTATTGTTTTAAATAAAAATACCAACTGAAATGTCAAATAACTGAAATCATCCTAACATGATAACTATCGAAACATTCAAAACCAAGTGTTTGTAGCCTATTTTCGAACTGTAGCTATTAACATAGTTTCAATTTGTGACATCCTATTATTCATAGCATCCTTTTCCACCTTATCTTTTTCTTTTTCAGCCAACAATTCCGCAATAATTCCATCTAATCTTTCTTTTTCTTCATTTTTTTTCCTTAATGTGCTCCTTGATAACTAAGTTCAACTTTTCAATCTACAAAACAACATAAGAATAGAATCATGAAGTCAGAATTAAAGAAAACTGATAATGGGTCAAGCTAGTTGTAGAAAAACGAAATCCAATTCTAAGTTACAATTTAAGTGCTATAAGGCCAAATAGCATGCAGTATGTTTACATACCAAGAATGAAATTCTACCTAATGTCAATAACAAATTTTTGTACGAAACAACCTACAGAGAGAAAGTGTAATCAACTTAATAAGAAATTCCTACACATTCTTACTACATTGAAAGCATCAAACCTATCAATAAAAACTAGACATCACAAACCAAACAAACACAATAATATTGGGAAATGATACAAATGCACACAAGTTACTAGTATATGTGATTCACTTATATTAGAGATTAGAAACTTTTTAATTTTAAAAAATTAAGGTCTAAAAAGGAATAAACATACCTTAGGGTCTTCTATGTCATGTACACACGGGTCACTAACACTACCTAACCTGTACACTTTTCCTTTATTCTTGCCCACAGCTCGTGACCACAAGTCTTCATCAAATTTTGGATGTTTGCTACGTTCTTTCCCATACTTCTCCACAAGAAGCCCATCATATTTAACCTATTGGGATGAACATATAACTATATTATTCAAATTTCATTGTAATAAACTTTTTCTTTTGAAATATGTTTTTTGGATTTACTAATCTGTCAACTTACCCAAGTCTCCTCTGCCCTATCGTCAACCTAGACCAGATTTTCTGCTTGAACGTCCCCTTCTGAATCAACGTCCAAAAGTAGCGAACTTATACAACTAGGATCTTTATCCAATTGTTTGCTTCCTTTCTTGCAATGTGACTGCTTCCACATCTCATGAGCTGACAGTTCACGCCCAAGTATCTTAGCCTACAAATGTTGAAGTTATAGTTAATAAAATGATAATATATTGACATGATATATATACTAAAAGAGGGCAATTAACAGTTTTTACCGCTTTTCTTTTCGCTAATGTATGTTTTCCCCCAGTTGCCTTACTTCTAATATCTTTATTTCTTAAAGACTTTGCTTTCCACTCAGGTGTGTTCCAATGGTTAACCATTTGTTTCCATATCTCAGATTTTATCCATGGTGGTTTAAAGTCAATAAGAATAGACATATCGTCTCCAACCTCTATATGTTTTTGTTTTGTGATAGCTTTAGCCTCATCTCGCACTGTTCGCAACAAATTGGGGAATTTACCAGCAATGTACTTCTCCTAGTACCTATAAATTTGTGCATTGTGTTTCTTTTCCCACTGAAAATGCATCTATGAAAATAAAAAACTTTAAATACACATACAAAATGATCCAACAAGTTAAATAAAATTTCACTTATATCACACACCTGGAATCGCTCAAATAACCGTGTCCTGTAGTCATTAGAAACATCTTTCCAGCTTTCCCATGGATCGGACCACAAAGCCTTTAAGTTTGATGAAATAACTCGGGTAGCATCCCCTTGATTACTAAATCTATAAAATGAAAAGTAATGAATGCAAAAGTATATTAGTTATATTTTTATATATATAAAGAAATTTTGTATTTGTACTTACTCTCCTTCTACAATCCAAATCCAATCACGATTGATTGGTTCAGGTACTTGAACTTGGGATGAGCTTCCCCACCTCACGGGAGCAACATGAAAAGTAGACTCATCACACCAGTACTACTTTCAGTGGGAGAATTCATCACATGATAAACAGACTCATCATCACCAACACCTCGATCACCAGCTTGATCACCGCCACCTCGCCCAACTCCTCGATAACCAGCTTGACCACCACCTCGTACAACAACTCAACTATCCCTACGCCATACTGTTTGATCACCAACTACACCATTACCTTGACTACTACCTCGTCCAACACCTCGTTCACCAGCTTGACCTTCATCTCGTCCAAAACCTCGACCAACACCCTGACCACTAGCTGCAACACTATCTCGCCCCATAGTACGTGCCATTGTATCAATAATAAAAGCAATTATAAATAATTAGAAAAACCAGTAGAAAATGAAAACTAATTAATTACAATACAATTCTTTGAATGTTAGACAACTAATTAGCAATAAAAACATTATTTAGAAGGAGAAATAGCCCAATATTCTAAATAACAACCTAACCTTTATATACAATAATGAAAGTTGTTACTCGGATTCTTCATCTTCAAAAACTTCATTGTCAAAATGAACTTCATCATCATTATCGATAAAATCCTCACTAGTTAAATGTGTAGCTTCAATCTCAACTTCTTCATCATTATCGTCATCCAAATATTCCACTTCTTCTAACCTTCCATTTTTATGTACATAAGAAATAGGGAGAAGATCCTCTGTAACCGTACATTCTACCCTTTCGTTCTCTTGAAAGAAATGTCCATTGTCTGCAACAACATCGTTTTCTACTTCACTAACATCTTGGGCGAGTTGGTAAACACCCCTTGGGGTCGTCTTTACAACAGCTAACCAACCATTTAGTTCCTTTGCTTTTGAAGGATATGAAGTATAATACACTTGTTGCGCTTGTGATGCTAATATAAAGAGATCGTCAACACATCCTATATTGATGTGGGTTTAACATCAACCATATGAGTTTTGGGGTCTACCCTTACCCCCTTCACAGGATCAAACCAATTACATCTGAACAAAACAACCACACAACGACCAATGGTGCTATGATATTCCAACTCTAGGATCTCATCTAATAATCTATAGTAGTCATTTTCATTTTCGTTGTACGTAGCCCCTTTGGCACACACACCACAATTTTGTGTGACTCTGCCATCATACACTGTTTGTGTGTGAAACTTGAAACCATTAACAGAATAAACCTTGTGAGATTTTACATAAGTAAGCGGCCCTTGGGCTATACCTCCTAGATGTTCCTTATTTGGAACATTCATAACCTACAATCACAAAAGTGTGTTATGATATATGTAATGCTATAACATTAAGATTATAAAAGGTGTGTCAGAATGCGTACATGCTGACGGGTGGTTCAAGGAACAACCCATTACTATGATAAAACGCGTAAATTATCCGCATTTGACCATGTTATTGCTTGGAATTGGGTGACTACGGGTACTTTGGTTGCAGGTGCATAAAGGAGTTTAAAACGAAGAAATACGAGCTTTGGATCGGACCGGAACGGATCGGAACGAGGTGGAGTGCAAGGAAGAAAAATTGATATTTACAAGGGCTCCACCGTACCTTACGGTAGCCACCGTAAGGTACGGTGGCCCCTGCACCAGCTTGTAACTCCCATTATTAAAGACAAATTTATGGTGTCTTTTGGTCATCTTCTGTCACACCCTCAAATTCCACGTGCGGGGTTTTACCGCGAGGCGCGTGACACACCAGGATCTCAGTCAACGATCACGATAAACATACAACAAACATGCATTCATAATTATATTTAAAACCAAAATATCATGCTTTGAGCTGTAAACCAGCAGCGGAAGCATTCTTGTTTACAACCAAAAGACATATCATTGTTTACAAAACATTGTTTAACATGCTTCAAAATATTAGACGCTGTGCATGACTCCGTGCGCCTAGCCCATTGACTGCTACCTTAGCGACCTGAGAAAACATGCCAAAAATGTCAACATATAATGCTGGTGAGTTCACAGGTTTTCTTTTATAAAAGTGTTGTCACAAGTTCACAAAGATCATTTCCGTTAATACTATGTCATAAGAACGTTAGCTAGACGTTAAGTGTTTTTACTACTACGGTTGGGAACCCATTACTAAACATGAACCAAAAGATGATACCAGCCCAGACGACTGGGCTACCGATGCCTTGGTAACCCGATAGGTAGAGACAATATGCACCCGCCCGGCCCCGCCGTCGAGTGGGGCTTGTGAGGCCCAATAGATCTATCCACATTTCCCCCGTTGTGCGTTCCAGCACATTCATGATTTCCCCCTGGGACTTTCCATAAAAGCCGTATAGTAACATAAAGTACCCATAGTATAACATGACCTTTAATAGTTCGTACAAAGCATGTTTCTCCCCCCGAAAGCAAGACAGTAAAAGTGGGGCTGTGAAACTCACCTCGGATTGCGTTACTTGAAAACAGTTAAGTAATTATGTTATGATAGCCCCAAATAGCGGCGACCTATCATAAGATGTGTATAAGTATCGGACTAATAACTCGCAGGCTAACTAGTCCCCGAATGTCCAGACCGTGACCATAAACGTTTGAAAACATCTTTAACTATTAAACCGACCGTGCCAGACAAGACCCGACATCCCATTGGTGACCCGATATTCCACGTGTTAGGTAAATACAAGACATCATGCAACATATGCAATTAAACACTTAATACGCGCAATAGTTCACCTAGTCTAGCATAATGTCCGATTAACGCATAATCAGGTCCGAATACGTCTTACTAAGTCATTGGGTGCATCCCGGGGTTCCTATCATGTTCCTAGGTGTCAAATCATGTTCCGGGATGTCAAAACGCGTTCACGACAGCAGTACATGCGATTAGGAAAGTCACACGCGAGTAGGCTTCAGCCTATTGGCGATTAGGGGCCCAATCGCCTGTTATATCAGGCGATTAGGGTCCTAATCGCCTGAATGTCTGCATAATCGCCTTCAGCATCAGGCGATTAGTGTGTGACGGATTTTCGCGCGTTTAACCCTCCAAATCGGATCCGAAACATGCAACAACACCCAATATCAAACCTAAATCATTTACCAACCCATTCCAAGCAAAAACCCCCAACATATCACTGATCTAACATGTTCTAAGCAATTATTTCCTAAAATGGCAAAGTACTAGGTTTCACCAACCAACCTTATCTTTCCTTAAATGGAAACAATCAGATTTCAATCTCTACAAACTTGTAAATCATCAAACCTCTGAGCTAACATCTTCCTAGTATAAATCCTAACAACATTGCAATAACAATCATACCATAATCATCTTAAATCTCCAAGAACATACAAATGGGTCAAAATACACATTTTCATCAAAACACAACAATAATGGCTCAAACTCTAAGATAACCCTCCTAATAATCTCTACATAGCAGAAGTACAATCATATCTTGGAGACAATCATGCTATAACCACCATGAAGACCAACATATGCATGTAAACTTCACATATAACAAGCATTAAGGTGTAGACTTGGTTTAGGACTCTTTTGAAAGGTTTTTAAAGACACAAACTTAGTAAAACAAGGTCTGGACCTTTGGGGAACCCAAAATAACAACTTTACAAAGGTTAGGGATGAAGAACACACCTTGGGTTTTGTCAAAGAAAGGTGTGTAGGCTTGGAGATGGTGATTTTTGTAGCAAAATGAGTTCCAGAGGTGTTTCAAGGTGTGTGGGTGGCTTGGGATCAGCTAGGGTTGTTCTAGAGGTGTTTGGGGAGTTAAGGGTTCTATTTATAGGTGTTTTGACCCGGACTCTGCTGTATAGGCGATTAGCAGCTCATGTCACGCGATTGGGGGCCTAATCGCATGATACATCAGGCGATTAGGTCCCAATCGCCTGTTATCACTCCTACTCGCCTATATATATAGGCGATTAGGCCCTCTTCCAGGTCCTAATCGCCTGAAACCCACCAAGTTGGGTTTTCGGCGCGTTAAACGCTATTTTAACACATATAACCACGTATTCACATACCGATAAGTCACATAATGATTCCAAACATATAATGCATGATAACTAACACGTTAACATCCGTTCACCAATTCCCGGGACTCGAGACTCGTGTGTGCATTAAACCCGGCGATTCCACGAATCACCAATCCTTGTACACATGGTTATGGACCGACTCCCGATGACCCCACGGATCATCGTAACGACTCCCGATGATTCCCCAGAATCATCATACCGACTCGACTGACTCCGTTAAGTACGTAATATGCATGACTCGCTAAGGTAGACTTACTAGTTTAGTCAACGTTACTAACCTGAGTTTGCCGGGTGTCACATCATCCCCCTGTTGAAAGAATTTTCGTCCCGAAAATTGCCCAAGGCCAAAAAGGAAGAGACGAAAGAGAAGAAAAATTTTCCGGTTGCCACATCATCCCCCTGTTGAAAGGAATCTCGACCCGAGATTCATTCAGCTTCAGCAGAGACATGCCTTGATTCGAACGCGCGTTTAGGAAATAAATGGGGATACTTAGCCTTCATTTGATCTTCCCGTTCCCACGTGAACTCCGGTCCACAATCTGAGTTCCAACGGACTTTAACAATGCGGATTTTACTCCGGCGAAGGCTACGGATTTTATAGTCAAGAATTTCAATCGGTTCCTCCACAATACGCAGACGATCATCCACCTTGATCTCCTAGAGAGGAACAACCAAAGATTCATCCACCAAACACTTCTTCAGATTAGAGACATGGAAGACATTATGAACATTACTGAGTTCAGCTGGCAGATCAAGCCTGTATGCTACCGGTCCAATCCGTTCCAGAATTGCGAACGGTCCTACATACCGAGGATTCAATTTGCCCCGCTTCCCAAAACGTATAACGCCCTTCCATGGAGATACCTTCAACAAAACCCTGTCGCCAACCTCAAACTCCAAAGGCTTGCGACGACGATCGGCATAGCTCTTTTGACGATCCCGAGCTGCTGCCAAGCGGTTACGGATTTGTACGATCTTCTCGGAAGTCTCGTACACAAGTTCCGGGCCGGTGAGTTGACTCTCACCCACCTCGGCCCAACAAAGAGGAGACCGGCATTTCCGCCCGTAAAGAGCCTCGAACGGAGCTGCCTTGATGCTAGAATGGTAACTGTTGTTGTAGGAGAATTCCACCAACGGTAGATGACTCTCCCACCCTTGCCAAAATCGATCACACATGTCCGAAGCATGTCTTCTAGCGTTTGGATTGTCCGCTCACTTTGACCGTCAGTTTGCGGATGATACGCTGTGCTCATGTCTAACTGAGTACCCAGAGCCTTATGCAAGGATTTCCAGAAGTTAGAGGCGAACCGAGGATCACGATCAGAAATAATAGAGACAGGCACCCCGTGCTGAGAGACCACTTCCTTGAGATATAACCGTGCCAGACGCTCGAGGCCATCGGTATCTTTGATAGCGAGGAAGTGTGCAGACTTTGTCAACCTATCGACAATTACCCAGATCATGTTACAACCACTGGGCGATTTCGGGAGTTTGGTCACAAAGTCCATCGTAATCCGCTCCCACTTCCACTCGGGAATTTCAGGCTGTTGCAGAAGGCCGGATGGCTTTTGATACTCGACCTTGACCTTGGCACAGGTCAAGCACTTGCTCACATACGAAGCCACGTCCGCCTTCATGTTCGGCCACCAATAAAGTATCTTTAGGTCTTGATACATCTTATCGGAGCCAGGGTGAATAGAGTACCGGGACTTGTGAGCTTCATCAAGAACGAGCTCCCGTAAGCCCCCAAATAAAGGAACCCAAATACGTTCAGCGAAATAGTGTAACCCATCGGACCTGAGTTCAAGGTGGCTATCAGCACCATGCATGGTTTCAGTTTTAAGGTTTTCCTCCTTCAAAGCTTCTTGCTGCGCTAAACGGATTCGATCAGGTAAGCCGGAATGGATAGTGAGCTGAAGAGCTCGAACACGACGAGGTTTAGCCGTTTCCTTCCTGCTCAAGGCGTCTGCGACCACATTCGCCTTGCCAGGATGGTATTTAATAGCGCACTCGTAATCATTAAGAAGCTCGACCCAGCGACGCTGTCTTATATTCAACACCTTTTGATCAAAGATATGCTGGAGGCTCTTGTGATCGGTGTAAATAGTGCATTTGGTACCGTACAAGTAATTCCTCCAAATCTTTAAAGCAAAGACCACCGCACCCAATTCCAGATCATGGGTGGGGTAGTTTTTCTCATGAACTTTGAGCTGACGAGAAGCATAGGCGATTACCTTCTCGCGCTGCATCAGTACACAACTGAGACCCCGGATAGAAGCGTCACAATAAACCACAAAATCGTCCGTGCCCTCAGGCAAGGACAAGATAGGAGCATAACAGAGTTTAGCCTTTAACATCTGGAAGGCCGACTCCTGCGAATCACCCCAGTCGAACTTCCTGTCCTTCTGGGTAAGCGAGGTGAGGGGTTGAGCGATCTTCGAAAATCCCTCGATAAAACGACGATAATAACCTGCAAGGCCTAGGAATTGCCGCACCTCAGATGGCGTCTTTGGTGCTTCCCAGTCTTTAATGGCTTCAATCTTAGCTGGGTCAACGTGAATTCCTTTCTCATTAACAACATGACCAAGGAATTGGACTTCACGCAACCAGAAGCTACACTTAGAAAACTTGGCGTACAACTGTTCCCGCCTCAGGAGTTCCAAAACAAGACGCAAGTGTTCCTGGTGGTCCACCTCGTTCTTGGAATAGACTAGAATATCATCAATGAAGACAATCACGAACTTATCAAGATAAGGCTTACAAACACGGTTCATCAAATCCATAAAAATGGCCGGTGCATTGGTGAGACCAAAAGGCATGACCAGGAATTCAAAATGGCCATAGCGAGTTCGAAAGGCGGTCTTCGGAATGTCAGCTTCCTGAACCCTCAACTGATGGTACCCCGACCTCAAATCAATCTTCGAATAGAAACTAGAACCCTGAAGCTGGTCAAATAAGTCATCGATGCGAGGAAGAGGATAACGATTCTTGATGGTAACCTTGTTCAATTCCCGGTAGTCGATACACATCCGTAGGCTTCCGTCCTTCTTCTTGACAAACAAAATAGGGGCTCCCCACGGGGACGAACTAGGTCGAATGAAACCCTTCTCTAACAGCTCCTGCAACTGGTTCGACAACTCCTGCATCTCGGGAGGTGCAAGACGATAAGGGGCACGGGCAATAGGGGCCACACCTGGAGCAAGTTCAATACCAAATTCGACCTGACGATAAGGCGGAAGACCAGGTAAGTCTTCAGGAAATACATCGGGAAAGTCACGGACAACAGGAATATCTTCAATCTTCTTCTCTTCTTCAGACGAAACCGAAACAAGTGCCAGAATGGCAGAATACCCCTTCCGAAGATACTTATAGGCTTTCATACACGAAATGATACTCAACGGGACCCCGCTTTTCTCACCGTGCACCAACAGAATTTCTCCATCAGGGAGAGGAAGTCGAATGACTTTATCAAAACAAACGATCTCAGCATGATACAGAGACAACCAGTCCATACCCACGACAACATCGAAACTACCCAAGGACACCGGCATAAGATCAATAGGAAAGGAATAACCCGACAACTCAAGGTGACACTCCCTAAGGACGTGCGTCGCCTCGACTTTCTTACCATCAGCCAATTCTATCAAGTACTTAGCTTCTAAAGGTGTAGGTACCCTATCAAGCAATTGGCTAAACCCAAGAGATATAAAACTCTTATCGGCACCGGAATCGAATAAAACCGTAGCATAGCGATTATCGAGAAGAAACGTACCAGTAACAGTGTCAGGATCCTGTCGAGCCCCGCTCGAACCAATCACGAAGGCGCGAGCATTCCTGCCTCCGCCCCCATTGTTTCCATTACCCGACCCGTTCTTCCCAGCCTCGCCCTGCTTCAACTTGGGGCATTCACGCTTGTAGTGACCAAGTTCACCACAATTGTAGCACCCCTGTTTGCCCTGATTTCCCTGGGGAGCAGCAACAGGAGGAGCCGGAGTAGGTGTAGCAGGTGGGTTCCGGTTACCCTGAAGATTAACCCTGCAATCCTTTGCCTAGTGCCCAAGCTTATGGCACCTGTGGCAGCGGTTCCGGTCCTCGCAACGACCGTTGTGGTGAAATCCACACCGGTCACATTTCGGCAGTTTCCCAGTATAACCCCCCGGTTTTTGTTCAGACGACGATCCCCCAGTATCAGACTTCCTCACCTGTTGAGGCTGAGCCGAGCTCGAGCCTTTCCCCACAGCTTCCCACTTCCGCTTGTTACTATCAGGAGCCTTCATAGCAGCGCCTCGAGGAGGCAAGACCCCTTCAGCCACCTTCATGTTGGTCAGCCTGTGAGCCGACCGAACCACCTCAGAGTAAACAGTGAGATTACCCGCAGCAACTAACCCTGCAATCTCCGGTACCAACCCAGCGACATAATGTTCAATCCTTTGGTATTCGGGTGCGTGCAGATCGGGGCACAACACCGCCAACTCATTGTGCCTAGCAGTATAAGCTTCAATCTCGGACCCCACCATCTTATGATTCCAGACTTCATGCTCAAGTTTCTGGATTTCATCCCTCGGGCAGTACTCATTTTTCAGCAACTGAATGAACTCCGCCCAGGGCATAGCGTGGGCTTCCCCAATACCCATAGTCTGGGTGGTGGAGTTCCACCAAGTCAAAGCTTGACCCTCCAGGGTCGCAGAAGCATATTTCACCCGGTCGCCTTCCGGGCAGCTGCACATCGAGAAAACCGACTCAATTTTCTCCAACCAGCGGAGCAGTCCCACTGCCCCTTCAGTGCCACTAAAGTTGTGGGGCTTGCAATCCATAAACTTTTTGTAGGAACACTGGGATGGAGGAGGATTGACAGCACCACCTGGAACAGACACGCAGGTGAGAATCAAGAAAAGGTACAGTACCCTAGAACAAGATAGAATAGGTGAGAATCGACGTACCACCCATAGCATTATGAGCGGCTTGGAATGCAGCCAGAGCAATATTCACGTGCTGCTGCATCAGGTTATCCAACTCAGCTTGGGTCATATTAATGTTCCCACGGCCACCGCCGCCACCACGGCCGCCAGCACGACCGCCAGCACGGCCGCCTCTGCGACCTCCACGAGCTCCCGACATCTTCTGTCATAACATAAAACAAAAGATTTAGGCTTGCCCGCGGTATAACCCATTAGGAATTTCAAGAAACTAGACCGAGCCCAGTTAGGGTCCATTCGTTCAAGCCCAAAGTCCGCCAGGGATCCCATGCATCACAGTTTATGATCTCGTGTGCACCCGACATGATAAACTGTTCTACATGGTCCTCCAGGCGTGCTTTAAGTTTGAAGTTCAAGTCACCGAACACCAACGCCCAATCATGGTTTTATCATAAGTATAAGTACAAAACAGGATGCATAAGAACGAGCGTGTTCATTAGGGCATATAAGGGAGATGTCCAAATCCATGGACAGATCTCAAGAGTACGCCGAAACTACCCCAATGTACACCACCGTCAAGAAAGTTCACTAGTATATCGTTCGCCATCGAATCATAGTAAGGATGAGTCAAGAAATAGGATGATAAAGAGTAAATAGATGATGTAGCGTAGTAGATGACGACACCGACACCCCCGACAAGTCATATTGTTACCCACTTGTTAAGACTCGACTAATTGTGACCGTCTAGTGTGTGCGACTCAGTTATAGACTAGACTCTACATGCAGTCCTAGTTCACTATAACCGTTGGCTCTGATACCAATCTGTCACACCCTCAAATTCCACGTGCGGGGTTTTACCGCGAGGCGCGTGACACACCAGGATCTCAGTCAACGATCACGATAAACATACAACAAACATGCATTCATAATTATATTTAAAACCAAAATATCATGCTTTGAGCTGTAAACCAGCAGCGGAAGCATTCTTGTTTACAACCAAAAGACATATCATTGTTTACAAAACATTGTTTAACATGCTTCAAAATATTAGACGCTGTGCATGACTCCGTGCGCCTAGCCCATTGACTACTACCTTAGCGACTTGAGAAAACATGCCAAAAATGTCAACATATAATGCTGGTGAGTTCACAGGTTTTCTTTTATAAAAGTGTTGTCACAAGTTCACAAAGATCATTTCCGTTAATACTATGTCATAAGAACGTTAGTTAGACGTTAAGTGTTTTTACTACTACGGTTGGGAACCCATTACTAAACATGAACCAAAAGATGATACCAGCCCAGACGACTGGGCTACCGATGCCTCGGTAACCCGATAGGTAGAGACAATATGCACCCGCCCGGCCCCGCCGTCGAGTGGGGCTTGTGAGGCCCAATAGATCTATCCACATTTCCCCCGTTGTGCGTTCCAGCACATTCATGGTTTGCCCCTGGGACTTTCCATAAAAGCCGTATAGTAACATAAAGTACCCATAGTATAACATGACCTTTAATAGTTCGTACAAAGCATGTTTCTCCCCCCGAAAGCAAGACAGTAAAAGTGGGGCTGTGAAACTCACCTCGGATTGCGTTACTTGAAAACAGTTAAGTAATTATGTTATGATAGCCCCGAAATCAGATTTCAATCTCTACAAACTTGTAAATCATCAAACCTCTGATCTAACATCTTCCTAGTATAAATCCTAACAACATTGCATCAACAATCATACCATAATCATCTTAAATCTCCAAGAACATACAAATGGGTCAAAATACACATTTTCATCAAAACACAACAATAATGGCTCAAACTCTAAGATAACCCTCCTAATAATCTCTACATAGCAGAAGTACAATCATATCTTGGAGACAATCATGCTATAACCACCAAGAAGACCAACATATGCATGTAAACTTCACATATAACAAGCATTAAGGTGTAGACTTGGTTTAGGACTCTTTTGAAAGGTTTTTAAAGACACAAACTTAGTAAAACAAGGTCTGGACCTTTGGGGAACCCAAAATAACAACTTTACAAAGGTTAGGGATGAAGAACACACCTTGGGTTTTGTCAAAGAAAGGTGTGTAGGCTTGGAGATGGTGATTTTTGTAGCAAAATGAGTTCCAGAGGTGTTTCAAGGTGTGTGGGTGGCTTGGGATCAGCTAGGGTTGTTCTAGAGGTGTTTGGGGAGTTAAGGGTTCTATTTATAGGTGTTTTGACCCGGACTCTGCTGTATAGGCGATTAGCAGCTCATGTCACGCGATTGGGGGCCTAATCGCATGATACATCAGGAGATTAGGTCCCAATCGCCTGTTATCACTCCTACTCGCCTATATATATAGGCGATTAGGCCCTCTTCCAGGTCCTAATCGCCTGAAACCCACCAAGTTGGGTTTTCGGCGCGTTAAACGCTATTTTAACACATATAACCACGTATTCACATACCGATAAGTCACATAATGATTCCAAACATATAATGCATGATAACTAACACGTTAACATCCGTTCACCAATTCCCGGGACTCGAGACTCGTGTGTGCATTAAACCCGGCGATTCCACGAATCACCAATCCTTGTACACATGGTTATGGACCGACTCCCGATGACCCCGCGGATCATCGTAACGACTCCCGATGATTCCCCAGAATCATCATACCGACTCGACTGACTCCGTTAAGTACGTAATATGCATGACTCGCTAAGGTAGACTTACTAGTTTAGTCAACGTTACTAACCTGAGTTTGCCGGGTGTCACATCTTCTCACTTGTGAACGTTTCTAGAAAAGTTTTGGGCGATTTTGGCTGCTTGTGATCATTAGAGAACAATTCTAATCATTTGGTTTATGTTTTTGATTCCTATGAACAATTCCTTGAAGGTTATGATGATTCACCAAACTATGCTAGGCTAAAACTTTTGGTGATCATTCTTGGTGAAGGTTTTTCTCAAACTATTGTGTATGTTTCCTTGAATTTCTAGAATGATAATTTAGTATTCTTGCTTGATTATTATGATGTTTGAATAATTGTTTGTAGCGTGTTGATTAATTACCAATTTCTAGTCTCAAGCGTACGTTCTTGGTGTTGTTAACAATCGAGATATTACGGGAAGGATTTGGGTTGGTTATTGATTAATTGGTCATCGGGAAACAACCTCGCGTTAATATAATCCAAGTACTTTGTTCCCTTTTATCACAACAATTGTTTTTACATGAGTTATGTCTATGTAACTCTTTCTAGTTGGAACTTTTACACAAGTGTTTAGAGAAACCGGATCCTTGAATGGTCATTATCTCATAATTTGAAGAAACGCTCTTTAGTTTAAATCGATAATTAGTCGTTATTTTAGTTCAACATAAACAATCAAAAATCTTAATCATTTACTTTTTGTTAAGTAATTTAATTTTAGTTAATTAACAAAGCTAGAAATTACACATTTTCCACAAACTCCCTGTGTTCGATACCTTCTTGCCACTATTCAATAGTTGTAATTGGGAAATTTTACGTGTACTATGACAAGCACGTCACATGCTCGCGCAACCACTTGGAAAATTCCCTCTCTTTCATTCTATCAAGGGTTGCTTCATCATATTGCGGGAATGAATCTCTCAACTCTTTATCAAATAACCAAACGGACTCAAGAAGTTCTTCACAATTAAGTAAGAACCTTGTCACTGTCTTTTTGACTAAGAATTTTGTCAACTCCACCCTTTACAAATAATCTTTGAGACGGATGTTTGAATATACTTAACCGAAGATCGGTACTCCTAGAAAAAGGAATGTTAGGGGCAAAGTTGCGTGGTTCACGAACTGTCGGCTCGAGATACAGAGAGCAATAGTTAGAAAGTTCATCCACAAGATTAGATTGAATAATGGAATCTTCTACCTTCCCTTTGTTTTTAATCATTCTTTTTAATCGACCCAACTTCCTAGAAAATGAGTTGGAAAGTGTAAGTAGTTATCTAACAATTAAATGTGAAAATTATATTTTATTAAGTTAAAATGATTACCTCTCATATGGATACTTCCACCTAAACTGCACTGGCCCACCGAGAATAGCTTCATTGGTCTAATGTATAACAAGGTGTTCCATTGAATCAAAGAACCCAGGTGGAACCCTTGAGCATATTACACGAAAGAATTTGCAAAGCTCTAGTATCGATTCCCATATTTGCTTTGGTAACATCCCCCTTAAGACAATAGGCAACAATCGTTGCATGACATTCATGACTTTTAAAGTTGTAGAAGGTACCCTCCGTAAGGTTCACACACGCCCTATATTTGAAGCATACCCGCCAGGAAACTTTACTTGTTTCAACCATTTACACACTTCATTTACCTCTGGTTTGGTTAAAGTATATGATGCTTTTGGTTTATAAAGTTTATTATTGTCTTTTCTCAAAAGATGTAATGATGGTCGATTACACTACTTCTTCACATCTTTCCTTGCTTTCACGTTATCTTTTGTTTTAGAAGTATCCATGACTGTTTGAAATAGATTCTCAAAAAAATTCTTCCCAATATGCATTACATCAAAGTTGTGGCAGATTAACAACATCGGCCAATATTCAAGCTCCCAAAAAATGCTTTTCTTTACCCAATTATGCGTTTTGCCAAATTCCAGATCTCTATGCTTTGGGTTAGATGTTATACCTTCATAGACAACTGGGATGTTAAAGACTTCTTCAAAAATATCCCAACCAGTTAACTCAGGTGGAGGTCCTAACAATGACCTTGTTGATCTTCGAAATCCATTTACATCTTTATGAAAAGGATGTGACTTCGGTAGAAATCGACGATGACAGTCGAACCAACATGGTTTGCCTCCGTCATGCAATAAAAAAGCTTCACTGTCTCCCATACAATATGGGCAAGATAAACGACCATGGGTGCTCCAACCTGACAACATTGCGTAGGCAGGAAAATCGCTTACTGTCCACAAAAGAATAGCTCGCATAATAAAGTTTTCTTTACGGTAAGCATCATAAACTTCAATGCCTTCCTTATACAACTCTTTTAGCTCGTCAATTAAAGGTCTCAAAAACACATCGATGTTTTGACTTGGACTCTTTCCTCCGGGAATAATCAAACAAACTTCAATAAACGACTCTTTCATACACATCCAAGGAGGTAAGTTATAGATTGTAAGAAAGACGGGCCACAGTGAGCATGGAATTGAGTTGGAGTTATTTGGATTGAAACCGTCCGTGCATAACCCAAGACGAACATTTCGTATCTCTTTTGCAAAGTCAGGATCCTCTGAGTCAAAATGTTTCCAAGCCATGCCATCACTTGTATGTGCCATGTTACCCTCTGTTGTTTTGTGATCATGGTGCCAAGTCATATCCTTGGCTGTTTTTGTAGACATATACAACCTCTTAAGTCTAGGAATAATTGGCATGTACGACATCACCAAATTAGCTACCTTATTTCGGTTGCTCTTATAACGCGATTCGTTACAATATTTACACTTTGTTAATGCTTTGTTTTACTTATAGAGTAACATGCAATGGTTTTTGCAAACATCAATTTTTTCATAAGGAAGACTTAACTTTTCTAAACTCTTCTTAGTTTCATAAAAGTTTTTTGGGAGCTTATTCTCTTCAGGAAGCAGTGAATTAACCAAGGAAATGTTATAGTTGTAAGCTGCGGTTGACACATTGAAAAGTGATTTCCATGTCAAGAAACTTGTGGCAGCTTGTAACTTTGAACAATTTGTAGCCTTCTCCCCCTCCCACAAAGGTTCATCAATAGCTTGTAACATGTCATAGAAGCTTTTTGCTTCTGGATTAGGTACATCTCCTTCCAACGTATTTTAAGTATAACTGCATGCATACATGTTATCTAACACCATGCGTTTGTAACCATCATCATTATCATCAACTTCTATAGCGCTAGAAGATTGGCCAACATCGTTGACGGAACTTTCGCCATGTTCACTCTATTTTTCATAGCGAAGCATGAAACCTTCCTTGTACAAGTGTTCTTGAACTATGGCTCTATCTCTATAACTTGCATTTTGGCATTTATAGCAAGGACATTTTATCTCAAGTATTGTATCACCATGCATATTGACTTTCTTATCAACAACTACATGATGAGAAAATGCAAAGTTCAAAAATAAATCCACATTGTCACAGTATTCAGAATTAAGAAATCCGCCACGATCATTCTTTTCACACATCCACTTTCGATTGGTATACCACGAAATTACTAATCAAATCGATGTCTCCTAAAATATAAAGTCATCAAAAACACGTATGTGGACACATAAAGCATTTATTATTAACTAAAATACTTATAGATAGATACATCTGAAGTCAATGACAACAAGAACAAAAAAGAAATTGTTATAATATTACAAGACAATCAATTACATTTCATGTAAGAGATATGGATACACATTAGTTGTTCGTAGCTTCCTTTCGTTTCATAATTTAAGTTTTTGAAAAGTTATTGACTTGTAAAGTCAAACCTGTAGAACTCACATTCTGAAAGAAGTGTAAAATTACTATGAAACTTTGCAATTGATTATATTCTAATTGTTGAAGAACAATGCTAGAGCCTTTGATTAACTTTAGATGTTTAGTAAAAAATTATTGAACTAAATTCTGTGAAAAAAAAAACAGAAAGAGCAGGAAGTACATGGGCTGGTAGTTTATATTTTTTGATGGTGGAATAAAAATGAACATTGTCTTATGAAGATAAACTGAGCTTCTATTTTTTTACTTTATTACATTTATTACATTGTGTAATTTTTTTAATCATTGTGATCTTAACAAATTCAAAGCTCTCATCTCTAAATTCCCTGCAACTATAGTTTAAAACAGAGCATGTATAGTATGCAATTCTCTAAATTCCCTGCAAGTTTATCATTGTGTGAAGATAATTATAAACCCATAGGATGAGTACATGGTTATTAAATCTAATATCAACTGCTCATTGTTGGACTTATAACTGCCAAATTTGCACTGCAGAGGTTTCTTGTTCCTATTACATCGCTTTTGTGGGATCTAAGGACACAACCAATGTTACAAATAGAGATTATTAGCTGCTCCTGCTGCTTGCTGGTCACAACAAGTGTATATAATTAACTTTGATTTTTCGGCAAAATAAAATTTGGCGAGGTGCCAACATCCTTTACACAAAATAAGTTACACCTACTTTGTTAATCTCCAACAATTTATTAAGGGGAAAGTGAATATGGTGCTGTCACACACCTAAGCTTACATGTGAAACTCCTCAAAACGACGTCGTTTTGGTTAATTTAAGTAAAAATTACATAGTTTTGAATAGTTGGCTTCAAATCATATTCCTAATTTCACTCCTCTAATTGTGAATGAAGATTTGTTGAACCTTCATCCATTTAGTAATTTTGTAATTCTGGATATTTTCTTGACTTAGGTTTCTTCACAAAAGTCAAAAGTATTGAGATACACTCAATAATCAATGCTATTTTGTGATCCGAAAATAAATTCATTTTCTTTTATTTTATTAATAAGAAAATAAAGTGTGGCTTTTATTCTCAATTTCTCATTGTTTCGGAAGCTATTGGTGTATTCATGTGTATATAAATGAGGATGAAAAAACCCACTTCATATAATTATGATAGGGGTACAGATCCAGATGTACGAATTCTTTGAACAAAATGGATAAAAAAATCATATATATGGCTGTAGTACATAATCTTCATAAATAAGTGTGGAGTGCAAAACTAATATGGATCTTGATTTGTACTTGACGAACATGATCTTTATATGTTGTTCAGATTCTTTTATTTTATGGAAGAAGACTTTGAATATATAATGGAGTGAAATTAGGAGATGCGGTGTGTACTCAAATAATCAAAACTACGTAGTTTTGATGTAAAACGACGTAGTTTTAAGAAGTTTCGCATGTAAGCTTAGGTGTGTGACAGCACCATATTCACTTTACCCATTTATTAAAGTTCTTTACATTTAAACTTTATGTCAAAAAGTGGTATTCTAGTGATTTGAGTAATTGATTTACAAACTTTTGTTTTGGTTTTGTGCAATTTAAAAAAAACAAAGAAAGGTTGGACATATGAATATACGAGCAACTTAGGAGCTGAAAGATGTAAGTGAAGTCTCTTACACTTATGTTTTCACATATTATTTCGTTAGTATGATCAAAACTCGTAGCAAATTTGGCTCTGATGTAAATAAGTAAAAGGAGTTATAATTCATAACTTGTTATACAAATCACACAAATTCAATTCAAATATAACAAAACACAATGATTGAAGCTTCAATTTCACAAACGGTAATTAAAAAAAAAAAACTGACTAAAGGTGATTAAAAAGCTTACCAAAAAGATGAAGAATGTTCGATTTCCTTATGTAGGACAGAGAAAGATGATTTTTTAGAGTTGAAAAAAGCTGGTGAAGAAACAAGTTATTGTCAAAAGACCTTAATATAAACAAAATAAATACTCAAATAGACATATACAAACTGATTTCGCCCCTATAACACCGATCGACCCACACGGTTCAACAAAATTTATTTGTTATTATTTGTTATATTCAAACATGTGTTTTAAAATCCACAAACTGTCAGATGTTTTTCACTCAACATGGCAATGAAAACTTAGTTCCAAGCCATATGAATAAATATTTCATAGGAAATCAATCATAGCATGAAAATTAGTTTCAAATCATACTTACAAAAAATTCATCGTATGCTATGCTCAGAACAATTTTCCTTGAAATAGATATCCTTCATAGTGTCAGATGCATGGTCCATGGTTATTTCAAGGAAAATTTTAGGAATAAAAAATTGGTAGCGACTGGTCAAAGGGGAATATGTTTGCTCGCTGAATCACACTAGCAAAACTCTGTGAGGCCGTTACCTTTCATCGTACCGTAATATGGATTTTATCATTATGAATACTCCAAGAATATTAAAAATTTTATGAATAATAAATTAATAGGAAATCAATCATACCTTCGATTCAGAGTTGGGTTGCGTTCTTGAATTGTGAGTTGTAATGGGGCTGAATGGGTTTCTAAGTTTATGGAGTAAAATTCTATTAAAACCCTAATTTGTAGAGAGGGCGGTTGAGAATAGTGGATATTTAGGAGAGCTAAAATAAAAACTAGCCCGCTTAAATTTCATGGTTGCTAATATGGTAGCAAATCAACCACACCTTGATGTTATTTTATAAATTTATAATTATTCTCGCCAATTTACAACCAGATATAATAGGTAGCAAAATCTTTGACCAATTAGCTACCATGCCATAAAAAATACTCTTAATTCCAATTGCGGTGGCAAATTGGTTGCTAGATTGGCTATGGTATTTTTCGATGGCAAATTCTGGTGACAATTGCCCAGTTTTCTAGTACTGATTCCCCGCACAAAACCTAATTATCTGATCTTCCAAATTCCCAAAAACACCAAAATTTTAAATTACACCATGAAGAACAATCATACTTGTGGATCTACTGTCATACACATGCACCTTTGACACGTATCAGTTCATACGCATGCCTTTCATACAAGTATCAGCCCATACGTGTGACCCTTTACACGTATCAGCTTCATACTTGTAACTTGTTTACATGTATCAAGTTCATAACCCTCATATTCCACACGTATCAACACTCATACATGTGTTGGTAATACGCCTGCTTCATACTTGTCCTTCCATACGCCTACCCACATATGTGTCCTTCATACTTGTGCTTGATTCATACGTCTTCTGTTTCATACGTGTGTTAACATCTGATATACGTGTGTTAATACATTCATACATGTGTTATTTCCTCATATGTGTGAACTTCAGTGTTTGCCAAATTTTAAAAATTTTAGGTGTAAAAAAACTCTAAAATGGCGTATCTAAATAAATCTTTGAACTATTTGACCCAAATCATCGGTGCTGAAGACATATGACCGATTGGCAAATGTGATCCATTACTTCAAACTACACTTCAACAAAGGATCAACATGATAGATCCATGGATACTCGCCACATCCGCAAATGAGTTGCAAAGCGTCCAAATGATCCATGTGAGCTAGAAGGAAACCGAAAACCGTAACAAGGATTCGGCAAATACAGTGGTAGTCAAAGCATCGGTTGAACATGCTGATAAAGGGTGTGAAGGATTACAAGAGTTCGGGATGAAGAAGAATCCTCAGGTACTACTCAAAGTTCAGAGGAACAAAGCAATGGAGAATATAAAAGCTCAGGTGAGGAGAGTCAGAGCTCCGGTTCAAGCTCAATGACTTATGAAGACGGGTCGGGTGAAGAGAGTGAATCATCTGCTGATGAACGAAGTTCTGAATTAACCAACTGCACAGATGTAGAGTGTTCAACATCTATGTAACACCCCAACCGATGGCGGAATCATCGGGGTGTCACGTAGTGACGATTGTTCAAAAGCACATGGTACTAAAATGTAAATATTATTGAATAAACCAAAATTGTCTTACATGGAAATGGAAAAATACATTGTCTAAATGAAATGTAAATATTAAAATAACTGAATTTAAATAAGGCACTAAATGTCTCTTGCTAAAGCACTAGATCAAACTGCACCTGAAACATGTACAAAAATAGGTTAATTTGGTCAACATAAGAAATGTTGGTGAGCATTCCTAGTTTTGATATATATAGTAAGTTAAAAAGATATACAATTCAAGTGTAAGCTACAGTGCAAATATGTAAACTATGTATCATACAAATGAGCGAAATCAACCCTGTGACTGTATAATGTACTGTATGAACGGTGGTGTACTCATCCAATAAATGGGTGATAACTTAACAATGGCCACGGATTCTCCGATGAAAAAGGGGGAGAATCAATCTAGGCGGGTTGTCAATCCAAATAACGCTATCCAATGTTAAGGTCGGCTTGTACCATGTTAATGATTTCACTAAGTACAAATGTAATCCGCATGTATTGTCTAAGCATAAAGCACGTTGTAAGCAATGCACATAGTACTAGAATTGTATTGTAAAAATGTAAAATTGTATTTGAAATTGTAATAGTGTACATGTAACACCCCAAAAATGTATAAAAGCAAAAAGGGGATAGGAATACTCACTGTTCACGTAATAGCTTGGAATTTAACTGGACAACGAGATTTGAATTGAGATTACCCCCAAATGATCAACCTAAAGAATTTGATAATGTGTAAGGGAATAACTCTAAGATACATGTAATTCTAGGGTTTCGAATTGGGGATAAACGTTTATTTGATTAATAAACAAATTGTTTATTAAATATAGGAAATTTAATAAATAAATATATAAGAGTCTCTTTGTAAAATTTTAAGTTGAATATAGTCACAACATAAGGTTTTGAGTATGAAAATAATTTTTATAAAATTATTTTCTTGAAAATAGGATATTTAATTTAATTATTTCAAATTGTCAAAATATGACTTTGATATCCAAAAATATTAAAATTAAAGAATTTCTGAATTAAAAATTGTATTTCAGTTCTAGATAGTTAGAAATAATTTATATAAAATTTTGGTGCAAAAATATTGAAAAATGAATTTATTATGATTTATTTATGATTAAAACTAACAAAAATTAATTAAAAATATAAAATGACCGGTTTTTCTGAATTAAAAATAATTTCTGAAATGTTTATTGTCATAAAAGTTTAGCAAAATGTTTTGTGGAATTTTATAAAATCGTTTAGATATTTTAATTGAATTTTATAATTTTAAATGAATAAACTTGTAATATTTATAATATATATTAAATAAATTATTTTTGAAAAACTAAAAATTGGGAGATGAACTTTATCATTTGAATATCATATAATAATTTTTGTAAAATTTATAAACCACTTTTGGTATTTAAAACTGATTTTAAAAGATTTAATGTATTAAGTATATATATAAAAATGTAAAAAAAATGTTTGTTGGTCATGGGAATCGAACCCGGGCCTCTGGCCGGTTCAGGTTTTATCACAAGCGTGGCCACCAACTGAGCCACACCCTGAGAACGAGTTATATTGGATTGGATTTGATTATATAGCTTAGTTGTGTTAATGGATATAAAATGCAAGAAAAATAGAAGGGCTCGTGGGAATCGAACCTTGGCCAAAGGCCGGTTCGTTTCCCCATCAACGCGTGTAACCAGCTGGTCTATACCAGTTGGTTGTATTTTTATTGTTTCAAAATAATTATAAATATACATCGATGTTCTTGTTCTTCCCCAAAATCGTGCCCTAATTTACCAATCCATTTAATTCGTGTTCAATAGCCCCTAAATCCTTGGGGCTATTGTTCACAAGGGGCCGAACAATGAAACCCACAAAAAAAAGAAACTTACAAGGGTTGCGATCGGGTATACGGCCTCGTCAAAGAAAAACGTCAAAGGAACGATTAGAGAGCTTCAGTAACAGATTATTAACAGAAATTGAGGGTAAAGGAAAGATTATCGGCGAGTAGGGACTGTCTAGACACGTTCAATTTATAGGGCAAGGGTCGGATTGTTGATTTGGTATGTATTGACTCGAATTGAATGTGTTTGACGCGAATGGGTGTAAAATTGGTATGATTTGGACAGAAATCATGCGTGTAATAGCTGCGAACAGTCAAAGCATTCATCACCATTCCATATACGGTTCAATTAACGCGTTTAATGGATTGATTGTGATGATCGATGGAAACAGTTGACTTTTTCAAGTCAACTGGTTCATAATAAACATGGTATAAGATAATTATGTGTAGGATTCAAAACAGATTATGATGTAGCTCAATTGGTTGGTGTGTGATGTGTGTTTGAACCGGCTTGGGACGCGGGTTCGAACCCCGTCCCAAGCATTTATTATTTTGACAAGGTTTTAGCTATTATTTTATTATAATTAACTTATATTATGATTAAACGAACCCGAATGTATCACAGAATATTTTTTTTAATTGCACGAGGATGATGAAAATGTAACGTCTCATTTATTGTGGTTTAACGTACATAGGATTATTTAAAAATAATACAAAGAAAGTGACGGATGTCACAATCTGGAAAGGATGGATCATCTGCTGAGAAAGATGCTGACACTTCAATTCTGTCAACTGAAAATTAGACTGAGCAGCATACTTAGGTAATGTCTAACCTCTCTAAACCTAAATGTGATAAATGCTTAGATCTAGAAGGTAGGTTAGAGACTCTTAAAGAATATAACGCAAGTCTGGTATGTGATTAGAGGTCATGCACTGATGCTAATGCAGCACTGAAAAAGAATGAAAAATAATTTAAAGAAATGGTATTGTTATTAAAGAAAGATGTTAGTAAGCTTAAATAAACAGTTTTAAACAAACAAGATATCATTAACAACTACATCATTGATTTACAACAAACCAAGAAAGCATTAGCAGCAACACGGTGTGACTATGAAACCATTAAAAGGAAGTTGGAAAGTTATTCCAACTCTCGGTATGTCCTCGATCATATCATTGAGAGTCAGATAACCGAGAAAAGTGCTAGTGGGTTGGGTTACAAAGCTGTTCCTCCACCTCTACATGCCATTTACTCAAAGTCATAAGAGGAGACCAAAATCACTCAGTTTCAGGTCACAACACCTTTTGTTATTGACCCGACTGAAATCAAGAAAACAGAAGTTGTTAACTTGATCAGAACATCTTTGGAGGATATGTAACCTTAGCCAATCAAGTGAGGGAGTTTATTGTGAAATAAGAAAGAAGAGAAATGTTTGATGAGATTAAAATCATGACCAAGTGTTCGACTTAACATTGGGTGTCAGTAATGAATAAGAGTGGACTAGGTGATTACTGTAGAACAGTTCCTTCATTAACTAAAGGGTTACCGACCGAAGGTCTATGGTACCCTATTGGCGATAAGCTAGATCTCGTTGACTTTGGTGATTTTATCAATGGTGGTTACAATGTTGAAGCTAGATCTGCAATGTGTGGATATCAGTTCATGGGAGTTCGTCACATGTGTTCTTGCAACCTGCAAAGCCGAATCAGGTAGCTACATCGAGCTATTGTTTCTTGGTTCTTCAATGGATCCATCAACACACATGCGTGACTACAGCTTGCATTGTCTTATCACCTCCATTTTCTTATTGATAGTGTAACTTTCATAGATCACTAAGAATCCTGTGATTACTATAGTCCACACTGACTACCAAATTGCCAAAAATTTTACCAAATAATTTGACAAATTCAAATTTGACTATCTTTGAAAGGAAAAGGCATTTTGGGAAAATCTGAGTAAACCACATCGAAAAATCAGTTTTTGTTTAACCATTTTTTCTATTAGAAAATCCAAAATGATTTAAATTTCTTTAAACTTTTTGAATTTTAGGGGGAGAAAATTCCCCCCCCCCCACCCCCAAAAAAAAAAAAAACACACACACACAAAAAAAATCAATAAAAATGACTTTCTATTGTAAGAAAAAGAGAGAATGATAGTACCTCAGTGGACTGTTTGTAAATGCACCCTAAGGCTATGTCCCCAGCTTTGATATGCTTATCGGATCATGTTTGAACACGTTCTATGTTTGTTTTGATTTTTTATAGGTTTAGGGGTATTTTAGGAATTTTATATGTTACATACACCTCCTACATATCTCATATATGTGACCCCCACATGTATGAGAGTCATACATGTACCCCCTCACATGTATGAAAGTCATAAGTGTGATATCATGGAGGTGTATGAAGGAGTAGTATAAATACCACATGCCTTAGCTTATTTGTAACTTTTTGCATTTCTATTAACAAGTGTAACCCTTTGTGTGTGTTTTTGTGTGTGTGCTATCATGTTTTTTTATTATTATTATTGTTATTATTATTATTATTATCTTATCCATAAACACTCACCTATAACAACTAACCGGATCGTTGATTCCGCCCTCGATCCGATACCCGTGCGATATTCAATTCTTGTGTCGATCCTACAAGGTTTTGAGGAAGACTCTCCTACACCCGAGTCACTACCACTTTGATCTTGATCTTTCTTTGCACGCCTTTCCCTGAATTTAGCATTGGTCGTCTTCGTTTGACAAGCCGCTGCATCACCAAGACTAGTATCATCATCCTCCTCATCCTCATGGTCATCCCCAGAGCGATCTTTGCCAGACTCATGATCATCCTCCTCATCATTCTCTTCATCTTCCTCATCATCACTTTCATCATCATCATCACCGTCCCCAGAGGTGAGTCGCTTATGCTTGTTCATGTACTTATCAATTTTCTTCTTAAGTTTCTCATTCTCTGACTCGACAATGAGAAGGTGATTCCGTGTATCATCCCCTGCTTCTGTTAGTAAACGAATCTCTTGTTCATTGTTGGATAGCTTCTTCATCGCCACTTCAAGTGTTGCTAAAATTCTTTTGTTCTTTGACCTTGTTTCATTAATAATTGTCAGGAACTGGCGATCTCGGTTTTCCACCTCTGCTATTCTCTTCTGGTTCTCTAAGTTCTGTGTAATCTGTAAGTGTAACATACTCACAAGATTGTTAATCTGAGATTGGAGAGATGGAGCAGCTGATGTGGTTGGTACAGGTGAGATGGATAGCATGAAGGGTGTGGGTTCAGCCGGTTGGGATGGTTGGAGCTGCGGGTGATAGAGACTTGAAGACGGTTGATGGTTGTTCAAGACAAGTTTTGGTTATTTTTGTTTCTGTGTTTGTTTTAGATGTTTTTGTAAATATCCAGCTAGGTCCAAGGGGGAGTCTATAAATGCACCCTACGGCTATGTCCCTAGCTTGGATATGCTTATCGGATCATGTTTGAACACGTTCTATCCTTAGGGGTATTTTAGGAATTTTATATGTTGCATACACCTCCTACTTATCTCATACATGTGACCCCCACATGTATGAGAGTCACCCATGTACCCCCTAACATGTATGAAAGTCATAAGTGTGATATCATGGAGGTGTATCTTTTGCCATTTCTATTAAAAAGTGCAACCCTTTGTGTGTGTTTTTGTGTGTGTGCCATCAAATTATTATTATTATTATTATTATTATTTATTAGGACAAAAAGGATTGAGGAAACCACTTTTGCAAACCTTTGTCTAATTCATACTTCTGCAAAATATTCTAAGTATAGAACTACTGAAGAAAGAAGACTAAAGTACTGAAGAAGGATTCAACAAGTACTGAAGAAGAAGTATCAGAAGTTCTGAAGTCTAACCAGACAAGTTCACTGAAGAACTACCGAAGAAAAACTACTCATCAGTAGTTTGTCATTCATCAGCACTTGTACCAGAATCTTTCCACCGCCTTATGTTTCAGTAGTTTATTTGTTTAGTATTACTTTATCTTTTTGTGCAAGTTCCAAGAATGCAACTTGTTGCAACTTGTTACAGACTTGCTTTTTGGCAAGGTTCATGTATTTGTAAGTTTATAAATAGATGGGTTCATCCCTCTGTTTTAGACATTGATTTTAATTGAAACTGAAATCCTTCAAAGCTTATTATTGTTATTTCCATTTCATTTACTGAGAATCTGTTTGAGTATTTATTGTCATTCACATTCAATACTTAGATTCTCATTAAACTTGTCTTTAGTTTTCAAACATCCAGGGGGAGTAATAACTCCTGTTGATAGTGTAACTTTACTTACTTATTCCGCTGTGCAAATCTGATTAAACTTGCTAAACACATAAGTGTTCACTAGCAAGCAAAACATCAAGAGCATTACTGATCCAACATTATTATTATTATTATTATTATCTTATCCATACACCTATAACAACTAATCGGATCGTTGATTCCGCCCTCAATCCGATACGCGTGCGATATTCAATTCTTGTGTCAATCCTACACTGTCTGATTTCCTCAAACCTAAAATGAAAATGATAAGCATTCTTACAAATGATATACTGGTAGACCTGAAAATCATTTCAAAAATTGGCACTATGATATAAACATTAACAACTTAAAGTCGAGTGGTTTCCCGCCTCATTTGCATATGGTCTTTGTGACATCCGTCACCCTTGGCTTTCATCTGAATAACAATAATAGCCCTTCAAATATTTCCATTATAATCCCTATAAGTTTCGTCGTTTTCAAAATTTATTTTAGAGTAAACAAAAAATTTTATCATTAATATTTATAATGGATCGGGTATAGGTTTTTATCAAACGAGTAAGTTGAACCGTCATTTGGAATGGATATTATAAAAATCCCAAGTTTTATAAAGTTTATGAAACTTTTTGGTTAAATTAGTTTAACTTGGTTAAGTTTTATATAGAAAAAAATAAACCAAACCATAACCAAACTAACAAGGTTATACTTGAGGGACCTTTTCTGTCAATTTCTCAAACTTTCAAAAGTCATCCTTGCCTCCTCCTGGTACCACGATTTTCCGGCAGCCACCTCGCCGGATCTGCCAAACTCCGGCGAAGGGTTTTAACACACTTTAATACCGTATAACATTTTTTTTGTTTCTGTACGTTTCCCCTCCTAGACCCTACGAATTACAATCATTTAATCGATTTAATAACGGGTCTTATGTGCATTAATCGGACCTCAAGGTTTAGTAACCGCCATAATTTATTTTCTATATCAAAGCTCCGTTTCTAGTCGCACATTATATAAACCAACATTCCCAAATCATTTCTGCATCGTTTCCTATCACAAACCCACAAAAATAATAGGCATAACACGTCAGGAATTCTTGAAATCAATTCATAAAGTCGCGCAAGTTGTTGCTTCATTCTTCGATCATAAACTCATTGTAAGTCCAGATTTGTTGTGTCGTTTTGATGTTTGTTTACCCCTTTATGAAAGCCCTCTATTACAGATTGTTAATCGTGTCTTAATTGGGTTATTGAATTTCAACCTAGGGTTAGGGTTCTTGAGTGATTTGGGGAAAAAAATGAGTTGGGAACTAAGATGTTATATTTATTTTTTTCTGATTAAAATTCCAAACAATTGGTGGTGTAGTGGTTAGTGCTAAAGGCTTACACAGAGGGGACCCGGGTTCGATTCCCCACAGCAACGAGCTGCTGTCATATTGTTGCTATTTTTTTTTTCATTTTGATATTTATAATAGTTATACAAATGCATTATTCTTAGAATATTCATAATAAATTCATTTTTGATCCAAAAATTATGAAAATTTAGGTGTAACATCTTGATACCATAAAGGAAATTACCACACTTTTATTTTCTTTTAAAAGTCTTATTTTTATATTTTTATTGATTTAATTTTTTTAATCATATTTAATTGATAAAAAATTCATTTTTAATGATTTTAATTCCAAACTTTTTGAGAAATTATTTTTCATCATCATGAACTGAAATAAAAACTATTGGTTTAGAAAACATTTATTTTTATTGATTTTCCTATTTTTAGTCATTTAAACATGATTTAAATTCATTTAAATCAGTTTTAAATACAAATAAATTGATAAAAATTATGAAAAGTTTATTTTAATCATTTTTCAGCAGACTTTATTTATTTCTCTAAAAAATAATATTTTTGGATCATATCTTATATTTTTAATCTTATTTATGTTTAATTAGACATAATTAATCATTTAGTTATTTATACTATTTAGCATCTATTTTATACATACTTTTTCTTATAAAATAGAGATATTCTTATGTTTGAGAATCTTAATTCTCATTTGTTTGGATCATTGTGTAACTCATAATTATTTATTTAAACAATTATGATTCTTGTATTTATTTACAAGTAATTAACTAAATTATTTTGTCTTAATTATTCAAACATATTTTTATCAAAATATTCAATTGGTAATAATTATATTTCCTAAATCACATTTACAAACTTTGATACATTATTTTTGACATACAACTTTTACAGTAATGCGATTGATCATAAAAACTCTAATTCTCCAAATCGACTTAGCAAACCCTAATGCCTTAGACCCTAGATAATTTAGACTCTTAGACATTTCCTTATTAGTATTCATATACATTATAGGTTGAATTCCTCGGAATTCCCATTACTTAGCTCACGGCCGCTTAAGTTGGATTTTGATCGTTTTTGCAAACTGTGAGTATATTTTCCCCCTTTTCATGTTTACACTTTTGGGGTGACTCATGTACGCTTATTACTTCACTCACTTAATCATGGTTTATTCTATATTCACAATCGCAATTCTTGTATGTGTTTTACTTGTTGATCACTGATAGTGTGTACTTATGACCTTAATCATTAACCCGGCGTGGGCCTAGCATAGCAATAAATAGTACTTGATTATTGTTATGTGTAAACTACTTTCTTTGTCGCATACTATATATAATCATACTATTGGGCGATTACTATACATATATACTAGATATCCCATTATTCTAGGATATCATTTCTCTTCTAAAGGTTTGATTTTGGGTGACATTTGTACATAACTTGAACACTAAATTGTAGACAATATAACACGTGAATTGCGAAACTCTTTTTCTACTATATGTATTCAAATAGGGTATGCTCACCAATACATTTTGTATTGACAAAATTATTTTCGTACATGTTTTAGGTTGTTATGAGATCACTTTTAAGCTTTTGGAACTTAGACATAGATTGAGATTTATTGTATTTCAGTTTAGATTGTTCGTTTTTAATCGTTGTATTACTTTCCATTTAATAAACTATTCAATTCAATGTATTCAAATTTACACTTTAGTACCATGAGCTATTGAGTAATCGTCACTACGTGACACCTAGATGTTTCCGCCATCGGTTGGGGTGTTACAGTCTTAGTACCGAAATCTTGATTGATGGGTTACCAAAATCTGAGGTTTAGGGTCTTTATGCATGTGATTCATCCAGAACAACTGATCAAATCTCAGATTTATCGCAAATCCAATTGAATCGATCAAGCGTTCTTAAAAATTTGTGCTGAAAAGATCCATCAATAGCCAAACCCTAATTCTCGTATAAATAATAAGATAATTCTAGATGAGGAGTGCGGGCATCTTTCGTCTCCAGTTACTCGTACCGGTAAACCATTGTGCGTTGTGGAGTGTAATATTGACGTGAATGTCGTGGTACACGTAAAATTTCCCAATTACAACTATTGAATAGCGGTAAGAAGGTATCGAACACAGGGAGTTTGTGGAAAATGTGTAAATTCTAGCTTTGTTAATTAACTAAAATTAAACTACTTAACAAAAAGTAAATGACTAGGATTTTTGATTGTTTTAAGTTGAACTAAAATAACGACTAATTATCGATTTAAACTAAATAGCGTTTCTTCAAATTATGAGATAATGACCATTCAAGGATCCGGTTTCTCTAAACACTTGTGTAAAAGTTCCAACTAGAAAGAGTTACATAGATATAACTCATGTAAAAACAATTGTTGTGATAAAAGGAAACAAAGTACTCGGATTGTATTAACGCGAGGTTGTTTCCCGATGACCAATTAATCAATAACCAACCCAAATCCTTCCCGTGATATCTCGGTTGTTAACAACACCAAGAATGTACGCTTGAGACTAGAGATTGGTAAATTAATCAACACGTTACAAACAATTATTCAAACATCATAATAATCAACCAAGAATACTAAATTATCATTCTAGAAATTCAAGGAAACATACACAAGAGTTTGAGAAAAACCTTCACCAAGAATGATTACCAAAAGTTTTAGCCTAGCATAGTTTGGTGAATCATCATAATCTTCAAGGAATTGTTCATAGGAATCAAAAACAAAAACCAAATGATTAGGATTGTTCTCCCATGAAACTCTAGCCCAAAAATCGCCCCAATAATGTCTAGAAACGTTCCCAAGTCAAAAGTATGTGAAAAGACACCATAAAACTTGTTTTAATAGTGGGAGTTACAATTTGTTGCAGAGCCTACCGTACCTTACGGTAGCACCGTAAGGTACGGTGGAGGGTATAAACATGACGGTAGCTCAAGACTGAGGAATGGTGGATAATTATGCCCAGTAGCCACCGTACCTTACGGCTACGGTGGAGCCTTCAAAAAACTATTTTTTCCTTCCTTCAAATCATCCTCGTCCCGATCCATTCCGGTCCGTTCCAAAGCTCGGTTTTCTTCATTTTAAACCCCTTAATGCACCTGCAACCAAAATCTCGTAGTTATCTAATTCCAAGCAATAGCATGATCAAATGTGGTTAAGATAGGCGTTTTAATATTATAAAGGGTTGTTCCTTGAACCACCCATCAAATATATCCAATACGGAACTTATGGCGTCTGTGCACTGGAGTAATGACTCGGATTTCACACGCCTTCTAAGGAAAGTCTCCAAATAAAAAAATAAAAAAATGGTTTCCGGTATCTGCCCCCACCCTGACCAAGATTCAACCAATTTCATGTCATTTAAATAGATGGTCATGTCTTACTCACCCGCTATGACGAAACTTTATGTAATGCCTGATACGAGAATGTGTCGTGTGCGTGGGGACCATTGACCGCAAGTAATCCTGATTTTTTTGGTTTAAGTGGACCCATATTGGTAATCGTTTGTTTACAGATTATCTTAATCTTAACTAACTGAACAATGGTTATCATCACAAGTCTGTATAATGATATGATTATCTTATCAGCAAGCTCGCAAAAATATTATTAGTGAATATTAGTTTGCTGCTTTAAAGTTCTTAGATATTGAAATTTTGAAAATTCGAAAATATTTTAGGTGTGTTTTAGCTTGAATTTCTGAAAAAAATATATATACAAAAATATTTTATTCTCGATTTATTTTTGATTAACCGATGTTGGAATACTAAATTCTTCAATTGGAATCTCATATCCGAAGCCGAAACACAATAAAATAAAGTCTTTCAAAATTCAAGGGTCAAAATGCATGTTTTGATAAACCAGAGGGTTCAAATTGACAAGTTTGAATGTTCAGGGTAAAATTTAAATGGATTCAAATGTTCAGGGGGAGAATGATGTATTTCTCCAAATGGTGGTCAAAATGGACAAATCTTGAAAGTTTATCAAATGATAAACTGCAAGAATGTGACTAAGTCCGGATTATTTGTCATGTCTAATACAAGTTGTTGTTTGTATGCAGTTTTAATTAATTTTTTCTGCAGGATCAAACATAACCAGTGTGCTCATCATGATTCAAACGACAAAGCCTAAAGCTGACCAAGACCAGAACCTAAACAACAAGAACGTCCTGAACAGCAAGAACCCGATACTCCATCTTCAGAGACACCAAATCGTGGTAAAGCTCCAACATCAGATGCTGAAGAAGATGAGAATCGAGAAATGAAAGCACATATGTTATTGATCTACATCTTCGTCAAAGAATCGTCTATCAAAACAGTGGAGATTTCTTGATTCCTCCCAAGTTATCGAAGCTAATCGAAGACCAAGATGAGATCGCATGAAGCCACTACCAAAACTCAAATCAGCAAGTAGTCAAGTCATCAAGGGGGAGATTGTTAGTACACTGCGATGTGTCTTCCCATGTTGAAGATTTTTAGATATGAAAACTTGAAGACTGAAGATCATTAGCTAGACCTTAGGGGGAGTCCGTGAACGCTTTTCCATATATCCCCAGCTTAGTGACTAGTTAAGTCTATATATCACTAGCTAGGTACAAGGGGAAGACTATTAGTGCAATTCGTGTATGTCCCCAGCTAGTGATATGTAGATAGTAGTTGTTGGCATGATTATAGGATCATGTATGCTCGTTATATAGATGTTTGGGTAGAATTTGTAGTGTTCGGGGGTATTATAGGTATTTTGGAATGTAATCAGGCGTATGAGAGTCTCATAAGCCTGACATTAGGACCTGTATGAAGGCTCATACGCCTGCATGTCTATGCGTATGAGTCCTGTAACTATAAATACCCCCCATGACTTCACATTTTGCAACTTTTGCCATTTTCTTAACAAGTGCAGCCCATTTGTGTGTGTGCTTTCCATATTATTATTATCTTCACTAACACTGTCTTCAATCTGATACACGCATGATACAATTTCTTGTCCAAATCCGATCATACACTTAGTGTATTAGTGAAACACCTAAAGGTTTTGTATTTATCTAAAGTAGCTTAACTTTTATTATATATTTTACACTACTATAAAACATGCATTTGCTATGGCAAAATTCGTAGCAAATCCATAGCAAATACCTATTTTGCTACCGATTTGCTATGAGTTTGGTCCTTAGCTACAAGTCTCGTCGCTAATTTATTTATTACAAACTTTAGCTATGGAAATTATAATTGTAACGGGTTTAGCTACCAAATGGGATGTGGATATTTTAGCCACTGATTTGCTATGAAAAAGGTTTGCTACAGAATTTCGCTATGGACTTTTAGCTACGAAGGTGTTTAGCTACGAAATTTTACCACCATTTTTTAGCTAGGGGTGTTCAGAATTCGATTCGGATTAGAAAAATTCAAAATTCGATTTAGTTCGATTCAATTACCAATAATTCGATTCGATTATTAAGAGTTCGAATTCGATTCAATTCGAATTCGAGTCTAGTAAATCGAATACGAATTTATGATTTTCAATTCGATTCGAAATTTGAATAAAAACTTTACATGTATATTTTTTAAATATATATACACACATACACATTATTATATACATAAATATACACATTAAAAAAAGAACTTTTAAATTTCGGTCAAACTTTAAGAACCCATAATGTCTACAACTTTTACCAAAACCATATTTTACATATTTATCTTATACATCACAAAACTCTAACAAACTATACTCTCTATTATTTTTACTATTCCTTATTTGACATATTGTTGTTTATCATTTTTGTAGATTTGTATTTTATATGTTAAAAATAATGAGTTTGTATTAGTTTTAAAACTAAAACTAAAACTAAAACAATTTATTATTTATGGCGAATTTAAACTAAATCAAATTTATTCGAATTCGATTTGAATTCGAGTTTCTTATTCGAATCAAATAAATTAATTTTAAGCGAATACGAATCGAATACGAATTCAGGTAAAAATATTAAAAATTCGAGAAATCCGATTCGAATAATTCAAAATTTCGTTATTCGATTCATTGAACACCCATATTTTTAGATATGAAAAATATTTTTGCTATGAATGTTAGCTATCGAATTTTTCTATGTTTTTGCTATCAGTATTGCTACAAAATTTAGCTACGAATTTGCTATGGTTTTACTATGAAAATTTGCTACCTTTTTCATTGTTTTGCTATGGATGTTAGCTATGGATATTTGCTACGTTTTTTCTATCAATTCTAATACGGAATGTAGCTATGAATTCGCTACCATTTGTATACGGAAAATTGCTAGCTTTTGCTATCGATTTTGCTAGGATTTTGAAAGAATTCTGCAACAACTTAGCTATGTATTTCCTTGTATTTAAAAAAATGTTTTTTTAATTGTTTTGTACTTTTTCCCAGTAAACATATATTCAATTCTCAATAAATATATAAAAACTCATACCAAGATAAATACTCAAACCAAATAGCATAATAATTCAAACCAAATATAACACGATAAAGATCCAAATTATCCAAAAGCAAGCACGATAAAGATCCAAATTATCCAAAAGCAAACACAAAAAGTTTCAACATATATGAAGTTGGTGGGGGGCTTTGTGGCGGGTTTTGCGACAACATTTGAATTTTCTCATTCATTTCGGCGTATAACCTCACATTTTCTTCAGTTTTCTCCATCATAGCATGTTTCTCTATTTTATCTTATTCCAAGTCCGCTATTCTTCCTTCAACCGTTGCACCTATAACATTCAAAGCAAAAATGACTCATTAACATCCATTATGACCACTGACAAAGTTTGATGAAGTATAACAACTTACAACCAAATATAACTTAATAGAAAACATTACACCCAAATATGAGATGTTATAACACATTACGAACAAACATAACTCAATTTAACCTGATTCATTCAAATAACACTTTAATAGTCATTATGTCAAAAAATATAGATAATTTTTTTTACTAAAAGATAATACGAACCTCATCACTATCACTTATCCCAGGTGGATATGAATTATGGGTACTCGGCATTGACTGTGCACCTGTCAGCATGACATACATGTCTGCAATGTTACTAGTCCCGTACAATCTACCCTTTTTTTGCCTCTAGTAGTTTGTGACCACAAATTCATATCAATTTCAGGGTGTAAGCTAGTATCTTCTCCATATTTCTTGATAATGAATTCATTTTCTATGCTCTGTGATGGGAACATAAAACAATTAGTACTTAAACATCATTTAATTAAATTGTTAAAACATACATTTATAAAGTAACAAGACTTACATATGCTTCACCGCCCTTGTGTCAACCCAAGTCACATTATGTTCTTGAATGCTCTCTTCCACACCAGCAACTTCTCCCGAACCGTTCTCTAGTGACCTGCTACACCCTGACAATTTCTCAAAGTTTGATGAAATTTCACGTTCACCATTTGATGATCAGATACTCACATAATTCTGGAACCAACAGTCGTACGGAGTTCTGATGATTCACACATCAATTGCCAACTTACTTGGCCCAACGTCTCACTTACACTACTGACCTCGAATTTTGAAAAAATTGTCACTTTAAGCATGAATATTTGATTTTGACCAAGTTAACAGATTCAAAGCTCCACTTAGCTGTTTTCCGACTCTGACAATCTTGAAAGAAAGATAAACAAACGGATAAGCCTTTTCAACATCGGTTTTTCAAAAATAAGATAGAAAGAAAAGCAAAAACGAAAAATCTTTTCGGGATTTTTGATTTTTTGGCAAATAAAGACAAAATAGAAAGAACAAGAAAGAATTAAACTATTCACAGACAGTCTTTTGCGAGTTTGCTGGGCAGATAATCATATCAATATACAGACCTGTCATGATAACCGTTTTTCAGTTAGATATAATTTGGATAATCTGTAAACAAATCGTGTGTTTTTTATTAGAACTCTCATTTGGTGTGTGTGTTGCTTAGGTGAGTCCTAGGTGCTAGAGAGTTTTCTTTGTAACTTTGCATTGCGTAAACCTAATCAAAACCACGTGTATTTTATTGTGTTCGATCTTGTGTCCTTCAGGTCCATTTCATTAAATTTGCTGATTAACTTGTCTATTTTGGTGATTTTTCTTTTATCTAATACAATTTCATCTTGAGTGTTGATAAAAATAAAATAAATTAAAGTGTATAAAAGACACGAATCATCTCCTAAAGAGTGCCAAGAGTAAAAGTAGGGGCAAATAGTGATTTGTAGAAGCATGATGAAAACTACATCCACTTATCAAACCATTTGGTGAATGAACGAGGGATTGAATCAAACCCCACCCCACCCCACCTCACCCACTCCCATAACAAAACTTTATAAATGGGCTGACGTCACAAGATTTATGACCTTGTAGGGTTCCCTTATCATAAGAACTCCACCAACAAATGTACGGCTAGGATTAAGTCTTGAGTCATACTCAAAACCCTATCACCAGATGTGTAACTCTCCACTCACTAAACAACATGATAAGAGCATCAGTATAAATAAGAACATCTAATTTAGTCCCACTCACTTCACCTCCAACACAAGATATATACTACTTGAGAGAGAAAACAAAGATAAAAAAAAAATGTGTCAACAAGATGAGATGATGATGAGGAAAGGACCATGGACTGAACAAGAAGATGTTCAGTTGGTTTCTTTCGTTAACATGTTCGGTGATCGACGATGGGATTTCATAGCAAAAGTTTCAGGTTTGAAGGTGGCGGGAGAACAAAAATGAAAAACTAGGTAGTAATAATATTTGGTCATGGAAATTATGTATAAACAAAAAGAATTAAGTAAACAATTTATACTCTTACATATATACACAAAATTTATAACCTTTTAATCTCTTTCTCTCTAACCTACCCAAACATGTATATTTGGGAATTATTTTTCTTGAAATTTGAATTATTCAGGTTTAAAAAGAAGTGGAAAGAGTTGCAGATTGAGATGGGTAAACTATCTACACCCTGGTTTGAAAAGAGGCAAGATGACTCCTCAAGAAGAACATCTAATTGTTGAGCTTCACTCTAAATGGGGAAATAGGTTTGATTTTTTTAATCTCTTTATTTAGTATCTTTTAATTGTATTGAATTGTTGTTTTATATGCATTAATTCTTTTTCAATTGGATAATTTGAGATATATAATTCTATAAGTTAATCATGATATTGAGTAGTGATTTTCTTTTTTACTTTTTTCTTTCTGCTTATTCATATTACTATTTTATATAATGAGATATATCTTTATTTTTAATTTTTTTTATTTATTTTTTATTTTTTTTATTTTTTTTATTTTTCAGTTTATAAATATCGTTTTAATCCATGATATTCATTAAGCACACAGTATATAGGAACTTAGTATATATTCTGTATTCTCTTTTATTACTTTTTATTTAGTTCATGAACTTATAAAGTTGACCCGAATTATTCTACCATTATATTTAGATTCGCCCAGCATATTTGCATATTTGAATGGTCTTAGTGTAGTTAGAATATGTTGATGTTTGAGGGTGAATATGTTATAATTCAATCAAAATTTACAGGCTAATAACTGTAAATTAAGGTTACTAGATAGTTACATCTTCCTGATTTCTAAAGAATACCTTTTTATTTATGATATCTACTCCTCCCTTAATTTACTTGGAGTCACCATGTTATTAGCAACATATATATATATGTATTTTTTCGATGTTTTCTTTTCTATATGATATTGTTAAAAGCTTATCTCTTAACACATTTAAATAATTAATTTTTTTTATAAATATTGTTTTAAAGGTAACATAACTTGCATTGATAAAAAAGAATCGAAGTTTAAAATACTTACAGTTTACTTATCATAGTTTTTTTTTTTTTTTTTAAATATAATTCTTAATAAGTGCGATATGATATGGAAAAACTAGCTTGAAGAACGAAGTGGTTAACTTTTTCTCTAAGACATAGTTGATAATAGTATAATATTAATGGAGGCCAATGGTTAGCTGGAATCCAAGCAGGTCGAAGTCCCCACAATTATACTCATATGCCTAGTGGCATTTATGATGATTTATCACAAGAAATGACAAAGAACAAGTTGTACTTATCATCTTTACTTTATATATCCTAGCTTTGGTTCAAAGAATGCAAGTTAATGACAAGTATTATCTTTGTTTTTCTTGAGTTTATAATTAAACACTTTCCATTCTCTTGTATGTACATGATTGATTTTTTATTAATTTCACAGATGGTCTAGAATTGCTCGAAAACTGCCTGGTAGAACAGATAACGAGATTAAAAACTATTGGAGGACCCATATGAGAAAAAAGGCACAAGAAAAGAAAAGGGCATTATCTCAATCACCTTCATTGTCAAATTCATCAGCATACTCTTCAATTACTAGCAATCCAACTGTTGATTCCATGCCAATGAAAGAAACCAAAGAAAGAAGCTTTTACGACACGGGGGGGATAGAAATGGTGACTATCACAAAGGGCAAAAGCAATAACAATGAGACGAAGTGTACTGCTACTAGTGTAAATAGCACTTGTGAAGGACAAGAGGGGTATAATTCAATGGATGATATATGGCAAAATATGGATTTATTAGAAGATGATGGCATAAAACGTATTTTTGGTACATATAGTGAAATAGCACCATCTCCAATATGGGATTATTCTCTCCACACGTTGTGGATGTTTGATGGTGAAGAGGAGATAGGAAGCAATATGTTTCTTTCCCGACAACAAGCGAGCAATCTAGCACAAGGTTAACCGACTAACATAGTTCTTCAAGTTACATATTTGGTGTTTGTAGATACAAATAAATCCCTAGATTATGTATTATGTCATGTTAAGGAAGTAATAAACGAACCAATCACATGTTGTAGATTTCTATCACGTTATTACGGCGAATTTAGTAGTTTATGTAATTAGGTTTGTCAAGTAAGATCAATGATAATCCAAGTTATGTTATTACACGTGTTATGAGATATATGATTAAATACTTAACTAAACACAACTAATTTTAGATTATTAGAATATGCCTTAGTCTAAGTTAATGTTTACACCTCTTTTCTGGTGGAGTGTGTTGATCGGTTGTTGCATAAACCTTTAGCATCAAAGTGTTTTAGTTGGTTGGTTGGTTAGTGTGAACAAACTAAAGGTTTATGAAATAGTTAGCGTAGAAGTTATTACTAATTACTAGAGTAGCTTTTGTTGGCCTTAAACGCTAGTCTTATTGAACAATACGTATTGCACTCGTATGATCATATGTATTATATAGCATCATTCAAACAATTATATAATCGAAATACAATTATCTTAAATAAATGAATATTAGTTGTGATGGTTATAACTACTATTCCGTCAACAGTTAAACCTTTTTTTTTTTTGACATATTTATGTTAAAAATGATATAACCAATGGAAGTAAATTTTCATGAGCAGTGAAACGGTTATGGTTGTAGACAATAAAAGAAAAGATGGCAAGGCCATTAGGGACACGTTCGCATGTGAGACACTTATACTAGTGATTATTAATGACATAATTTTTGTATTATATAAATAAAATTGCAAGCGTTATCTACTACATGTCTTGTACCGCAGTTATAGCAAATCTCAGTGTTCTTCCTAAATTGTTTTACTGATTTATGGAACGCACAACTGATAATGACCTTTTTTGACGTAAGCTTGACTCCTTGTAACACATTATTAAATCACTCCAAAATGTTATTTGTTAAGTTTCCCCAACTACGATTGTTGTTACCATGGAGAAGTGTCCACTTACACTCTTTATTTCCTATCAAATTTATATTCCCACGCTTCTGGATTGAGGCTTGTCAATAGATTAACGGATACATTTGTGGTGTGGTGGTGCCAATAGCCCAATAGAGTTGTTTTAATGTGCCACCTTAAATTGTTGCCTTAAGTTGCTTCGATCGTGTCTTAGGCAAAACTGACTAATAACATTTTTTTTTTCGATACTTAAAGATGTTTCCTCGTGTTAGTAATACCTTTATGTCTACCAAAAATAACGCACAACTCTTTTTCCCCAGTGCATTGCAATATGCAACTAAAATTGTTGAAAGAATCACAACTAGCTTTCCTCTGTCTCTTCATCCACAATTGATAAGCTAGTTATTATCACTATGTAGTCGTTCATATTTGTGGTGACTGTGATTAGTATCTTACCTTTGTATGAACCCTTCAAGTGAGTATCGACCATGGATATAAGGCTCCGGATATTTGCACAAGTAGCAAATTTATTCATACAACCCTATACAGGCCGTAGAGGGCTCTATGGCCCGTAGGCTTCATCGTGTCGCTTCAACGACTCCACAGCAGCAACCTGAAGCGCTTGCCCAACCCAGATGTCAGTTATCAGCTGCGAACGAGACAAGCTATCCTGATACTCCCTCTCCTTAGGAGGAACCACTTGAGACACAAACTCCTCAGCAGTAAGAGGATTCGCAAAGCGGGAGTTCTCCCGAATACTCCAGTGCGGGCGCCAGATTATATCCCTCGCGAAGTAACCCGGGTCACTCCGCTCAACACTTGACCTTCCACCAGAAGGCATATCACCAACTTGCCTAACCACCCCGGTATCACTACCACCCCCAGGAGAACTGCCAGACGGCACCTGCTGGGAGGCAACCCTGGTGGCCTCCTCATCCGCCTTAGCCTTGGCTTCCGCCTCGGCTTTCTCCTTCTCTAAACGCAGCTTTTCAGCTGCTGCTTTCTCCTCCTCAGCCTTCTTGGCTATCTCCTCCAAACGCAGCTTTTCAGCTGCAGCCCTCTCCTCCTCCGCTTTCTTGGCAGCAGATTCATTAGCCCGCTTCTCGGCCTCAGCTGCCTCTTGTTCTGCCCGAGCTTTCTCAGCCTCCGCTCGCGCCTTTTCCTCCTCCTGCCTTTTCCTTTCAATCTCCACCTCAGAAGGAGTTGGACCTGAGGAGGAACCAGGAGCTTGCGGAGAAACAACTACAACAAAACAAAGCATAACACTTAGTAACATGTTACTACAACGAAGACAAGCTGAACATATCACTTACTAGTCACTTTCTTCACAGTCTTCTGTATAAGAGGACGGCGCTCCGGCGGCGGACTAATTTCCAGCGCAAACGGCGCCGGCCCAGCTCCACCAGATCTTGAAGACCCAGACTTCCACTCTGGACTTTCCCCAGTTTCCGCTTCTTCCTCAATGGAGTCTCAGTTACATCCACATCTTCAGGGGCGGAGGAAGAAGATTCCGCACGCCTATCACGCTGACTAAAATAAGGCCCTTCACCACCTGCACTCAAAGGCGCAGATTTAGCTTGGAATAACACCTTATGCTTATGAACACGCGGCACACTCTTCTTACGACCACGTGGAGGCGGTGGATGCACCAATTCCACAGAAGACCCAGTTGATTCCCCATCAGAGGAAACAACAAAATAAGGGGTCGTTAAATGCGGAACAGAACATAAAGGAACAGGATTTATAGGGTGCTCACGTGAAATAAGCATACCAGTGGGCTTGAACTCCAGATATGGAAAATAGAATCTATCAACCATCTGATCAATCACAGACACCCTACCCTCCGCAGGGTCTCTCCACTCCAAAGGTGCTTTATCCCGCGCCAAAAAGGCATCAAACTTTGACATCCCTGAGTAAAGCAAGATGAAACTCAGTCAACAGTAATAAAAACAACTGACAAAGCAGCATGGGGACAAAAAACTTACCAGGTGTAGCAATCACAGGCTCCTTCCCCTCCACAAGCTGAACACGGCTCATACCCAACAAGGCCAACATGGCTTCCGAACACATACCCGTGTCAAACGGGGAAGCATGAGCCACCAGATCTTTAAACCATGCTTGCTCCCTGAACCCCTCCATAACAGGATGATCAGGCACCCTTTGACGTTCGGCAACGACCTTCCATGGCATATCCACAGGTATGACCCCCCTCTTGACATAGAAAAATTTCTCTTTCCAGTCATGAAGTGACTTAGGAGAGGTTGTCCCAACCGGTGGTACATGAGGACGGGGGACGAAATTGAACCAGGATTGCTCCATGGTCATCAAGTAGAAGACATTGAACCGTTCAAAAGACGGCTCAATGTCCAAGGCACGATAACAGGCTTCAAAATGAACGAGACGAAGCATACCAAACCCACTAACCTGGATTACATGAACACCATACTTAACCAACGTATCCACCTGGAACTTGGTAGCAGGAAGACGGAACCCACAAAGAGCAAGGTGGGCCCCATACAAGCTCATCTTCCCTGGGGGAGGGGCTAAAGCAGTGCCCTTCCCAGTCGGCAGCTCCACCTCCCATGACGGATCAAACTCCATGGCCTTCACAAACTTGGAAAAACTCTTGTCACCCCACTTGCAGGTTGTATTGTGGATCAGCTTCTTGGATTTTTCTACAGCTTTCCCAGGGTTTCCCCCAACATCAGACCCTTCAGACATACCGACAAAGACAAAGAAAAAGAAAAAATATCTTAGAAAGAAACTCGCCGGAAAACTTGAAGGTTCACCGGAGAAGATGAAGGTTCTTGAGAGAAGTTTGAGGGATTTTTTGTGAAGAGTGAGATAAAAAGAAAATCCAAGAGCCTCCTCAGATATATATACCCATCGCATTTAATGCGATGGGAACAGCTGGCAGAAGACCCTTCACCTTGCCAGAAGAGGAGGCATCTGGACGCTACACGTGGCATACAGCTGGATGGCAGCAGTCATCTGGCAGCACGTGACTCCACGCGTCTGTCATAAGGACGACCTTTCACTTGCCAAACGTCAGCAGGTACTTTGACACTGCCCCCACTCACGCGCGTGTATGGCTACTCACCTGACACACGAAGAATAACCACCCACCCACGTGCTGACGTGACTGACAACAGTGCAGACATCCCCTCTGCACCCTGACACGTTCAACAACCGTCTCAGCTTCTCCAGCACGTTTCCTAATTTTGAGGAAACCTTTTAATTTTTAATTACGAGGATTGCACATTAAATACCCCAGACTACCACGTCATCACTTGGCGCTGGGTTGAC
This sequence comes from Ambrosia trifida, assembly GCA_028751855.1. Lineage (NCBI taxonomy): Eukaryota > Viridiplantae > Streptophyta > Magnoliopsida > Asterales > Asteraceae > Ambrosia > Ambrosia trifida. The sequence continues at coordinate 22,871,858 of CM054127.1, forward strand.
GTAAAATCTAAAAGACGTTCTCCGCCAGATTTTACTATCTCACACCCAGACTGCCACGTCATCACTTGGCGCTGGGTTGACGTAAAATCTAAAAGACGTTCCCCGCCAAATTTTACTATCTCATACTCAGACTGCCTCGTCATCACTTGGCGCTGGGTTGACGTAAAATCTAAAAGACGTTCTTCGCCAGATTTTACTATCTCACACCCACACTGCCACGTCATCACCTGGCGCTGGGTTGACGTAAAATCTAAAAGACGTTCTCCACCAAATTTTACTATCTCACACCCAGCCTGCCACGTCATCACCTGGCGCTGGGTTGACGTAAAATTGAAAGAACGTTTTCGCCAGACTTTGCCATTACGGGCCTAAAGTGAAAAATTATCACCTGCGCTAAGTCTCTACTTGGCGCCAGTTTTTTATAAAAAAAAAGAGCCATGTACAAAGATAAGGAGACGCTTTTATCTTTCCACATGCCACCAGAGTAGCAACGCGCACTCTTTCCTCACGTTAACATATTTTTCCAGAGATGCAACGAGCACTCTTCTTTACAAACATGTTGCAATACACACATATTCTACAACAGCTGTAAACAACACAACGGAGAAATACATCACAAAACTACACATTAGTCCAGCGCCCCACCAGATCTCTAAGCAAGAACAGGAGACACCCTGGACTTGGGGGACTTGAAGGGGTAGGGTACTATTCCCTAGCGCTCTCAGGCGCACCCTACCCATTATCTAGATCCTCCGCCTAAAACAACACACCTAAGAAGATAACACAGTAGCGGCAAAGCGCACTGCTCACTCTGCGCAGAAGCCACAGCGCCTGGGTACATCCCCCTTGGAGCCCAACTTGCCACCTCCATCAGATGTCAGCTGACAACTGGTCAGCCGCCTGACACCGTCTGACGTCAGAAGAAAAGGAGTCCCTTTCTGCAGAACCAGCCACAGTGCGCCACGTGTATCAATGACAGGGCACTGCCCAGCCGGCCAACCACGTAGCGCCACGTGGCCCAATCAAGAGCAGCCCTCCTCAACTTGGATCACTTTACCTAACTAAGGATTGAGATCCGACTAAATGGGCTCCTAAGCAACCGGCCCGGGCCTCGAGCCCAAGCCCATTAACAATCAAAGTGGGCCTGATGACCTCAGGCCCACGCACCTCCTATAAAAGGAGGACATGGCCTCCTTTCTTATGGCAGTGAATCCACCAATTAGAATCAATACACTTGTATCATTACTTGTATTCCTTATCAATAAAGATCATCCTTTTTCAGTGGACGTAGGTCTCACGAGACCGAACCACTTATACCCTTGTCTTCTATACTACTCTGCTTGTCGTTTGTGCACATAACCATAGATTAAACCATCGTTGTGAGCAAAGGATTATACCCTGCAACGAACACGAGTCATTGCACCCCACACCTATTATCCTATTATACACATTGTTTATACTTGTTGTTTCTTCAATTACTAATGACTGTCATGTAGTAGTTGTGTGAATCCAGCCATCTAATGATTTGCTATATGTGATCATTGCTCTTTTAGGAGGGGTAGATCGACGTATTATTTATATGGGGACTGTTGCTAAGAATAATGTACCACTTGGGGCTTCTTGCGTTAGATTTTGCCCTCCATTTATCATGTATGCTTTCATCAACTATTATCTCCTAGTTATGGTCAAGATTCCACAACCAACCTTAAGCATCAAATCATCTTTCGCTTTGAAGTATACACCAAGACGGATTTTTTTTTAATTCTTTATCCCAAATATTCATGTCACGGTCATCAAGATCAGCAGCTTCATAATCTCATAGTTCTTTAGGATTATAAAAATACTTCATGGCTTCATGTGTGAATTCTATAAATTCAAACAGTTAGGCCTGTAAACGAACCGAACTGTTAGGACAAAGAGGATTGGTGAAACGACTTTTGCAAACCTTAGTCTAATTCACTTCTGTCAAAATATTCTAAGTATAGAACTGCTGAAGAAGGAAGAACAAACTGCTGAAGGAGAGATTACACAAGTACTGAAGAAGAAAAGTCATCAGAAGTTCTGAAGTCCAAACCAGACATTTCTACTGAAGAACTACTGAAGACAAACTACTCATCAGTAGTTTGTCATTCATCAGTACTTATGAGAAGATCTTTTCCACCGCCTTTTGTATCAGTAGTTTATTAGTTTAGTATTACTTTTACTTTATGTACAAGTTCCAAGATTGCAACTTGTTGCAACTTGTCTCTGAACTTGCTTTTTGGCAAGGTTCATGTATGTGTAAAGTCTATAAATAGAAGGGTTCATCCCTCTGTTTTAGATTGATTTTTAATACAAAAATCCTTCAAAGCATATTATTGTTATTTCCATTTCATATTTATTGAGAATCTGTCTAAGTGTTTCATTCTCATTCAACACTTAGATTCTCAATAAATACTTATCATTTATTAGTTTCTCAAACATCCAGGGGGAGTAATAACTCCTGTTGATAAGTGTAGCTTTAAACTCATAACATTCCGCTGTGCTATCACTGATCAAGAACTTGCTAAACACCTAAGTGTTCACTAGCAAGTTCATACAAAAGAGCAATACTGATCCTACAATTGGTATTAGAGCACTGGTTTATCTGATCACATATCAATCTAACACATTGAGAATCGGACACAGGCTCTTATTGATATTCAATAAAGGATTATAAGCTCACTTTTATCAACATCCATCACTTTAAGAGATATTTGACAAATCAATACTCTTTAAAATGGATCCTCATAATACTGGTTCTGCCAATAAACCTGCTATGCTAGTAAGAAATGAATATAACATCTGGCAAAGGAGAATGGCACATACCTTATCACAGACCAACACAGGTTGCTGGAAATCTGTGATATATGGTCCTCATAAACCAGTAAACATTAATCTTGAAACTAAAGAAGAAATTCCAAAAGACCCAAAAGACTATACAGATGATGATTTCCTAAAACTTGAGCTTGATGCTAAAGCTTTCTCTATGTTGGCAATGGCACTCCCAAATGAAATCTACTCTGGCCTATTACATTGTGATAGTGCCAAAGAGCTTTGGGACTGCCTCAAAGAACAGTTTGGAGGAACTGAAGAGGTGATTGCCAACACCAGAGAAATCCTGGCTCAATATGAAACTTTTGCTCACATTAATGGGGAAACTTTAACACAACAATTTGAAAGATTCTCCTCATTAATATCTGAGCTAAAATTAAATGGTCAGACCTACACAACTGTATCTATGCTTCATAGATTTTTAAGGTCTTTACCTGAAAAATGGGAAACATACTCTATAGTCTTAAGATCTTCACCAGACTTTAGCTCCCTCACTCTTACAAAACTTCATGGGAGATTACTTACTTTTGAAAGAGAAATTGATCAAAAGAAAAAGTTACAAAGTTCTGGCAAAACTGCTGATGACTATCTACCAGGTAGTACAGCACTATTGGGACAAGACTCACCAACTTGTTCAAATAGTTTTGGATCTTTTGACCATATTGACATAACTGCTGGGATCTCATCTGAAAGATCATTCCCAGGTTATGACAATAATGATTTTAGTCAAACTGCTGATAACATGTGTATGGATGATTTAAAAAATTTCAGCAGTGATGACTTAGAAGAAATGGATATTTTACACCAACTGGCCATGTTAAGTTTAAAAACAAATAAATTTTACAAAAGGTCAGGAAGGAAGTTTCCAGGACTCAACAGTTCAACAAAAATTGGTTTTGACAAATCTAAACTTAGATGTCACAAGTGTCAAAAGTTGGGACACTTTGCTAGAGAGTGTAGAAGCTCTAGCTTTAACCAATCTCAGTCTGGAAATAATTTTATCCCCAATTATAACAGGAATAATGGAACACAAGGGAGTGCACATTTTGTACAGGCACAAGCTCCACAACACCAATATGTGCCACAAGTACAATATGTACAGATGCCTGCTCAACAGATGCAGAGCCAACAATCAATCCCTCCCTTTCTAGCTGCTCAACAACCTCCACAGCCTCAGCAACCCTCTCAACAAAGTTTATTTACTTCAGGGTATGTTGACTGGAGCAGTCTTCCTTTTGACACCACAGAGTGTAATCCTGATGCAGACAACAAGATGTTTGACATCAACTGGGGAGAGCCTGACAATGGCAGGAAGAACTTTGCCTTAATGGCATTTGAGGGATGCACCTCAAAATCTGCCTTGTCACAGGTATCTAAAGAATCTTTGACAAAACTTTGTTCAACTTCTTGCAAAGAATCTTTTGCTCTCATAAGAGAGACTAATGTGCACTTACAAGGAAAAGCAAATGACTTTGAGAGAAAATTCACTCAGATGAAATGTGATTTAGAAAGAAAACTTTCTGCAAAAACAAAAGAAGTTTCTAAATTAACTAACACTGCTATTGAAACCCAAGCACAAATTAAAATCATGATAAATGACCTAGGAAATGTCAGACAAGAGCTTGTTGACACCAAGTTCACATGTGAAAAATGGGTTGAATCTTGTAAGGGGTACCAACTATTGCTAAACAAACAAAGTGCTTCAAATGTTAGGTTTGGCATAGGGTACAATCACACTGAAACACCAACAGATTTTTCCCCCAAAACTACTGAAGATGGGAGAAAAATTGTTTCAAGTGAAACTTCTGAAGAGAAAGAATGCACATCTTTCCATGAGAACTTTCTAAAAACTCACAAAGAAAGTTCTTCAGAAGTACTGATTAATTCTGACTTTAAACCATCAGTAGTTTCAACTACATCAGGAGTTGAGAACCTGAAAACTACTGATGACCTAAAACTAATCAATACAGTCAGAAACTTATCTTTGAAAGAAAAGACAAAAGAATGTGAAATATGTGGTCTGTTCAACCACAAGACAGAATTTTGCAGATACAGAAAAGGTATTCAGTACAACAAGAAAAATCAACAACTGGTTGTGGGAAAGCAAATCAAAAATGATTTTGTAAAAACTTTTTCTCCCAGGAAACAACAACCAGTAAACACCTTTTCTCAGAAAAAGATAAAATCTCAACAAATATCTTTTTCTCAAAATTCTCTTTCAGTAGTTAGACCTACATCATCAGCAGTTTCACAAACTGCTGAGATTAAAGATCTCATGAATATGGTACAACTACTGATGACCAAAGTTGATGGTGGTCCTCAAAAGGATACCACCATTGCTTTTAATGAAAAAATCCATTGCCAAAAAGACATGGATTTCTCAACTTGGTCAAGAACAAACTGTAAATGTTCTCAAGAGCAAACCCAAAGCCAAGCTGGCTTGGGTTCCTAAATATAACTAATTTGATATCTTGTGCAGAGAATTTCCAGAGGCTTAAATAGCATTTGGTATGTAGACAGTGGAGGCTCAATGCACATGACAGAATGCACATACCTGATAAACAATTTTATCAGTCAAAGAGAAGGATCTGTATCCTTTGGGAACAATGCTAAGGGATATGTGCTAGGACATGGCAATGTCTCATCTGGCAAAATACAGTTTGACAAGGTCAATCTGGTTGAAAACCTTGAGTACAACTTGCTGAGTGTGTCACAAATGTGTGATAAAGGATATTCTTCCTTTTTCACAAAGATAGCATGCAAGATCATATCACCAGAAGGCCATAAGTTGATAGAGAAGATCATTGAAGATCACACTTTGTTGATAGCCAAAAGATGTGGCAATGTCTATGCAGTGGACATTGAAAAAGACAAAGTACTGAACAACACTGCCTGTTTCTTCTCAAAGGCATCAACTTCAGAGACTGATCTCTGGCACAGGAGACTTGGCCATGTGAACTTTAAAACCATAAATAAAGTCACAAAAATGGGCTTGGTCAGAGGTCTACCCTTAAAAGTATACCAATGTCAAGAACACTGTGTATCCTGTTTAAAGGGAAAACAGCATAAGTCCTCCTATAAGTCTATTGAAGAATCAAAAACAACTGCATGTCTTCAACTACTCCATATGGACTTATTTGGGCCTGTAAAAATCATGAGCCTTGGTAAGAAGAAGTACTACTTGGTCATCATTGATGACTATTCAAGATTTACATGGGTATTCTTCTTATTTTCCAAGGATGAGGCTGCTGAAATCATCAAGTTCTTCATTCTACAAGTAGAGAAGCAATATTCTCTACCTGTCAAAACCATTAGAAGTGATAATGGGACAGAGTTCAAGAACAAAACTCTAGATGAATTCTGTTTGTCTAAAGGGATTATTAGACAATTCAGTGTTCCCAGAACTCCTGAACAAAATGGTGTAGTAGAAAGGAAGAACAGAACTTTAATTGAAGGAGCAAGAACAATGTTAGCTGATTCTGGCCTACCATTATACTTTTGGGCAGAAGCAGGTAACACATCATGTTATGTTCAAAATAGAGTCCTTATTGTCAAGAGACATTCCAAAACTGCCTATGAAGTTCTTCATGGCATGAAGCCCCTTATCTCCTTTTTTAGGGCTTTTGGGTGTCAATGTTTCATCTTGAACATTAAGGAATCTATTTCAAAGTTTGCTGCCAAAGTTGATTCGGGTTACTTTCTTGGTTATTCTTTAACTAGAAAAGCCTACAAGGTTTTTAACTCAAGAACCAGGATAGTAGAAGAAACACTGAATGTCAAGTTCAATGAGTCAAAACACACTCTCATTCCAGCACATCCTGCTGATCTTTTTGACCTTGAAAGCTTCCATTTTGGACCTGAAAAGACTGTCACTTCATCCAAACCTACTTATTATGGTGATCAAAGGTTTGATGATGAGGATCCAGCACCATGGACTCCTCAAACAGTCATTAAGTCAACTTCAAAACCATCAGAAGTTTCACAAACTTCTGATTCAATAAATATTGAGGAACAAACTCAAACATCTACTTCAGCACCTACAACTACTGAAGACATTGAAACTGCTGAACCAGATATAATAGACCTCAGTAGTTTGTTTGAAGAACATGAGCCACCAACACCTGTCAGTGGTTTACAACAACTGATCGAACACAAAGATCATCCACTTGATCAAATCATGGGTGATATTGCATCAGGTGTTCTTACAAGAAACCAACTTTCCAACTTTTGTCTCTTCTCAGCATTTATTTCACAGTTGGAACCAAAGAAGTACCAGGAAGCCCTCAAAGACAACAATTGGGTGCAAGCAATGCAAGATGAATTACTTCAATTCAACAAGCAACGGGTTTGGGAATTCTGTCCCTTACCACCAAACAAGCAACCAATTGCCACAAGATGGATTTTCAGGAACAAACAAGATGAAGTTGGTATGATTATAAAGAACAAGGCAAGACTGGTAGTACAAGGTTACTCTCAAGAAGAAGGAATTGACTATGATGAAACCTTTGCTCCAGTTGCAAGGCTTGAGGCCATTAGGTTATTTCTGGCCTATGCCATTTCCAGCAAAATAAAAGTTTATCAAATGGATGTTAAGAGTGCATTTTTGTATGGAAAAATAAAAGAGGAAGTGTATGTTTGTCAGCCACCTGGATTTGAGGATCCTTCTCATCCTGAGTGGGTGTACAAACTAGACAAAGCTCTTTATGGGCTTAAACAGGCTCCAAGAGCCTGGTATGAAACACTTTCAACCTTTTTACTCAAAAATACCTTCACAAGAAGTGCCATTGATAAAACTCTTTTCATAAAACATGTTGGAAATCATATCTTACTTGTTCAAATATATGTTGATGATATCATTTTTGGTTCAACAAACACAAAACTGTGTGATGAATTTAAGAAACTCATGCAATCAAAATTTGAGATGAGTACAATGGGAGAACTGCAGTACTTTCTGGGACTGCAGATTAAACAACAAACAAATTGAACTTTTATACATCAATCAAAATATGTTAAAGAATTATTAAACAAATTTTCTTTACAAGACTGTAAATCATGTTCCACTCCCATGACACCTACCACACAAGTTGAACCAGATGATCAAGGAAAACAGGTTGATCAAACCATGTATAGATGTATGATAGGTTCCCTTTTATATCTAACTGCTTCTAGACCAGATATTATGTTTCCAACATGTGTCTGTGCTAGATATCAATCAGCTCCTAGGGAATCACACCTCATTAAAGTCAAAAGAATCTTCAGATATCTGAAAGGAACTCCAACACTTGGAATTTGGTATCCTGCTTCAAGCAATACCAAGTTGTCAGCTTTTTCAGATAGTGACTATGCAGGGTGTAAAATGTCAAGAAAATCAACATCTGGTGGTTGTCAATTCTTAGAAAACTGTCTAGTGTCCTGGCAATCAAAGAAACAAACATCTGTTGCAACTTCAACTGCTAAAGCTGAATACATTGCAGCTGCAAGTTGTACATCACAGATACAATGGCTCCAGTATCAACTTCTTGATTAAGGAATCAAAGAGACCAAGACACCATTGCTTGTAGACAGCAAATCTGCCATTAGCATCATTCAAAATCCTGTTCAGTTTTAAAAAAACAAAACATATTGAAATCAGGTATCATTTTATAAGAGATTGCTATGAGAAAGGCAAGATTGAAGTGAAACATGTAGCAACAGCTAATCAAATAGCTGACATATTCACTAAACCCCTTGACACATAAACATTTCAGAAGTTAGTATCCATGCTTGGGATGCTAAATTTGTAAGTGTTTCTCTTTACTTTTCTACACATATTTTTCATTTTTCACTTACATCTGTTTTCAAAATTGAAAACTTCTGAAAAACAAACAAGAGAGAAACTACTGATGAACAAAACATCAATATGGGAATATTTTTCTGAAAAGTGATTAACTTCTGATAAAACAACCTTCAGAAGTTATGAATAAAAGTATTTATAAAGTATTCTCATCAGTTGTTCAAAACTACTGAACAGAAAGTGGGAACTACTGATGAAAATAATTCTTCATCAGCAATTTAGTCAAAAAGGGCAAATCAGACTTTTCCCACATCAGAAGCTTGACCTAGGCAATTTAAAACTTCTGATAAATACCTTTTTCAACACTTATCCATTCAAAAAGCAAAAATTCCCTCCTTCTCTCTCAAAAAGCTCTCAAACCCTGAACCTGCAAAAACACTGTCCGATTCAATCACACACAAACCACATGGCTTTAGTTCTAAAACAGGGACACAATCTTAGAGCCTACTTAGAAAAACAAGAAGGCTGGTCCCAATACGATGAGATCATTGATCTTGTCGTCAAATCCCAATATATCACCGCTCTCACAATAGACCCACCAATACATCCTGAAACTCTCAATGAGTTCTGGGCTAATGCTGAGACAGTGATGGAGGACGATGAGGTTATCTCTCTCAACTCAACAATCAAAGGGAGAAGAATGGCCATCACACCGGCCACACTTGCAATTAGACTGGGGTTGAATGATGTGAATGCCTCTGAACAGGTTGCAAAATCTGAAATCCACCTAACCATGACAGAATGTGGTTATCAAGGTACTCTCTCACAAGCTACAATCTTTAAAAAGTATTTTGAACCAAAATACAAACTTTTGTTTCATTATATAATTATGTGTTTGAGTCCTAAAACAGGGTCTTATGACCAGATGCCCTCAACCTTTCAACCAATTTTTCATTCCATAGTGAATGAAACAAAATACAGGGCATCAAAACTTTTCTTTAATGAGTTGGTGTTACATCATAATAACACTAAAAAGAAGTTTTTGTTATACCCAAGGTTCATTATGCAATGCATAATCAAAGAACTGGGTGATGAGGTGCTTATGGGTAAAACTGCAATTTTGAAACCCTTAACCTCACAAGCATACTCTAGGCACAACAAACAGACTGCCTGGCCAGAAGATGACCAAGGGGAACCAGAACCAGTCCCCATGGAACCCTCATCTTCCAAACCTACACCCCTAAAGGCCAAGAAACCCAAGGAACAAAAAAAAAAAAAAAAAAAAAAAAAAAAAAACCCACCAAACTAAAAAGAAAAGTTGTTCAGGAGGTTGAGATGCCTGAACAAACTATTGTGCAATCTGCACTTCCTAAAGATGTGACTGAAACATCCTCTCAGTCTCATCCATCTCAAAACCCACCAAGAGCACCAATCACAATTCTTTTCAAAAGAAAAAGACTTAAGAAAACCATTCCTATTGATGCTTCTTTTGAAACTGCTGAACCCACTGCCCAAACTACTGAACCAGCACCCTAACTTTCTGAACCTGATTTTGAAATAGCCAAACTTCTCTCTGGGCTAAAAGAGAAAGTCCCATCTAAACATGTCAGTCCCCAACAACCACATCAAACAGGGGACATAGCCTCAGAATTTGACATGGATGTGGACACTCAAAGCCCTAACCAAAGAGATGAGGATGAACCAGGGTCTCTAAGCCCAAACTTAGAAACTCTTGGTACTTTTGAGGCTGCTACTACTCATTTACCACCCAGTGGTGGATCTGAGGAAAGAAGAAACATAGCTAAGACCTCAACTGTGGCAACTACTGATGAAGGCTTAATGCCTGAGGTAGGAAATCCTCTGAACCAAGAAAAAGAGGTACATGAGACAACTAAGTTGGGCTCAGCTCATGATGTAACTGATACAGTCCTCATTGAGGATGTAATCAGGGATTCAGATGATTCCATTGACTTGGATAATGTTTCAAAACACAAAACTACTGAATTGACGGCTACAAGTGAAGGTCCTGCACCTGGTGTATCTATGCTCAAGAAGCTAGTCACACCAGATCAGGTTAAAGTCCACTTAATCCCTGATTCCCCTATAGTGGCATCTTTTGTACAACAAGAAGATCAACCAAAAACACACCCCTCACTACAAATGCCTACCCTATACCCTGGGCAATCCAGCATAGACATGAACCAGCTATGCAGCCCAGATGGTCCCTTATATCATATGATGAACACCCTCATCAAAAATCACTTCCAAACCTACACAGCTAACTTGGAGCTATCAATCAAGAACCAATTTGGAGTGATACAGACAAAGATGAACGATCTGTGCAACAAGATTGAATTCAACAGCAAACAGATTGCTACTCTTATAGGTCAGTTCTCCCAACCTTCAACATCAAAACCTGATGAAGCCAAAAAGGGGGAGAAGACTAAGGAACCTATGGAGTCACTTGAAGCCAGGAAAAAGGCAAGAGTGGCTATCCAAGAAAGAGAACAAAGAAACCAAGCCAGAAAAGAAAAACTGGCCCAACAATTTGGTGTCTCTATTCAAGAAATAGAAGATGCTGAAAAGTCTGATGAATCCCAAGGGCACAATGAAGAAACCTCTGATGGACAAAGTTCTGATGAAGACTCAGAAAGCACTGAAGACAATCCTTCAGTAGTTGACAAACCTTCAGTAGTTGTCAACCCATCAGATGTTAACACTTCCAACACTCAAACTGCTGAACAAGAGCCTTCCAGATCAACTGAACCTACTCAACCAACTCCTGTTCCTCCTAGGCCTATTACAACAGTTACCACTATGACTGTACTAAACCCTTCTCCAATCTCTCAATCAGCAGAACTTCTTGAGAAGAGTTTAGTGGCAGTTCAGAAGAAAGCCAAGGAAGATCAGATTTGGAAACTTCTGGAAGAAAGGGATGACTTGGACTTAAGCCTGGATGAAAAGCTACAGGCTTATGAAGCTGAACTTCAAAGGCAGGCTAGCCTAGACAGAATTGCTGAGGAAGACAAAAGACATCAACTGATGTCTTATATTACCAAGAACAGCAAGATCAAAGCCCATACATTAAAGAGACTCTCCATGGAAGAGCTGACTAGAAGAGCTCAACTTATTGCAGACAAACTTGCAACAAGTAAAGATGCAAAAGCCAAGAGTGCTCAAATCATAGAAGAACTAGTAGCTAATGGTTATGGTTCAAAAGTCTCTGTGTCCAAATGGAAAGAAGAAAGATTAATGGACACTTACAGAAAATACAAGGCTGCAAGGGCTGCAAATCCAGAGAAGTTTGAAACTGCTGAAGTATCAACTTCAGTAGTTAGAACTTTTGGTGTTCAAAGAAGACCAGCTACTCAAAAGAAGAAATCAGAGGAGAATGTGAAGACTGATTTCAGAATGGTACTACTAGAAGGAAGTACAGTAGTCCATTCTGACTTTGACATTGAAGAAAAACCTCTGATCACACAATTCAGGGATCCTTCCACCATTGCCTATCAAATCCTGAAAACCATCAAAGACAAACTGCACAATAAGGTAGTTACTGAGCATCATTTGCCAACTTTTCAAATACCTAATGTGATGCAACAAGAACAAGGAGGTGAATTCCACCTGAGAGTCACTGAAGTTGAAAACATCCAACACTCAGGAGCATCCCAGGGTACCACTATGGTTCCCTACACTTTAGACTTTGACAAGTCTAAAGTACCTATCATCAGATGGTCCTTTACTGATAACAACTCAGTACTAGTGACAAGAAGAGATCAGACAAGCAGAGCCTATAAGTCGATGAATGATCTGAAGAAGCTATCAACTCAAGACCTGCTTACAATCCAACATCTAGAACCACAAAAAGGATCTCTCACTGATGAACAGCTGAACCAGCTAAAGAATTCCATGTTCAAAGGAATATGGAAGATCATGAATGACAGAAGAAAACAATAAGGAATTAGAAAGGTTTTGGCTTCATCAATCCAGTGGGAGATTGTTAGAACAAAGAGGATTGGTGAAACGACTTTTGCAAACCTTAGTCTAATTCACTTCTGTCAAAATATTCCAAGTATAGAACTGCTGAAGAAGGAAGAACAAACTGCTGAAGGAGAGATTACACAAGTAATGAAGAAGAAAAGTCATCAGAAGTTCTGAAGTCCAAACCAGACATTTCTACTGAAGAACTACTGAAGACAAACTACTCATCAGTAGTTTGTCATTCATCAGTACTTATGAGAAGATCTTTTCCACCGCCTTTTGTATCAGTAGTTTATTAGTTTGGTATTACTTTTACTTTATGTACAAGTTCCAAGATTGCAACATGTTGCAACTTGTCTCTGAACTTGCTTTTTGGCAAGGTTCATGTATTTGTAAAGTCTATAAATAGAAGGGTTCATCCCTCTGTTTTAAATTGATTTTTAATACAGAAATCATTCAAAGCATATTATTGTTATTTCCATTTCATATTTATTGAGAATCTGTCTAAGTGTTTCATTCTCATTCAACACTTAGATTCTCAATAAATACTTATCATTTATTAGTTTCTCAAACATCCAGGGGGAGTAATAACTCCTCTTGATAAGTGTAGCTTTAAACTCATAACATTCCGCTGTGCTATCACTGATCAAGAACTTGCTAAACACCTAAGTGTTCACTAGCAAGTTCATACAAAAGAGTGATACTGATCCTACACGAACGAACACGAACACAGGCGTGTTCGTGTTTGTTCATTTAACTTTAACCGAACACGAACACGAACACATAATCGAACACATTTTTGTGTTCGTGTTCGTTCATTAAGAAATTTGTCATGTTCGTGTTCGTTTATGTTCGTTCATTTAAACCTAAACAAACAGTTCATGAACATAAACGAACACAAATGATCAATATAAACGAACACAAATGAACATAAACGAACAGAAACAAAAACAAGTTAATAATGATTCATGAACATAAATGAACGTTAGGGTTAGGGTGGAGAGCGGATGTGAAGTGTGGGGATGTGAAGTGTGAAGAGCGGATAATAAGTGATATGTTTAGAATGTTAGGGTTAGGGTTAAGTTTTTAGAACATATGAATTAAGGTTACTTAACAAAAGGAAATAAATAATAAAAATAAAGCTAAGTTTAATTAAACGAACATAAACGAACAAAATAAACGAACATACACGAACATAAATGAACGAACATAAACGAACGTTCATGAACATAAATGAACGAACACAACGTGTGTTCATGTTCGTTCGTTTAATTAAACGAACAAAAAATTGTGTTCGTGTTCGTTCATTTATTTAAATAAACGAACATAAACGAACTTCCCGCAGAACAGTTCACGAACAGTTCATGAACATTCGGTTCGTTTACAGGCCTACAAACAGTTAATTTATTGTTGAGGAATTTCACATTTGGCTATTTCAGGTTTTTTTTTTGTCAGCAGTGCTTCTAACTACTTTTGTCTATGTCGTGCAGACGCGAACAAACATTTGAGGCGTGCAGCGTGTTTGTTTTTTTTAAAGACCTTTCACTAAAAAGGGTTTTCCCAACCTCTTCTTGGTACAGACTTACACCAAGACCTTCTCACATCTCCCCACCTCTTCTCCTCCTCTCTTTTTTTTCTTCTCTTCTTCTCCAACTCTACAGATCTTCTTCTTCTTCTTATTCTTCCTTCTTCTTCCCTTGCCATCCTCCCTCCCATCCACCACCATAGCTCCGCCCTCCACCGCTTCCTCCTCCTGTATTCATATAATATTGGGTGTAACAAAGAGGATACAATAGAGTTTTGTAATAATAAGACTAAGCTAAGAGTGAAATTAATTAAGAGGAACAATAAAGGAAGGAATTAATGGTGGTTTTTGGTTCCATTAATTTGTGAAGAGCAGACTAATTTTGGATGTGTTGCGGTACATTTTGGAGAAGAATTGAAGGGCTGCGTTATGTTATGTTATATGATATTGTTGAAAATTGGGATTGATATTGTTGATACCTGGGGTAGGGCTGATGAAGAAAGAGGTGAGATAGGGGAATGTACCTGGTGGGTTGTGGTGGATTGTGATGGTTATGGTTATGGTGGGTTGTGGTTGGTTATGCTTATGGTGGGTTATGATTTTAGGTTACGCTGCAGACGTTAACAAACAAACAGTATTCCTCTTACAGGCAGCAGACCTTTGGTCCACCTCTTCTTCTGCAGATGTTTGCAGATGTGGTTCACAGACTACAAACCTTTTACCTTTTAAAAAACAAACCGCACCTTCATCATCGGAAGATTCATTTGTTGACGCAACGACTTTAGATTCATCAATTGTTTGTGTAATAGCTTCTAATTCATCTTCATTTTTGTCACCATGTTTATCATCAACGACTCAACGTTGGTATCGTAGACGTACCAATGATTTCAAATTCATGTGGGTTTCTATTGCCTTGATATGAAAGACTATTTGTTGGGAGCCTGTAATACAAATAAATAAATAAAATAAAATCCCGTTGGAGATCCATATAACTAGATTTTTGTACATGCATTATTTGCTCAATACCAATGTAAATGTTAGGGAGAAAGTTTCCTTCGATTCGATTGCTCCATCAAAATACTAACACCCCTCAAGACTAGGCTACCTGTGACGAGTTTAATATAAATTCACTTCACATAATAGCTTGACAAGTTTAATGTATTGACATCCTCAGATAATGGAATTCGTTATTATATCAAAAAATTCTTTGTATGATATTTTTCAATGAAGAATAACTTGGTGTACTTCTGGTTGAACCATCACACAAAATAATTCCATTTTCGTATGAAACATCTATCACCCATTACATTTGAAAAAACGGAGGAAACATTGTGTTATGCAAATAGACGTTTCAAGGTAAAGAAGAATGTTACAAATAAACATTTGTAGGTTAACGTTAAAGATGGTTGCTAATACACGTTCGTAATCATGTATAAAGCCAAAAGGTAGGGCCAAGTGATCGCCAATTCTTATGGTGACCTCTAATCCAGATAGCTAATTGGCCGTCAAACCAATTGGCCGGTGATCTCAGAATAAACGACTCGATGAGGTGGCATTTAAGACCCATGATTGGTTGCCAAACCAATTGGCAATGACGCTAGAATCTTTCATCACATCCGAATACTATCCCATGTGAACGTGGGCCAACTTCCTCAAATATCTCTGAATACTCGCGAAATTCAATTGGCGATTTCTACATAGCCTTGTCAGACTTACAATGACTAGTTGCCAAACCATTTGACTACCAATTTTTTATCTAATTTTGTTAAGGGTTCTAGGATCACATTCTGGGGGTGTGACATCACATTTTGGGGTATGTGGCAGCCTCTTAATGGTATGTGATGTGGGCCAGGGTGTATGAATCCTAAATAGAGGGTGTATGAATCCTAATTACCTTTTGTTAATTTTATTACATGTCAAGTGATGTTGATGAAGTGGCCATAAAAATTAGAGATCGTCAGCAAACCAATTAACTATCTGTCGAAACCTGACTTCTTACAAATATGGTTGACTTGTTAAACATCTGAAGGAAAAAGCTAGCTCTGGGCTTAGAGCTTCGTCAAACCCTTTCGAGACAACCCCCTTGTGCCTCATTGGAAAGTTTTCACCCCTATTTAAAAATCTTGAAGGTGGTACCCCAATATAAAAATAAAACAATTCTCACTCTAGTGATAACTCATTACTAATTAGAATTAATGACGTACCCGAAGTGACAAAACCCACATATTGTAACTAAATGGCGTTATTTCAAGTCTCACAAGGAGTAGAAATTTGCCGTTCAAAAAAAAAAAAACTAAATGGCGTTACATGCTATTTTTATATTGTGTTTATCTAGATGAGTTAATTGCCAATTTAGTCCCTGAGGTTTGTCAAAAATTGTCACTTTCATCCAAATCTTTTTTTTTGGTCAATTTAGTCCCTGTGGTTTCATTTTTTTGTCATTTTAGTCCCTGAGATTTGTCAAAAATTGTCACTTTCATCCAAATCTTGTTAATCCACAGGGACTAAAATGACAAAAAAATGAAACCACAAGGACTAAATTGACCAAATAAAAAGATTTGAATAAAAGTGGCAGTTTTTGATAAATCTCAGGGACTAAATTGGCAATTAACTCTATCTAGATTATTTCATCGATAATCAGGATATTTATTATCCTTCCAATGCAGCTCAGTTGGTGACGGACTTAAGTTCTTCTTTGGGGGACTTGGGTTCGAATTCCTCTAGTTGCATTTGGGGGATATGGGAAATGAGGGAAGGCTCAGGACCACTTGTGGTCAGGGGTTCGATTCCTGATCCCGCCAGATTTTACCGGTTCACTACTGTCGTGTATTCGAGCGGGTAAGTGGATCGTGTTTTCCCTGGAAGCGGACTGTCGGGCGGGCTAGGGGCTTCATGCGTCCGGGATGGGTCGGGCTGTGCCCCTATCTTTGCCACTGAGAAGCCGCGTACGAAGTACCCGGGGTTGTTTAGTTGGTCGCTCAAAAAAAAATCAGGATATTTATTGTATTGACTGGATAATTGAGGCTTCCTGAAATATTAATAGTCCACTTCATCCAATCACCTTATGAATCACTAATTATGAAACACTTATTGCAACTTATCAGCCAACGTAACCACTAAATGAACCTTATCAATGTGAGTGATGTCATCCAGTTTACAAGTGGCTAAAACATCAACTTGACACCATCCATGAAATATTTTTATATCTCCTCCTTGAGATAGGGTCGTAAACATTTGGCTCTAGGTCATACTCAAAGGACAATCTAGCACGATGAGATGAGCCACTACAATCTCTAATTCTCTGCATTAGATTATTCTCCTATTTAGGGCAAGCAATTAATTATAAAAACAGTTAAAAGATAGTGAGACCACATATAGTGTGAAAGATAAAATAAGATGTTACGGTTACAAGACCTTGTTGTGTATCAAAGCTAATGGACTATATGATATCCGTAATTGTATACTTGAAAATTATTTTTGTGTTGAATTGACATTACATTTGTTATCAAATATAAATTTGCTAACTAGAGTTACATGTGCAAATTGTCAACATATGTAGATAAACACAGGATCACAAATCCGGGGATTTTCGATTTAGTGTGTAGCGTGCTAGAAATCAGATGGTAGAAGATCGCATATATAGGTTATAAGTTAAAATAATATGTTTTACAGTTTTAGCATTTGGATACATATTCCAGTTCCGATTCTCTGTTTTTTTAGGATAGGTGATATACGTTGTAACAAAACTAATTATTTGTTTATCTGTTTATTCCAAACGCACTCCTCGCTTTCAATTTCAAAAGTCACAATGTATTTCGATTTCAGATTATCTACACGGCGTATAGATGGTTGCACAAACTTACACGTTTCTTTAATATACCTATTTCTTGTTACTTGCAATCCACCTTTTATCGGTTTTCACTTATAGGGATGGCAATGGGTCGGGTTTGGGACGGGTTTAGGTAATCCCAACCCCATACCCGGTTAGGTATGCTTGTCCCAAACCCGGCCCAAAACCCGTCGGGTTTGTGTCGGGTAATTACCCATCGGGTATCGGGTATACCAGCGGGTTTTAGGTAAACCCATTAATTTTTAAAACTTACCCATTGAGTATATCCGACCAAAAACCCGACGGATATCTATTAGGTAACTATTAACCAATTACATTTAACATTATTAAATATATATGTAAATGATTACAATGTATAGATATAAAATAATTAAATCATATAAAAACACTCAAAACATAGATAACAAATACTATACACTAATTTTTTTTTTTATAATTTTTAGCACAAGATGACAATCTAGATGAACAATTAGATATATTATGCACACATATTTAAAAAGATATATTAGAAATTATATTGGGTATCTACTCGGGTAAATGGGTATACGTTATCGGGTAATCGGGTCGGATAAACGGGTATATCATCAAATCCCAAACCCGTCCCAAACCCACGAAAAAAATAAAAACTAATCCCATACCCGGACCCATACCCGATTACCCGACCCCAAACCCATCCCAAATGTGTCGGGTTTCGGGTTTACTCATCGGGTTTGGGTTTGATTGCAATCCCTATAAATATACCAAGACGATTAATCTACCAATTTAGTCAAACTATAATGATAAAGGCATTTAATGAACTAATCTACCAACTAATTAAACAATGAGTAAACTATTATTTACGTTATTATATTATTATAATGACTCGCATAATTATTAAATATTGAAACTTTAAAAATATAAATGAAAATGGAAGTGACATTTAGTTTTTTTTAGTTCACTGTTATAAAACGAAGGTACGTGTCTTTTCTAATTTTGTGGGAAACCCGGTTTTGGGCAGTATGGTATGTCGGTCCGTACCGGTATAAACCAACTTACTGGTGGTATGATTCAGATGTCGTTTTCCCAATTTACCGGAATGTTTCGTACTGGCTACACACCTGGTAACCGATAATACCGGCCGGTATGTACAAGTTTTTAAAACATTGCATGAAACAACAAAATAAAAGTTGGTACCTGATTAGTGACAAATTCGGTGGTCCTCATAAAAAAATCACCTCCTACGATTAAGTTGTTTTCGCTAGAAATCGACATCTACAAGAAATTATAATAAAAGTTGGTGGTGATGGCCATAGTCATTGTACAAGTTGCTATTTGTATGAAGATTAATCTAGCTAAAACCAACTTATTTAATAACTTACTAGGTTAGAGTCCCGTGTGGACACACGGTGCATCCACAAGTAAATTGAAAAAAAATTTATAAAGATTTTAGTATGCAAGTTGTTGAAAGTTACGTAATACAATTCTTATTACTTTTGGTTGCATGCAAAATTTCATCAAAATGGGTTTTATGTAACACAATAATGGATATATTGATCAACAAATGTTTGATTTGACGTAATTTAAAAACAAATAATGAAATGAAACGAATAACATGTTTATTCTAACGGAATGCTTCAAAACATAACATAAAGAAAAATATCACGATATCCAACTTTGGTTTGTAATAGATAATAGATAATATTTATAGTATGATTTGTAATTTAAATGTATTTAAACTCCTTCCTTATCATCTTGTAAATCATCCCAAAAATAGGGATTGTCATTTATTATATAATGGAGACCCCAAGAGGGAAAGGATCAAGGATCCATTTGTTTCATGGTATCACGAGTACCAGGCACCTTCACCTCCTCCTAACCCTACGGCGGCCGCTATTCCTTGGTGGTCACCTTCTTTCTCGTCTGCTTCCATCTTATTCATACTCATTCCTTTTCCTCATCTCCTCACAGACTATACCACAACCTATACCTTCATCCCTTCTACTCGATCCTACCTCTTCCCCTCACCATTACAACCTGTTCGTTCTATTTCTTACACCATATACCACCTTTCTGCTTCACCATGTCCGACAAAATCCATCCCGCCACCACCGTTACCAACATGTCCAACATCATCCCCATCAAACTCGAGATAGACACCGCCCACTGGCCGTCTTGGTCGGAACTCTTTAAAATACATTGCAAGGCGTACCAAGTTTACGACCACCTCTTACCCCGTCCACCACCCGCCGCCCCTCTGCCAGCCGACAAAGACAAACAACCGGCCAGTTCCTCCTCCTCGGACGAGCTGTGGGATCGTCTGGATTCCGTTGTACTCCAATGGATTTTCAGCACGATTTCGCAAGATCTCGTTCACACGGTTATAGAACCCGGTTAAAACAAAACTGCCCACGAGGTATGGACCGCTCTTGAAGATCTTTTTCAAGACAACAAGAGCGCCCGTGCTCTCCACCTAAAACACCGTTTCACCAACACCCGCCTCGAAAGTTTTCCCAACGCCTCCGCTTACTGTCAACAACTAAAATCCCTTTCCGATCAACTTGCCAGTGTCGGTCACCCTATCTCTAATGATGACTTGGTTCTTCAACTCATCGCTGGCCTCACCGAGCAATACGAAAGCCTCGGTATCATACTTCAAGGCCAAGAACCGTTACCGCCTTTCTACAAGGCACGGTCAAAACTATGCATGGCTGAATCGCAGAAGGCTGAACAGGCGATTCATGCTTCAAAGTCTGCTGGTACGGCACTCCAAACTTTCACACGTGCCAACTCCCCTTCCCAGCCAAGTGACTTCACCTCTGACCGGTCCCGTGGACGCGGACGTTCTCGCGGCAGAGGCCGTGGCAGATCCCAATGGGGCCGCGGACGTAACTCTAATCCCTACGGTAATCCCCACGGTTACTGGGCCGGACCTCCTTCACCTTGGGGATGGCCTATGCCTCCGTACAGCCCCTGGCCCAATGCGGCCCACTCATCTCACTCTCCAACCTCATGGGCTTTTCCTCCATGTCCTTACCCCACAACTGCTTCTCGGCCCAACCCAAATAACACTAATAATAATTCTGCAGGGGTTCTCGGGTCCAAACCAAGTCAAGCTCATCATGCTGCTTACACACCCACGGACATCGATCAAGCTCTCAACGCCATGTCGCTGAACTCACAACAGGAACCAACCGGGTACATGGACACCGGTGCCACAGGTAACATGTCTAACTCCTATGTTAATTTTGATGCTTTTTCTAATAATAACTTGGGACAACAAATAATCGTCGGTGATGGTTCTACCATCCCGGTACATGGACATGGCAACATAACCTTACCACCACCATACCCACCCCTTGTCCTTAAAAATGTCCTATATGCACCCAAACTCCTTAAAAATTTAATTTCGGTTCGTCGGTTCACAACCGACAACTCTGTCTCTGTTAAGTTTGACCCCTTTGGTTTTCTTGTGAAGGACTACAAGAGCCGGATCCCTATCCTCCGGTGCAACAGCAGCGGTGATCTTTATCCACTCATGCTTGGGCCCGGAACCACCACTTTCCCTTCAACCTTTGCTGCAATTACATCAACTCTTTGGCACCAACGCCTTGGTCATCCAGGCCGGGCACCTCTTCAGTCCTTGAAGAATTCTACTTTTGTTGATTTTTCTAGATACAATAATAATGTTTGTCAATCGTGTGTGTTTGGCAAAAGTGTTAGACTACCATTTGCTAGTTCTAACACTCGCATTTATTTTCCGTTTGACTTGATTCACAGTGATTT
This sequence comes from Ambrosia trifida, assembly GCA_028751855.1. NCBI lineage: Eukaryota > Viridiplantae > Streptophyta > Magnoliopsida > Asterales > Asteraceae > Ambrosia > Ambrosia trifida. The sequence goes on from CM054127.1 coordinate 22,893,602, forward strand.
ATGGACATCACCTATTTTGAGCTCTAATGGTCATAGATACTACATTTTATTTATTGATGATGTTACTAATTTTCTTTGGACTTACCCATTATCAAATAAATCACAAGTGTATTCTATTTTTTGTCAATTCCATAAACAAATTGCCACCCAATTTGAACGACCCATCAAAACCTTCCAATGTGACAATGGCACCGAATATATTAACTCATCCTTTCAAAACTTTTTCTCCACACACGGCATACTTTTTCGACGCTCGTGCCCACACACGTCGTCTCAAAACGGTAAGGCGGAACGCATGATTCGTACTATTAATAACATGATCCGCACCATACTTACCCATGCCTCCCTACCAAATACCATGTGGCATCATGCACTCGAAACTGCCACGTACCTCCTCAACATCTTGCCCGTCAAACACCTACAAAACAAAACACCTACCGAACTACTATATAACCGTATCCCCTCCTATGACCACCTTCGAGTTTTCGGTTGCCTTTGTTACCCTCTCAACCCACCCACTACCATCCACAAACTTGACCCGAGATCAACACCTTGTGTCTTCTTGGGATATCCTATCACACATCGGGGTTATAAATGCTTTAACCTCAACACCAAACAAATTATAATCTCCCGCCATGTTGCCTTCGATGAAACAACCTTCCCATTTGCAAACACCATAAACCCGCCCCCTCGCGTACCTCCTCTTGTACGTGGACGATATTGTCTTGGTTACCTCATCTGCCTCTCTTCGCACTACACTTATGTCACATCTTTCTACAGAATTTGCCATGAAGGACCTCGGCCCCTTAAGCTTCTTTCTTGGGCTTGCGGTTAAACGTCACCACAACACAATGTTCCTCTCCCAGCAAGCATATGCTCAGGAGATTATTGAACGGGCCGGCATGTCACACCACGACAATGGCGGAAACACGTGGCGCGACGGTTCAAAGCATAAAGTCAAGGTCATTGCTAAACACAAGTAATTTAAGAAAATGGGTCATTTATTATGACGTCAAATCTTGTTCAAACATTACACAAAAGTTAATTGTTTTTAAGATAATCATAGAGGTTTCTCATATATATCCCAAATGCCTTGGGAAATAAAAGTGAAACCCCGCAAAAGTTTGACGCCGCATTGGAGGATTCCTCGACCCAGCTTGCCCGGTTCTCCTTCATCTAGTTACCTGAAAGATATGTTTAAAAGTTTCGTCAATATAAAATATATTGGTGAGTTCACAGGTTTTTAGTTTCCAAAACTTGAATACTTGGGAAATACCATGTTATGACAATGTATAGGAGTTGCAAATTCCTATAACTCTACTTGAGACTATAATCAAACCAAGACGTATAAATAATCATGCCCCGCTCCAAGTCGTTACTCGGTTTCCCCACGACTTAAGTTCAGAATATATGCACCCCAGGCATAACCTAATGCATAATCGACGCTATCGATTAGGGGTGGGCCTTGTCAGGCACCAATAGTACTATTCAATATTCCTCCGGTTTCATTTCCCTGAATAAATGATTATAGAGGCGAGGACTCAACCCCGAGTGGCGGTCACACCTCAAGTAATAAACCCGTCAAACATTTTCCCTAACATATCTTTCCCCCGGAAAACGTAAAAATAGTTAAAATGGGGCCGTGAAACTCACTTGAAACTCTGTCTGGCTTACTAGGCGGATAGCAAAGATGGTCTCGCACCTACAAACGTCCTAGACGTATAAGTCACTATTCCTATAGTGCATGTGCCTTGGCAAGTTGTACACCCAACTCCCGACCACAAGTTATTCCAAATCCCGTTTAATTAAGCGCGTATCCTAGGTTTCGTTGGCGTTACATTACCCTTTGTGTTACAAGTTATATATTACTCTTGTTAATATTTCCTTAACTTGTATCTTATTATCATCGGCTCGACGTCACTTAACATATAATTATTTTCCCATTTAAATAATTATACTTAAGATCGCATCGCTCGATATAATATATATTTCAACACTCGACCCGACTTACTTTGCCGCACATTTGTTTTCCCATTTAAACAAATATACTAAGATCTTGTCGTTCGATTGTATATTCTTAACGCCCGGTTCAACTTACCATACCGTATATTTATTTTCCCATTCAAATAAACATACTAGGATCTCGTTGGTACGGCATACACATGTATATATCTTTGTCTTCTCGTTGCGGCTTTTCTTCCCACATATCTACTTTCCCATTAAGTAGATACACTAGAATTTTGCCGAGACGAGCGTACATATATATATAAATGTGTAATTTTTCTTGTTAAGTATATACGTTTGTTTAACGTCTCATTTGTTTATGTCATGTGTTTTCTCCCACGAATAATTCCTCCAACACTTAGGAAAGTGTTTATTGGTTTTCACCCACAATGTATATATATTTTACTTCTTAAAATATATATTTTTCTTATCTTGCCGCAATGGCATTTTTCTCATGATTTGTCCGTGTACGGTTCGTTAACGCGTCTTAGTTCGATATCTTAACTCGATTAGTTAATTTTTCCAAGTTTTTCCCAACATGTATTTTATAGAAATATTATCCATATTTCTTCCTCTTTTCACATGTTACTTGGATGGTTTAAAAATACTTATGTATTTTTAACCCAACTTGTTAACTTATCTACAAAAATGTTTCCAACACTTTTATATTCCCATTTATATAAAAGTATTCATTTTTGTATAAGTTTCTCAAGTTTGTTTAATATTTTTATAAAATCTCTATTTTATAAAAATCCTTATGTTAAAATCCTCTATATTTTTATAACTTTCAAAAATACACCTTTATACAAAATACCCAAGTATATCTACTAGTATTTACCAAAATCATCCTTAGAAATTTATTACTTACTCTTTTGACACCAAACTTTCCATACTTGCATTTTTGGACTAATAGTTTCTAAAATATCCATTTTAGTCCTCTAACTTTCAAAGTTACAATATTAGTCCCTTAACTTTCAAAGGTTGCATTTTTCCACTCTAACTTCCAAAGTTAGCATTTTTCACTCAAAATAGTAGACTTTGAAGATTCAACTTTTTATTGGTAAGTTATTTTTGTATCAAAACACTTTTGTTAGTCTTGTATTCCATATGGAAGACCACTTGTATGTGTGTTTTATGTATTTCTTCAACATAACCAAATTTCATTCACCTAAGTAAGCTACTTTAATTTTTCATCTTCTTTATTTATGAACTTTTAGCATGTTCCACCATATATTATACCATGTATGATCATAATAAGATGATTTAAAGTTACTTTTAACATATTCAAGTTCATTCCACAATTTTACCCAAAACATCATCCTACTTAGCTTTAAATGTAAACTTTATATATTTTCAAGATTATTACATTATCATCATCAAACCCTTGATTTATTTTCATATCTTTAATCATCCATTTTACACATGTAAAACCTATTAAAGATTATGTTCAAAACCACCTTTTAAACCCTTCATGTACAACTTGCTTCTAAGAACACATACATGAATAATAATAATCAAAAACAAGGTTAAGAAGCTTACTACTAGCACAAGGCTAGGGAAGACAAAACCTTTGATTTTGAGAGGGGTTTAGTGTGTTCTTCCTTAATGGTTAAGCTCCAAGCTTGAAACACACAATAGGGGTTTGGATGATGGATTGTTTTAAGTGTTTTGGAGATGTAAAAACTTGTAAGAATGATGTATGGGGGAGGTGGAAAACCCACGGCTCAAGAAAGGAAGAAGGAAGAAGAGTTTTGCTTTGTTATTCAACTCTCTAACACATGTTATTTATAACCTTATCACATGTAATCATTCTAAAGATTCAAGAAATCTTATGGAGGATTGAGTTGTGTACTTGGGATTTTTTGAAAGATTTGATATGTGTGTGTGTAGATGATGCCGTGTATGTATGTATGTATGTATAGGTAAGATTGCTTGCAAATCTTGGTTAAATCCTTGTAATCTATCATGATCTCTATATAACACCTCCTTCATACATGTGCATACACTAGTGTAATGATGGTTTAGATTTTGTCTTGGATTTTTAAGGCCATGGGCCGAAAATTTCACAAGGGGGACAAGAGTGTGGCTTGCTTTTGTACTAGTGTTTTCCTTACACTTTTTGTCTTATACAAGTGCATGCTTTATGCTAGGTTCTTAGGTTATTATTAATATTAACAAGACATGGATATAACAAGGCCATTAGGCCGGCCCCCAAGTGGGTTTAAGTGGGGTCCACAACTTCAAATATTTACCCATTGTTTGTTATGTTTAATCCCCCGTCGTTCGGGTGTCGTTCGGGTATTTTTCGGGTTTTAATCACGCGTTATCCGGACATTAAAAATAACTTTAATAACCCTTAAATATAGTCTAATTTAAGCGTTGATTGGTTATTTAGGCCTTTGCCGGGTGAAATTATGAGTTATACGCGTATCGGGTGCGGTACGCGCATTTTATTCGTTACCGGGAGATTTGTACAAGACGTTTTCATTTATGGCTTTGGAGTTCCAAAACTCATTATATCTTATGAAAATACCCTTTATTTTATATCCTGGGTGTCCGGGATCCTTTTCGTTTATTTAATTATTACCGGGTAATTGCCAACGTCCATACCGGATAGCTTATTCGCACATGATCCAATCATGTTTTATCATTAAACGTATGCATTCCTATGTACTATTTGGAAATTGCTATCTCCTAGGGCCTTGATAATTAAATCACACATACTTGCATTTAATTACGTTAATCATATATTAATTAATTTGTACGGAATTACCTTATTTTTGCCGGTTGTTACATTCTCCCCCCGTTAAGAGAATTCCGTCCCGGAATTCATTTCGAGTTCTCCGGTACAGATGTCTTCTCGAATAGGGCGGGGTATTTTTGCTTCATCCGGTCCAGCCTTTCCCACGTGAACTCCGGTCCACGCTTGGCATTCCAGCGCACTTTGACCAATCTGATCTTGCTGCGCCTTAGTTTTTGGACCTTCCAATCAGTTACCTCGATTGGTTCTTCAACAAAATGTAACTTGTCGTCAATCTGGATTCCGTCTGCTGGAATGATGAGAGTTTCGTCGGATAGGCACTTTTTCAAATTTGACACATGAAACGTGTCGTGTATTCCACTAAGCTCTTGAGGCAACTTGAGCTTGTATGCCACTGTGCCTACCCTGGACAAGACTTCGAACGGTCCAATATATCGTGGGTTCAGCTTTCCGCGCTTTCCAAAGCGCGCGACACCTTTCCAAGGTGACACTTTCAGTAGGACCCTGTCTCCGACTTGAAACTCCAAAGGCTTTCGCCTCATATCAGCATAGCTTTTCTGGCGGTCCCGGGCCGCTTTGAGGCGTTCCTTTATCAAAAAGACCTTATCCGTGGTCTCTTGGACAATTTCGGGCCCGGTGAGTTGTTTTTCTCCAACTTCCGCCCAACATAATGGCGATCGGCACTTGCGTCCATATAGAGCTTCAAACGGTGCGGCTTGAATGCTCGTATGATAACTGTTGTTATAAGAAAATTCTACCAATGGCAAGTGCGTATCCCAATTACCTCCGAAATCAATCGCGCATGCCCGTAACATATCCTCCAAGGTCTGGATGGTTCGTTCACTTTGGCCATCCGTTTGGGGGTGATATGCGGTGCTCATGTCGAGGCGAGTACCGAGGGCTTCGTTCAAACTTTCCCAAAATCTGGAAGTGAAACGACTATCCCGATCGGAGATGATAGAAACAGGTACGCCGTGTTTAGATACCACTTCCTTAATGTACAAACGGGTCAGTTTCTCCAACCTGTCCGTTTCGCGTATCGGGAGGAAGTGTGCAGATTTCGTCAATCGATCTACGATTACCCAGATCATGTCGTGGCCGCTTGTCGTCTTAGGTAACTTGGTAATGAAATCCATGGTGATTCGTTCCCATTTCCATTCCGGTATTTCCGGTTGCTGGAGTAAACCGGAAGGTTTCTGGTGCTCAGCCTTGACCTTTGCGCAAGTCAAACATCGCGCAACATAGGCTGCTATATCCCTTTTGAAATTCGGCCACCAATAAAGTTCCTTCAGATCGTGGAACATCTTGTCTGCACCAGGGTGAACCGAATATCTAGAACTGTGAGCTTCGGCCAATACTAGCTCACGCAATCCACCATATACTGGGACCCAAATTCTATTCATGAAATACAGTGTCTGGTCCGCTTTTGGTTCCAGTGAATCAACCATCTTTCGTAACCTTTCACCTTTGACATTCTCGGGTTTGAGGGCGTTAACTTGAGCTTCACGAATTCGTTCGGTCATATTCGTGTGGATAGTCAGACCCAAAGCTCGAACACGCAATGGTTTAACCCGTTCCTTGCGACTCAAGGCGTCGGCTACGACGTTCGCCTTACCGGGATGGTACTTAATTTCACAATCGTAATCGTTTAATAATTCAACCCATCGCCGTTGTCGCATGTTTAAATCCTTCTGATCAAAGATGTGTTGCAAACTCTTATGATCAGTGAAAATCGTGCACTTGGTTCCGTACAAATAGTGTCTCCATATCTTGAGAGCGAACACCACTGCACCTAATTCCAAATCGTGTGTAGTGTAGTTCTTCTCATGGATTTTCAGTTGCCTGGAAGCATATGCTATTACTTTTTCTCGCTGCATCAATACACAACCCAGGCCTTGATGCGAGGCATCACAGTAAACCACAAAATCTTCCGTACCGTCTGGAAGTGACAGTATCGGAGCGCCACATAGCTTGTCTTTTAACAATTGGAATGCTGCCTCTTGCTTTTCCGTCCACTCAAATTTCTTATCCTTTTGGGTTAGCATGGTTAAAGCTTGTGCTATTTTTGAAAAGTTCTCGATGAACCTTCTGTAATAACCCGCAAGGCCTAGAAATTGTCGTACTTCGGTAGGAGTTCGAGGGGCTTCCCAATTTTTAATTGCCTCGATCTTGGCGGGATCGACGTGTATGCCTTTCTCATTTACCACGTGGCCTAAAAAGTGAACTTCTCGAATCCAAAAGTCACATTTCGAGAATTTAGCATAGAGCTTCTCTTTGCGTAATACTTCAAGAATTAACCGAAGGTGATTCTCATGGTCTTCTTTTGTGCGTGAATAGATCAAAATATCGTCAATGAAGACAATGACGAATTTATCCAGGTATGGCTTACACACGCGGTTCATTAGATCCATGAAGACCGCTGGTGCGTTGGTTAAGCCGAACGGCATTACCAAAAATTCATAGTGTCCATACCGGGTTCTGAAGGCTGTTTTTGGTATATCTTCTTCTTGTATACGCAACTGGTGATAGCCTGACCTCAAATCGATCTTGGAGTAATAGCTGGAACCTTGGAGCTGATCGAATAAATCGTCGATCCTGGGGAGAGGATAGCGATTCTTGATGGTTAGCTTGTTCAGCTCTCGATAGTCGATGCACATGCGAAATGTGCCATCCTTCTTCTTCACAAATAAGACGGGAGCTCCCCAAGGTGAGAAACTCGGTCTTATAAAACCTTTGTCCAATAATTCTTGTAGCTGGCTGGACAGTTCCTGCATCTCTGATGGAGCTAGGCGGTATGGCGATCGTGCCACTGGAGCTGCTCCGGGAACGAGATCGATGCGGAACTCGACCTGTCGAGGTGGCGGCAACCCCGGCAAATCTTCTGGAAATACATCCTGAAAATCTCTGGCGACTGGAATGTCTTCCAACTTTCGCTCGTCGGCCTTCTTGTCCACTACGTGTGCCAAGAATGCGACAAGCCCTTTTCTTAGACACTTACGAGCCTTCATGCTCGAAATAATCCTTAGTGGCGTCCCGTGTCTTTCCCCTTGAATTGAGAGAGTTTCACCGCTTGCGAGGGGAACTTGAATAACTTTATCGTTGCAAACCACAATGGCACGGTGCGCGGACAACCAGTCCATGCCGACAACGATGTCAAAACTTCCCAATACGACCGGCAGTAGATCAATCCCAAACTCGTGCCCACAGAGTTCTAACTTACAATCTTTTGCTACCTCTCTCGTTTCAATAGTTTTACCATTAGCCAGTTCTATGGAGTAGGGTGTATCTAGTTTGCTAGTTTTTAAACCAAGTAGTCTTTTAAACTCAATGGATACGAAGCTAAAGTCAGCACCGGTATCAAATAATACAGAGGCATAATGACCATTAAGAGGAAACGTACCAGTGACCACGTTGGGGTCTTGCCGTGCATCACCGGCTCCAATCACAAATGCCCGGCCGCGGGCCTGATTGTTGATCTTGGGGCAATCCTTCTTCCAATGATCTAACGACCCGCATGCAAAGCATGGTCTAGCCCCTCCATTTTTCGGTGCTCCAGAACGGCATTCTTCAGTCTTGTGCCCTGTGCGGTGGCACTTCCCACAAGTTAACCCATTGTTTCTTCCCTGGTTTCCCTGTTTGTTACCATTACCACGTCCCGTGGCGACATATCCCTTTCCCTTCTTGTTCGAGCTACCCGACGCTCGGTCCCTTTTTCCTTCATCCCGTTTTCTTTTCCCAAACCTCGGCTTGTTACCCTGGTCGTTCGTCGCAACAGCTGAGTTTAATCCCGAAACTTGGCGGATTAGTGTACCCATGCGTATGGCATCTTCGGTGAGACTGAGCGCAAGATCAATGGCCGCGCGCATGGTCGCAGGTTTAGAAGCAGTGACCATGCTGCGTATTTGCGGTGCTAGGCCGAACAAATAACGCTCAATTTTGTTGTTCTCAGGGGTGACCAATCGCGGCACCAATCTGGCAAGATCGTGGAATCGAGACGTGTAACCAGTAACGTCCGCTCCCATCATAGTGAGGTTCCAAAACTCAGTTTCCAATTTCTGTACCTCGCTCGCCGGGCGGTACTCAGCAATCATAAGTTCCTTCAGTTCTGCCCACGACAGGGAGTAAGCAGTGTCATCACCCAAAGACTGCACTTGACCATTCCACCATGTCAGTGCTTGGTCCAAGAACAAATTGGTGGAGTACATAACCGACTGACGTGGGGTACATCCACTGATACGAATAACAGCCTCGGTCTTTTCAAACCACTTGACCAGGCCAACTGATCCTTCCGTGCCGTTGAAATTGAGCGGCTTGCAGTTGAGGAAGGCTTTGAAGGTGCAGCCACGCTCTCGCGAGGCCGTTTCTGCATTAATAAAGTTGTATGTTATTACGGGATAGGAGTTTTAGGATATTCTCCCATTGCTTTATCAATTACTTTCAACTTCTTACCAGTGGGGGAAGTTTCCTGTCGGTCACTCCCAGTCAAGTCGCGAGATCTTTCGGAGCGAGCAGCTTCGTGCTCCGCGATCGCGCGGGCTATGCGTTCAGAAATCATGGTTTCAAGTTCGGCTGGCGTTGCGGGCAGTCCGTCTGCTCCGCTATTGCTTCTAGTGGCCGGTGCCATTTTCTTCAATAATAATTATCAAAGGTTAATTTGGCAAACATTCATACAATGTAAAGCATAAATAACAAACCAGAATATGAACACAATAATCAACACCATGTCATCACACAACATACCAACACATCATACAGAAATAAATAGTAATCAACACAATCATCACCACACAATACACAAACCACAACATATGGAGTAAGCAATAATAACAACATATTTCACCATAATAATAAGATTTTTCATTAATTTCAATCGTACTAGTACAATGCTTGTTCATAATAACAAAATGGAGAATACATCTCTCATACAATACATTGTTTTTTTTTTAAATAAATAAAACATCCTATCACGTGCCGTAATATCCGTACGGCTAGGCAAAATGCAGACGAGTGTCATAACCCGTGCTGTACTACCATACTGCTGCTACTATGTACATAAGCTGGTGGTTCTTCTGTGCATCCCTGATACATCCTACTGTGGCGGTGGTGGCGGATACTGGTACTGCGGCGCATGCGTACTGATCGTCATACTGATCATCATGATACGCTCATACAAGAAATGTCGATGCGCAAAGTGCGCATCCCCTGTGATACCGCACTGAGCGTCCAGGCTCAGTAACTCCTCCGCGTAATGTGCCAAAGCATCCCGCGCATCTATCATCCTCGTCCACATCAGACGAGTCTGATGCTCTACCTGTGTTACGGTGCGCTGCACCGTGTCAGCGAGAGTCTGAAAGTCCCGCTCTAAAGTGATGGCAGTGGACCATGCTGGTCCAGACAAGGGTGTCATCCTAGGTGGCTGGGATGGTCCGGGTATATCTGGGTGTGTGGATGGGAATGGCCCAAAGGGGGCTGGTATCGGTATGTGCGGTAGTAATGGGGTAAAACCTGGTGGTCTAAGGGTAAAGTGGGGTGGCATCATATAAGGGTCCCCTACACCCAGAGGGTATGGTGCAGGTGTCATGCTGGGAAGGGTGGGGATCGGTATAGTCATGGCTACTGGGGGCGGTGGCATAGGCTCGGCTAGTGGGGCTACTAATGGCTCCGAAACAGTGGCCCACTCTGGAGTGGATACCACAACAGTGGGGGTAGGAGGGCTCGCGGTGGCAAAGGCTGCCATGCCTGCCCTGCGTAGCTCAGAGCTATCGGCGGGGCTACCCTCGAGTACATGTGCTGCTGGTCCCTCCTGAGGTGCGGGCTCGAGTGGTGCTGGTGGGGCTATGGGGTCGGCAGGTGCGTCCTCTAACATTGGAGCCACTGGCTCCTCCTGAACAGCTGGAATCTCGGGTACCAGCATGTGCTCTACCGAAGCTACGGACTCGTCGTCAGAGTCATCAGATATCCACCCGTTCCTCCCACGGGAGATCGGCATGAGTCTCATGCTTGGAGGAATGTGGATGTGGGGTAAGGGTGCTGGCTCATGCTCCACGTGAGCCTGTCGGTCGAATGGAGACTCTGCTGTCTCCGACTGGGCTGGGATCGGCCGGGACGGTCCGGCACGGCCCTCAGGGAAATCCCTGATAGCTCGGACGGGGCGTGGGGCTAACGGTGCGGCCGGTACAATGGGTAGCGGCGCGTCGACCACGGCGGGTGCCCAATCAGGATCCTCGCTAGGATCCGTCTCGTCCGAGTCGTCATCTGAACCTCCGGCGGCGTTCATCTCCACGTCTTCGTCCTCCGCGTCAAGTACTACCAGCTCGACTGGCTCAGGCGGTGGTGCAGGGATGATCTGAATGCTGCTATCGATACTGGGCGCTATACTACCAGCGTCCGACATCCTGGCAAAAGAACCGTACATGTATATATATGAATTAATTTAAATTAGATAGTTAAGGCGTACGTTATCAGTATCCTTTCTAACCTCTAATACTACGTTAATGCATAACGATACCCCTGGCTAGCTTGGTCGGAATCTCCTCATGCCCAATGCTTTCTTGAAAAATTACTTTGTTGCATTTTTGCAACTATAAATATTTTTCTTTTGAAAACTTTATCTTTTGAACCAAATCCGGTTATAGTCTAGTTTTTAAAGAAAATACTCTAGTTCGCTATAACCTTGGCTCTGATACCACCTTCTGTCACACCACGACAATGGCGGAAACACGTGGCGCGACGGTTCAAAGCATAAAGTCAAGGTCATTGCTAAACACAAGTAATTTAAGAAAATGGGTCATTTATTATGACGTCAAATCTTGTTCAAACATTACACAAAAGTTAATTGTTTTTAAGATAATCATAGAGGTTTCTCATATATATCCCAAATGCCTTGGGAAATAAAAGTGAAACCCCGCAAAAGTTTGACGCCGCATTGGAGGATTCCTCGACCCAGCTTGCCCGGTTCTCCTTCATCTAGTTACCTGAAAGATATGTTTAAAAGTTTCGTCAATATAAAATATATTGGTGAGTTCACAGGTTTTTAGTTTCCAAAACTTGAATACTTGGGAAATACCATGTTATGACAATGTATAGGAGTTGCAAATTCCTATAACTCTACTTGAGACTATAATCAAACCAAGACGTATAAATAATCATGCCCCGCTCCAAGTCGTTACTCGGTTTCCCCACGACTTAAGTTCAGAATATATGCACCCCAGGCATAACCTAATGCATAATCGACGCTATCGATTAGGGGTGGGCCTTGTCAGGCACCAATAGTACTATTCAATATTCCTCCGGTTTCATTTCCCTGAATAAATGATTATAGAGGCGAGGACTCAACCCCGAGTGGCGGTCACACCTCAAGTAATAAACCCGTCAAACATTTTCCCTAACATATCTTTCCCCCGGAAAACGTAAAAATAGTTAAAATGGGGCCGTGAAACTCACTTGAAACTCTGTCTGGCTTACTAGGCGGATAGCAAAGATGGTCTCGCACCTACAAACGTCCTAGACGTATAAGTCACTATTCCTATAGTGCATGTGCCTTGGCAAGTTGTACACCCAACTCCCGACCACAAGTTATTCCAAATCCCGTTTAATTAAGCGCGTATCCTAGGTTTCGTTGGCGTTACATTACCCTTTGTGTTACAAGTTATATATTACTCTTGTTAATATTTCCTTAACTTGTATCTTATTATCATCGGCTCGACGTCACTTAACATATAATTATTTTCCCATTTAAATAATTATACTTAAGATCGCATCGCTCGATATAATATATATTTCAACACTCGACCCGACTCACTTTGCCGCACATTTGTTTTCCCATTTAAACAAATATACTAAGATCTTGTCGTTCGATTGTATATTCTTAACGCCCGGTTCAACTTACCATACCGTATATTTATTTTCCCATTCAAATAAACATACTAGGATCTCGTTGGTACGGCATACACATGTATATATCTTTGTCTTCTCGTTGCGGCTTTTCTTCCCACATATCTACTTTCCCATTAAGTAGATACACTAGAATTTTGCCGAGACGAGCGTACATATATATATAAATGTGTAATTTTTCTTGTTAAGTATATACGTTTGTTTAACGTCTCATTTGTTTATGTCATGTGTTTTCTCCCACGAATAATTCCTCCAACACTTAGGAAAGTGTTTATTGGTTTTCACCCACAATGTATATATATTTTACTTCTTAAAATATATATTTTTCTTATCTTGCCGCAATGGCATTTTTCTCATGATTTGTCCGTGTACGGTTCGTTAACGCGTCTTAGTTCGATATCTTAACTCGATTAGTTAATTTTTCCAAGTTTTTCCCAACATGTATTTTATAGAAATATTATCCATATTTCTTCCTCTTTTCACATGTTACTTGGATGGTTTAAAAATACTTATGTATTTTTAACCCAACTTGTTAACTTATCTACAAAAATGTTTCCAACACTTTTATATTCCCATTTATATAAAAGTATTCATTTTTGTATAAGTTTCTCAAGTTTGTTTAATATTTTTATAAAATCTCTATTTTATAAAAATCCTTATGTTAAAATCCTCTATATTTTTATAACTTTCAAAAATACACCTTTATACAAAATACCCAAGTATATCTACTAGTATTTACCAAAATCATCCTTAGAAATTTATTACTTACACTTTTGACACCAAACTTTCCATACTTGCATTTTTGGACTAATAGTTTCTAAAATATCCATTTTAGTCCTCTAACTTTCAAAGTTACAATATTAGTCCCTTAACTTTCAAAGGTTGCATTTTTCCACTCTAACTTCCAAAGTTAGCATTTTTCACTCAAAATAGTAGACTTTGAAGATTCAACTTTTTATTGGTAAGTTATTTTTGTATCAAAACACTTTTGTTAGTCTTGTATTCCATATGGAAGACCACTTGTATGTGTGTTTTATGTATTTCTTCAACATAACCAAATTTCATTCACCTAAGTAAGCTACTTTAATTTTTCATCTTCTTTATTTATGAACTTTTAGCATGTTCCACCATATATTATACCATGTATGATCATAATAAGATGATTTAAAGTTACTTTTAACATATTCAAGTTCATTCCACAATTTTACCCAAAACATCATCCTACTTAGCTTTAAATGTAAACTTTATATATTTTCAAGATTATTACATTATCATCATCAAACCCTTGATTTATTTTCATATCTTTAATCATCCATTTTACACATGTAAAACCTATTAAAGATTATGTTCAAAACCACCTTTTAAACCCTTCATGTACAACTTGCTTCTAAGAACACATACATGAATAATAATAATCAAAAACAAGGTTAAGAAGCTTACTACTAGCACAAGGCTAGGGAAGACAAAACCTTTGATTTTGAGAGGGGTTTAGTGTGTTCTTCCTTAATGGTTAAGCTCCAAGCTTGAAACACACAATAGGGGTTTGGATGATGGATTGTTTTAAGTGTTTTGGAGATGTAAAAACTTGTAAGAATGATGTATGGGGGAGGTGGAAAACCCACGGCTCAAGAAAGGAAGAAGGAAGAAGAGTTTTGCTTTGTTATTCAACTCTCTAACACATGTTATTTATAACCTTATCACATGTAATCATTCTAAAGATTCAAGAAATCTTATGGAGGATTGAGTTGTGTACTTGGGATTTTTTGAAAGATTTGATATGTGTGTGTGCAGATGATGCCGTGTATGTATGTATGTATAGGTAAGATTGCTTGCAAATCTTGGTTAAATTCTTGTAATCTATCATGATCTCTATATAACACCTCCTTCATACATGTGCATACACTAGTGTAATGATGGTTTAGATTTTGTCTTGGATTTTTAAGGCCATGGGCCGAAAATTTCACAAGGGGGACAAGAGTGTGGCTTGCTTTTGTACTAGTGTTTTCCTTACACTTTTTGTCTTATACAAGTGCATGCTTTATGCTAGGTTCTTAGGTTATTATTAATATTAACAAGACATGGATATAACAAGGCCATTAGGCCGGCCCCCAAGTGGGTTTAAGTGGGGTCCACAACTTCAAATATTTACCCATTGTTTGTTATGTTTAATCCCCCGTCGTTCGGGTGTCGTTCGGGTATTTTTCGGGTTTTAATCACGCGTTATCCGGACATTAAAAATACCTTTAATAACCCTTAAATATAGTCTAATTTAAGCGTTGATTGGTTATTTAGGCCTTTGCCGGGTGAAATTATGAGTTATACGCGTATCGGGTGCGGTACGCGCATTTTATTCGTTACCGGGAGATTTGTACAAGACGTTTTCATTTATGGCTTTGGAGTTCCAAAACTCATTATATCTTATGAAAATACCCTTTATTTTATATCCTGGGTGTCCGGGATCCTTTTCGTTTATTTAATTATTACCGGGTAATTGCCAACGTCCATACCGGATAGCTTATTCGCACATGATCCAATCATGTTTTATCATTAAACGTATGCATTCCTATGTACTATTTGGAAATTGCTATCTCCTAGGGCCATGATAATTAAATCACACATACTTGCATTTAATTACGTTAATCATATATTAATTAATTTGTACGGAATTACCTTATTTTTGCCGGTTGTTACACGGCATGTCTTCATGTAAACTCGTACATACCCCGGTCGACACTAACTCTAAGCTGAGTTCCGATGCGGGTACTGACTTTCATGACCCATCGTTATATCGCAGTCTTGCAGGTGCTCTACAATATCTTACCTTCACTCGGCCAGACATCAGCTATGCAGTTCAACAGATATGCATTCACATGCACGCTCCCAAGACAGACCACTGGAATGCACTTAAACGTATTATCAGATATATTCAGGGGACACTTAGCTTCGGCCTCACACTCGGTCCCTCTAAGGACCCTCGGTTACTTGCATACACAGATGCTGACTGGGCCGGTTGCCCTGACACACGTCGTTCCACCAGTGGCTTTTGTGTCTATTATGGTGATAATCTCATATCTTGGTCTTCTAAGAGGCAAGCCACCATTTCTCGATCCAGTGCCGAAGCCGAATACCGTGGAGTGGCAAATGTCGTTGCCGAAGTTTGCTGGCTTCGAAACTTGCTTTTGGAACTTCGCCGCCCTCACACGTCTGCCACACTGGTTTACTGTGACAACGTCAGCGCCATTTATTTGTCCGGTAACCCAGTTAAACACCAACGCACAAAACATATAGAGCTTGACATTCATTTTGTTCGGGAAAAAGTGCAGAAGGGTCAGATTCGTGTTCTCCATGTCCCCTCAAGATATCAGATTGCCGACATTTTCACTAAGGGTCTTCCGCGTGTATTGTTTGAAGATTTTCGAGACAGTCTTGGCCTTCGGTCACCTCCGGCTTCGACTGCGGGGGTGTAATAGATAATAGATAATATTTATAGTATGATTTGTAATTTAAATGTATTTAAACTCCTTCCTTATCATCTTGTAAATCATCCCAAAAATAGGGATTGTCATTTATTATATAATGGAGACCCCAAGAGGGAAAGGATCAAGGATCCATTTTTTCAGTTTGCAAAAAGAAAAGTTTGGCCATAACATAGCAGCATGAAGCCAAGGAACAGGGTATGTCGTATACTATCAAGAATACGACTTTGTTCAATTAGCATCCATGAGTAGTTGTGGCAGGTGAAGAGCGCATTACAAACGTGATTAGTTTTAAAATAATAATTAATAGAATTCAAGAATAAATTATTATTACAAAACAATCATAATCCGTGCAAAAATACATTGAAAACATTGTTTTTTTACATCAACTATCCACTCATCATCAGCCATGATTGGTATGAATCTGGTTGAATCTAGGCAAGATAAGAGCCGAACCCCAACTGGCTGCAAAAATGATACCAATTGGCTATTTGTGTTTAGGGGCCAACACCTGTCACCACCTTCATATCAACATGTAATTTTCAAATTAGAAATCTGAACACAACACAAGGACCAAATGCCATAATCACACATAGAGACATTTTTCACAACTATTTAAATTCTATTTTCTGAAATTTAAAATTTGATTATTGTACTTACCACAGGGTGTGAAGGAAAGTATGGTGCCTATTGTTTCTTCAAACCAATGGACCCATACCAAGACCTCTCTGCCGCATGGAATGCAAAAACTCGTGTGCAATTAGAAGGTACACATCAGCACCGATCCACCCCGGGATACCTAGTATACAACATACAAAAAAAGCTTTAATTAACATAGATACTAAATTATTAAAAAATCAGAAATTTAAATTGAGTAAAACAAAAAATCAGAAATTTAAATTGAGTAAAACACGCTACACTAGTAACTGATCTGTTCATATGCACCCTACATATAAGAAACACCACATCTAACTGTTACAAAGTTAACATGATACCAGATAAACTCAAAATCTTTATTAATCGAAAGAATCAAACAAAACTGATCTAAAATAATCTCAATAGATCTAAACAAGACTCTATACATAAACTCTCAATACCTATCAACAGATCTAACCACTGGACAAGATCAATACAAGACGTACAAGATCAGACTCAATGTAACCCTAATCTGTTTAGACGAGTTAGAGTAAAACGAACGAGAGAACACAAAGAAAAAGAACCTGAAACCCTAATCTGAGCTGAAGACTCTCTTTTATAAGACAAAGAGAGGCTCGGGAGAAAACACAACCGGAAGCAATACCAATCGTTAGATCTCTCCAAAGAAACACACAAGCAAATGATCCCAACCATTGATAAGGCACGGATATAGGGATGGGGATTGCCAGCGTGGCAATCCTGATAAAACATCCACGAGTGGGCCGGCCAAAGGCCATGGGCCACCAGATCTCTTCTAATCTTTTTGGGCTCCTTTTCTTGAACTGGGCCTTCTGGACTCTTGAACTTTATACACGAACTGGGCTGCTACTGGGTTGCTTCTACTGGACACTCCACAGCAATATATCAAGCCCAAATACATGCAATTATCCTTATGCAACATATTATAACTTCATAAAAATCACTAAAACTATTTTGACCCATTATAGAATTGGATAATGTATGTAGACATTTTAACACCCCCCCCCCCCACAATTCTATTGCCCAAATAGGTCAAATAAACATAATTTGCTGTACAAGTACTCATGTGCAGCTGCTAAAAGACCTTTGTAAACACATCTGCAACCTGCTCTTTAGTATTAATTGCCAAAGAGTGAAATTAATTAAGAGGACAATAAAGGAAGGAATTAATGGTGGTTTTGGGTTCCATTAATTTGTGAAGAGAAGACTAATTTTGGATGTGTTGCAGTACATTTTGGAGAAGAATTGAAGGGCTGCGTTATGTTATATGATATTGTTGAAAATTGGGATTGATATTGTTAATGCCTGGGGTAGGGCTGATGAAGAAAGAGGTGAGATGGGGGAATGTACCTGGTGGGTTGTGGTGGATTATGATGGGTTATGGTTATGGTGGGTTGTGGTTGGTTATGCTTATGGTGGGTTATGATTTTAGGTTACGCTGTGACGACCGGGAAAATTTTTCTTTTTATCGCTTTGTTCTCTTTGACTTCGCGAAATTTTCGGGACGAAAATTCTTTCAACAGGGGGATGATGTGACACCCGGCACGTTTAGGTTAATACTTTATAAAACACATAAGTCTACCTTAGCAAAAAACGTTTTCAAACATACTTAACTAGGTCGGTTGAGTCATGTCGAAGATTCGGGAATCATCGGGAGTTGTTACAATGGTCCGAGGGATCATTGGTTGTCGGTCCATAACCATGTGAACATGGATGGGGTGATTTGTAGAATCGCCGGGTTTAACGCACACACGTAAATCTCGAGTCCCGTGAATTGGTGAACGGATGGGAACGTGTTAGTTATCATGCATTATGTGCTTACAATCATTATATGACTTGCCGGTATGTGAATACGTGTTTATATGTGTTAAAATAGTGATTTCGCGTAATTGCATGACATTATAGGTGATTACGCGTAATCACCAATAGTATAGGCAATTAGGATTGTAATCACCAATAGTATAGGCGATTAGAATCCTAATCGCCAGTAGTATAGGCGATTAGAATCCTAATCGCCAGTAGTATAGGCGATTAGAATCCTAATCGCCAATAGCTGCTGCGTACTCGCCTGTTCTGCAGGTGACGACTAAAAACGCCTATAAATACCACCCTTATGTTTTAAAACATCATTTGTGAAACCCTAATACACCCCAAAGCCACCCCACACCTTATCCAACCCCTTCAACACGTTTTTGAGCAAGAAATCACATTTCCAAGCTTTACACCTCATAATCTCACAATTTCAAGGTGTGTTCTTCATCCCAAACCTTTGTAATGATATTGTTTTGATCCCTAAAGGTCCAGACCTGATTTCTAAACATTTGTGTCTTTGAAAACTCATTAAAATCAGTTTCTAAACAAACCCAAACCTCTATACTTGTTATATGTGATGTATTCATGCAAGATAGGATTTTTATCGTTTAAACATGATTGTTCTTGTATTATTATTATGTTTCTGATCTAAATGAGTTAATATGATGATAACCTAGGAGTTTGAAGGTTCATAGATGTGTAATATTGATATTAGGCGTTTTGACCCGTTTGAATGATTATGGAGGATTGATGATGATATGTTGTGTTTTGTTGATTGTTTGAGGTTAGGGTTTACTCTAGGATGATGCTAGAACAGTAGGATATTGTCGGACAAAGTCAATATGTTATGAAATCTGGATATATGCTATTTAGGGTAAGTTTTGCATGAGGATGTGATGTTTACATGATAATTATGCTATTTTGGGAAAACACATGCATTCGGGATGGCTAGGGTGATGATAAATTTGGGGGTTTTGCTTGAAATAGTTGGATTAATGTTTTGGGTTTGATATTGGGTGTTTCCACATGTTTCGGATCTGATTTGGAGGGTTAAACGCACAAAAAGGCGGGACAGAACAGTAAGGGCGAATAGGGGTTTCTAATCGCCTGTATTAAAGGCGATTGGCCCCCAATTTGTCTGGCAATTACAATGCTACTCGCTAGTTTGACTCTCCTAATCACCAGTTGACTTTTCCTAATTGCATGTTTGACTCCTAATCGCGTATACTGCTGCTATATGTATATTTTAACATCCCGAAACACGGTTTGACACCTAGGAACATGTTAGGAACCCCGTAACATGTCGAATAACTTGGTAACACGTGTTTAGACCTGTTTACGCGTTAATTGGGCGTTATGCTAGATAGGGTGCATGTTTGCGCATGACTAAGTGTTTAATTGCATATGTTGCATGATATCTTGTATGTGGCTAACACGTGGGATGTCGGGTCACCAATGGGATGTCGGGTTTTGTCTGGTTTGGTCGGTTTAACGTTTAAACATGTTTTCAACATACACGGTCACGGTCTGAACAACTTGGGGACTGAGTAGCCTTCGGGTTAGTAGTCATCACACTTATGTAAACTCATTGATAGGTCGCCACTAGTAGGGACTATTACACACGTATCGGATTTCTAATTTACTGAGGACGCACTCTAAGGTGAGTTTCACGGCCCCTCTTTTATACACTTTTTCTCGGGGGAGAAGCATGCCACACGTTTTAACAAATACAACGTTATGTTTTGAAACGCAAAGTTTATGAAACACAACACTTTTTAAACGCAATGCTTATGAAACGTAACACTTTTTGAAACGCAACGCTTATGAAACGCAACACTTTTGAAACACAACGCTTATGAAACGCAACACTTTTGAAACGCAACGCTTATGAAACGCAACACTTTTGAAACGCAACGCTTATGAGACGCAATGCTTGTTTTAAATTACTATACGACGCAATGCAACGCTAAGTCCCTGGGAAACCATGAATGTGCGGGGCACAACAGGGGAAATGTGGATAGATCTATTGGGCTTGACGAACCCCACCCGACGGCTGGGAGCCGGGCGGGTGCATATTGTCTCTATTTTCGGCAACTCAAACACGGGCGGCAACACACGCAACGGTTGTCAGTAATGGTTTCGGCAACACAGTCGTAGTAGTAAGGAAACGTTTGTTATGTACTTAAAGGTTTTGCATACTTGGTACTTTTGAGATGAAACTCTTTACGCTTGAAACGCTTTGTGAACTTAAAACCTGTGAACTCACCAGCATTATATGTTGATGTCTTTTTGGCATGTTTTCTCAGGTCGCTAAGGTAGCAGCATTGAGTTTAGGCGCACGGAGTCTCACGGCGTCTAGGATCCATTAGCATTTCTTTTTAAGCATTATCAGACTTTCATGTTTTACTTTTGAGTTGTAATAAAATTTTACGCTTCCGCAAGCGATGGTTGAATTTCTGAAACTTAATGGGCAATTTACGTTGTTTTCATATCATATAGATGTCGTTTATTGTGACCGTTGACTTGGATCCTGGTGTGTCACGCGCCTCGCGGTAAAACCCCGCATGTGGAATTTGAGGGTGTGACATACGCTGCAGACGTTAACAAACAAACAGTATTCCTCTTACAGACTGCAGACCTATGGTCCACCTCTTCTTCTACAGATGTTTGCAGATGTGGTCCGCAGACTGCAGACCTTTTAGCTCTTAAAAAACAAACAACACCTTCATCATCGGAAGATTCATTTGTTGACGCAACGACTTTAGATTCATCAATTGTTTGTGTAATAGCTTCTAATTCATCTTCATTTTTGTCACCATGTTTATCATCAACGACTCAACGTTGGTATCGTAGACGTACCAATGATTTCAAATTCATGTGGGTTTCTATTGCCTTTATATGAAAGACTATTTGTTGGGAGCCTGTAATACAAATAAATAAATAAAATAAAATCCCGTTGGAGATCCATATAACTAGATTTTTGTACATGCATTATTTGCTCAATACCAATGTAAATGTTAGGGAGAAAGTTTCCTTCGATTCGATTGCTCCATCAAAATACTAACACCCCTCAAGACTAGGCTACCTGTGACGAGTTTAATATAAATTCACTTCACATAATAGCTTGACAAGTTTAATGTATTGACATCCTCAGATAATGGAATTCGTTATTATATCAAAAAATTCTTTGTATGATATTTTTCAATGAAGAATAACTTGGTGTACTTCTGGTTGAACCATCACACAAAATAATTCCATTTTCGTATGAAACATCTATCACCCATTACATTTGAAAAAACGGAGGAAACATTGTGTTATGCAAATAGACGTTTCAAGGTAAAGAAGAATGTTACAAATAAACATTTGTAGGTTAACGTTAAAGAGGGTTGCTAATACACGTTCGTAATCATGTATAAAGCCAAAAGGTAGGGCCAAGTGATCGCCAATTCTTATGGTGACCTCTAATCCAGATAGCTAATTGGCCGTCAAACCAATTGGCCGGTGATCTCAGAATAAACGACTCGATGAGGTGGCATTTAAGACCCATGATTGGTTGCCAAACCAATTGGCAATGACGCTAGAATCTTTCATCACATCCGAATACTATCCCATGTGAACGTGGGCCAACTTCCTCAAATATCTCTGAATACTCGCGAAATTCAATTGGCGATTTCTACATAGCCTTGTCAGACTTACAATGACTAGTTGCCAAACCATTTGACTACCAATTTTTTATCTAATTTTGTTAAGGGTTCTAGGATCACATTCTGGGGGTGTGACATCACATTTTGGGGTATGTGGCAGCCTCTTAATGGTATGTGATGTGGGCCAGGGTGTATGAATCCTAAATAGAGGGTGTATGAATCCTAATTACCTTTTGTTAATTTTATTACATGTCAAGTGATGTTGATGAAGTGGCCATAAAAATTAGAGATCGTCAGCAAACCAATTAACTATCTGTCGAAACCTGACTTCTTACAAATATGGTTGACTTGTTAAACATCTGAAGGAAAAAGCTAGCTCTGGGCTTAGAGCTTCGTCAAACCCTTTCGAGACAACCCCCTTGTGCCTCATTGGAAAGTTTTCACCCCTATTTAAAAATCTTGAAGGTGGTACCCCAATATAAAAATAAAACAATTCTCACTCTAGATAAACACAATATAAAAATAGCATGTAACGCCATTTAGTTTTTTTTTACCGTTGACTTGGATCCTGGTGTGTCACGCGCCTCGCGGTAAAACCCCGCATGTGGAATTTGAGGGTGTGACATACGCTGCAGACGTTAACAAACAAACAGTATTCCTCTTACAGACTGCAGACCTATGGTCCACCTCTTCTTCTACAGATGTTTGCAGATGTGGTCCGCAGACTGCAGACCTTTTACCTCTTAAAAAACAAACAACACCTTCATCATCGGAAGATTCATTTGTTGACGCAACGACTTTAGATTCATCAATTGTTTGTGTAATAGCTTCTAATTCATCTTCATTTTTGTCACCATGTTTATCATCAACGACTCAACGTTGGTATCGTAGACGTACCAATGATTTCAAATTCATGTGGGTTTCTATTGCCTTGATATGAAAGACTATTTGTTGGGAGCCTGTAATACAAATAAATAAATAAAATAAAATCCCGTTGGAGATCCATATAACTAGATTTTTGTACATGCATTATTTGCTCAATACCAATGTAAATGTTAGGGAGAAAGTTTCCTTCGATTCGATTGCTCCATCAAAATACTAACACCCCTCAAGACTAGGCTACCTGTGACGAGTTTAATATAAATTCACTTCACATAATAGCTTGACAAGTTTAATGTATTGACATCCTCAGATAATGGAATTCGTTATTATATCAAAAAATTCTTTGTATGATATTTTTCAATGAAGAATAACTTGGTGTACTTCTGGTTGAACCATCACACAAAATAATTCCATTTTCGTATGAAACATCTATCACCCATTACATTTGAAAAAACGGAGGAAACATTGTGTTATGCAAATAGACGTTTCAAGGTAAAGAAGAATGTTACAAATAAACATTTGTAGGTTAACGTTAAAGAGGGTTGCTAATACACGTTCGTAATCATGTATAAAGCCAAAAGGTAGGGCCAAGTGATCGCCAATTCTTATGGTGACCTCTAATCCAGATAGCTAATTGGCCGTCAAACCAATTGGCCGGTGATCTCAGAATAAACGACTCGATGAGGTGGCATTTAAGACCCATGATTGGTTGCCAAACCAATTGGCAATGACGCTAGAATCTTTCATCACATCCGAATACTATCCCATGTGAACGTGGGCCAACTTCCTCAAATATCTCTGAATACTCGCGAAATTCAATTGGCGATTTCTACATAGCCTTGTCAGACTTACAATGACTAGTTGCCAAACCATTTGACTACCAATTTTTTATCTAATTTTGTTAAGGGTTCTAGGATCACATTCTGGGGGTGTGACATCACATTTTGGGGTATGTGGCAGCCTCTTAATGGTATGTGATGTGGGCCAGGGTGTATGAATCCTAAATAGAGGGTGTATGAATCCTAATTACCTTTTGTTAATTTTATTACATGTCAAGTGATGTTGATGAAGTGGCCATAAAAATTAGAGATCGTCAGCAAACCAATTAACTATCTGTCGAAACCTGACTTCTTACAAATATGGTTGACTTGTTAAACATCTGAAGGAAAAAGCTAGCTCTGGGCTTAGAGCTTCGTCAAACCCTTTCGAGACAACCCCCTTGTGCCTCATTGGAAAGTTTTCACCCCTATTTAAAAATCTTGAAGGTGGTACCCCAATATAAAAATAAAACAATTCTCACTCTAGTGATAACTCATTACTAATTAGAATTAATGACGTACCCGAAGTGACAAAACCCACATATTGTAACTAAATGGCGTTATTTCAAGTCTCACAAGGAGTAGAAATTTGCCGTTCAAAAAAAAAAAAAAACTAAATGGCGTTACATGCTATTTTTATATTGTGTTTATCTAGATGAGTTAATTGCCAATTTAGTCCCTGAGGTTTGTCAAAAATTGTCACTTTCATCCAAATCTTTTTTTTTGGTCAATTTAGTCCCTGTGGTTTCATTTTTTTGTCATTTTAGTCCCTGAGATTTGTCAAAAATTGTCACTTTCATCCAAATCTTGTTAATCCACAAGGACTAAAATGACAAAAAAATGAAACCACAAGGACTAAATTGACCAAATAAAAAGATTTGGATAAAAGTGGCAGTTTTTGATAAACCTCAGGGACTAAATTGGCAATTAACTCTATCTAGATTATTTCATCGATAATCAGGATATTTATTATCCTTCCAATGCAGCTCAGTTGGTGACGGACTTAAGTTCTTCTTTGGGAGACTTGGGTTCAAATCCCTTTAGTTGCATTTGGGGGATATGGGAAATGAGGGAAGACTCAGGACCACTTGTGGTCAGGGGTTCGATTCCTGATCCCGCCAGGTTTTACCGGTTCACTACTGTCGTGTATTCGAGCAGGTAAGTGGGTCGGGTTTTCCCTGGAAGCGGACTGTCGGGCGGGCTAGGGGCTTCATGCGTCCGGGGTGGGTCGGGCTGTGCCCCTGTCTTTGCCACTGAGAAGCCGCGTACGAAGTACCCGGCGTTGTTTAGTTGGTCGCTAAAAAAAATCAGGATATTTATTGTATTGACTAGATAATTGAGGCTTCCTGAAATATTAATAGTCCACTTCATCCAATCACCTTATGAATCACTAATTATGAAACACTTATTGCAACTTATCAGCCAACGTAACCACTAAATGAACCTTATCAATGTGAGTGATGTCATCCAGTTTACAAGTGGCTAAAACATCAACTTGACACCATCCATGAAATATTTTTATAGCTCCTCCTTGAGATAGGGTCGTAAACATTTGGCTCTAGGTCATACTCAAAGGACAATCTAGCACGATGAGATGAGCTACTACAATCTCTAATTCTCTGCATTAGATTATTCTCCTATTTAGGGCAAGCAATTAATTATAAAAACAGTTAAAAGATAGTGACTAGTGAGACCACATATAGTGTGAAAGATAAAATAAGATGTTACGGTTACAAGACCTTGTTGTGTATCAAAGCTAATGGATTATATGATATCCGTAATTCTATACTTAAAAATTATTTTTGTGTTGAATTGACATTACATTTGTTATCAAAATAAATTTGCTGACTAGAGTTGTAAAACTTGTTCAGTGACATTCTAACATACATGTGCATAGAGTTAAGATCTTGTATAAACTCCTTTTAGTGTAAAAACTGTGAGAACAAATCTAGACCATCTATATTTTAAATCAATGTCTGGTGTTGATTCCACATCAACCCCTTACAATTATTAATGTGTGTTATTAATGTAAAGGTTAATTTAGTAATTGTTTTGGTTTTAAATTAACAGATTTTATTTATCAAGAAAAATTCAACAAAAATCTCCTAAAAATAGGGAAAATTCCAGACCATAAGCCAATTATAAGTAAATCTTCTCTCTTTCCTTAATAGAATAACTAGCACCAAAACCCTTCACCCCATCGTCTTCTTCCATCTATGATTTCATCCATGTTAGAGCAACTTGAAATTTTTTTTCTCTAAAATTAGCTATTTAATAGAAATAGAAAACATGTTCTGGTAGTATGATTTCGATTATGTTGTTTATATAAATGGATGTGCTAGAAAGTTCAATTTATTGATGTGCTGTTAGTTCATTGTATTCAACCAAATGTGTGATATTTTTTTTGTGATTGTGGGTTTTGATTAGAAAAATAATGATATCCAGCATAAAAACAGATTGATACTAGCACAAATACATATTAATATCAGCACGAACAAAATGATATCAGCAAACCCAAAATGATATTAGCACAAAATAGACGTTAGCACAAAGTTGAAGGAATTAGGAAATCTAATAATTGGTTATGAAGAATCTGTATATGTATATACTCAGCACAAGCATTTTCAACAAATTATGATATTATAACTTATCAACACTTCCATTTATATAAACAACACATCCATTTGTAATGTGCTAATTATGTTGTCTTTCTTCATTTTCTGAATTTTGTAATAAAATAGAGAAGGCAATGAATACTTATAAAGAATTATAATGATGAATCATTTTTCAATAAAAAACACCAGAAATAAATCAATGTAAAAAGATGAGTTAATGAGATCACATGATTGTAGAGATTTTCTAAAACTAAATTTGGACATATGTACCAAAATATACCCCTTCAAAGAAATAGGTTGGGTACCACAGATGATGGCACAATTTAAATGGTTCCTATAGTTTTTAGAGAAATTTGGGTTTTTATTTGATCCTACTTCCATGTGCATATAGGTTATAAGTTAAAATAATATGTTTTAGCATTTGGATAAACATATTCCAGTTCCGATTCTCTGTTTTTTTTAGGATAGGTGTGATATACGTTGTAACAAAACTAATTATTTGTTTCTGTTTATTCCAAACGCACTCCTTGCTTTCAATTTCAAAAGTCACAATAGATTTCGATTTCCATTTAATCTACGCAGCATATAGGTGGATCACAAACTCACACGTTTCTTTTATATACCTATTTCTTGTTAATTGCAATCCACCTTTTATTGGTTTTCACTTGATTACTTTTGTTTTTAACGGCTAATTACATCCTCACCTAATATTCTCCTAATATTCACCCTTATCATCTGTGGGGAGATTCGAATTCCTGACCTCACCTTGTTTACCCTTACCCCCACACCAGTGGGCCAAAGCCTCAGTGGCTTTCACTTGATTACTTATGGCTTATGTTTTTTTTTTTTTTTTTGAACAACCAACTAAAGTATTGCCGGGTACTCCGTACGCGGCACCCATTGGCTAAAGGTAGCCCACAAGACGTATCTTGTAGCCACCCAATCCGCACGCACGGAGCCCTCTAGCCCACCCGTCTCCTGTTCCAGGGAAAACCCGGCCCACATACCCGCCCGAAGGCACGACGGTAGCGAACTGGTAAAACCTGGAGGGATCAGGAGTCGAACCCATGACCACAAGGATCAAGTGTCTCTCCCTCACTTCCCAATAATATACCAAGTAAGACGATTAATCTACCAATTTAATCAAACTATAATGATAAAGGCATTTAATAAACTAATCTACCAACTAATTAAACAATGATTAAGCTATTATTTACATTATTATATTATTATTATAATGACTCGCATAATTATTAAATATTGAAAATTTAAAAATATAAATGAAAATGGAAGTGACATTTAGTTTTTTTTAGTTCACTGTTATAAAACGAAGGTACGTGTCTTTCCTAGTTTTGTGGGAAACCCGGTTTTGGGCCGATACGGTATGTCGGTCCGTACCGGTATAAACCAACTTACTGGCGGTATGATTCAGATGTCGTTTTCCCAATTTACCCGAGTGTTTCGTATCGGTTACACACACGGTAGCCGGTAAGACCGGCCGGTATGTACTGGTTTTTAAAACATTGCATGAAACAACAAAATAAAAGTTGGTATCTAATTAGTAACGAATTCGGCTGTTATCATAAAAGAATCACCTCCTACGATTAAGTTGTTTTCGCTAGAAATCAACATCTACAAGAAATTATAATAAAAGTTGGTGGTGATGGCCATAGTCATTATACAAGTTGCTATTTGTATAAAGATTAATCTACTAAAACCAACTTATTTAATAACTTATATGCCTTTAAAAAAATTTAATAATTTTAATCCAACTAAAAACTAACTTATTTAATAAATTATGTGTTAAAAAAAATTAATAACCCATGACCTCTTGGTCTAGTGGTATGGTGTCCCCACTTACAAATGTAAGGTTGTGTGTTCAAATCCTTGCAAATGCAAGATAAGGTGAAATAAAGGTATAATAAAAATTTGCCGTTCAAAAAAAATTTTAATAAATGGGTTGAAAAAGTGAGCATGGGAAATTGTCAATAGCATTTAATATAAGCCAAAAGATTTGACCAAGTTGGTATGTTTAAGACTGCCCGTTGTAGCCCGCGAGCCACAAATTTATACACGTGGATAGCTAAATCCACAACACGTAGCCGTGAACCGTCGTACGAGCCAGCCAAAGCTACCACACTCGCGTGTGGTAGTGAGTCAAATATGACCGTTGGCTGGTCAAGGTAGTCGTTGGCTGACGACCGTTGGCAGTTCAAACCTCTATTTTTGGCAAGTTTAAAATTTCCAATTCTCACACCACACCAACATTCAAAAAAAATTTCTTCACTCTCTATAAAATGGCTTTGGCATGGAACGATTTTTCATCGTCCGACTCGTCCGAAGAAGACGAGTATTTTATGGAAGTGGATAGGATAACGATTGAATACCTGATGGCCCGGTCTCGAAGACGAAAGATTCCGGCGCTAACCCGAAAACCGGCGCTAGACCGTGATAGAGAGGGAGTAAACGATACTTTGTACCGGCACTATTTCAGCCCGGATCCCGTGTATATTGAAGATCATTTTAGGCGACGCTTCGAATGAGCAAACACTTATTCATATGCCTATCAAATGATTTTTCGGAGCGTTATCCTTTTTTCAACAAAGAGAAGACGCAAGGGGCCGACTCGGGTTCACCTACGTACACAAATGTACGGCCGCTATTCGGCAGCTAGCCTACGGGCTTGCGTCGGACGCAATGGACGAGTATATTGCGATGTCCGAAAAAGTTGTGCGCGACTCTCTTCATTATTTTTGTCAAGGTATACATCTATATATAGTTTACTCACATATTTTTACACATTCATTATCAAATGTCGTTTAATATATATATATATATATATATATATATATATATATATATATATATATTTACGTAGGGATCATATCTATTTACTTACGAAGGTATTTGCGTAAACCAACCATGTATGATATCCAACGCATATACGAGGTTCATGGTGAAAACATGGGTTTCCTGGCATGCTTGCTAGTCTCGATTGTACGCATGTTGGTTGGGCTAAGTGTCCTACGACATGGAGAGGTCAGTTTCATCGAGGTGATCATTCTGAACCGAGTGTTATACTTGAAGCGGTGGTCTCGCATGATCTTTGGTTTTGGAATGCTTTTTTTGGAGTTGTTGGGTCAAATAACGACCTAAATGTTATCGACCAATCACTTTCATTCGATAACCTTATCGACGGGGTTGAGCCGCCCCAATCGTTTTACGCTAATAATGTAAATTTCAAGTACGGCTACTACTTGGTCGATAGTATTTACAACGAATGGTCCAACAACAACGGATAGTCCAACAACACCCCTTACTTATTTGTTCATTAGTTTGAGACTTGAATCACCGGCCAATCTTCATATTTATTGTTTACCTTATTGTTTGTGTATTTGAGACTTGTTTAATTACTATTTAGTTGATTACCTAGCTTATTATTAGTAAGCTTATTGCTTTGTTTAGTTGTGTAGTTGGTTACTTTATTAGTTGTTTAAACTTGTCAATTCAAAATCTATATGGTATTTAGTATCCTTCTTTTTTAGTGTATCATGTGGCAATCACATGTCATTAATAATATAAAATTAAAGTTAAAAATGGCATGTTATGTGGCATTAAGTGATTTAAAGAAAAAAAAAATTTAAAACTGGATTTTTCTCTTTCATGTTTCCTCCCATAATTTTTAAACGTTAATATCCTTTTTAAGTTAATTACCAAAACTGTCCCTGTGGTTTGGGCCAATATGCCACTCTAGTCCAAACTTTTAAAAATTGCTTGAACAGTCCCTGACTTTTGAAGAAATAGGCCAAAACAGTCCAAAACCTTAACCCAGTTAACTTTTTGACGTTAAGTCAGGGAAAAAATCGTCAAGTCAGGGAAAAATTTATCTTCTTCCTTATCTCATCTCATTTGCAACCACCTACCTGCAACCATTTCATACACCTACACGTGCAACCACCACACTCCACCTTCAACAACCCACCTTCACCAAACCCAATCACCACCGACAACCTCTACTGTCACCACCGTCCTCAACCACGACTGTTCACACCTGCAACCACCGTGCACTTTGATCACACAGATCCATCCATCCATCTTCCTCAAACCCAATAAAAACCCTAACCCTAATAGCTTCAACCACCACCAGCACCAATGGCACCATTACAGAAACCTCTCAACCCATAACCACCACCACACCTGGCACGGAAATCAATACAAACCCACCACCCAAAACAGTATCACTGGATAAGAAATGGCCGGGGTGGCCTGGAGTTGTTAAAGTTTTGATTTTTTTTTTTTTTTGGGTTTATGGTTTTAAAGCAGATTGTTGATGGCATCCCCATGGTACACCTGTGACTGGTTCTAGAATAATTTGGATTATCCATATATGTTGAAACCCAAACAGAAAAACTAGCAAGTGTTCATATTATTTAAATAATGATGGATATTAAGGAAAAGAAATAACGAACCTAGAAGATGAGATCAAAGGGTGTTGATTGCAGAAGATGAGGATCAAAGGAAAGTTGCAGATAGAGTAGAAGAAGGGGGAATTGAGTTATGAGTGAGGAAGGGATTGCGTAATGGTTGTGGCTCCAAATCAATTGGTTGGTTGAAAAATATCATTATTATTAAGACAAAGAAGAATAAGTAATGTAACAGAGCCGCTTATTTAGGGATTTAGTTAATATAAAATGGGTATCTAAAAGGTGGAGGAGGTTGTTTCAGGTTGGTGGGTGTGCAATTTTTAAAAGGAGGAGATGGTGGTGATGAGCAGGTTGTTTCAGGTTGGTGGGTGGATGGTGGTGGTGATGAAAGGTGAAGGAGATGGTGGATGGCAATGGTCAGATAATTCATTAATCATGAAAGGTGGAGGAGAGGTGTAGGTGGTTGTTTATGTCTAAATTGGGGATGAAATATAGGGGAAGAGATAGGGAAGAAGACAATTTTAAACGTGAGTTAACCATTTTGCCCCTGACTTAACGACATAGACTTAATTGGATTAAGTCTTTGGTCTGTTTTGGCCAAACCACAGGGACGGTTTTGGTAATTAACTCTATCTTTTATATAAGAGTTTTTTCAAAGAAAAAAAATTAAACCAAATTAACGAGTGTTTTATTATCTTTCCAATGAGTACCATAGTGCTATATAAAAACGGAGAACAAATGACTATTTCTTTGTGGGGTTTTGTTCATACAGAAAAAAAAACCACAAAGTGTTCAGGTAATTCATTACTCATGTATAGGCAAGTTACCAATTATATCCAAACCAATAAATATGAACTCTATTTTCAACAAGTGTTTGCATTGGAGTTGTACATTGTTTTAGTTTAGGTATTAATATTAGAGTTCTGTATTGTTTTAGGTTAGATGTTAACATTAGAGTTATACATTGTTTAAGGTTAGGTGTTAACATTGGAGATACATTGTTAGTTAATTGTTTTAGAGTAGCTGCTACCCGAGCTTTCATGTATGTAATCGTAAAGCGCATCAGTCTATTTCATATGTAAAATTGATATGTCATACTAAATTTCTCAATCTCGGGACGCTCCCTGGGTAAAATCTACATCTACATCTACATCTACATCTACACTTCTACACTTCTACATTATATAATAAAAGAAAACACATGAGGGACACATGGCACTCCCTCATGAATTCTCTCAATTTATTATTTAATACATTAAACTAAAATTTAATTATAATAATTGATTTGCAAAACCATGATATAAGTTTATTAAATTAAATTTTAGTAATTATATTAATAATCATAGTTGTAACTGAAATCATTAATAAAAGAAAACACATGATTCTTTTTTATATAACATATTTATATTTGTGTATTATTAACTTTGAATTTAAATCATGTACCTTAAATTAACCAATTTTTAAAAATTTAATATGTTATTCTAAGTTTAAAATTAATTTTGTTACAATATTTGACAAATTATTATTAAGTTTTATTATTTTGGTCATTGTTTTAGATGTTAAACTATGTTCAGCAAATACATATTAATTTTAAATGCTTAAAATAGTTCAAAAGTCAAATAAACAAATTAATAATAACACAATGCAATTAGTCAAACTTTTTATGAGATTTTATATTGTTCAAAACAAATAAATAAAATAAATCAATCAACATTAATCGATTTTATCTATAGTATCTACACTATATAATAAAAGAAAACACATGAGGGACACATGGCACTCCCTCATGAATTCTCTCAATTTATTATTTAAATACATTAAACTCAAATTTAATTATAATAATTGATTTGCAAAACCATGATATAAGTTTATTAAATTAAATTTTAGTAATTATATGAAAAAATTACGCCGTTGGTCCTTATGGTTTCCACCAAATTTCAATGTAAAGTATTAAGGTTTTATTGTTTCTTATTAGGGTATTAGGCTTTTAATTTGTTTCAATGTGGGGTATTAGGCTTTTAATTTGTTTCAATGTCAGGTATTAGGACTAACTTTGTTAAAATCTAACTAACTCCGTTAAAATCTAGGGGGCATTTTGAAACATTAAAATTAAAAAGGTTAATTATGTGTATTAATGGTTAGTCTAGGAAAAATATTTTATAAAATTCTGTTGACCAACTGTTGACCCGTCTCTTGGACCCGGATTCTTGACCCGAACCCAAATACTCCATATCACCTCAATCCTTCATCTCCTTTGACCCGAACCCTGCACTTACATCCAATCACCACCATATTCGTAGCCTGTGCACCATCTCCCAACCGTACCACCATATCTCAAGTCTATATAATTATTGATTTAGGGCTCCAATTGGAAAATCACTCGATTATACTACTGACCGACCTTAACCTAAACATTAATATTATTACTCTTTAACTACTGCAGCTATTTTTTATGTATTATGTCAATAATCAAAGTTTTCCATAATGCTGTAAAGCAGATATCTACCAAACTCATGTTGTAGTGAAAACAATACAACCGTTTGAGAAACCAATTCATGGCTGGTTATGGCCTTTCAAACCCGAACCTAGGTCGTGTGAAGCTTACGGATCTAATCGCTTCTGAAGGCCTTCCGTCCGATATATACAAGCTATCCGTTTCGACTTTGTCGCAGTCACTTGCTCAGTATTCCGCTGCCATCATCCAGTTTCTGTTGAATAATGCTGCTCTTTTAAGATGTTTCCTTGAATCCGTTCGGCCGTATTTCAATCAAAAACCGTCGTATCCGTTTCAACTTTGTCGCAGTCACTCGCTCACTATTCCGAGGTGGTTATGGTGGTACGGTTGGGAGATGGTGCACAGGCTACGAATATGGTGGTGATTGGATGTAAGTGTAGGGTTCGGGTCAAGGAGATGAAGGATTGAGGTGATATGGAGTATTTGGGTTCGGGTCAAGAATCCGGGTCCAAGAGACGGGTCAACAGTTGGTCAACAGAATTTTATAAAATATTTTTCCTAGACTAACCATTAATACACATAATTAACCTTTTTAATTTTAATGTTTCAAAATGCCCCCTAGATTTTAACGGAGTTAGTTAGATTTTAACAAAGTTAGTCCTAATACCTGACATTGAAACAAATTAAAAGCCTAATACCCCACATTGAAACAAATTAAAAGCCTAATACCCTAATAAGAAACAATAAAACCTTAATACCTTACATTGAAATTTGGTGGAAACCATAAGGACCAACGGCGTAATTTTTTCTAATTATATTAATAATCATAGTTGTAACTGAAATCATTAATAAAAGAAAACACATGATTCTTTTTTATATAACATATTTATATCTGTGTATTATTAACTTTGAATTTAATAAATCATGTACCTTAAATTAACCCATTTTTTAAAATTTAATATGTTATTCTAAGTTTAAAATTAATTTTGTTACAATATTTGACAAATTATTATTAAGTTTTATTATTTTGGTCATTGTTTTAGATGTTAAACTATGTTCAGCAAATACAAATTAATTTTAAATGCTTAAAATAGTTCAAAAGTCAAATAAACAAATTAATAATAATACAATGCAATTAGTCAAGCTTTTTATGAGATTTTATATTGTTCAAAACAAATAAATAAAATAAATCAATCAACATTAATCGATTTTATCTATAGTAATAAAAGACAACACATGGAGTACATAGAACTCCATTATAAAGCCTCCCATTTTATTATTTCAAACAATACATTTATTTTATTTTGTTTCTTTATTTAATAATTATTACTTATTCAGTTTTTATTTGTTACAACTATAATTATTAATATAATTACTGGAATTCAGTTTAATATATATATATATATATATATATATATTCTATGTTTTTGTAAATCAATTAATATAATTATATTTTAATAGACATAATTTGAAAATGTTTATAAACTAACAAAAGTAATCATTTAGGGGTTGATGAATATTTAATATTTTTTCAATTGTACATGAAACTTTTTTTATTTTAAATAAAGTATTTAATCTAATTTTTCTTAATTATATTTTAAATTTATATATAATATATATAATTTAAATTGTTCAACCCGTGTATCACACAGGTACATAACCTAGTCTAGTATATAATAAACCAAATCAATAAATCTCATATGGCACTCAAAGAGGCCAATCTTCTCATTGAGTGTGTCATGTAGCATGCCCTTGTGGCATTAAGTGATTGTAGGAAAAAAAATATTTAAAAACAAAATTAGATTTTCCATCTCATGTTTCCTCTCATAATTTGAAACATTAATATCTATTATATACGAGATTTTTTTAAAGAAAACAATTACACCAAATTAACGAGCGTTTTATTATCTTTCCAACGAGTACCATAGTACTATATAAAAGACGAAGAAAAAAATGACTATTTTTTTGTTAGAAGTATTACGTGTTAGCATTGGATTTATAGATTGTTTTAAGTTATGTATTGAATATTGATATTAGAGTTATACATTTAATTTTAGCATTTATAATAAGTATTAATATTAGAGTTATACTTTATTTTAAGTTAGGTATTGAATATTGATATTAGAGTTATGCATTTTTTAAGCCTTTATGATAGGTGTTAACAGTAGAGTTATACATTGTTTTAGTTAGGCATCAATATTAGTATGTTAGAGTTGTACATTTTTTAGCCTTTAGAATATGTGTTAATCTTAGACTTATATTGGAGTTATACATTGTTTTAGGATATGTGCTAGCATTGAAGTTGTACATTGTTTTAGGTTAGGTATTAATATTAGAGTTATACATTGTTTTAGATTAGATGTTAACATTAGGATTGTACATTGTTTAAGGTTAGACGTTAACATTGGAGATACATTGTTAATTGTTTTAGGTTGGGTGCTACCCGGAGTTTTCCTGCATGTAACTGTAAAGCGCATAAGCCTATTTCACATATAAAATTAATGTGTCATATTAGATTTCTTAACCCCAAAACACTTCCATGGTATAATCTAGTTGAAAGTATATAAAAAATATACTCAAAACGTTCTCACTGAACTTAAAGATGTTTAAATTAAACAATAAGGATGGTTTACAAGTTACAAAAATCAAATTTGACAAAAAAAAAAAAAAAAAAAAAAACCCTCAAAATTTTTACTTTGTAATAAGCATCCAACAGTAAACCTAATGTTCCAATTACCAACTACTTTGGGAATATTCATCGCCAACTTTGTAAATAACGCAATTGAAATAAAGAGTTAATTGCTAATTTAGTGCCTGAGGTTTGTTAAAAATTACCACTTTCATCCAAATCTTTTTATTTGGTCAATTTAGTCCCTGTGGTTTCATTTTTTTTGTCATTTTAGTCCCTGTGGACTAATAAGATTTGGATGAAAGTGACAAATTTTGACAAACCTCAGGGACTAAAATGACAAAAAAATGAAACCACAGGGACTAAATTGACCAAAAAAAAAGATTTGGATGAAAGTGGCAATTTTTGACAAACCTCAAGGACTAAATTGGCAATTAACTCTGAAATAAATATACGAAGGATGGAGATATATGTCGAAAAATTTAGTTTTAAAATATGAGTTTTTACAAACTTTGTTCATAATAATCATCGAAGTCCTCTACTGGTAAAAAATCTATCCCCTTTTAAACGTGTTGGTGGATTCCCATTGGGTGGTGATATTTAAACCCCCCAGCTTCTATTTAAACCCTCTCCAAGCGCCTCGCTTAGGCCTAAGCGAGGCGCTTGGAGGGGGTAATTTATTTTGGTAGTTTTTTGATGTTTTGAGTTGTTTTTTTTTTAATTTAATAAGTATAAAAAGTTAAAAAAAATTAAAAAACAAAGTAATAACCCTCAACATTGTCAATGACTTAAACAAAGTAATAACCCTCAACATTGTCAATGACTTAAACTTGACATCATCAAAGGATATGTGTAAATTAGGTGTATGTCATCTTGATCAAAATAGTCGTCTGATAACAACTGAAAAGTAGCCGATGCAAGTTATGTTGTATCTTCCAAAACACGACGTCATTGTAGCTCATATGTTATTATCTCTTCTCTTATTCTCTGTTTCTCTAGTTCTCGATGGATTATTGCTCTCATATCATGGATCAGAGAGATTTAAGCTAATTAAACTCATATCTCAAGCCGGTGCAAGTTATGTTGTAGCATCCTTGATCATCTTCTTGTAATTACTTTTCAGTTGTTATCCGAGAGATAGCGGTCAACGATGAAGACAACCTGAAAGTGGATACCATGGATCAGAGAGATTCAAGCTAATTAAACTCATATCTCAAGCCGGTGCAAGTTATGTTGTAGCAGTCAAGGTAGATCGTGGAAATCAATTACAGTTATTTGGAATGTTTCTGATCATTACAGTAACGAAATCATTCTCACATGAATATCCTTTGAAATCAATGGGAAGATAGATAAACAATCCTCATCCACAATGTTCTTACCTATAGCTACCAACGATGATTGCCAGTGAGATTGATAACTGGACAGGTTAGCCAGGTGTTTGTCAAAAAGGTAGAGCACACCACTAGAGCAAAAAATTGTGTGTATTAGCAAAAAGTTGTCAAAAAACCTGCGTAAAGGACTAAAGCCACATATCTTGCCATTAATACCAACTGAATTTTACTTGCTTGCATGAAAAGTTCATTGTACGATGTCTTTTTCAGAGGACCTCGACTCTTGAGATGTTGCAGGTGTTTGAAAAGTTTGAACTGAAATTGAACTTTTCATGCAAGCAAGTAAAATTCAGTTGTTTTACTAATTTCATAGTCTTGATACTTTTAACAATCGGATCGGCGCTAAACAATAGAAAGTAATTACAAATATTGCTAGAGGGTCACTATTCATATATAAAGAACATTAATCAGTTTCATCTTTGTTTTCTTGAGTTCAACTTTCCATGATCTACCTTTATCATCTCAGAGAGATATCTGTCAACGATGGAAGGGAACCCGAAACAATAAAAAGTAATTACAAAGAAGATGATCAAAGATGCTACAACATAACTTGCACCGGCTTGAGATATGAGTTTAATTAGCTTGAATCTCTCTGATCCATGGTATCCGGTTGTCTTCATCGTTGACCGCTATCTCTCGGATAACAACTGAAAAGTTGTCTCATTAATTCCAATTCCAATTCCATCGGTGCAATCAGAATCTGAAGAGAAGCTATCATCTCAGAGAGATATCTGTCAACGATGATGGCGCAGAGGTTAGCGGTAACTTTAAATTTTGAATGATCGTCGGTTTGCTCTCTATATACCAATCAATAGTAGCGATCATTACAGTTATTTTGAATGTTTCTGATCATTGTCAGAGGGTCACTATTCATACATAAAGAGATAAAGGTTGTACACGAGTATAATCAAACAAGGCTTAAATTATACAGTTATTTGGAATATTCTTGATCATTATAGTGAGATATGAGTTTAATTAGCTTAAATCTCTCTGATCCATGATATGAGAGTAATAATCCATCGAGAACTTGAGAAAGAGAGAATAAGAGAAGAGATAATAACATATGAGCTACAACATAACTTGCACCGGCTTGAGATATGAGTTTAATTAGCTTGAATCTCTCTGATCCATGGTAACTTTAAATTTTGAATGATCGTCGGTTTGCTCTCTATATACCAATCAACAGTAGCGATCAGAGAAAGATTTAGTTGAAAGTGGATACAATGGATCAGAGAGATTTAAGCTAATTAAACTCATATCTCAAGCCGGTGCAAGTTATGAAATGACACATGCAGAATGTAATGTCATACACAATGTGATTTGTATTAATGGCAAAGTGATTTGTAAGGGAAGAAGAAGAGAATGTTATATATGTTTACCTTCCCATGGAAACTCTGAAGACCCTTAACGAAGGTTTGCTAGAGGGTCATTGGTCTTCAGAGTTTCCAACCCCTAATACATTCATCAAAGGATATTCATGTGAGAATGATTTTGTACAAGATTCCTATGCAAGCAAGTCAAATTCAGTTGTTAGACCAACTTGAGATATGAGTTTAATTATCTTAAATCTCTCTGATCCATGATATGAGAGCATAAGAGAAGAGATAATAACATATGAGCTTCAACATAACTTGCACCGACTTGAGATATGAGTTTACAGGTAAAGAGATGAAAACCACTACTAGGGTTCTTTTCAGTGAAGGCTGCGAAAAGCATGCAGCGGATGATTGCCAATGAGATTGATAACTGGACAGGTTAGCCAGGTGTTTGTCAAAAAGGTAGAGCACACCACTAGAGCAAAAAGTTGTGTGTATGAATAGTGACCCTCTGGCAAACCTGCCATTAATCGGTTTTATTTAGCGTAAAAAGTTCATTGCACATATACCTCCTTATTTAAAAACAAATCACATCATTGTAGAGGTTACTAGGTTACTCATTACCGTTGGACGTTGAAGGTAAACATGGACAGTGAGAAGTGAGATTGATAACTTCTTTATGGAAGTTGCTAAAATAGTTAAACAAAAGCTGAAATTGAACAGTTATTTGGCAACATACTTGAAATCAATGGGAAGATAAACAATCCTCATCCACAATGTTCTTACCTATGAGTTTAATTAGCTTGAATCTCTCTGATCCATGGTATCCACTTTCAGAATATGAAGAGAAGCTATCATCTCAGAGAGATATTTGTCAAGTAATTACAAGAAGATGATCAAAGATGCTACAACATAACTTGCACCGGCTTGAGATATGAGTTTAATTAGCTTGAATCTCTCTGATCCATGGTATCCACTTTCAGGCTCTCTTCATCGTTGACCGCTATCTCTCGGATAACAACTGAAAAGTTGTTTCATTAATCTGCAACTTAGTTCCTTTTTACCTGGTTGCAAAGGAACTTCAGGTCATCCAGACCTTTGTCAAAATCAAGTGTGAAGATCAAGATCAAGAAGAACAGTACGGTCAACGATGAAGGTGTGTTGTATGTATAAAATTGTGAATAATTGTAGTGTCTTCGGTGCAGTCGACGAACATCATTCAAAATTTCAACTTCCCGTTCAGGTGCTTAAGTCCACCTTGAAGACTGGATACCATGGATCAAAGAGATTCAAGCTAATCAAACTCATATCTCAAGTTGGTCTAACAACTGAATTTGACTTGCTTGTATAGGAATCTTGTACGAAATTATACAGTTATTTGGAATGTTCCTGATCATTACAGTGAGATTGATAACTTCTCTATGGAAGCAACAAATTCAAAACAGAGGTAGGTTTGCCAGAGGGTCACTATTCATACATAAAAGATCAAGAAGAACAGTACGGTCAACGATGAAGGTGTGTTGTATGTATAAAATTGTGAATAATTGTGAGAGTCGATATGAGAGCAATAATCCATCGAGAACTAGAGAAACAGAGAATAAGAGAAGAGATAATAACATATGAGCTACAACGACGTCGTAGTTTGGAAGCTGAAGTTCGGAGAGAACTAAATATTCGGTTGTTGATTTTCTTCTCTATACAGAGTGACGATAGGCGTTTTCGATTTCCAAATGAATCAACGACTTAAACTTGACATCATCAACCACGTATAGTCAAATATTTATTCTCCATATCCATACCTTGTTTCAAGTATCTTGTAAAATTCATTTCGTCT
Organism: Ambrosia trifida; assembly: GCA_028751855.1. Taxonomy (NCBI): domain Eukaryota; kingdom Viridiplantae; phylum Streptophyta; class Magnoliopsida; order Asterales; family Asteraceae; genus Ambrosia; species Ambrosia trifida. Next base: position 22,934,231 of record CM054127.1, read on the forward strand.
TCAAGACTCCTATGAGTCAACAAAGGTTGACTTTTTTGAGCATTAACAATGACTATATTACATTATTATTATTATTATTATTATTATTTTTTATTATATTTGTAATTTAGTTCCTTTGTTTTATAATTATAATAATTTATTATTATCAAGAATTGGAAATTAGTAAAACGATTTATGAAAGTATCAAGAATCGGAAATTAGTAAAACGATTTAATAAATCATTGCTCAGACGTTAGGGTTTGATAAACACAAAACTTATTATTTATAAAGCAACAAAAACACAAATCGTACCGTGAAATAAAAAGAGGCCCAAAAACACAAATCGTACCGTGAAATAAAGAGAGGCCCATTAGGCCCATTATTATTTAAATTTTGAATGATCGTCGGTTTGTACAATGATGTGGTGTCTTCAATGATTCTAAAAAACTTGAAAGTAATTACACCGGCTTGAGATATGAGTTTGATTATTATCGTATTTGCAACTTAGTTCCTTTCTCTCGAAAAACAATCCGATTGTTAAAAGTATCAAGACTATCAAATTAGTAAAACAACTGAAATTTTACCTGCTTTGCATGAAAAGTTATTTTTAAATGTTTGTTAATATATCTTTAAATGTTTGATCTGCAATATTTGAAAATTATCATTTCTTGACATGCTTGGTAACACCTTGATCAGTAATATCTGAAAATTATCATTTCTCAAAAAGTAATTAAAAACACTTAAAAATGAATTAAAAACAATTGTTGCGAGTTAGGTTTAGTCGGAGGACCACGTACAATGATTCATCAAAGTTGTACAAAGCTTGATGTTTTTACTGGAAAACCAAAACGAGCAATTAATAAAGCGAAACGGAGAGTTATAATTTTCTTGGCTAGGAAACAACTTAAAAGAACCAAAAATGAATTAAAATTATTTTTTGGTGATTAACAGATAATTTTAAATAATTAAAAGAAAATCAAATTTTTTTTAAAAAAGGCCAAAGCACCTCGCTTTGGTCAAAGCGAGGCGCCTGTGGTCTAATCAAACCACTAAAGCACCTCGTTTTGGTCAAAGCGAGGCCCGAAAGCACCTCGCTTTGACCAAAGCGAGGCACTAAAGCGCCTCGCTTTGACCAAAGCGAGGTGCTTTGGCCTTTTTTTAAAAAAAATTGATTTTCTTTTAATTATTTAAAATTATCTGTTAATCACCAAAAAATAATTTTAATTCATTTTTGGTTCTTTTAAGTTGTTTCCAAGCCAAGAAAATTATATCTCTCAGTTTCGCTTCGTTAATTGCTCGTTTTGGTTTTCCAGTAAAAACATCCAGCTTTGTACAACTTTGATGAATCATTGTACGTGGTCCTCCGACTAAACCTAACTCGCAACAATTGTTTTTAATTCATTTTTAAGTGTTTTTAATTACTTTTCGAGAAATGATAATTTTCAGATATTACAGATCAAGGTGTTACCAAGCATGTCAAGAAATGATAATTTTCAAATATTGCAGATCAAGGTGTTACCAAACATGTCAAGAAATGATAATTTTCAAATATTGTAGATCAAGGAAATAATGAAAATACGTGATGCACATACCGTGAGTGTAGTCGACGAACATCATTCAAAATTTCAACTTCCCGTTCAGGTGCTTAAGTCCACCTTGAGATATGAGTTTAATTAGCTTGAATCTCTCTGATCCATGGTATCCGGTTGTTTTCAGGTTGTCTTCATCGTTGACCGCTATCTCTCGGATAACATCTGAAAAGTTGTCTCATTAATTCCAATTCCAATTCCACCGGTGCAATCAGAATCTGAAGAGAAGCTATCATCTCAGAGAGATATCTGTCAACGATGATGGCGCAGAGGTTAGCGGTAACTTTAAATTTTGAATGATCATCGGTTTGCTCTCTATATACCAATCAACAGTAGCGATCATTACAGTTATTTGGAATGTTTCTGATCATTGTCAGAGGGTCACTATTCATACATAAAGAGATAAAGGTTGTACACGAGTATAATCAAACAAGGCTTAAATTATACAGTTATTTGGAATATTCTTGATCATTACAGTGAGATATGAGTTTAATTAGCTTAAATCTCTCTGATCCATGATATGAGAGCAATAATCCATCGAGAACTTGAGAAAGAGAGAATAAGAGAAGAGATAATAACATATGAGCTACAACATAACTTGCACCGGCTTGAGATATGAGTTTAATTAGCTTGAATCTCTCTGATCCATGGTATCCGGTTGTTTTCAGGTTGTCTTCATCGTTGACCGCTATCTCTCGGATAACAACTGAAAAGTTGTCTCATTAATTCCAAAACCTAAAGAGAAGATATCATCTCAGTGAGATTGATAACTTCTCTATGGAAGTTGCTACAATAGTTAAACAAAAGCTGAAATTGAACAGTTATTTGGAATGTTTCTGATCATTACAGTTATGCCTTTTTTGGTGAAATGAACTTGAAGAAATGATTTGGTGGATATATCATGAGTTAAACAAAAGCTGAAATTGGACGGTTATTTGGAATGTTCCTGATCATTACTTTTCATGCAAGCAAAGTAAAATTCAGATCATTACTTTTCATGCAAGCAAGTAAAATTCAGTTGTTGGACAATGAGATTGATAACTGGACAGGTTAGCCAAACCATACGAGGGTGGCAGGAAAAAGTTGACATTTTGATCCAAAGGAAATTCAGGTTAGCCAGACGTTTGTCAAAAGAACATTTTTTATAATAATTATATTAAAAAAAAAACAAAAAACTAACTCAAAAGATCAAAAAAAAAAAAAAAAATTGATCCGAAGAGCCTCGCTTATGCCTAAGCGAGGCGCTTCGAATTCAAAATCAGCTTTTTCTGCCCCCTCGTACTGAGCTCCTCTGATTGAATTCAAAGCGCCTCGCTTAGGCCTAAGCGAGGCGCTTTGAGGGGGTGGAAATAGAAGGTGGGGGTGGGAATAGACCGAGCCTTCCCATTTCTAATTTTTAATTGGGCCTCTCTATATATTTTTAGGCCAATAATCCCAATAGTGAAGTAGTTATCAAAGCTAAACCCAATGGAATCCAATTCAGGCCCAATTACTTTAGCTTATTTAACTGAAGCCCAATTAAGTTTCATTATATTGTTGTTGGTGATGTACTGATGTGCTAGTGTACTCGAGCTCCAAAAATTGCATTTGTAAACTTCATTGAATTTTAAGTTCTTAATTATTTTGATTTCTTCAACTAATATAAATTTTATTTTATTTACATAAAAAAGGAACCAAAACAAATTACAATTGAATGCCAGGTAGACAAGCAACAAGCTGCGCCGCTAACCACTTTTGAATTGCAAAACCCTGTCATGCTAAAAATAAACCTTTGGTTCCTTGGGGTCAGGGAATTATTGTGAACAACCTTTTACACTACTCAATTAGACAATGCTCATGGGTAGAAAATATGATAAAGTTGAAACTGACACAACATTTTGTTAGTTAGGATTATTGCTGATGAATAGGTAATAGTGGGAATTATTTTAATAAATAAACTTATTATTTTTATGTCATGAATCGATATGATATTATTTTTGTGTCACTGAGTACGTCGATCTGGTGTACAATAGTTCATCCAGCTTTAAGAGTGAACGGCTTCTTTAGACACGATTTTAAAAATTATATTACATGTAACATTTTAAATACTAGAATAAGTCATTACTCTACTTCATTAACCCTTTTGGAAAACTCTTTTAAGGTTCAATCATTTTATTCCTTAAAGTGGAGGCCATTTGAATTAAACAAGTTTTTCCCTACGTGAAAACAAAAGGACAATCCTATAAAAGTAAGTTATAGGTTTTGACCCCTTTTGATTAGAAGTTTAGGGTGAACGGTGTGGTCATCGAGTCTCCGACCATCACCGTCCGCCATGTTTAGCCTCCACCTCACCCCATTTTGGGGGGGGGGGGGGGGGGGCGGAGATAGAGAGGGAGAGAGCTTCGGGGAGGACGGGGAGTTTGCTTCGTTTGCACCAAAATTCCAACGGGGTGGTGTTCCCTGACAGGGAAATGCTCCACATCAGCTTCTGGACATCCTCCCTGTCTTCACACCCCATGGCTTTAGAACACGAATACCTCACATTTATTCACACGATCTATATCTAGGAGTGAGATATAGATCTAGATTAGAATCGTTGGAGTGGTCTCTATGATGTTTCATTAATTTTCGATTTTGTAAGTAATCTCTATTCTGTATTGTTATTTGTGTTGTGTTTGTTTATAAGATTTGCCTTTCAATTAAAAAAAGTAGGAGTTGTTTTTAAAGACAAAAGCCCTAATTTTGAAACTCACATTCTAAAATTGTTTCATAAATCGTCAACGATGAGTCAGCTAATGATAAAGAGTTCTAACTCACAAGTTCATTTACTTGGTGGGCTTGAATCTTGATGCCAATAAGCTCGAATGCCATTATCAGGTGTTACTTGGTCATAAACGAATGGGTAAATCACCAAAATAATGATTTAATTTCGTATTTGTGAAAATGTCTATATCCACGATTCTAGCGAATCACCTTCCACCATCTAAGCTTCGCCGGCTGCGGCATCTAAGGCTCAGCACACAATTTTTTACGACTTAGCCTCCACTTTAAATTGGATGTTGACTAGGCTTAGGCCGCACTTTTGCCATCAACTGAAAGTCAATAACTATTTTGGTAATTTTCGCTAAACCACATATGTTTTCTTTTCTACAAGTAGTCAAAATAAATAGGTGGGTCAAAGCTTTTTGAGGTACATAAGAAATGATTGTGTACCGCTAGTTGAGCTCGAGCTCGAACTTAAACAAGCTAGCTTGGCTCGGCTTGTATTTGTATTGAGCTGAAAAGTCGAGCTCGAGCTTGGTTCGTAAAAGTTTTGTGCCAGCTCGATTATAAGTTTATAAAGATCAAAACATGAATTTTATAAAAGATTAACATGTTAAACATTGAGTTTTATGATTATTATTTGATGTGTTTGCATGTTAATACACGATAATGATTTGTGAACATGTAGGGTTAATAGATGTTAATATTTATAATAAAACTTGCATGTTCGGACTGGTACATAATAAGATCTTGATGTATTACATGTTTATGATGTTTAGATGATGTTCTTGATCGATAATATGCAACTAGGAATTGTTATAGTTAAGATTATCACATGTTTAAAATTAGACAGAATACGTAGGACGACTTGTAGGCTCTGTAACGTGATCTTAAACTATTTGTTTTGATTGTTTCTTGACATGAACATGTTGTATGTGGTCTTAGCTTTCTGTAGTGGGTAAGATTGTGCAATTTGGTTATCGTTTGATGTGTTTTTGAAATTTTATACAAACATGGGTCTAAACTGATTTTCGGATTAATATTTTGGGTCAACTTTAAACGATCATAACTTGAGTTTTACAAGGAGTTAGCTCACTAAATTTGGCCAGTACATAGGTACATGGATATTTCAGCTTTTCCATGTAGATTCATTCTGTTTGAATGAATACACGATTTTTGAGAATTTTTCTCGTAAACTGACCTTATGTGAATATTTTCAAAACCTAACTGTAATAAATGATTTTTCATAATTTTTATAAGGTTTTGTCATGAAACAAAAATATAGACATGACGACTGGACTCCTAATAACATTCAGTAAAATTTTGGGAGTCTAATAAGTTGTGTAATTATTTTTCATAAAATCATTTTGATAGCACATAATCTGTCCTAAAAACACAGTTATTTCATACGTGTATAAGTGCTTATTTGAAGGGTTGTATGACTCGGTTATGACTTCAACTTGTATGTACGCTTGTATGAGATGTATATGATTTGTATAACTGATATTAATCATAATGTTCACCAACGGGTTCGTAGGATTACTTGTGCATGTAGTTACACTAGGTGTCACTTAAACGTTTTCACATTATTTAACGTCTTGGACAAGCGAGTTTTGCAGTGTGTTGTGTATACACATATACTAACGTAGTAGCACATATAATAGGGAGTCGGTAGCAAGTCCTTATTACTTGCAGATTTCGGATGTAGCTTTTGCAACCTAAGGTGAGTTTTACTACTTTTTTTTCTCAAAAGCATGCGTATCTGGTTGGAGATACACACATTAATTCCTGGTTAGGAATTACGTACTTTCTAGTCAAGTTGGGATTACATTCTATCCCAGGTTTGGGATACATTGATTCACAAGGTGAATCAGATTTTTCTAGTTCACATCTTTTGTCCTTGATGGACTAAACCACACACTATCATTGAAGTCCTACAAAAACCGAATGAGTTGTCGGGTTGGTAAGCAGGTTACTAGTTGATAGCGCTATTAGGGTTGACAAACCTCACACCGTACTTGGGAGTGCGGGAGTGAACTGTGACTTAACACATTATTATTGTTGATAGACAACGATGCGAGACACTTTTCTTATTGTTGTGAGAACACGTTAATTAGCAGTTTGGTATTACCTGTGTTTAGTTATCATGAGTGGGTTAGCTACCCTTGGCATACGTTGAACTACTTCACTTACATGGTTTTGGTAACCAACACTTTTACTTACTTTACTTTATGAACTCACCAACTTTATGTTGACACACGCTAGCATGCTTTTACAGGTCGCTAGGTCGGAGCACGCTTAGGTCATGCATCATGTTTGTCATGGAATATTGAACACTTTAAACTATTTTCATCATTTACTTACTTTTGCTTTGGTTTGGGCATGGTTTTTTTTTTCACATAACTATTTACTTAATTGTTTTGATTTCGCTCCCGCATTTTTTTAAAACTTTGATTGGTTATTAAACTTGATTTTGAAATTGAACTAGATGGTTTGGGCATTTGGAGTCGTTCATATGACTTATGGCTATGGGATCCTAGTATGCCACGCGCCTAGCGGTATAAACCCCGCAGTGGAAATGTGAGGGTGTGATAAAAACGCATTGATGATATTGATATTTGAGGCAAGACATATCTTATAAACCAAGAACCTCTCATGAGCACAACTGATGTTAGATTTTCCTAAGGCATTACAATGGGCCAGGTTAATTAATCTTCTTTGTATCATTACAGTCAGCCTTTCCCTCTAGGACTCATCATCCTCAATGAGGTTTGCCCCTACCATTCTGAATAGTACACGGGTAAGTCTAATTCCATTTGGCGTTTCGTACCACCAATATTGTACGCTTTACACCTGATGGGTTGCCCATCACGGATCTCATGGATTTGTTTTTTATTACCCCGGTGGACACTTACAATGAGGTTACCCATCTTAGTACTAGTTCCACCCGAGCACGCTCAATTGTGGAGTTTTCACCTGTTCCAGAACCAATGTGTCCAAATGTGTTGGTGATATTGGCATGCCTTATGAACCAAGAATCTTTCCTAGCCACAATAGATATGTGATTTACCTGGGTTGTTACAATGGGCCAAGTTAATCCTCTTTGTATCGTTACAACATACATATTAGAATGGGGTGATGGGAGATCGTGTCAGTACTTGCATTTGAGCTTGGTGTCAACACATGTCACATAAAGTAACCAGGCATACATCTTCTACACTTTACCAACACAAATTTTATAAGTACTTGTCAAATAATGTAGGCTAAATAATTTGTTTTGTTGATAGTTACATGAGCCCTTCCTTGAATTGAAGAACATCTTCTATCTTCTATAATATATAAATGAAAGTAAGTGTGGGACAAGTGGCATAACCTGAGGGCTTCTCATTCTCTTTCCCGCTCGCTTCATTTACAAGCTACTTCTCTTCCTTTCCTAATTTTTCTCCGAAACCCTAACAAAAAAACTTTGCTTCTCTCACAATCTCAATAGCAAAACGTGAATGTTAACCCATTTTCCTCTTTTCTGTAACTATTATCCCTGTTCTTCGCAAACCCTAAAATTTTTCTCCATCGCGCACCCTCGATGTTCTCGATTCAATTTCAAGTTGTTCTTGAGTCTTTTCATTATTTCTTGATTCGTCAGATTTAAATTAGGGCTTTTTATATATCGATAAAGTTTAGTCTGGTTTTGAATAACATGGGTGTTTTCAAGATCTTAAATTTGATTATGAAACGTAAACTGCTCAGTTGAATGTACAATAAGGTGAGATTCATATCTAATTTTGGGGGTTTATGTGAAGACACGGGTAAGGACGACGGTGAAAGCTAATGGTGGGATGCACTGCTACAATGGATTCTTCCACTTGCGAGACATCGGAGTGAAACAACAAAAGCAGGGGTGAGAATGATTCACTCATTGACTCTCTTATCATCTATATTGTGTTTAGTTTTCAATCATAAGATGATAGTTAGGGGTTGAATAGTCAATTACACATATAGTCTTACAGATGTAGTTGATTTTAATCATGTTGTATTTTTGGGTGAAGTTGTCATAATTGGTGTCATTGTCAATAATGTATTACTCTTTCACGTGAAATTAAAGAGATAATTCTCATAAAGTAGGTGCTTTTTTTACACTAACAAGTGCAATTTAATCTTTTGAATTTATCATACAATTTGTTATCTGGGTATTGTTATGTATAAATTTATCATTCCTCACAATTGAAGAAAATATTTTTATTTAGTTTATAAGGAAATGGAATTTTGCAGGCGGGTGTTGAACCATTTGAATAAGTCAACAACAAAGCAAAAGGAATGCTCGATCTAGCAACAAAAGGTCCAACCAAGAAGGTATTGATATTTCTCATTCCATTGGTAGGTATACTTTGGTTTGTTATACCATTAAAGTGCTTAGTTTAAACGCTTGATTAGTCTGAACATAAAAAAAGTTGACGGTCTTATTTGATTTTTGCTCATTTTAAGATAAGTAACAATTAATATAGACAAAAGTAACTAAGATGCCAATGAACCTAAGAATGACTATTCTTTATCTACATATAGTAACTTGCATTAACTAAAAATGGGTTTATTTTGTGTCTTTTGTGTAAATTGATTTGAGTTTTGAGTGAAATGTGTTACATTCTTCATTTGCGGTTAACCAAGCTACACTTGATTGTGGTGAATTAGACCTGGATGCTACATGTGCATACTTAATTTGAGCAAATATCTTTTTTATCATCTTAATAAATATAATATTTATTAGGACCATTTGCATATGATAAAACAACAAAAACCAAAAATGGTGTATAGTTATCATTTTCACAACTTTTGTTTTTTTCATATAGCCAGTTTACCACTTGCTTAGCTTAAATTTATTAGTTTGTTGCTTTGTTTACAATTGTAAGATGGTAATTTTTTTTTAATGAAATGATGATGATGAAGGTGTAAAGATAGAGTAGTTGACTGTTAGAACATTTGGCAGTATTGGAAGATACTAAAGAGGATTCCGGGAGTGTTTGGATAGAAGTAATGGAGCAAGTCACCAAAGTAATGTAGTTGATCAGAATCCGTATAAAAGTTAAAAGGTCACTGTTTAATCTATAAATGTATGTCTTCTTGGTTTTGTTTTTAAATTGTAGTATTTTTGCTTTCCTTTTGGTTGCAGTATATGCATGCTGACCTGGGTTTGGTTTTATAATGGTAAAAGATGTTCAAACCGCGTATCACGTGGGTAGATAAAAAGATATGTTTTTTTTTGTTAAAGTTTATGCATACCTATGCTATGTATTATACAACTTAAATTGGTCAACCCGCGTATCAAAGCGGGTTCTAACCTAGTTTGTTTATAGAGATGGGGCAAATACGTACCGGTAAGTTTGGAGTGCTGCCCGAACGCTGCTATCCCCGGAAGAACATTTGTTGGCTGGAATGATGTTGCATCTATCAGGTGGGGAAGAAATTAGGGCTTGGAATTTTGGTGTGGGGGGGGGGGAGAAGAATAGAATTAGGGCTGAATAACGGAGCGGGAAAAGGGAGCGGAAATGGGGTTTTCGGGATTAAAAAAATATTTAATATTATTTTTTCTAACTCTTTTCTATTAAGGTGTTAGAGTTTGACTCAAATAAAAACTTAAACGAGCCAAGCTTAAATGAATTAGATCTTGAGCACGAATCTAAAAACAAGTATGTGTAGTAAATAAACTTGTGACTGGGCTTTGCTGAGCCAGATATTTATATAAATTTTAATTAAAATTATATATATATACATATATATATATAGGGCACAGTTCTCGTAGAAAGTCTTCAAAACGTGTGAAGTGTGCGAAGTACATCATAATTACGTCATGTAAGATACAATTATATATAAAACTAATTACGTAATCTCTTCTTCCTAATTACATAAGGAAAAACACATAATTACGTAATGCTTTCATGAACAAACAAAAACATTACGTAATTATGATGTACTTCGCGCAATTCACACGTTTTGGAGACTTTGTATTTGAACCGGTACCTATATATATATATATGTATATATATATATATATGGTTGGGTTCGTGTAAAAAGTCTATTTTTTCATAAGAAGTGTAAGAAGTGTATGTATGCATTGTGTTTTAAATTTTAGGATAAATGTTTTATACTATTTTGGTATTGTATTATATAGAGAAACAACAAAAGTAACAATTTAAAATACAATCGAATGGATTCTATGCATTAAATTGTAAAACACACTGATTATTTTTAGAACACACTATGTTTCGTTTAATGGCCTATTCTGGCATTTATCATGTAAAATTAGGCCTTTATACATCTAAAATGGCCCATTAAGGTCTTTAATATGTAACATTATGTATTGAAGGGTTTTTATCATGTTGACAACAACCAATATGAAGTCATACAAGCCTAATGGTTCATATTGGGCCTTTGTATCTCTTAATGGCCCATTATGGCATTTATGACGTGTATTAGGTATTGCAAGGTTATATCATGCCGTAGTGAGTTTAGACCATAACGGACAATAAAAAATCATACGTGCCCTAATGGACCATATTTTTCATTGATGTATCTTAATGGCCCATTATGGCATTTATCACGTAAATTAGGTATTGCAAGATTATATCATGTTATCATGTTGTAGTGAGATTAGACCGTAATGGACAATAACAAGTCACACATGCCCTAATGGACCATAGTTTTCATTGTATCTTAATGGCCCATTATGCCTATAATTACATATCATTAGGTGCTAAACAAGCCTTAATGGTGAGTCATGTTATATCGGAACGAGAAACAACAAGTCAAACAAGCCCTAATAGACACATACAGACATACTATCCTCCGGATGTCGAGCCGGAAGACCCACACGAATACGAAGAGCACGATTAAGAAGGATATATTATTTTAATAAATAAAAATGTATATTTAAAATATTAATTTACTTTATTCATTAGTACTAATTAAATAAAAATTTAATAAATAAAAAATAAGGTTTTGTGGGAAATGTGTAGCAAATCGTAAACGTTTGCGACATATTTCCCGCAAAACCTTTTATTTTTATTTATCAATTTGTTTTATTACTTAATATTAGATATAAAATATTTAAAAAGGAAGAAAATTACTTTTGTGGGAACTTTGTCGCAAACTTTACATAGTTTTGTAGAAACTTTGTCGTAAACGCTTATAGTTTGCGACAAATTTCCCACAAAACAATATTTTTTTTTAAAGTACTAAAAAACTGTATTCATTAGTATTAATAAAATAAAAATTTAATAAATAAAAACATGGTGTTGTGAGAAATTTGTCGCAAGATTTATATCATCAAATTTATATATTACTTAATATTAGATATAAATAAATTAACAAGCATATAGATTTGTGGGAAATTTGTCGCAAGATTTATATAGTTTTGTGGGAACTTTGTCGCAAATTATGAACGTTGTCAGAAAGGTGTCACAAGTTTTAATGTGTTTTCGACAAAATTGCGACAAACTATTAACTTTGTGGCTAATTTGCCGAAAACATGTGGGTAAAACTACAACTTTATATGAACGTTTGCGACAAATTTTTCACAAAACATTACTCTTTTATTTAATAAACACTTTATTGATTAGTAATGATAAAATTAAATTTTAATAAATAAAAAATAAGATTTTGTGGGAAATTTGTCGCAAATTGTAAACGTTTCTGACATATTTCCCACAAAACTTGATATTTATATTTATCAATTTGTTTTATTATCTAATATTAGATATTGCAAAATTTATTAAGCAAGAAAACATAGATTTCTCGGAAATTTGTCGCAAGTTTTAATGTGTTTTCGAGAAAATTGCGACAACTATTAACTTTGTGGATAATTTGTCGAAAACGTGTGGACAAATTTTGGGTTTTTCTATTTGTCGAAAAGATGTCACAAATTTGTCGCAAATTTAGAGTTGCGGGAAAATCGTCAGAAAAATTTCTAGTAAAAGGAGCTATTTTCTAGTAGTGTCCATTCTGACAGATCTGTCCATTTAATGCCTTGCCATTGTGGGTTCTCTTACGAGTTCCGGGTTTCATACACCCTGTGACATCATATTTTGGAGGACATGACATCACATTTTGGGTATGTAACAACCTTCTACTGGTGTATGATATGAGCCAGGGTGTATGATTTCTAATTAATGAGTGTATGGTTCGTAAATACCTATGTTACATGGATCAGTGTTACATGGATCATGGATCACATTCTGGGGTATGTGGCACCCTGCTATTGGTATGTGACGTGGGCCAGGGTGTATGAATCCTAAATAGGTGGTGTATGAATCCTAATTACCCACATAAAAGCATATGTAGACTAGGAACATACGTGGGTAGGATGAATTATTGAAGGAAATCTAGGACGTGATCAATAATATATTTTAATCTTATAATTTAATATTAAACGACTGAACCATTATCAAATAATCTAGATGTATAAATCATTAAATCTCTTATGAAGTCAGCTTGATACAATGTATCTCCATGTTCTAAATAAATTCGATAGCTTTGTCTTTAAAGGGATGTCGATTTTAATAAGTTTGATGTTTGTCTGCTTATGAAGTTGAGATGACCTCTTAAATTTTAATATGCAAGCATTCATTAATAAATAATGGAAGGTTGGTTTTCTAATTATTTTGTTATTTTTTCTAGTGAATTTCGAAAAGGCCAATCCACGTTCCAGCAATAAACAACTTAACACGTAAGGGTCTGTTTGGTATGGGGTAATGGAATGAGAGATGGAATGGAATAGAAGAGATAATAGAATAGACATGGTAATAGAATGGATCATTTCCATGTCTTGTTTGTTTATCATGTGGGAATGGAATTAATTATTACTTTGTGTTATTTGGTATGTAAGAAGAAACGGAAATAAAAAATTGATGGTGAGTGGTGGGTGGCGGCAGTGACGGTGGTGGTGGGTGGTGGCGACGGCGGTGACGGTGTGGTGGCAGTGGGCGATGGCAGTAACGATGGTGGGTGGACGACGACGGTAGTGGTGGGTTGCAGCGGCGATGGTGGGTGTTGGTGGCGATGGCAGTGGTCGAGGCAGTGACCATGGTGATGGTGGTGGTTGGATGGTGGTGACAATGGTGGGTTACGACAATGGTAACAATGGTTGTGGGTGGCGGCAATAGGCGGTGATGGTTGGGTGATGACAACGACGGTGGGTTTTTATATAATAATAATAATAATAATAATAATAATAATAATAATAATAATAATAATAATAATAATAATAATATATTTGTTTCCATTCCTTGAAGAGATGGAAAAAAAAAAGGGGAAATGGATTTAAATACTCCCAACTATCGCCTATTGGCGGATAACACTCCCAACTATCACTTTGGCGGATAGCACTCCAAACTTGCAACTTGTTGGATTTTATCACTCCCGAACTAACTGAGGTCTAACCCAGTTAGTGTTTGTGACCAAAATGTAAAAAACAAAACTTAAGGGACCATTTTGAAACTTATTATTATTATTATTATTATTATTATTATTATTATTATTATTATTATTATTATATATTATTAACACAAAATCATCATCATCAACAGAGAGAGGGAGTTCAGAGAGAGAGAGAAAAGAGAGAGAGAGAGAGAGAGAGAGTTCAGAGAGAGAGGGAGTTCAGAGAGAGAGAGAGAGAGAGAGAGAGAGGCGGAAACCACCACCCTCACCGGAAACCACCACCCTCACCGGAAACCACCACCTTCACCGGAACCGAACCTTCAAAGTAATTAAACTCACCTTCACCGAAACAACCAAACTATATAACAAACTCTACACCCAATTTGTTCATCATGCTTATGTTCAGGGCAACAAGAGAACATCAGAAGGCCGAGCTAGGGTTACGGCACCAACGAATAGGAATATGCAGACTTCACGGATGGAGTCATAGGGCTTCACCTGCAAATGACAAATATTGTTTTATGGTTTAGTGATTTGCTATGAAAATGGTGTGATGCAATTCGATTATTGTGAGAAATGAGAATTCAATGTCAATCGGGAAGCTTCAGTTGGGGAAGACGACGCCGAACATTTTGGATGTGACAGGCGACGGTGGTGGTCAATGGGGGAAACGGTGGTTGTGGGGGTGACGAGGGAGACGGTGGTTGTTGGGGGTGACCGGAGGAGACAGTGGTTGTGGGGGATGGCGGTGGTTGGGGATGGCGGTGGAGGCGGTGGTTGGGGATGGCGGTGGAGGCGGTGGTTAGGGATGGTGGTGGAGGCGGTGGTTGGTGGGGATGGTTGTCTGGAAGAAGAAGAACAACAGGGGTGAGGGGGTGGGGTGGGGGTGGGGTATTTATAATAAGGTAATAAAAAAAGTTTCAAAAAGGTCCTTTAAGTTTACGTTTTTACATTTGTGCCACATACAATGTCCCTTAAGTTTTGTTTTTTACATTTTGGCCACAAACACTAACTGGGTTAGACCTCAGTTAGTTCGGGAGTGATAAAATCCAACAAGTTGAAAGTTTGGAGTGCTATCCGCCAAAGTGATAGTTGGGAGTGCTATCCGCCAATAGGCGATAGTTGGGAGTATTTAAATCCATTTCCCAAAAAAAAAAAAACACCACCTTACCAAGGAATGAAAATTCTTAAAATAGAAGGAATTGCATTCCTTATGGAATGATCCATTCCATTACTACATGGTAACCAAACATGTTTAATTCCATTCTATGATAATGATCTATTCCATTCCACCTTTGATTCCTTCATACCAAACACTAATAGTATACAACAAGCGACGGTTTTCTTCAATTTCATTTTAATTTTATAACTAGTTAAGGGTATGTTTGGCAATGAACTTCTTGGAGCTTATACTTTTAAACTTTTAATAAAAAACTCATACTCAATAAAAAATTTTATTTGGTTGAAAAAGTTTGAAGCTTTCAGGATAGGAGAAAAAACTCTATATTGAAACGCTATTGGTATTGGCGTATAAGAAAAAGCTCATACTAGCTACAAGTTTTTAATGAGTAAAATGACACATAAGTGTGATTTAAAACCGAATTAAGTATGTTTGAGGTTCCCCAAGGCTAGAGCAGCCTCTTTCACCCATAAATTTCACGTTTTATCAAAACCCTAGTTTTTAACCAAATCATAAAAAAACATGCATACAAGCTTTTAGTTATGCCAATATCATTTTATACATTTAATTAAAAGCTACAACTACTCTGGCAAACATCAAAATATATTTAAAAAGCTACAATTATCAACTTCTAACCATCGGTCACTAACTATTTTGCCAAACATACCTTAAATATTAAAAATATTAGTATTTTTGAACCAAATGTAAATATCGATCTTAATAAAAATTTAAAATTCACAATAAGAAAGAAAAACAAAAGAAGAAAGCATCGCGCGAGGAACTCATATTCAAAGCGAGTTTATTTTAAACAGGTTGCACGTCTCATGTAATGTGTGTATTCGATGATATATATAACTATCAAGACTCAAGAGTAGTATGTAATGCTAGGGATAACTTCGAGGCAGAAATCTCACCAAAACATTCTACCTGAAAATACTACTTGATCATTGGTAATTTTTTAGGCTATGTTGTGGCTTAAGGTGAACATAAATATTATCCTCTTATTTAGCGTCACCTGAATGCTGACGTGGCAGTGGATAAAGCTTTTGCTCAATCACTTGACCATGTTGTGGCTCAAGGTGAGTAATTGCCTTATCCATTTTAAAACTTTATTGTTTAAAAATGTGATTTAACATTAGACTATCTGTTGTGGGTAGAGGTGATTGAAGGATTTATCGAATAATATTGTGCCACGTCAATGCCTAGTTGGCACTGGTTAGCGGCCGACGGTCGCTCGCTAGAGGGTGTTATGGGTCAAGGTGAGTGAGGTTTCTTTTCTACCAAATTTATTTAATTTTTTACCACATGTTTTTTAAACTAAAATAAAAATAAAAGAAACATTACACTAAAAAAATAAAACAAAAGTTACACTAAAATTAAAAAAAAAACCATTACATTAAAAAAAGAAAATTACACTAAAAAAGGAAATTACACTAAAAAAAACCTAACGTATGCCCGAGCGTAACATTTGCCACGCCGAAACGTGGTTAAAGTTATGGCCAACCGTCCGAAGGTATTCCACTTTGGCGAAGGCGACGAGCATGTCATCGGTTTCGTCGGGCATGTCCTCCTTCACCGCTTTGTACGCGGTTTCGAAGCGTTTACACTTCGATTTCATGTCTCCGAATTTGTGGGAGATGGAGTCATTGGTACGGGTGGTACCCCCTACAAGGGTACCAAACTCGGCCAAAACCTGGTGCCACTGTGGGCCGCGAGTCCCGTATCCACGCCTTGACGAAGCAGCGTCCCCGTGGACTTGTTGGTACGCGAGCACGAGTGCTAACTCCTCCCCCTCAGTCCACTGCCCCATCATGATGATGATGAAGTTTAGTTTGAAAATTGAAGGTTTTAGGAAGAAGATGGCTTGTGTATGAAGACGAAGAAGAAGATGGTTGGGTAAATAAATAGATGGGGTAATTAATTGGGTGGATGAATTTAATTTTTGAATTTTAAAAGTCTAGTCAGCCCGCTAAAGGATGCGAGCTGGCTCACGTCCCATCACTCGCTGACACTTCATGTGGAGATGTTGTAGACACCGCTAGCCACGTGGTTAAAGTTGTGGCTCGCGGCAGGCTGCTCGCGAGCCACAACGGATAGTCTTAGAATTAAGAGAACAATTAAATGATAAGACATAAAATATTAAAATTAATAAAAATAAAACATTAGACATCGTTAATGAAAAAATACATAAAAAACTACTAAAACTAATCATTATTGTTTTGCTCTTCTTCAAATTCCTTTGCTATACGCTTATATTCTCTTTCAAGTATTGTTCGACGACTAATCGAGAGGTTGCTAAAATCATTCGTAAGAAAGTCTATGTTCATCATTCTTATTTATTGGTTTTTCCAAGAAGCAAATAAGTCAATAAGCTGTTTGTGTAACCCAAAAGCACTTTCTGTTTTGAATCCTAATTACCCCAAATTATATGGGGTGAGTGTAAGTGGTTGTGAGTGGAGGAGAGAAATAATATTTGGTGGTTTCACCTATATATATATTTTAATATTTTTGTAAGTAGTTGTGAATAAAGAGAAAGAAAATGTAATGATAAAAGTATGAAAAAAGTATTATTATTTTAATTAGGAGAGAGAAGATTTAGAGGTGAAATAGTGATTTTAGTGTAATTTGATGGATGAGATTTGGTGAATGGAATGTGAATGCTCTAAACACTTCTAACCAAAAGCACTTTTACATTTCCAAACTCAATCCCAAACACCATCTAACAAACATGTGAGAAACTTAGAGAAGACATATGAGCATATGCTGTGTTCTCAACTTTGGTCACGACATAGCTAATTAACTTTTTGATCGCTACTTATTATCGTATGATACGTTATGTTCTCAACTTTTTATACGCTTTTGGGATTTCAGCCCTATACATACGAGAGATATCTTTAGTTATACTTCTATGTAATAAGCTACCAAACAAACTTGCACATTCCTTTTATTTTAGTCGAATTCACTGATGGCTATATCTATCTATCTATATATATATAAAAGAAAATGTATATGCTGACGTGGCGTGCAATGGAGGCCTCAACCTTCCTTTGAGAGTGCCACGTGATATCATAATGGAGAGTTTTTGGTGTTTTTGAATTGTTTCATTTTTTAAGTAAATTGAGTTATTTTAGGAAAAAAGAATTTAAAAATAAATTTAAAATTTTCTCTCTCATATTTTCTCCCATAATTTTTAAACGTTTATATCTTTTATATACGGGATTTTTTAAAGAAAAAAATTACACCAAATTAACGAGCGTTTTATTATCTTTCCAACGAATACCATAGTGCTATATAAAAAACGGAGAAAAAATCGATTATTTTTTGTGGGGTTTCGTTCATACAGGAAAATTAGATTTTGTGGGGAATATGAGTTATTACTAATTAGAATACTATGAACATGCAATGATTGAGAGATTTTGTGGTTAGTTAACTTGAGCCATTTGCAATAGGTTATCACGTAAAATTAGATTTTTCAACCCCGGAACCTTCCCGGGGTAATCAACTAGTTTTTTAATAAAAACATATGTAAAATCAGTAAGATTTAGATACAACGATAAAACTAATATTATATATACCTCAATAAAAAAATTATTTTAGTTATCTAAAAGTGTTTTGTTTTTGTTTTTGTACGTTTAAAAGAAGAGGCCAAGAGAGTATTAGTTTATGCAATATTATCTCACCCATGTTCTTTATAGAATAAAGTTTTCTTGTTAATTTATGCTCAGGTACATAATGTGGACGGTTTCTTTTTTAGCTTAAAATTAAAATGTTAAGAAAATAAAGATTCTCTTATTATTAAATTACATACAATACATGAAGGTTGTTCAAGTTCAATGAACTCTTAAACATTATGATTATATTTGACCAAACTTGTAAATTCTGAATTATATTTGGGATTTGTTGAAAATCCCTTTCTGTGAAGAATACAACTAAAGTTTATGAATTATAAAAGAAAGATAAAATTCATGATGAAAATTGGATTTTATAGACACATCTAATTAATTTTTTGATCGTTGCTTATATAGTGTATAAATATGGTTCATTCGATTATATTGGTCACGTTATGGTTTCTTTGGAAAACAAGAAATGATCGGATTTTTAACAGAAGAAGGTCGAAGGCCTAAGAGAATCTTGAAAAGCGATAAAAGCGAGCTCGTTTGTGTGTGTTAGAAATATAGTTCTATTGTCGGAAATGAGCTCATTCGAGTTATCATAAGACTTTTTGGTGCTTATTTATTTATTTTTGTAATACGACATAGTAGTAGTTGGTGAACGAATTAACTAGAGATTACGTACTCCACTCTAATTTTATGTGTTGCTCCCAGCTCTTAAATTTCACTTGTAGCTCTCATATTTTGAGCCGGCTTATTTTTTTTTGAACGGGCCAATCAAAACTTCATTAACTAGGTGCTAGCAAAACAAAATCCGGAAAACAGATTGTAGAAAATTAGGGTTTAACAACACACAAACAATCTGATCTAAGAAATAACAACCACACACAAGAACAGGAGAAATAGCGACAAAACCAGGTGACAAAAATATTATTAAGCCAACCCAAATCGTACCCCCCAAATACCCAGAACTTGTAAACTAATACAAGCTCAAGAACAATACAAAGTCTAAGATTCGTCTGATGAAATAATCAGATGAATCTCTGATGATAATAGAGAAAATACAAGACAAATAAGGAGAAATCCTTACAAAACAATACAAACCCTAAACGAAGATTAGATGAACAAAGAATAAGTGTGTGTGTGGAATAATGTGCTGAACAGTCTTAGAAAAATATCTGAGAGAGTATTTATAACCAAACCCTAAAGAAGGGTCTCGAACACAGCTGTAACACATGAGCCGGGCTTATCTTCGTGGACCACACACTTATCCAGAGCTTAACGGGGTGCACACACCTTGGGCCAAAGCTTGGGCTTATAGACAACCTGAAACTAAACAAAACACTTAACCCACAATTAGTATAACAAAACATTTTATTTTTATAACATTTGAATGACACATTTGAACCTTGTCATATTTTTAACACTCCCCCATCATTCAAATGTTAAACAAGTCTTTTAACTTAAGACTTTCACAAAACAACTTATGTTGTTTAATAGGCAATCCTTTAGTAAAACCATCAGCAACTTGTGCAGCAGAATCAACCTTAATAACTTTGATTATGCCATTAGCAATTTTCTCTCTTAGAAAGTGTATATCAAGCTCAAAATGCTTGACCCTTTCATGGAATACTTGATTATTAGCAATAGCAATTGCTGATTTACTATCACTGAGTAAAACCAAAGGCAAATTACAAACAATTTTTAACTCAGACAATACATTTTTGACCCACATGAGTTCACAAGTAGCACTACACATTCCTCTATATTCAGACTCAGCAGATGACCTAGAAATGGTACTCTGCTTTTTACTTTTCCAAGAGATTAATGAATCTCCAAGAAAAATACAATAACCTGTAATAGACCTTCTTGTTTCAAGGCATTTAGCCCAGTTAGCATCCACATACCCAAATAAATTAAACTCCTTACTAGGACTAAACATAATACCAGTTCCAGGAGATCCTTTAAGGTATCTTAATAACCTTAAAGCAATCTTTAGATGCCCAGAACAAGGACTATGCATATACTGACTTAAAAATTGAACAACATAGCTTATATCTAGTCTAGTTAAAGACAGATAGATAAGCTTGCCAATCAATTTTTGATAACCATTAACATTTTCAAGTTTAACACTGTTTTTATTACTTTTAACACTGACTATATAACTCTGCTCAATGGGTGTAGTTATTGGTTTACATCCCATATAGCCAAACTCATTAAGTAATTCCAAACAATATTTCCTTTGTGAAAAACATATACAACCCTTATCATATAACACCTCTATTCCTAAAAAATACCTCAGTTTTCCAAGGTCTTTTATCAAAAAATTAGAACTTAAAAAACCTTTAATCTTAGTGATTTCAGTTTCACTATTCCCTGTGATGACAATATCATCAACATATACAAGAAGAACAACAAATACACCTTTTTTATCAAGAACAAATAAGGAATAATCACATATGCTTTGAATAAACCCAATATCTAACAGAACCCTGGTCAGTTTCTCATTCCACTGCCTGGGTGCCTGTTTTAAACCATAAAGAGACTTAACAAGTTTGCATACCTTGTTATCACCTTTGGCATGATAACCTTCTGGTGGTAACATATACACATCCTCAGAGATAGAACCACATAAGAAGGCATTATTAATGTCAAGTTGGTATAACTGCCAGTTGTTTTGGACTGCTAAAGACACAACAATCCTGACTGTAACCATCTTGACAACAGGGGAGAATGTTTCCCCAAAATCAATTCCTTCTCTTTGATTATATCCCTTAGCAACTAACCTAGCTTTATATCTCTCAACCTCACCACTAGCCTTATACTTAACCTTATATACCCATCTACAACCTTTGGGTTTTCTATCCTTAGGTAAATCAGTCATTACCCAAGTTTGATTCCTATATAAGGCCTCCATCTCATTATTCATGGCTTCAACCCACTTTGGGTCACTAGCAGCCTCACTATAACAAGATGGTTCAGTGGTCTTATTCAAAACAGAAACAAAACACATATTATCACTTGAAAGTTTAGAATAATTAACAACCTTTTCAATGGGATATTTAACCTTCCCATCCAAAACAAACTGATCATACTTCTTAGGTAAATTAGACACCCTAGAAGACCTTCTAAGACTACTTCCCTCAGATAGGTCTAACTCTTCATTTGTAGACCCTGCATCATTGTAAGCCCTATCAGGATTACTTCCACCTTGTATAACTTCTTCCTGATTGAGATCAGTAAGATCAGTAGACAAGGGAGCCTCTTCTGATTGCTTACTAGCTAGGTCTACATGAGTTCTTTTGGTTCCCCCTTCATCATTGGTAAGTTCACTATTCTCAGTCACTTGATAATTTTCAGTATCAAAAAAGTTTAGGTGATTAACAGAATTTTTATCAAAAACAGTTGTATTTTTTAAAGTAGTTTTAAAAGGATAGATTTCTTCATAAAATCTAACATCTCTAGAGAAAACAAACTGTTTTGTTTCTAAATTCCACAATTTATATCCTTTTTTAAAGTTAGAATATCCAACTAATACACATTTTTCAGCACAACTAGTAAATTTATCATTTTCATCTAAAACAGTGCAAAAACAAAGACACCCAAAATTTTTCAAGTGACTAAGCTTGGGAGGGAACCCATAGACAATTTCATAGGGACTTTTACCTAACAATACTGAAGAAGGAACCCTGTTAATAAGATAGGTTGCAGTTAATATACATTCAGACAAAAAATACAAAGGTAGCCCACTTTGGAACAGCAGGGCTATAGCCATGTTCAAAAGATGTCTGTGTTTTCTCTCCACAACACCATTTTGTTGTGGAGTGTAAACACAACTTGTTTGATGTATTATACCATTTTTATTACAGAAGTTATTCATTTGACTATTAACAAACTCAGTTCCATTGTCACTCCTAAACACTTTAACAGCCTTTTTAAACTGAGTCTTTAACATTTCATAAAAAATCATCAAATTATCAAACACTTCACCTTTATTTTTTAAAAGATAACACCAAACAGTTCTGGAAAAATCATCAACAACAGTAAGAAAATATTTGTAACCTTCCTTACTGGTAACTCTATAAGGACCCCACACATCTAAGTGTATTAAATCACCAACTTCCTTAGTTTTATGATCACTTAGAGGGAAAGGTAATCTAGTTTGTTTAGCCTTGTGACAAACTTCACAAGGTTCAGAACTAACACTTTTAATGTCAAGACTATCTTTTAACACAGCTAGAACCTGGTCAGAAGGATGACCAAGTCTGCTGTGCCACAAGTTGGACTCAACAACACTATTAAAACAAAAATTATTAAAGCTTACACTAGCACCAACAAAATACAATCCATCACTCTGTCTACCAGTCACCAGGGTTTTCTGGCATCTGGAATCCTGAATATAACATCTACTTTCATCAAAAAGCACAGAAAGTTTACTATCTCTAGCAAGTTTAACATCACCAATCTTAGTGACCTTGGCACTAGTCCCATTAGGATGTTTTACTTCTAAATCATAACAAGAAACATCCACACAATTAAACATATCTTTTTCATTACTTGTCATATGTTGATTGGCACCAGAGTCACTGATCCAACCTTTATCTAAAAATTCTTTTGTAAAACCAGAACAACATGACAAGTTTTTTAAAACCTTTTCAAGATTAACAAGACAAGACATATTAGAAAAACCAGCAATGTTCACACTCTTACCTCCAGAATTGGAGTGTTGTGAATCATTCCCATTCTTCTCACTTATAAGGTTTAGAATTTTAGAGATCTGTTCAGAAGAGAAAGGAACACCAGCAGTAGAACAAGTAGCAGGAACAGATTGCACATTGTTATTCACAGAACTAGCTATATTAACCCTAGCATTTTGGTTACTAGGTTTCTTTTTATAGCCTGGAGGGTATCCAACTAACTCCTAACATCTATCAACTGTATGCCCAATCAAGTTACAATGAGAACATTTAAGATTAGGATTAGGACCTCTATTTGTCTTTCTTTTATTATCAAAACTTTGATTAGTTTTAGAAACAAAAGACACATTAGTAGTTTTTGACAAACTACTAGAATTTCTATGTGACTCCTCCCTAGATACAATAGCAAAAGCATTTTTTAAAGTAGGAACAGGATCACTAGTTAACAGATTGGTCCTAACAGGTTGATAGATGTCATCAAGTCCCATTAAGAATTGCATCAGTTTTATTAATGAATTAAAATCATTGAACTCCCTAGCAGCTTGACAAGTACAACTAGGTAACTGAACAATAGCATCAAATTGTTTCCACATAGTATTTAATTTGTGATAGTACTCTGCTACAGTACTACCACTCTGTCTAACAGAGTTGATCTTTTGATATAGATTAAAAACAACAGACCCATCAACTCTGTCATAAGTCTCCTTTAAGTCAGTCCAAACTTCTTTGGCTAACTTAGAGAAGACTTGTCCAAGATATAATTCTTCACTAATAGAGTTAAGCAACCAAGACAGAACCACAGAGTTACATCTATCCCATTGCCTAGCAAGAACAGCATCAGTAGTAGACTTAACACATGTACCATCTATGAAACCTATTTTATTTTTAGTTTCAAGAGCAAGTTTCATAGCATTACACCATACAGAATAATTTTCTGTTCCTTTAAGTTTAATACTAACAATGGTCAGACTAGATGTATCACTAGGATGAAGATACAAAGGGTCTCCTATGTCCAATTTACTTATAAGAGTCTCAGGTGGAATGTCTCCACCTGCACCAACATTAACAACAACATTTTCATCACCCATGGTAACAAACAGAACAGATAACAAGCACGATCAAGAACAGTTAGCAAAAAACTAACCAGACAACAAAGAACAAAAAACAAGAAACTAAGAAACCCTAGAGAGCGAAGCTGTGTAGGTGTTCAGATCATGGGTTCATCACTCATAGGTGCCCATGCAGATCCTTACACAGGAGCCCTTTATTAACTAGAAAATATACGTATATACGTAGTAAAAACAAAAAGCAAAGAACACAAGAGACACAAGACAAATCAATAATGCCGGTCCACCCTAACCCGGCCAAATACTCTAGACAAGACTTGACAAAGAAAAGAATACTTACAGAGTACTCCAGCAGCCAAGCCAAATAATATGCAATCAACAAGAAATATAAACCAGAAGACTTACAGAGTGCAAAGCTTCCAGATCCAAATCACCAACAAGTGATAATCCAGAAATCAGCAACAACCAACACGAACCAAGATCCTTATAAGAACACCACTGATAATCAGTAGACCAAAGACAAAAGACCAGATCTAAACATATAGATCCAAGAGACAGACAGACAGAGTAAAGATCTTAGATCTAAATAACTAGATCCAAGAAGAACAGCGGAAGATCCCAAGAATCGATAGAAACAATGATAACAGAGCCCTTAGAGCTCTGATACCATGTAGAAAATTAGGGTTTAACAACACACAAACAATCTGATCTAAGAAATAACAACCACACACAAGAACAGGAGAAATAGCGACAAAACCAGGTGACAAAAATATTATTAAGCCAACCCAAATCGTACCCCCCAAATACCCAGAACTTGTAAACTAATACAAGCTCAAGAACAATACAAAGTCTGAGATTCGTCTGATGAAATAATCAGATGAATCTCTGATGATAATAGAGAAAATACAAGACAAATAAGGAGAAATCCTTACAAAACAATACAAACCCTAAACGAAGATCAGATGAACAAAGAATAAGTGTGTGTGTGTGGAATAATGTGCTGAACAGTCTCAGAAAAATATCTGAGAGAGTATTTATAACCAAACCCTAAAGAAGGGTCTCAAACACAGCTGTAACACATGAGCCGGGCTTATCTTCGTGGGCCACACACTTATCCAGAGCTTAACGGGCTGCACACACCTTGGGCCAAAGCTTGGGCTTATAGACAACCTGAAACTAAACAAAACACTTAACCCACAATTAGTATAACAAAACATTTTATTTTTATAACATTTGAATGACACATTTGAACCTTGTCATATTTTTAACACAGATGTCTGCGACTACAAATCGACAATAAAGAAAAAAAAACAATCGTCCAAACCGAAATACAAAATACCCGCAAAAGCCCCAACTATCCCATTTTTGTATCATCAAACATGCGCCATGACTCCCAAGACATGTCCGCCATTCTTGACCGAGATGCAACCCATAAGTAGCTCATGACCTTGATTTCTTCGAATATCTTATTAAATGCTATTTTATATGAATAATTTTGCGTTGAATGTCATTACAAGACTAATAGCAACACATTCCCTACAAGACTACTAGCAAAGTCCCTAATAATTTGCTCCTTGTCGCCACTAAAACCGTCGCCCCTAAAGGCTTAATTTCTTGTAGTGAAATGCCTTGCCATTAGAATTTCAAACAAAAGTGAGTGTGTGAGGCTTAGAAGCTTTTCGACCTAACCATCCTAGCTTGGCCCAAAACACTAATGGCTTCAATTCGGATAGTTACAATTCAAAATCCATATTAATTATGACGGGGCTTTATTTCATCTATAGTTTATTGCATTTGACGGGTTTGAAATACTTGTGTGTTTGCTTAATTTAGTCAATTCATAGAAAAAAGATTTGTATGTTTACTTTGTATATACAAATTTGTAGATAAGTAAAAAAAATAAAATAAAATAAAAGCAAATTAAATGTATCAAATAACATTACTAAAACGAAGTGCATATTATATATTCAGTAATGCTTTAAATGACCATAGGAATAGGATATAATGACTATGGGTGAATTAAAGAACAGTAATGGCTGCCATCATGTACCATCATGTACAGCTAGCTTCAATAGAGATTATGGGTTGTTCTCGCCTTCTTCATCGCCAATATCAGTGGTTCAATCCTCATAATTACGAGTCTTTTGAATACATACATGAGTGTAAATGTTTCACGCACAACAAATAAAGTGATTCTCCCATGTCCATAAAAAATAGTGCTTCACAAATATTAAAAAACATGAATAATAAACATGTTAGATTGTTTTTATTCTCGTAATAATTTAGTAATTTATATGATTAGTAATAAAAAAGTTATGTTTAAAATAACATATGAACTACATGGTTGAATAAATCCGTTCATTATACTAATCGAATAAAATATATTGTAATTTGTTATGTATTTAAAAAAGGTGAACATTGACGTGACAATTCTTAATTTTGTTAAGTTAATTTTTAAAACATTGGTAGGAGCCGGTAATTAAAGTTGAAATTCGACAAAATGTAGGGATGTAGAAGGGTTATGAGTAGATCATCAAACTTCAAACATTGGTTGTCTGTTATAAATGTGACGATTAGGGCAAAATGGGGAGGCGATGTTTGTTTTGTTATGAGAGAGGGAGGAAGATGGGTTATGAGCAGATCATCGATTGTATTTATTTTGTTATGAGGGGGGGGGGGGGGTTATGAGGAGGCACGCGGGAGAGAGGGAATTAAGATTTGAGTGACACAAAATCATGACACGCAGATTACTTGACCGTCATGCTTTTTTAATTTATGACGTAAAATTATTGACACGCAGTAAAAAACGTCAAGAATTTATTGGTTTTTTTTAATAAAAAATGACA
The DNA here is from genome assembly GCA_028751855.1 of Ambrosia trifida. Classification (NCBI taxonomy): domain Eukaryota; kingdom Viridiplantae; phylum Streptophyta; class Magnoliopsida; order Asterales; family Asteraceae; genus Ambrosia; species Ambrosia trifida. The sequence goes on from CM054127.1 coordinate 22,961,368, forward strand.
TTTTTTATGACATACACTTTTGTATGTCATTAAATAGGTGTATGTCATAAAATGAAGGTTAGAAATTGTATTTTTGTAGTAGTGACTTTGATTTTTTAATACAGCCTATTTTTTTATTTATTATTTTGCTTATTGTATGTTTACCGTTCTTACCATCCAACCACATTTAATATTTGAATTTTTTTAGAAATCACTCATAAAAACAATTATCAACATTATTTTCCGTTTTTAATAGTTTAAAAACATAATTTTAAACTTGGTAATGTTTTTAAGTAAAAAATATAAATTTAGTTAGAAACCTAATAATTAATTTCATATTAAATTCATTTAGTTAATAAGGGGAAAGATCCTGTATAATGTGTTTTTTGGTAAGAACTGTGAATCAAAGGAGGGTATTCTTTTATTTTTTTTTTTTCAAAATTTTTTTCCCATATTGTTAAACATGTATTATAGTATTGAAAACTAAAAATAAATTTTTTTTTGGCGTAGAGTAATTACGTGTAGAGTAATTACATAATTACTCTAGTGTAAACTAATGTATTTACTTTAATGACGTAATTACACTATATTTTTTGTATTATTCATCTAGAAAGTATATTTAAGCACATGAGAACAAAAATTCTAAAAAAAAAATAAATTTTTTTACCCCCTTTGATTCTCACAGTTTTTAGCGAAAAACACTTTGTATTTGATCTTTACTCTAGTTTTTTTTTTTTTTTTTTTTTTTGAAAGGCAATCTTTACTCTAGTTAATAATACAATAACTATTTTTAATTAAAAAAATTAAGTAGAACAGAAAAAATAAAAAATAGATAGCTCCGATGGATAACGCGTTTTATCTATTGTTTGATTATCTATACTACTATATAGTGTATTCTGGATGGGCAACATTGTCATTTAATATTTATTTATATGGGCAATAATGTAATTTTATTATATTGGTAAGACAAATTTAATACGAGAATTTAATACACAAGTCAAGTTTCATTTATAATCTTCTTTTTTATTAATTTTGTTTTTGTTTTTGATATTTATCATTGATGCATTTTTTAAGATGATTGTTTTTTTTTTTAATTTGACAAAATTACAAAAGTCGTCATTTATGTTTATAGCAAATTGCAAACCATATCCTTTAGAAACACAAATTATATAAAACATACTTTATTTTTACAAATCTTTACACGTTATGTCCATTGACACTAACTCAATTAACTTTTCTTGTTAAATATGACCAAGTGCACCCCATGTGAGGGTAGATTAGTCTTTTTACCCATTTATTATTAAAATAATCTTTTAATACATAAAACTATATACACACAACTCTCCCTTTTCTCACCCTTAAGTTTAATCTTTTCCACATTCTTTGCCAACTAACACTATTACCTACCACTACTATACCCTCACATGAGGTCTCCTTGGTCATATTTAACAAGGAAAGTTAATTGAGTTAGTGACAAAGGACATAACGTGTAAGGGTTTGTAAATACAAAGTACGTTTTTTGTAATTTATGTTTTTAAAGGACATGATTTCCATCCCCCTATAAACATAAATGATGATTTTTATAATTTACTCTTTTATTTTTTAAGACGCTCATTAACTATATATACACACACACACACACACACACACACATATCTATGTCGGTTCACCTCCTTTCCAGTGCCTCCTCATTGCAGAAACAACTACTCATCTCCTTTCCATCAACACACCCTTTAAAACACCATTGGGTGCGACTGATCACATCTTCAATCACTGTGCTTCTTTCAATATCCCTAATCCGTTTTAACCGAAATTTATTTTTCCCTTCCATTTACCAATTGAATCCTACTTTATACTCTTCGCAATAGCATCATGGTTTCTATATGGACGGGGTTGAGAAGAAGACAAGCCGAATCACAAGTGATGTTCATGTGTCCACATCCAATGGTTGAATTTGGAGGTCTATGAACCAAATTTTTAGAGTGCAATAAGAACACACTAATCGTGCGGTAATTACTTTGATTTAGCTACTGTTTTTTATGAAATCTTCTCTGTTAAGGGGTTTGTTTCTTTATTACAACACATATAACATATACTTTTTTATACAAAAAAAGGTAATAGACAAGATATGGAGCAAAATATTGATTGTAAGTTTCTTAGTTAATTTATATCAGATGTTTTGTTATTGTTAGTTATTGATGTTTGCAACCTATTATATTATTGGGAAATTAACCGTTGAGTTTGCTTAGGTAGAGGAATCAAATATGAAATCTTTGTTTAACACGTCATAAAACATGTTTAAAACTAAACGGAATTGTTTAAATTCAGATATATAGCTAAAGTGAAGATGTTCCTTCGGCGATTACTAAATTAAGGTTAGGCAAATTCTTGATAGTAGAGGAATTCCTACTGTTGAAGTTGATTTGTATACTAATAAAGGAATTTTTAGAGCTTCTGCTCCAAGTGGTGCCCCTTTGGAATGTATGTTCTCTCATGTTTTGTGATTTAAAATAGTTAATTATGTCTGTTAGTAGTGGTTGGAGTGATGTTTTCGAGTTATACACATTAGCAAACTTGGTTAAAAATTAAGAATTAGTAACTTCCGTTAAAATGCAGGATGATGATGGTGCTTTTATTATTTACTTAATTACTTGCAACATATAAGGAGCCACTCTGATAAACCAGTGATCATAGATTTGACCAGATGTCTGACCATGTTAAAAAACATAAGGTGATTTTTATTACATTTTCTTTGATACTAGAGTTTATCTCCTCCCAAAAATAGCTAGAGTGTGAACTTTAATTAGATAGAATTAGAATTAAAGTAATTTTTGTTGTTTAACTTTTGTACATTGACAATTAATTAATGGATTTTGATTGCTTAACAAGTAAGGAATACACTTATATTACGCTCACCAAAAGAGGATCGGCAACACCCGTTGGTGTAAATTATAAATTGTCGACTCCACTGCAACGTGCGAGCTCACAATACAATATTCCGCCCGCATAAACAAATTTTGTACCGTAAACACACATAGGGGCTCGAATGTAACATATTATTACTTAGGTGCTTTAACCAACCGGCATAGATTGTCACCTTACTTTCCTCACCATTTAGACGGCGCTTCAAAACAAGCAGAAAACAAACAGCGAGCCGATTAACCAAAGAACGTGCAGTCCCGCTGCAACGCGCGGGCTCCTGGTAGTATTATATAGTGTAGATAGATACTTATGATGATTATTATTGAGGGAGGTGGTTATATATTATCATTTTTCTTTTATCATAAGCCACAAACTGCATCTTTCAAATCTTTCGAGTATTTACCCTTTCTCTTTACCTTTTTGTTACATACTCTTTTACCATGGGTAAAATAATTAAAACATCATAAAGTTTCTGGTACAAAGATGAAAAATAATAGTGTGAACGCGTATTCATTATGAAGCTATGGAAGGAAATGTCAAACAATTCCAATATTAACATATCACTTGTTTATAAACAAATTAGATTGTTTTATATTCTTTCCATTCTTATAATGCTTCAAGTCGTCTCTGAAAATTCGTAAAAAAGCTATTAACTTTATCATTTCTATTGTGTTTTAATACTAACGCGTATTTAAGAACATGAATTTAATGTATTGTTCATGCTATTATATATTTAAACTTTTAATGCCATTATTATATTTTATTATTATGAGATGCCCTACAACCCAAATTTGTTCTTTAATTTTTTATGTCGAAAAAACAATTAAAAATTTATCTCTTTGTCTTTTTGGTCGAAATGTCTTTCTATAAGATACTCTAGTGCTCTTCCCTTCACCTCCCCTTTTGCTTTCGTTGAACACACAAAGACAGAAAAAGGAGAACTTATGGAAGAAATGGCATCTTTATGGAGTCATCAAGAGGTATGTCATCCTTCATCTAATTTTGTTCTTCGTATAGTAATAAAAAAAAAAAAAACTAACTATGACATTTAACGTTTTTATCCATATGAAACCTTGCTTTTACTTCATTTTTGGGAGAAGAATATATGACAATTTCTTGTAATTTAACCTAAATTCAATCTTTTCTTGGATTCTTACACATGTGACTTAGTTTACATTTCATAAATTTAGATCTGATAAAATTTATTCTTCAAATTAGCTGTATTCATATCCTTAATAATCTCCTCTTAAGATTTGCCTTGTTTATTTTTACAAGGACTTCAAAACTGCATAGAAAAATATCTAACTAATGTTCTTTGTTTTTTTTTTTAATAGTAAATCATCATCTTAATATAAGCATTGCATTGTATTTCAGATTACAATTTCGGTTTCATGTTTTTTTTTCCTGGTCGTTGTTTGATTACTCCATATGCAGATCTTGAATTTCTTTCTTTTTTTTTTTGTGTGTGTGAAAAAAAAAATTTAGTGTGATTGTCGTATATTTGCAAGCTGCAATAAATTAATTCTCATTTTTAATACATTAGTTACTTGTACGCATGTTTTCACCAGTTAATTGGACAGTTTATATACCAATCGTTATTTGTATGCTAATGTAACAAACTGGCGGTAAATATAATAAAATTACTTGGGAATTATTAAAATAATTATTAAATGTATAATAACGCATTCATTTTAGAACCAAGAATATGCATGTTTACAATTGCGGAAACCACATTAATATTTGTACATGGTGCTTCAATGTGATACATAAGACGATTAATTAGGTAATCACGACAATTCTTCTATGCACTATATACCATTGTATTACATTTTTTCCGCAGTTATCAACATATTATTGATTCTAAAAGGAACGTGCCGCATACTGTTTTTTCTTACAACCAATCTTCCTGATTTCCAAGATTATGTTAATTTACATCTACCATTATTGATTTAGTTATAAAAAACAGTGCTGTTTAATAGGGTGATTTTTTTCTGATTGCTTACAAACCGCTTTTTGTGATCAAAGTTTCTACTAAATTTTGATGTTTGATAGCCTAAACTCAAATCAGAAAATACCATTCTTCCATTCATACATTAACTCTTTTTTTTTTTTTTTTTTTTAATAAATTATAGAGTAGTGATGAACTGAAGCTCAAGATTCACTACACTTCACTTGAACTGGAGGCCGTAAGAGCGAAAGCAAATGAAGATATGAACAAAAACACTGAATCAGTTAATCAATTGTTACACCTCTTAAAACTTGTTTGTCATGAAAGAGATGAAGCAAGAGATCAAATACAGAAACTACTTAACAAGAACATGCATTCTACAAACAAATCCATGATCAAAGATTGCTTTACGATTGACCAACATCATCATCATCATCAGTACCCTTCAATACAACGTACAAAAGCCAACACAACTATTGCAGAATCACATAGTCTTCCAGATCATGCATACAATCAATGTTCTCCTTCACTTTTTAATCCAATAACATCCCCCGAGTTTTCTAACATTAACACAACCACTTCATTTGTTCAAGACTACCACATGAATAATGCCACTTATATGTTGGAGAATATGATCAAAGGAAAGCCCTTGCCACAAAAAGGAAATTTACTAAAAGCAGTATTAGAAGCCGGTCCGCTTTTGAAAACATTATTTGCATCAAACCCGCCGCGGCTCTTCAGTAATGGTGGTCAGAATCAAATGACAATGATGACCAAACAATCACAACTATATGGGATGTCTTCTAGTTTTTCTCAAATGACTGGTCGTGGTGGTGATCATGGAAGTATTTTGTGTTTTAATGATATGAATTCTAGTAACTGTCAAGGGGGGATGGTAGGAAGTTATCCTATGGCTAGTAACATTAGTCCGGTTGAAAAGAGGCAACGGTTTCGATAAGACAAGGAAAAAGGTTGTTTGGTCTTTTTCTCTTTTTTGCACTTTTTTTTTCTCTTTTTGTAAAGGAGTTTGATGAGTTTTGACGATGATGGGTGTAAATGATGAATGACATTTTTAGGGTTTGAATTGAATTGCAAAGTGGTTCCATAGTTTTTGTATGATGAATTATTGACATATAGTTTATTTATTTTTCTTTGGTAAGTAACTGAAATTACAACCATCGATCCAAGCCGATGATATAAAATATCCAAAAGCTCTCTGGAAGCTTCCACGAATCAGGCTCACATGTAAAACCTCTCCAAATCTAACAATTTAAAACACCATTAACTAAATTGAAACACACTGAATAATTTTGTTTTGTGTTTTTCTATCTAAAATCATACCACAAGAATCTTACAAGATCATGGCTACAATTTAAAAGAGTAAATAGCCAAAATCAAACTAATTGTCAGAACAACACAACAGTTTTACGAAATCCGCCAAAACAATCTAATTATTTAACGGAGTTAACTGTCCCAGTTAAATTAGTGGCAAAACTGTCCATTTACCTTCTCTCTCTCCCCATTATAACCACCACCATACCATTTCCACCACCAATCCAGACCAAAATATAAATCCTAATTTTTCTACCATTCATCATCTACAACTGTAGGATCGACTTTCGGGTCACCCGACAATCACGAGCTTGACTATTCAGAGTGCGGAATCCTCTGAAAAGGTTCAGATAACAGAAACAACAATGAAACAATGATAAACAAGTAATCAACACACACGAAATGGGTCAAAGGTTGTATGATTAATATAAAACAGAGCACAGGTGTTTACAATGATAATCCCAGACCTTCATACCTTGGAAAGGGTGTTTGGGGGCTCTGTGATGTGACAACTCATGATTAGGGCAATGATTGGATGCTTTTATACCCCTTCTAATTGTGCAGGGCCTACCAGGCGATTAGGAAGGCTATGCTATATGTATAAACAGACGATTAGGGCTATCACATATGTAAACCAGGTGATTAGCCATGCTAATCGCCTATAAGGTTCTCTAATCGCCTCCAGCATCCAAGTTGACCCAAAACGCTTCCAAACACACCCAAACACCCTAAATACTATCCAAACATCATGTATACTAGCCTAGGGACATTATGTACTAACAGACTCCCCCTTGGACCTAGATAGTATACGTACAAAAGACATAAAGACAAACTTCATAAAGTAGCAAACAGCTGTACAAACAACTAAGCAAAAACAGACAAAAACTTGACAAGCAGCAACATCTTTAGTCTTCAACTTGACGCCGTCCTGATCCTTATAATCCTCGACCAGTCGCATCCAGCATGAACCTTGTTAGCATGGCAGAAGCGTATCACCCGCTGAAACTTCACAGCTTGATCTTCTTCTGACTTCAGGTGCTGAATGGGATACAGGAATAGTGTCTCAATATCCTTCTCTGAACAGTTCACCAACCACATGGGATCCCAGATCCTGATCTTCCGACATATCTTCGGAGTGTTGTCCAAGACGATTACTGCTTCAGTAGTAGCTGCATCATAGTGCCAGAACCAGAACTTCGAAGTGAAGTCCTATTCAATCGGAGCAATCGGTATCTTGGGTACGCTATCTGGTGGCTGTATCTTGTGTTCCCAAATTGGATTCTTGGTGATGTGATGCAGCTTCTCGGTTTTGTATGACTTTGGATAATGAGGCCTAAAGGTACTCCACTCTGTCCTGCTCTCTCTCTCTCTCTCTCTCTCTCTCTCTCTCTCTCTCTCTCCAGAATTCTGTAGAAGGTGTCCAGTCCATTACACTTCCAATAATTCAGAGGAAAGTCCAATCGAACCAAGTCCCGAACATACCAGAATGGTAAACTTAGTATCTTCTTGTAGGGCTTGAAATACAGAACCCCTTCTTCCCATTTAACTCCCAACATACCAGCATGCTCAGCATAGGCCCAACTGATCACGTTCCCAGACATTTTGGACAACCGCTTCTTAAAAACAGAGGCTTGGATATGACCTTTCTTCTTCTTACGCTCTTCTACGAAAAGGTACCATTTGGAGCACAATCTCATGATCCGCTCATTTCTTGATTCTACCTCAGCAGGAATAGGAGTCGGATTAGCTTTGAGCTTTTCTTCAGCATCTCTCATCATTTCCTCTGTGATGTTAGGAATCCTAGTGGTAGAGTTATCTGCAACGTACTCAGGAGTTACCACACAAGTTTCATCATCCATTTCAACCTCATTATTTTTAGGATTTACTTCTGGAGGAGGAATGTAGCTTGCACCGGAAGATTTTTCGAATGACAAGCCATAAATCTGCTTCAAGTCTTCATTGGACAGTTTAGGTGGTATCTCACCTTCTTCCAGGTCCTCCAACACCTCCAGACACTTGGGTAGTTCCGTCAGGTTTCCAGCATTATCATACAGAAATAAATTCTTTAACCGTTCGGACACTGCGGTAGGAACTTCATCATGTTCTCTATATATATAGTATTCGCCCAATAGTATGATTATATATAATATGCGACAAAGCAAGTAGTTTACACATAACAATAGTCAAGTACTATATATTGCTATGCTAGGCCCACACCGGGTTAATGATTAAGGTCATAAGTACACACTATTAGCGATCAACAAGTAAAACACATACAAGAATTGCGATTGTGAATATAGACTAAAGCATGATTAAGTGAGTGAAGTAATAAGCGTACATGAGTCACCCCAAAAGTGTAAACATGAAAAAGGAGAAAGATATACTCACTTTCTCTAAGCTGAATTATCCTCTAAGCGTTGTGAATGTATGTGAGGCGAATCCCAAAGACTCAACAACGTAGCTAGTCCAATTTGAAGAAATAAAAACCGAAAAAGAAAGAATATCAAGCTTCCAATTCGCCAATTACAAGAACTTATAATCAAAGCTTCAATTGTAGAAGTAATAGACTATAGAAGAAAGGTATGAGGGAAAGTTTAATCGGATTCAAACAATCGATTTAGAGGTGCCCAGTGTAATGGGTCATAGGTGGGTTTTTATACTAGTTTTGGATTCAATTAGCCATTAAAATTGGTCAACACCATAAAATAAGGTTTTATGATGAATTGACTATTTGACTAGGACTTTGACTGTTTGACTAAGACTTTGACTAGGACTTTGACCGGGACGTTGGCTCGGACTTTGACTAGGACTTTGATTGGGACTTTTATTCTTTGACTGTCTTTGCGGACCGCGAGAACTAAAAAAAATCAATTTTCTAATTTAATCAATTTTAAGTTCCGGACTTGTTTCCTTCGGTTTCTAAGTTGTTTTAGGACCGAAAATTAAGGATTTTGAGTATCAAGGTCTGAAACATACGTGCTTGGGTGTAGATGTGAGTATAAAACGTGTAATACTTTTACTTATAAAAATTATAAGTTTTATTAAATTGTGACTTTTTGTCCTATTAAAATAGGAGGGTTAAAAATGAAAATTTTGAAATAGTTGAGGGACCAATTATGCACATTTATGAAAAGTGAAGGGTGTAGGTTGTTACAGTCTCCCCTACTTTAGAAAATTTCGTCCCGAAATTACTTTCAAGTGAAAGTTTCCATGAAACAATAGAGTTTAAAAAAAAGGTAAGTAAGTTTTAAGGAATACATCAGTCATAAATCTGACAAAATTTAAAGTAGTTATTCAAAGCGAAAGGTTTAAAATCTTTGACATTTGACCCGAGACTAGGAAGTTGAGAGTTTACAAGGTTTGGGAAAGTATGTAACTGGTGAGGACAGAGCGCTGATATAGCAGTCTCCCCTACTTTAGAAAAGTTTCTGACCGAACTTTGCTAAGGACATGCAACAAGATTCCAAGTAACAGAGAGTGTAAGTGTATACAAAATTTGAGTTTTCGGTGGGTGTGGTTAAGTTTAAAGGATGAAAAGAGCTTAGGGTAACGGAACAAACTGTTTTCCAAAAGAAATGTTATGTATGAGCTTTAAGATGAGGTTGAAGGTAGAATGTTGTTCAGGGTTATCAGGAGTGATCAACATTCATAGTAACACAACCATTAAGTTTATAATGACGATGTTCAGAATGCTTTTGGGGCGATTATGTTGTAGACTATGAAAGGACTTATTGAAACTACTACTACACTGACTAGGACTAATGTTTGGTTCGATTCCCAGTCGCACCTTCAGTGTTTATATATAGGGTGTACCGCAGCTAATCCACCACACCTTGAGTTTTCTGAAAACACACTGATCATCTACCCGAGCACTTGGTTCGATCCCCAGTCTCACTTTCGATTCACCATCAGTGTTTATATATAGGGTGTACCGCAGCTAACCCACCACACCTTTGGTATTTCAAAAGTGTACTGAACATCTAACCAGTTATCCTAAATAGATTTTCACACCACCTTAATGTACCTGTAAATTCATGATTACATTCCAGGCCGCAATCAACAATTTACCTTACGTTAGGGTGTTATGTCCTTCAATAACACTAACTCGGAATATTTAAGAAATAAGGGGGTATGTGTTATGACAAGGTTGTAAGTACATGGTATGGTTAGGACCTTCCCCTTTTGTGTTCGCCTTTATGTTAACCCACCAAGTACTATTGGGATCACAGGACAAAAGATACACTAATCGAAAGAATTTCATAGCTCTCTTGAGTTTAAAAGAATGCTTCAACCCGAGATGTTGAATAGAATACTTCAACATAAGTACCAAAAATGTTTCGAGTTAAAAAGAATACTTTAACTCAAGATGTTGAAAAGAATACTTCAACATAAAACTAACAATGTTTCGAGTTAAAAAGAATACTTTAACTCAAGATGTTGAAAAGAATACTTCAACATAGAATCAACAATGTTTCTCAAGATGTCGAAAAAAATACTTCAACATAAGTACCAAAAATGTTTCAAGTTAAAAAGAATACTTTAACTCAAGATGTTGAAAAGAATACTTCAACATAAAACAACAATGTTTCTCAAGATGTCGAAAAGAATACTTCAACATAAGTACCTGAGAACTGCATTTTAGTATAGTATGAGTCTTTATTTCAAAAAAGAAAAAAAAATGTCCCTGATTTTTTATGCATTTTATATGGAAAATGATAGTAAAATTGGGATTTTTGGTTTTCAAAATATTATATATATATGAGAAAATAGATAGATTGAAAGCGTGTTTGCTTAATATGTGTCGGTAGGCCCAACTAGCTTTGAAAGGTCCTAGGATTGTTCTTAATATACCTTAATAAATCATGAAATCTTGTGGGTTCTCATCTTAGGAGAAACGGTAGAACTGAAACCGTTGATACTAATTAGAGGTACCACTGTAGGTTGAAAGCCCATATATATTATTAATTAAATGGCACACTTGATTCTTTTTTTGAGAATAAATCCGGTGAAAAGTGGCGCCCAGAAAAAAATCCACATGTCCGTCAATTGAGCTAGACAAAAAAAAAAAAAAAAAAAAAACTGAAGCCTCTGATAGAAACTCTCTCGAGGTCAAGTTGAAAAAAAAAATACCGAAGCTCATGCTGTCGCTTTTGGGGATGGTGACTCTGATTGAGACAACCTCTGGGTTAGGTATGAAAAAAAAAACAAATGTGTCTAAGCTCATAAACTTCATCCATCATCCATCATAAATTTAATTTCGAATACATTAGGGAGTTTAGTTTGCAATGGTTGGTAAATCTATATGGTTTAACCTTAGCTTCGAAAGCTTGAGGTGGGATTAGGTGAAGCTGGATATCTTGAGTGTGAGACCCATAGATTGATTGTAATAATATGAACTTAATTGCTTTAAATGATTGGGGCCTGATTAGCTAGTGGTTGGGTTTAGGTGGACAACAATACCGACAGTTTTGGTTGATGCGTAATAAGATCATAATTAATGAACCTAAAAGTTTTTGAAACCAAGAATTCTAATTATGATTCCATTGCAGTCTTTTTCAGGGACGAAAAAGGTTTAAGTGTGGGAATGTTTGATGTGTTGCAAAACACATCTAATTTCCTATGTATTTTGTATTCTATTTGGTCAAGTTTGTATTCGTTTCGTGTCAGTTTTATTATTTATTTATTTATTTTATTATTTTATAGGTGTTCGTGGAAAATGAGCTCAAAACGAAAGAATTTTAATTGAGACACGAACATTAGAGAGCATGTGTTCATGGACGTCAGAGCGTAAACGAGAAACTTTGGTCGAGCAAAGAACAACCGAGTCAGGAACATGAAGTTATAATAATATAATAATAATAATTAAAAAAAAAACGAATTGAGCTTGGGCCGTAACCCAATCCTAAAACGATGTGAACTCAAAGTCAGTTGAATATGTCAAGGGATATATTTATATGTTTGGACGGCGCCAATGGGACTTGGAAAGAAATATATTCATTTAACAAATATTCATTCTACAATTCATTGAATCGTAGAGAAGATTGAAGCCAATTGCACCGGCCAGAAGCGGTGACGAGCAGAAGGGCACGGAAGGAGAAAAGGTCACGGGCTCGTTAAAGATCAATATTCAAGAAGCCTTGGGTTAGGTTTAGTTTTTATTTATTTTTTCTATAGACATGATTAAAACTATATTTAATTATTTTGTGAAGATGTTTCTAAATATTATAGGCTAAAACTTTTATTGGTGACTTGGGATGATGAACTAGATTATGGTTTTTAATTAAAGACTTATGTTTTCCGTTTTAGATGTGTTGGGTTACATGATTTAATTTTTATGTTTGATTTTGAATATTTGTGTGGTGGCGCTTTTTGATTTGATTACTTGTTTGTTGGTTTTGATGTTCTAGGCACATAAGAATATCCCCTAGATCTAAAAATCATTCTAGTTGATTAACTTTTGTTGTCGAGCTAGTTCTTGCAGTTAGGAATAGCGCAAGTTTAACAGGTCTTTAAAATCAATTAGCTAAGGTGTGCAATCCCTTCCCGAAGGTTAGCACTTTTTGATTTTACTTGCTTTGTTTTGCTTGTTTACTGCTTGCTGGATTTACCTTCGATTATCTGTGCTACTTGTGCTTTTTAGTCTTAGGTTATTTGCTATCCATTAGTAACTCCAGCGTGGTTTGCACTTTCAGTGTATGCCACATACTTGTTCACAGGGATCACCACAACTCACCAATTCTAAACCACCCACCCACCCCATTCCACTTCCTACCTTCGATATGGCTGATGCGAACATCAGACGTACTGTACACTCTCGTGCTACTGAGGGCTATACTGGGATTCGTTCTCCCATCACTCGTCCTACCATTGCTGATGCCAACAATTGGCAAATCCCATCCCATGTCTTGACCACTATCATTAATGTCACTCAATTCCATGGTCTTGATGAAGAGGATGCTCATGGACATCTGTCCCGATTTGTGCGTATCTGTGACACTTTCAATCTTTCCCACATCACTAAGGAAGCCATTTATCTGCGTCTTTTCCCATTTACTTTGTCTGGTCGTGCCGCCACTTGGTATGACACTATGCCTAATAGTTCCATTGCTACTTGGGAGGACATGCTTGGAAAATTCTTAAAAATATATCACCCAGCTTCCCAGGATTCCCGCATTAGGGAGCAAATTCACTCATTCCGTATGGATCCTGATGAGCCATACTACATGGCTTGGGAGCGTTTCCAGACCCTACTGAGCCGATGCCCTCATCATGGTCTTTCTGACTGGGCCCTTGTGGAGAAATTCTACAATGGCCTCACTTTTGAGACTCGAGTTCGTTTTAATACAGCTGCACAGGGTAATTTCATGGAAAAAATGGATATTGATGCAGCTAATGAGTTGTTTGAGAGTTTTGCCTATTCTGAGAGACCACCAAATCATACTATTGGGAATTCCCTTCCCATGACTAGTAACACCTCTCCTACTACCCAAGGTGTTCATCAGATTGCACCTGATACTGGTCTGGCTGCGGTGATTGAGAATTTAACTAGGCAAGTGAGAGATCTTCAGATGAAGTTGGATAGGTGTGAAATATGTAGAGGGAGTCATAACACATCTGAGTGTCCAATTCAAAGTCGGGAACAGGTAGATTCTCTTAATTCCGGGTGGCTTGAACCACCATATCAAAACTATAGCCCTAATTCAAACTCCAACTGGCAAGGTGGTAACTCTTCTAGATACCAACCTCGTCAGAATCTGTTCCAAGCTCCCAACTCTGGGGGGCCCACTAGTCGTACTGAGTCAGACCTTACTACCATTCTACAGATGCAGTCCCAGATGCTTAGTAATATTCAGTCAAAACTTGATGAGCAGGACACTTTCAGGAAAGGTCAGCAAGCTGCTTTCCAGAACTTAGAGGCCAAAGTAGAAGAATTAGCTAATCAGGTTAGTCAAGGACCTCAGGGAGCCCTTCCTAGTAACACTGTTCCTAATCCTAACTCAACTATTTCTACATTTAGGCATGCTTAAGTTAAGGCAGTTACTACCAGGAGTGGTTGGAGTGTAGTTGGTCCATCACCGGGAGAAGATGAAGAACCGGTGGATGAGGAAATTGAATTAGAGCCACAATCTGCTAAAGTGCAACCTAGGCTAGTCTCAGATAGTACAACACAACCTAGTGAGTCGAGTGAGGAAAAGAGAGAAGAGAATCCAGTTCGTGTCTATAAGCCTAAGCCACCATTCCCTGGTCGTCTAGTGCGTGTCGATGATTCTGAGCTATATGCTAAGTTCATGGACATGCTGAAGTGTTGGGTCTGCTGACCTGGAGAAGAACAGATGATTGGAAAGCCAAAATATGTTATCTATTTGATCCTTGAATAAACAGTCTTTACAACTTACTTCTCCCAAAAGACTGCTGACCCTAACTGCTGTTCTATCCAAACAACTGCTCAACAACTGCTGATACAAAGAACTGCTAAGGAAACAACTGATGAAGAACAACTGCTGACCAAAGGTCTGATGAAGAGCAACAGCTGATACAAGTACTGAAGACCAAAGCACTGCTGGAACCAACAGCACTTAGGCTCCAGCAGTGGATACAAGACCATCAGAGTTTATCTTTAACAGCTGTTTATTATCAGTGCTTTCAATGTAACAGTAGTTTGTATAGCAGATGTTTAAGTTTGTTATTCTGTTAGAGGTCACTGTCTTAGGTGACGTCAGCCTAGGTCATCAGTGGTTTGAGTCAGTCTATAAATAGAACAGTGCATGTACTGTTCTATTGCATCACACACAAAACATTCTCTCTGACAAACAACTGTGTGATCAGGCTGAGGGGGAGTAACTTGTACGATTGTAATCTTTGAATTAATGAAAGCATTCGATCGAAAAACATTTACTCTCTTGTTTTGATTTACAGTTTATTATTCCGCTGCACTTTCATTCTACTTTCATTCCATTATTATCATCATTTAGTTAAACAATCAAAACAAACAAACTCAGATCCTAACAATTGGTATCAGAGCTTGGTCAATTAAATTCGATCTAACAAATCAATTTAATAATCAGCTCACAATTATTGATATCGTTTGTCAGTTTGATTGAAAACAGAGTAATAGTTTAATTTCGTTTCAACCGTTGTTAAACAGACTTTGTTCTTTTGAAAAATCAGAGAATGGCTTCTATCAATCACGATCCACATAACACTGGCACGAACAACAAGCCACTGATGCTTGTCAGATCTGAATACAATATCTGGCAACGTCGGATGAGCCATGTTCTAGCTCAACAAAACACTGGGTGTTGGAAGTCGGTTATCTTCGGACCACATGTTCCGACTGTGCCGAGTACTGAAGATCCCAAAGTGTTTGAGCCAAAGAAACTTGAAAACTACTCCGACCAGGATTTTCAGAAAATTGAGCTAGATGCTAAGGCCTTCAGTATTGTGGCCATGGCTCTACCCAATGATATATATGCTGGGTTGTTACACTGTAACAGTGCAAAGGAGTTGTGGGATGCACTGAAAGAGCAGTTTGGTGGGACAGAGGAGGTTATTGAAAACAACCGTGAAATACTTAACCAACAATATGAAACATTCAGTCATGTCAAAGGAGAGTCATTAACTCAACAGTTTGAGAGATTTAACTGCTTAATTAGTGAACTAAAATTGGTTGGTCTTACTTACCCTCATTCAACTTTGAACCATAGGTTTTTAAGATCATTACCAGACAAATGGGACACTATTGCAATTGTTATGTGAAACTCAATAGGATTTAAAGACCTATCACTGACCCAGCTTCATGGTAAGCTCTTGACCTATGAAAGAGAGCTTAACCAGAAAAAGAAGCTCCAGGACTCTGGAAAAGTGTCTGATGACTATGTGTTTGGGAATACAGCACTTTTGGGTCATGATGAGGTGCCTGGAAACACAAAGGATCAGAGTTATGATCATTTTATTGACATAACTTCAGGTTTTAACTCAGGTTTTAACTCTGATTCTTATTCACCTAACTATGCTTTCACAGCAAGTGGTGGTGATATACAGGCATCTGATAACATATCCTTTGAGTATGATGACCTGAAATACTTTGACCCTGATGATTTGGAAGAAATGGACATTATGCACCAATTGGCCCTTCTCAGTGTAAGAACTAATAATTTTTACAAGAAAACAGGGAGAAGGTTTCCAGGGTTGACTGGCAGATCTAAGGTGGGGTTGGATAAATCAAAGATCAAGTGTTATAAATGTCATAGGTTTGGTCATTTTGCTAGGGAATGTAGGGGTCAACATGGTACACCTATGATAACCTATCCAAATCAAAGACCACAGACCAACACTTATCAGAATTCCTATAATACCCCTGGACCAAATGTGCAAAACACTGCTCATTTTGCACAGTCCTCAAACACTGTTCCTGTCCAGTATGTCCAAACCACTGTTCCTCAGATCCATTATGTGCAAACACCTGTTGCTCCACCACCTGTTCAAACGACTGCTGCACCATCCTCTGCTCCTGCAGAGACCAGTCAACAGAGCTTCTTTACACAAGGCTTTGTTGATTGGAGCAGTCTACCTGATGAGCTAACAGATGAGAATTTTGCACTGGTTGCCAAAGCTGAAAATGAACCAGAAAACTTTTGTTTCATGGCTATGGTTGATGAGATTGAGTCTGAGGAAGTGGTAAATGAATCTGATGTTGTGACTGATGATATTGTTAGTGAAGTTGTTGCAGGTGAGAAACCTGAAGAAGAGGTTGTAAATCTCTCAGATCCCTGGGGTGCATCTGATGAATGTGAGTGCAAGTGTGATTGTGCATTGATGGCTGCTGCTAAGGTATCTCCTCAAATTCTTAAAGAGTTGTGTTCTGACAAATGTGTGATAGCATTTGCTAACATTAAAGAGGTGAATGAAAACCTTAGAAAGAAAATTTTGGATGATGAAGTTAAATTTGAAAAACTCACAAAAGATTTAAAAACAAGTTTAACTGCAAAAGAATCTGAGATTAGCAGTCTAAAACATGAAGCAACTATTACCAAAGACCAGCTCCAAACTATGATAACAAAATATCAAAGTTGTAAAAGTGAGCTTGAGTCCACCCAAGTTGAATGTAAAAAATGGGTGGAATCATGTAGAGGTTTTGAGATGCTACTCAACAAACAAACCAAAAGTCATGTGAAGTTTGGCTTTGGTTTTGCAACCACTGCTCCAGCTTTTGAAAACACTGACACAAAGGATCAAAAGTCTGTTGAGATAGTACCCACAAACCTGCAGGGTCAAGAGATTAAAATCACTGAACCAAATGGTAAGAAAATTGTTCTTGAAAAACCAGAAGGTTCCTCATCTTTTGCTGAACTTGAAAAGTATGAATTTAAACCTACTTGGTCTGATGAGTGTGATACTCTTGAGAATTATAAACCTGTTGATTTTAAGACTCCTGAGGGAAAAACAGCTCCTCAGGCAAGGGTCATTCCCTTGGCAAAAGTCATTCCCCTGAAAGATTCTCCAGCAGATGCTCAAACATCTGCTGAAAAGAAGCCTGAAAAGGGGAAGAAGAAAGAAAAGACTGTAAACTTGTTTTGTGATTTCTGTGAAAAGAAGAATCATATCACCAAAAACTGTTTTCTTCTAAAAGCATATGATATCAACAAAGGAACAAGTGAATGTGATTCAAAAGCCACATGCTCAATATGTGGGAAAAAGAATCATAAGACTAAAGAGTGCTTGTATCTCAAAAATTTTGATGTAAAAATACAAGAATACAAAGCAAAAACTCTTGCAAACCCTGTGGTTAGTACTCCAAAAGGAAAGCCCAAACAGACCTTCACACCTGCCCAAACATCTGTTACAAAAAGGCTTGAAACATCTGCTTCTAGAGATGTCCAAGTAACAGATGCTCCACCCACAAGCAAATACCCAAGAGGTTATGGTCAACCTCCATGTCACAGTCTGCCACATGTTTATGAGGAGCCAAAAAGACCCTCTAAACCAAGAGTGAACAGAAATCCATATGGGTATTATCAACTGTCAGGGAGTGATCAAACAACTGCTGCCCCAAGTGCTGACATACAAGCACTGGCAAATGGTCAGCAGCAGTTGTTGACCTTAATTCAAAAATTGGTCCAAACCACTGATCACCTTCCACAACTTGAGTCTGAAAGGTCTGAGGATCCATCCAAAGCCAATTTGGCTTTGGACACTCACCAAAACTAATCATTTACTGATGTGCAGGGAGCTTCTGCTTGTTTAGATAGTCTTTGGTATGTAGATAGTGGAGGTTCCAGGCACATGACAGGATGTAGAGCCCTTCTTCTGGACTTCTTGGCTCATGGAGGGGGTGATATATCCTTTGGTAATGATTCTAAAGGTAAGGTGTTGGGTTCAGGGACTGTACAGGCAGGAAAACTCAAGTTTGAAAATGTCAATCTTATTGATAATCTCAAGTTTAATCTTCTGAGTGTTTCACAAATGAGTGACAAAGGTTATGGCTCATTTTTCACAAAGAAAACTTGTAAGATTATTGGGCCAGAAGTGGTGAAAAAGATTGATACCATTATTGCTGAGAGCAAAGCACAGCTTGTTGCTCATAGAAGTGGCAATGTGTATGTTGTTGATATGTTAAAGGATAATCCTATGGCAAATGTCTGTCTGTTTTCTGCTGCCTCCACTAAGGAGACAGAATTGTGGCATAGGAGACTGGGTCATACCAACCTTAATACTATCAACACACTCTCAAAACAAAGCCTTGTCAGAGGTCTTCCATCAAAAGAATTTAAATGTGATGAGCATTGTGTTTCTTGCTTAAAAGGGAAACAACATAAAAGCTCTTACAAATCCATTGATGAGTCCAAAACTAGTCAGTGCTTACAACTGTTGCATATGGACTTGTTTGGCCCTGTTAAAATCATGAGTCTAAGAAGAAAAAGATTTTGTCTTGTCATAGTTGATGATTTTTCTAGGTTTACATGGACTTACTTTTTACACTCTAAAGATGAGACTGCAGGTATATTGAAGGATTTTGTCACCAAGGTTGAAAAACAGTATGACTTGCCAGTAAAAGTCTTCAGGAGTGACAATGGAACAGAATTTAAAAATAAGGAGTTAGATGACTTCTGTGTGTCAAAAGGGATTGTGAGGCAGTTCAGCATCCCAAGAACACCAGAACAAAATGGGGTAGTTGAGAGGAAAAATAGAACTCTTATAGAAGCTGCAAGAACCATGCTAGCAGATTCTGGTTTGCCACTGTCCTTTTGGGCAGAAGCTGTAAACACTGCTTGCTATGTTCAAAACAGAGTTTTGATCAACCCCAGACATCAAAAAACTGCTTATGAAATTTTGTTCAAGATCAAACCATTAATCTCATTCTTCAAAATCTTTGGCTGCCCATGTTTCATTTTAAATCTTAAAGATTCCATTTCAAAATTTGCAGCCAAAGTAGACTGTGGTTATTTTCTGGGATATTCTTCTACTGCTAAGGCCTACAAAGTGTTTAACACAAGGACTAAGACAATAGAAGAAACCTTGAATGTTAAGTTCAAAGAACTTTCATCTCTGAAAATCCCTGCAAACCCTGCTGAATTATTTGATTTAGATAAATTCAAATTTGAAGATATCACTGTTAAAACTAACAATGCAGGTATTCCACAGTCTCCACAGCAAGATTACAGAACAGATGTTGTGATTCCCAGTCACTACAAAGTCTATTCTGCATCAGAGGAAGCAGCTGTTCAAAACAATTGTCAAAACTCTGCCACAGCTGTGTCAACCACTGTTGGCCAGTCCTATCCTCAAACCTCTGTTTCACCCCTCACTACCACTGACCTATCATCTGTTGACAAAAGTCAATCATCTGTTGACAAAAGTCAGTCAAGTTTCACACCACTTGGACCCATACCTCCATTACCATTCCAAACATCTGTTGGCTCTACAGAAATACCAACAGATGTTACACCAACAGAGTCACCAAACCTCTGTCCATCACCCCAAAATGCCATTGTTCCATATCAAGGAGATCTTATTTACTTAAGAGCTCATCCACCAGACCAGATCATTGGCAACATCAGAGAGGGAGTGCTCACAAGAAGCCAATCCTCAAATATCTGTCTTTTTGCAGGTTTCTTATCCCTCACACAACCTGTCAAGTACCAAGAGGCACTGAAAGACAACAGTTGGGTAGAAGCCATGCAAGAAGAACTCCTTCAGTTCAAAAGACAACAAGTATGGGAGCTTGTACCACTTCCTAAGGATGTTTGTCCTATAGGAACAAAGTGGGTCTTCAAAAACAAGACTGATGAAAGGGGTATTGTTGTCAAGAATAAAGCCAGGCTTGTGGTTCAAGGCTTCAGACAAGAAGAAGGAATAGATTATGATGAGACCTTTGCTCCTGTAGCTAGACTAGAGGCCATCAGACTCTTTTTAGCCTTTGCTGTCAACCACAATATAAAGGTGTATCAGATGGACATCAAATGTGCTTTCCTTTATGGCAAAATTCAGGAGGAGGTCTATGTATGTCAGCCACCTGGTTTTGAAGACACATTCCATCCTGACTATGTCTACAAGCTCAACAAAGCTTTGTATGGACTCAAACAAGCACCAAGGGCCTGGTATGAAACTCTTTCCACATTTCTCTTATCCATTGGCTTCACAAGAGGTAAAATCGACAAAACTTTATTTCTTAAATGGAAAGGGAAACACTTAATGATTGTTCAAATATATGTGGATGACATCATCTTTGGATCCACATGTAACCAAATGTGTGAAGAGTTCAGAAAACTCATGACAGCAGAGTTTGAGATGAGTGCCATGGGTGAGCTTCAGTGTTTCCTTGGTCTTCAAGTGAAACAACTGCAAAATGGCACATTCATTCACCAAAACAAATATGTCAAAAATTTATTAACCAGATTTGAGATGAATGATTGTAAGCCATGTAGCACACCCATGAGTACAGTCAAGCTGCTCACTATTGATGACAAGGATGAACTGGTTGATCAAACACATTATAGATGTATGATTGGGTCTTTATTGTACTTAACTGCATCTAGGCCAGACATTATGTTTGCTACCTGTGTCTGTGCCAGATCCCAGGCTTCACCCAGAAAGTCAAACCTTATTGCTGTGAAAAGGATATTCAGATACCTCAAAGGTGCTCCCACACTTGGTATCTGGTATCCTGCTAATGGAAACATTGAGCTTTCAGGTTTTTCAGATAGTGACTTTGCTGGCTGTCACACCACAAGAAAATCCACTTCAGGAGGGTGCCAATTTCTAGGGAATGCCTTAGTTTCATGGCAAAGCAAAAAGCAGGCAGCTGTTTCAACTTCAACAGCTGAAGCTGAATACATTGCTGCTGCAAGCTGTACAGCCCAACTCATGTGGCTTCAAAATCAACTACTGGATTTTGGGATAACTGCACTTAGGACTCCACTCATGTTGGACAGCCAAGCTGCTGAAAATATCATCAAGAATCCAGTCTCTCATTCCACTACCAAGCACATTGACATAAGACATCATTTTGTCAGGGACAGCTATGAAAAAGGTTTGATTTCTTTACACCATGTTCCAACAGAGGATCAGTTGGCAGATGTGTTAACAAAAGCTTTAGACACATCTACCTTTACAAATCTGATTTCCAGAATTGGCATGTTAAACATGGATTAACCAAATAAAATTTTAAAAATAAAATTGTTCAGAAATTAAATATTTTCTTTAAATAGCTGTCTGGTTGAAAAGTCTGTTCCAAACATCTGATCAGATAAAACAACTGTTAGTTGAAAAATCTGTTTCAGAACATCTGTTCAGATAAAACAACTGTCCATATATATATATATATACTATATAAAAAAAAAAAAAAAAAAAAAGCTGTTTGTATCAGTTGTTTACTAAAACAGCTGTTTGTATCAGTTGTTTACCAAAACAGCTGTTCTCCACCAGATGTTACATCCATCAGATGATTGCCACGTCTGCTCATATAAGCAGATGTTTGGCCACATCAGCGGTTTCACTGAGCCTATAAAAACCCTGTTTTACCACAACAGATGTTACACTGTCTCATTGTATTCAAAATACTGTAAACCGCCTTCTTCACTCTCAAACCCTTCTTCAATCTTCAGTCATTTTCACCTTCGAAATCCATTAAAATGGATCTTCAAGCCAAAGCTACACACAATTGTCTCCCCTATCTGATTAAAACAGAAGACAACACTCCATTTCATTCCACCATCGACATTTTTCTTAATTCCAAATACTTACCCATCCTAACCGCCAACGCCCCCATCTATCTGGATACACTCCAAGAATTTTGGTTGAATGCCGAGTTTCTTTTACAAGATAAAAAGCCTACATCCATTATTTCCAAAATTGGAGAAACCAGTATCGTTATTACCCTTGATATCATATCCACAACCTTCACACTGAATGACCTGGCAGGTAAGGATTCCTTCACTAAAACAGAGCTTCACACTGAGTTCCAAGAAAGAGGGTATGAGGGTCAGATGACTGGATCAACTCTTTTCAAAAAGTTTTTCCCTCCAGTCATGAAATTTTTCTTCCATACTCTTCTTCTTTGTGTCTCTGCTAAGTCCACATCCTTTAATGAAATTCCATTAAGGATGCAATATCTGGGGTATGCTATGTTGTCAAACTCTGACTTCAATCTTTCCCAGGGATTGTTCATGGACTTGGTATCAAATGTGAAAGCAGTCAAGTCTGGGTCAAACAATGCTTTTCTTATTTACCCACGAATTCTTAGTGTAATTTTACAAAAATTATTACCTGAAAAAGTTTTCAAAAAGGGTGCTGCTATGCAAATGAAAAGCTTAACTGATGAAACTTTCACTAGAATGCTGGGTGGAAGCACCCAAGAAAAAGTGTCAAAAGTGTCAAAAGTTTCTAAAACACAAACAAAGAGGACAAAGGCAACAACTGTTGTCAAAACCTCTGTTGTTGAGCCCACTGCTCCTGGTGATCATGGCACTACATCCAGTGCTGTGAAACCCACACCAGCCACTTCCAAAAAGAAACATTCATCCACAAAAACCACCACTCAACCACAAATGAGGCTTCTGGATGTTGAGGTACCAGAAGAAACCTCTGTTGCACAACAAAAGCAACCTGAAACCACTGTTGTTACTTCCTCACAACAGTTGGACATACCTCCACCTGACCAACCTCCTCATGAATCCTCTCAAAAGGATCATGTTGTAAGCCAAGGGGACACACATCATGATGCATTTGAGTCACTTGACCATATGTTCACAAGCCCCTCTCCCAGGGCTAACTCTCTTCTTACTCCACCACTCTCACCATCACATGTTCCACAAACAATGCAACCCCTGTTTGAAGCAATTGAAAAATCTCAGGAAGATCCCAGTTCCTCTCTTCCACCTGTCACTGAGAGTATACTCCAACAAGTGACTGAGCCTGAGAATATTCAATCTGCTATCCCCCAAACAGAAGAGGAGGTTACACCACCTGGGTTCAATGAAACTCTAGGTGAGTTTTCAAGTGGAGCAGCCACTACTGATGTAGAGACCACTGTCTCACATCAGGACATTGATTTCATAGCTAAGACTCCCTTGAAGGCAACAACTGTTGAAGCCACCATAGTGTCTCCAAAAACAGTTGGAAGTCCCCAGTACCAAGACAAAGGGGCATCTGATTCACCTATTAGGCCTGAATCAGATAAAACTACCACTGGTAGGGACTCAGATGATCCTATTAATTTAGGAGATGAGTCAAAATACCAAGAATTGACGGCCAGAGTTTCTGCTATTGAAACATCTGTTGCTGACATCAAATCTGATGTCAAGCTTCTCCTAAGCTCAATTGCAGATCTCTCCAAGAGTCAACCATCTACCACTGATATAGCCAATGAGTTATGGAAATCAGTTTCCCCCATCATCATAGCTCACAGGAAATTGGCTGATCAGACACATGAAACCTACATGGCTGAGATCAGAAATATGGTTGATGCAAGGTACAAAGATACCCATGCTGACATCAAAGCCATCAAGGACCATCTGCTGAAGACTACTGGCTCTGCCCCTACCACCATCCTCAGGGATGAAACTGATGATGATTTCACGGCTGATGATGCCAAAAAGGGGGAGAGTGGCAGAGATAGGCTACCAAAATTAGATCCTTTTGGTTGCCCACCTTCTCAAAAAGGTCAAGCCAAGTCTGCCAAGAAACCAGAGTCTACCAAATCAGCTCCACAACAACAACATCAAGCACCACCACCACCACCACAAACCACTGAAAAGAATAAGGCAGTAGATGACTCTGCAAACATAGAAGCTGAAAAGGCTGCTCAGTCCAAACAACAAAGGGCTGACACCTTGGAACTCAAGAAGAAACAACAAAGGGAAACTGAAGATGTGGGATCCTCAAAAAGGATGAAAAGACCTGCCAAGCATGTTAGAAAACCACCATCTAAGTTACAAACCTCTGTTGATAAAACCACTGCTGCTGAAACCACTGTCACTGAAACCACTGCCACCCAAACCACTGAAACCACTATACCCAAACCAACACACACTCCTGAACAAACAACCACCAAACCTACATCACCAACCAAAACCCCAACATCTGCTGGTTCTTCTAAAAGGCCAACAGATGTTAATCCAACCACTGCTACCAAATCACCTTCACCAAAAATCATGTACACAAGGAAGAGAAAATCAACCTTTGTTGTGCATGATGAGAACATTCACACATCACCAACCACCATTTCAACTGCCCAATCCACTCCTCCCATCACAGCCATTCCACTCACATCATTCTCACCACATACATCAAAATTCACAACCCATAGACCACCACCAACCATTACACCATTGGTTGTTCAGTATCCCCTTGAACTTGATCTACTCAAGGGGGAATTACAATCCTTCTATAATACTGAACAGCCTTCTGAAAGATCCTTCCCATCTCTCCCAAATTTCCCTGTTCCCCTCAACATTGATACCTATCTAAAATACAAGGGTGAACAGGTGGATGCCATCATCAGGGAGAAATGCAAAGGGAAGGATGACAGGACTGCTCAGGGCATCCATTCAGCAGAGCTTAGCAAACTCAGAAGGATTGAAGACTTTGCTAAGACCCTGAGCAATTCCATGTCCACCATGCCTCTCAGTGTAGACCTGGAGAAGGAGGTAAGGGAATCCCTACTTGAACAGATAATGGCTACCAAGCCCTACAAAGCAAACAAAAAGCAGTTCAATGGCTGGACTACTCATGCTTTGAGGGAAGAACTGATCAGAATTGAAGAAATGGCCAAAAATCCCAAAGCTAAAGTCTCCATTCCCAATTTTGGCAAAGGCAGAGACCCAGTCAGAGCCTTGAAGTTCAAAAGAATGAGGCAGGAGATTGTAGCTGCCAATTATGGGGAGATGAGGTCTGTTTCCAGATGGTCAGAGCTTAGATTGGTAGAAACCTATAAAAGTCTGGAAGAGAATAGAAAGAAGGATCCCAGCCTTCCAAGAAAGCCAATCTACAATGATGAGCCAATGATGAAGAGACCCCAACAGACTTTCAACCTAGACAGCTTACTTGAAACCTCTGATCTCACAGCTGCTGCAAGTAGACAGTTCAAAAGGCAGAAGGAGATGTCAGAGGAAGACCAAAGAAAGTTTGCTGACACATTTATAAAGGAAGGGCTCTTCAATCAAATCCATTATTTCTCTGATCCCACAACAGAGAAACTCAGAGAACTCATAGGAAGACCACCATCACCCAACTCATCAAGAATAAAGGTTCATCTCAGCAAATCCACTGACTCAAAAATTCTAAAGTGGAAGGTCAACAAAGACAACCACGAATTGACACTGCTCAGGTCAGATGGAAAGGTTCAGAAGATCAGTATGGATGATGCTTACAGCCTTTGTGCAGAAGATCACCAAGCACTGCTAAATCTGGATCTGGAAAGAGATGAAGAAGACCTATTTGCTTTGAACTTTGAATTACAATTCAAAGGTCAAATCAGAGAAAGTCTGATGAGGAATAAAGATCAATGAATAAAGCTGAGTTTTGGCATCATCTGTTCTAGGGGGAGATTGTTGGGTCTGCTGACCTGGAGAAGAACAGATGATTGGAAAGCCAAAATATGTTATCTATTTGATCCTTGAATAAACAGTCTTTACAACTTACTTCTCCCAAAAGACTGCTGACCCTAACTGCTGTTCTATCCAAACAACTGCTCAACAACTGCTGATACAAAGAACTGCTAAGGAAACAACTGATGAAGAACAACTGCTGACCAAAGGTCTGATGAAGAGCAACAGCTGATACAAGTACTGAAGACCAAAGCACTGCTGGAACCAACAGCACTTAGGCTCCAGCAGTGGATACAAGACCATCAGAGTTTATCTTTAACAGCTGTTTATTATCAGTGCTTTCAATGTAACAGTAGTTTGTATAGCAGATGTTTAAGTTTGTTATTCTGTTAGAGGTCACTGTCTTAGGTGACGTCAGCCTAGGTCATCAGTGGTTTGAGTCAGTCTATAAATAGAACAGTGCATGTACTGTTCTATTGCATCACACACAAAACATTCTCTCTGACAAACAACTGTGTGATCAGGCTGAGGGGGAGTAACTTGTACGATTGTAATCTTTGAATTAATGAAAGCATTCGATCGAAAAACATTTACTCTCTTGTTTTGATTTACAGTTTATTATTCCGCTGCACTTTCATTCTACTTTCATTCCATTATTATCATCATTTAGTTAAACAATCAAAACAAACAAACTCAGATCCTAACAATTGGTATCAGAGCTTGGTCAATTAAATTCGATCTAACAAATCAATTTAATAATCAGCTCACAATTATTGATATCGTTTGTCAGTTTGATTGAAAACAGAGTAATAGTTTAATTTCGTTTCAACCGTTGTTAAACAGACTTTGTTCTTTTGAAAAATCAGAGAATGGCTTCTATCAATCACGATCCACATAACACTGGCACGAACAACAAGCCACTGATGCTTGTCAGATCTGAATACAATATCTGGCAACGTCGGATGAGCCATGTTCTAGCTCAACAAAACACTGGGTGTTGGAAGTCGGTTATCTTCGGACCACATGTTCCGACTGTGCCGAGTACTGAAGATCCCAAAGTGTTTGAGCCAAAGAAACTTGAAAACTACTCCGACCAGGATTTTCAGAAAATTGAGCTAGATGCTAAGGCCTTCAGTATTGTGGCCATGGCTCTACCCAATGATATATATGCTGGGTTGTTACACTGTAACAGTGCAAAGGAGTTGTGGGATGCACTGAAAGAGCAGTTTGGTGGGACAGAGGAGGTTATTGAAAACAACCGTGAAATACTTAACCAACAATATCGGCAAGTGTACCGATCGCTAGTAGCAAGTAGGCAAGACCATGTATCGAACCTAAGGACTTTATCTAACACTTTTGAATTTACTCCTAATGAATTACCTGATAAAATATTATTATTATTATTATTATTATTATTATTATTATTATTATTATTATTATTATTATTAAATGGATTGATTGATTGGGGGGTTTAAACTGAAATTAAAATAAACTAATTAAAACTAAATTACTAAATTAAACTAAGAAACTGAAAATAAATGAAAGCTGACGAACTGGGTTGGAACTCTAATGAGGAGAAGACTGGTAACCTGGGTAGAATCCCTAGACTCTGGTTAAAAAACTGACCTATGTAATCCGGTTGGAGACCCTGTTCTCACCTAATAAACCTCCTGTCACGGATAGTCGACTAGACTTAAGGCGAGACAAGTATTGAGATGCTAAAATGAAAGTGGATCGCCCCAGCGAAACCAAATCCCACAGTAATCCTTTAATCAACCACTCTTGGATCGAAAACTCCCAAACTACGAAGCAGACTTAACTAATACGAATGAAATCCTAGGAAAACTCTAAACACGAATACGTAACCGGTCTCGCCCCAGCGATAACCAAACTACCATACAATGCCTAGTTAGTCAACCTAGCAATCCCGAATTATATTCCTAACCTTTGGGAATGGATTGCACACCTTAGCTAATTGATTTTAAAGACCTGTTAAACTTGCGCTATTCATAACTGCAAGAACTAGCTCGACAACAAAAGTTAATCAACTAGAATGATTTTTAGATCTAGGGGATATTCCTATGTGCCTAGAACATCAAAACCAACAAATAAGTAATCAAATCAAAAAGCGTCAGCACACAAATATTCAAAATCAAACATAAAAATTAAATCATGTAACCCAACACATCTAAGACGGAAAACATAAGTCTTTAATTAAATACCATAATCTAGTTCATCATCCCAAGTCACCAGTAAAAGTTTTAGCCTATAATATTTAGAAACATCTTCACAAAATAATTAAATATAGTTTTAATCATGTCTATAGAAAAAATAAATAAAAACTAAACCTAACCCAAGGCTTCTTGAATATTGATCTTTAACGTGCCCGTGGCCTTTTCTCCTTCCGTGCCCTTCTGCTCGTCACCGCTTCTGGCCGGTGCAATTGGCTTCAATCTTCTCTGTGATTCAATGAATTGTAGAATGAATATTTGTTGAATGAATATATTTCATTCCAAATCCCATTGGTGCCGTCCAAACATATAAATATATCCCTTGACATATTCAACTGACTTTGAGTTCACATCGTTTTAGGATTGGGCTACGGCCCAAGCTCAATTCCTTTTTTTTTTACTTTATTAATTATTATTATTATATTATTATAACTTCATGTTCCTGACTCGGTTGTTCTTGGCTCGACCAAAGTTTCTCGTTTACGCTCCGACGTCCATGAACACATGCTCTCTAATGTTCATGTCTCAATTAAAATTCTTTCGTTTTGAGCTCATTTTCCACGAACACCTATAAAATAATAAAATAAATAAATAAATAATAAAACTGACACGAAACGAGTACAAACTTGACCAAATAGAATACAAAATACATAGGAAATTAGATGTGTTTTGCAACACATCAGTACCAACAACGTTTCGAGTTAAAAAGAATACTTTAACTCATAATGTTGAAAATAATACTTCAACACAAAACCAACAATGTTTCAAGTTAAAAAGAATACTTTAACTCAAGATGTTGAAAAGAATACTTCAACATAAATACTAACATTGTTTCGAGTTAAAAAAGAATACTTTAACTCATGATGTTGAAAAGAATACTTCAAGATAAATCCCAACAATGTTTCGAGTTCAAAAGAATACTTTAACTCATGATGTTGAAAAGAATATTTCAACATGAAACCAACAATGTTTCGAGTTAAAAAGAATACTTTAACTCATGATGTTGAAAAGAATACTTCAACATAAAACCAACAATGTTTCGAGTTAAAAAGAATACTTTAACTCAAGATGTTAAAAAGAATACTTCAACATTAATACCAACAATGTTTCGAGTTAAAAAGAATACTTTAACTCATGATGTTGAAAAGAATACTTCAACATAAATACCAACAATGCTTCGAGTTAAAAAGAATACTTCAACATGAAACCAACAATGTTTCGAGTTAAAAAGAATACTTTAACTCATGATGTTGAAAAGAATACTTCAACATGAATCCGACTAGTTTGTAAGCGAATATCAATTGGTGTATCTGATGTCCATAGATTGAGATAGTGTGAAGTTTTATATTTGAAGATACTTTTTAGAAAAATGCAGGGGAGAGGCTTTTTTTTTTTTTTTTTTTTTTTTGAATAACGACAAGGAAAACACAGAAAGTGATGAAGTTATGAAGTATAGGTATTTATTTGTTAAGATTTTGAGCATGTAATTGGAAAAAGGTAAGGCTGTGTGAAATAATGTATCACTAAAAGATGAAAGTTTTTTTTTTTAAGTATAGAGCAAATTATTATGATTTCAAGAAATCAATAATAAAACATTATAGTGTTCTTATCTAGTCATAAGACCCGACAAAAACTTTGTCTGTTAAAAGAATTAAACTCAGTTAGAGATTAACGAAGACGTGCTTTAGCCTATAAGTGGACACTCACTCCAGGAATCCCCAGGTAAGCATAACAGGCCCGCTTTCAGATTTATGCGCTATGCTTGCCTATGCCAGAAAACCCAGTGTACAGGCATCCAACCTTCCAGATTGCACGTGTTCTCTCACTTAGAGTTCAACACTTTGAAGGGTGAAAAATTTATGAAAAACAAAAGTAGGCAATTAAGCCAAGAATATCCAGCATGCTCCCAAGTGTAGATGTGTCCTCCACGTAAAGTCACTCCTCAAAAACCCATGATGAAGAAATAAAGAAAGAAATAGAGGGAAGAATGAGAGGTGACAAAAGAGAAAGGTTAGTGGGGCAAATAAACAAATAAACACAAGTAAGGTCATGTATAGGTTCTTAGTTATAGTCTAGGTCATTTACTAATAACCTAATTCCCTATAACCATGGCTCTGATACCAATCTGTAACACCCCAACCGATGTCGGAAACATCAAGGTGTCACGTAGTGACGATTGCTCAATAGCTCATGGTACTAAAGTGTGAATTTGAATACATTGGATTGAATAGTTTATTACATGGAAAGAAATACAACGATTAAAACGAACAATCTAAACTGAAATACAATAAATCTCAATCTAAGTCTAAGTTCCAAAAGCTTAAAAGAAATCTCATAACAACCTGAAACATGTACGAAAATAATTTTGTCAATACAAAATGTATTGGTGAGCATACCCTGTTTGAATAAATATAGTAGGAAAAGAGTTTCGCAATTCACGTGTTATACTGTCTACAATTTAGTGTTCAAGCTATGTACAAATGTCACCTAAAATCAAGCCTTAGAGTAGAAATGATATCTAAGAATAATGGGATATCTAGTATATATATATATATATATATAGTCGCCCAATAGTATGATTATATATAGTATGCGACAAAGCAAGTAGTTTACACATAACAATAGTCAAGTACTATTTATTGCTATGCTAGGCCCACACCGGGTTAATGATTAAGGTCATAAGTACACACTATCAGCGATCAACAAGTAAAACACATACAGGAATTGCGATTGTGAATATAGACTAAATCATGATTAAGTGAGTGAAGTAATAAGCGTACATGAGTCACCCCAAAAGTGTAAACATGAAAAACGAGAAAGATATACTCACTTTCTCTACGCTGAATTATCCTCTAAGCGTTGTGAATGTATGTGAGGCAATCCCAAAGACTCAACAACGTAGCTAGTCCAATTTGAAGAAATAAAAACCGAAAAAGAAAGAATATCAAGCTTCCAATTCGCCAATTACAAGAGCTTATAATCAAAGCTTCAATTGTAGAAGTAATAGACTATAGAAGAAAGGTATGAGGGAAAGTTTAATCAGACTGAAACAATCGATTTAGAGGTGCCCAGTGAAATGGGTCATAGGTGGGTTTTTATACTAGTTTTGGATTCAATTAGCCATTAAAATTGGTCAACACCATAAAATAAGGTTTTATGATAAATTGACTATTTGACTTGGACTTTGACTGTTTAACTAAGAATTTGACTAGGACTTTGACCAGGACTTTGACTAGGACGTTGACTCGAACTTTGACTAGGACTTTGACTGGGACTTTTATTCTTTGACTGTCTTTGCGGACCGCGAGAACTAAAAAATCAAATTTTCTAATTTACTCAATTTTAAGTTCTGGACTTGAGAAATCATCCTAACTTTAGATATGGTAATGCCTCAAATCAAATGAACCCGAATTTTCAACCAAACACTCAAGGGGGTAATCAAGGTGAATCGTATCAAAACCGCCAAGGAAGTTACAATCAAGGTGGTTATCAAAGAAATTATAATCAAGGCGGTGGGTATCAAAAAGGGTATAATCAAGGTGGGTCATCAAGCAATCAAAATGGAAGTGATTATTCAAAGACCGATGCTATTTTAAATTTGCTCAAGAAGAATGAGAAGAAGAACGTGGTGAGAGATAAGTCTCACGAGGCCCTAGAAAAACAAGAGGGGCAACTTGCAGAAGAAATGGCTCAATTGAGAGGAAGCGTGGGGAAGCTTCCTAGTGACACCACTCTCAACCCGCAACATTAAGGTTCGAGTTCGAAGAACAACCAAAATGTTCCCATTAATAAGGTAACCATTCTTCGTAGTGGTAAAATTATTGATAATAAAATTGATGATAAAATTGAGCCACCATCTCTCCAATTTTTTGAAGGAGAGGTGGAAGAAGTGAGTGATGAAAGTGAAGGTGAGGAGGAAACGGGTCAAAATAAAAGTAAATTTTTTTCTGAAAAATCAAAACCCGTTAAGAGCAAACAAGCTCCCAAGGCTAAGGAAAAGGGTATGGAGGGTAATACCATCCCTTATCCCGACGCATTGTTGGATCCATCTAAAAAAGTGGTTAAGAAAAGAGGCTCGCAACAAGAAGAGTTGTGGGAAATTTTTAAACAAGTGAAAATTAATTTGCCGCTTTTAGATGCAATCAAACAAGTTCCCTCTTATCCGAAGTATCTAAAGGATTTGTGTACCCAAAAAAGAACTCATAAAATCCCAAAAAAAAATTGATTTAACTGAAAATGTGAGTTCTATTCATTTGGGTTCACTTCCACCAAAGTTACAAGATCCGGTGGCGCCCATCATATCCATTCAAGTTGGAGAATTTAAAATGACCCGGACACTTTTGGACCTTGGAGCTAGTGTAAGTATCTTACCGGGTAGCCTTTATGACCAATATGAATTTGGTCCACTTCAAGAGTCTAATACCACCGTGGTATTGGCTGATTTGACTCCTGAGCTACCCCGTGGGATGGTTACCGATGTGATAGTAAAAGTTGAAGATTTTTATTATCCAGTGGACTTCTTAGTACTTGATTATGTTTCCATGGACCTAACCAAACAACCAACGGTTATTCTTGGTCGACCATTTTTAGCCACATCCAACGCCCAAATTAATTGCAAAACGGGCACGGTTGACATGACCTTTGGTAACCGTAGGTTTAGGTTAAATGTTTTTTTTCAAATGGGACTAAGCCTCTAGTCAATGATGAATGCTATATGGCGGACATTGTTGACGAGTGTATACCTCTATACGACACTGTTGTAGATGAGGAAAACACAATAGAGTAGTGTTTTATGTTAGACAGGTTACAAGTGGAGACATTGAAAGGCATGGTTGAGGAGGAAAAGAAACAAGAAGCAATGGCGGTAGAGGAAGGAAGATCACCATGGACTCATCAAGTGGTAAGTCTTCCGGATCATATTAATACAAATCTGAAGCCATCATTAGTTGAGGCACCACAAGTAGAATTGAAGGAGTTGCCTAAGCATTTGAAATATGCTTATGTTGGTGAAGGCAACACGCTCCCGGTAATCATTGCTTCAAACTTAACCGAGGAGCAAGAGGAAAAATTGATGAAGGTATTGGTGACCCATAGAGCTGCTATTAGGTGGACTGTGACGGATTTGAAAGGTATTAGTCCATCGATTGTGATGCACAAAATCATTACGGATGAGAAAGTGACTCCCGCAAGAGATTCTCAATGGAGATTAAATCCTAACATGCGGGAGGTTGTGAAGAAAGAAGTGTTGAAGTGGTTAGATGCGGGTATCATTTACCCCATCTCGGATAGCCAATGGGTTAGTCCAATTCAAACCGTTCCAAAGAAGGCAGATATTCAAGTCGTGAAAAACGACTCGGGTGAGGAGGTACCACCCGACCGGTATAACCGGGTGACGTATTTGTATCGATTATAGGAAGTTGAATTCTACAACCTCCAAAGACCATTTTCCTTTACCTTTTATTGACCAAATAGTGGAAAAATTAGCCGGACAAAAATTTTATTGTTTCTTGGATGGATATTCGGGTTATAATCAAATTGCTATTCATCCCGAGGATCAACAAAAGACCACCTTTACTTGCCCATATGGCACATTTGCATTTAGGCAAATGCCATTTGGTCTTTGTAATGCCCCCGCTACCTTACAAAGGTGTATGATGAGTATCTTTTCAGATATGGTGGGGGAGTCTTTGGAAATCTTCATGGATGATTTTTCTATTTTTGAGTCATCATTTGATTCTTGCTTAAATCAATTGGAAAAGGTTTTACAAAGATGTGTAAAAACAAATTTGGTATTGAGTTGGGAGAAAAGCCACTTTATGGTCCAAGAAGGGATAATATTGGGTCATGTCGTTTCGAGTCGTGGGATTGAGGTTGACCATGCCAAAATTCAAGTCATATCAACTTTACCTCATCCCACAAATGTCAAAGGGATAAGATCATTTTTGGGGCATGCGGGATTTTATAGGAGATTCATTAAGGGTTTTAGTGATATCACAAAACCTTTATGTAAATTGTTATTCAAAGATGCTTCATTTGAGTTCAATGAAAAATGTATCGGAGTCTTTGATAATTTGAAAAAGAAGTTGGTTGAGGCCCCAATTTTGCAATCACCCAATTGGTCTTTACCTTTTGAAATCATGTGTGATGCAAGTGGGTATGCGGTTGGGGCCGTGTTAGGTCAACGGGTGGATAAGAAACCCGTTGTTATATACTGCGCGAGTAAGACTCTTTCAGAAGCACAATTAAATTACACCACTACCGAAAAAGAGCTACTCGCGATGGTATATGCTTTAGACAAATTTAGGTCCTATGTGTGGGGAAGCAAAGTTATTATCTATACTGATCATAGTGTTGTTAGGTACTTAATGGATAAGAAGGATGCTAAGCCCCGATTGATAAGGTGGGTACTCTTGCTACAAGAGTTTGATTTGGAGATCCGTGATAAGAAGGGCATGGAGAACGTGGTTGCGGACCACTTGTCTAGATTGATGATCGAGGAGGAAGACTCAACAAATGAAATTAATGAGTCATTCCCGGATGAGCACTTATTAGACATTTCGATATTACCTTGGTTCGCTCATATTGTGAATCTTTTGGTGACAGGTACAATGCCAGAACATTGGGTTCGGAAAAAGAGACTCCATTTTTTGTCCCAAGTAAAACATTATATTTGGGATGAGCCGGATTTGTTCAAAGTGGGAGCAGATCAAATCATTCGAAGATGCATTCCGGATGAGGAGATCATGAGTGTGTTGAAGCACACACATTCATATGCATGTGGAGGGCATTTTAGTGGCCAAAAGACGGGTCATAAGGTTTTGTCGAGTGGGTTTTATTGGCCAACAATTTTCAAAGACTCGTTTAAGTATGCTAAAAATTGTCTCCATTGCCAACAACTAGGAAGCATCTCAAAACGAGATGAAATGCCAATGCAACCCATTATGGTTGTTGATGTTTTCGATGTTTGGGGAATAGATTTTATGGGACCATTTCCCAACTCTTTTGGTAATTTATATATTTTGGTGGCGGTAGATTATGTTTCTAAATGGGTTGTAGCTATTGCCACCAAAACCAACGACCATACCGTTGTTTGCAACTTTATACAAACAAATATTTTTACAAGGTTTGGGATACCCTGTACAATCATAAGTGATGGGGGATCCCACTTTAAGAACCTAAAATTTGGAAAATTGCTTAAACGGTGATACGCGGGGGAAAATCTTAGTCGTTTCGTGTTTAAGATTATATTCTTATGCAATTTTATGGTTTTGGACACACTACTTTGATAAAGTTTGCGTTTTGCAGGTTTAACAAAGTTTAAGGTGTATTTCGGAGCTAAACGAAGCTTTGGATTTGAGCTAGGATGATTCAGGAAAGAAAACGAAGAAGAAAAATGGAGAAACTGGAGAAGGCCCGTCGCTGACGGACGCTGTTAGTCAAAGTCAAAGTCAAAGAAATCAATGTTTTTAGGAGAATTAATGGGACTTTGACCAAGACTTTGACCAGAGACTTTGACCGAGACTTTGACCAAAGACTTTGACCAAAGACTTTGACTAAACTAAATGGTCATTAAAGGAAGTTTGACAATGGAGACTATATAATCAAGTCTTGAGAGTAATCCATTATCATCCTCATACTTCATCTCTTACAAAACTAATCTATCCTATCATTCCTAATCAAGTCCTTTAATTCAAGAACACCAAAGCATCCTATGATTGAAGATTTTCAAGATTCAAGACCCGATTATTGAAGAATCAAGCTCCAGAGCCATGAGTGGCTAATCTCTTTGTATCATGCTTAGGAAGTAAACAATTGAAGTTCTAGGGTTTAACATTTGGGTATTTCTTTAAACTTTTGATTGTGTGATTGTGTGTTTGAATTAATTGTATTAGATTGCGATTAATCTTATGTTGAATACATTTTAGTTAATTGATCTTGTGCCAATTTCTAATGTCATGAACATGTTTTCTTGCTCTAATACAGACATAGGGTTGTATGTTCTAGGTAATGAAGTGTAGTTTAGTCCATCTCTAATGTTGATGAAACTTGACACCTAAGCCTATTGAACAATCACCCCGTTAACACCAATTACACTACATTTGTTTGACCTATTTGTGAAAACCTTAGACTTCAGTTGTTGAAACCTAGGTGTGATCCTCTTAATTAAATTGTTTACAATCCACATTACTTTTCACTTTTATAATTTCAATTCAAGTTTTATTATAACAACCAAAATCCTTTCAAATCAACTCTTAAATGACAACTTGCACTTTTCATAGTTAATTAGCACCTTCATAAACAACACCGTTTAATCAACTAAATAATATCCACTAACCACACGCTCCTTGGATTGATACCCTACTTATCTTATCTACTTAGGTTAATTAGGTTTTGTATGAACCGTGACGACCGGTTCATCAAATGGCGCCGTTGCCGGGGAGCTAGTGCGCTTAGTGTTTAGTTTTTAGTTGATTATTGTGATTAACTGTTTAATTTTTGTCTTTGTTATTTCTTTTTGTTCGTTGTTACGCGTGGTTTGTTGAGTGTGCAGGTGACAGATAATGCATATGTACCCGACATTCGGGGAGAAGCTCACCACTTGTATACAATTCGGAGAATTAGAAATTAGCAAGACAAGATCGTCATGAATTGGGTAGATGACGATCCATGTGAATGTTGTGGGAGCCAGGAGAATTTGTTGCAAGATTGTTTAGTGTTCCACAAAAGAGTTCAAGAATACAAGAAACGCGACATCTACAATCATCTAAGGCCACCAACACGCAAAGCCCAAACAAGCTTTCGAGGAGGTAACAACCGGCAACCACCTCTTCCACCAACTTCCAATAACCGAAATTGTGCCAACACTCCTCCATATCCACATCTTTACCGAAACCAACCCGTATTAAGCTATAGCAATCCAATATTTGAGCGGGTAAACCAAAACCAAAATGGTCACTATGAAAACCAACCCGCATTGAGCTATAGCAATCCAATATTTGAGCGGGTAAACGAAAACCGAAAATACCCACAACAACATGGCCATTATTACAACCCACCTCAAAACTCCAATAACAACCAATATCCCAACCAACGACCCATACAATACACATTATGCAATCCACACTCTAAACCGCCTCCACCACCGGAAGATCATTCTTGTTTTTGTTGCGGGAAAATTCACACAAGTGAAGATTGCCAAGTATTTTGGAGTAATCCAGAGTATTGGAAAGAAAAATTGAGGGCTGGTTATAGGGCAAAGCCACGTCAAGAAAATTACCAACCAAAAGCCAACCACAAATATAATTCAAATTGGGGCTATGAAGGTTATGAATTCGAAGAGGAGCCATTTTCAAGTTATCAAGAAGAATACAATATGAACCACAATGAATATCGTCAACCGGCATATGAAGAACCTCAAAACTCATGAGATTCCAAGTTTGATGCTATCATAGATTTGATAAAAGAGACGAAGCAGGGAAATGAAGTGAGAGACAAAGCTCATGAAGTTTTGGTTATGCAGGTTCGCCAACTAGCTGAGGAAATCGCCCAACATAAACTTGAGCGTGATGAGTTGGCTAGTAGTGTTGTGATTTATGCTCATATTGATGAGTTGGCTAGTAGGTTCACACAACCTACAAAACACCTATTGGAACCACTCCTTATCGACTAGTTTTTGGTAGAGATTGTCATCTCCCGGTTGAATTAGTTCACCAGGCATTTTGGGTCATTAAAAAAAAGTTAATTTGAGATATGATGATGCAGGGCGAGAAAGGAAACTCAAGCTTTGTGAGTTGGAAGAGCTAAGGGATGAGGCTTACGAGATTGGGTCAAAATACAAAGATCAAATGAAACGAGCTCATGACGTGAGAATTCGTAAGAAAGAATTTGAAGTGGGTCAAAAAGTGTAACATCCATGATTTTTTTTTGTTTGGTGTTTAAAAACAGGAAAAATTAAAATTATCTATGAACGTCATTTGTGATAAACACAAGTAAAATATAAGATCTTATTTGGTAAATTGTTATAAATTTTTTAAAGATTAAGTAGTAATAAAAAAAAAGTCAACATGCCACTAGTTTTCTTTTTCCCCATAATTGATTTCCGTTTTTTTTCCTTCCCACTCCGCACGAAGCGGTTTTAATTAAACAATAATAATAATAATTTTTTTTAACGGCTAACAAATTGGAATCACTCACGGAGCACTCGAGTATCATCGTGCCACCAATGTTTCCACGCGATCATATTCCATCACCAAGTCACAAATTTAGGAGGAAACTCATAATTATGAGAAACCCCCTTTGTGAGATTCGAACCCAAGACCTTATGGCCCCTAAGTCTTATCTCACCACCAAGATGCCACTAGGCTATAATGTCTTGGGCAATAATAATAATAATAATAATTAAATGTAGTTATTGTAACGTAAATCAATTAGAATTTACTAGCTGATTATCTTGAGAGTGTCCCGAGGTTGAAAAATTTAATATGACTTAATAAAAAGGATAAAATAAGTAAACAGTCTCATCCACTTTTAATGCTAAAGAAAGTTTTTCTAATGTTTATACTACGAAAAGGGGCTCTCATGCTGCGTTCCCAGTAGATTAAAAAAATCTCAACCTCTTTTAATGGTAAGCATATCGTTATAGCAAATGAACATGGGCAATTCATATATGTAATAGTAGGTTTAAAAACATATATAGTATCATAACACGAATAGTACTTGCCTTTATATGATTAATAAATCACCTAAACACATGTGTTTTTTTTTCTGCATGAACAAAAACTCACTAAAAAACATTTTTTCATTTTTTGTATAGCACTATGGTGCTCGTTAGAAAGATAATAAAGCGATCGTTAATTTGGTGTAAAAAAAATTTTCAAAAAAATGTCATACATAAAAGTTACTAACGTTTAAAAATTGTGAGTGGAAAATAAGAAAAAAATAAAGATAAAAATATTAATTAAAATATATGAAATTTTAAAATAATAATTAACATTTAAAAATGTCAGAGGAAAATAAGAAAAAAATATTAATTAACATATTTGAAATTTTAAGATAATATAGATATATATTTTATTTAAAAAAAGAAAATAAAAATTAAAAAAAATTATCTTTTATTTAAAATAATAAATTCAATACTATCACCTCAAAGTGTCACATGGCACATTCAATGAGGGGTTGATGCCTCCATTGAATGCCACCTCATACAAATTCAATTCTTTTATTATAAGTTATAGATCTTTGACTATAACATTACATTTATGGTATTTAATATGAAATCCTTGGCCATCCCTTGTTCCTCTAGTTTTTTTTTTCCGGTAATATCGTCGGAAACTCCGGGATTATAATACCAAATGGTTTTAAGGGATAAATATCAGGCCTATTTCAATCCCCAACTTTTCAGTTACATGGTAAAAATTCGAATCAATCCGTTTCGATCCCGTGTTATATAAGATGAACCCAGTCAAGATCTTAACCTCATGAAAATTACCACGTCCATCTTCCCATCTACACAGTCGGAGCTCAACCGGCGATCCCCACCTCTAGCCATCCCTCTTTTCCTTATTTCGGCATTCGACCGGTAAATTTCCTACTCATTCCTACTCGTTTTTAATCATGTAATCAAAGTTTTTTTTTAATCTATGATATGAGAACTCGAATATGTTTCATTTTGGAAGAAGGTGTCGAACGAACTTGTTAACTATTTACAATTTTATTTATTTATTTATTTTTATTATATATATTTTTTTCTGTTTATTATTTATTTTAATTATATTTTTTTTTCTAAAGCAAACCATCATGTCATCTTCTCAAATATCTACTACTTTAGTCCAAAAACTATTATCTGATTTATGTATTTACTTACTCATCTATCTATTATCATTTATATTTGAATACATAAATATTCCATGACTAAAGTCAAAACTATTATGGTTCATACACAAAATTTGTTTTCAAAACATAGTTGACGTATACACCAATAGTTGTTTTCTTTTCTTTATTTTAAAATAAGGGTATGGAGTTTGTAAAGTTTATATGGCAAATCAATAATTCAAATGTTAGGATTTTTCATATTTTAACCCCTTAACATTTATAACGCCCATGGCTCTTATCTATCAACAAATCTTGAAAATAAATGACAACACTAATCTCAAATTAACTTACTTAGGTTTGAACATAATTCATTGACTCTTGACTCTTGATGATTTCTTACAAGTTTATCATTACAATCAAAGTGAGTATATCTTTCTCCTTTTTACTATTTACTCTTTTGGGGTGACTCATGTACAATTATCACTAAACTTATGTGTGTTATTTATAAAGCAATGTGCTCATTGATATGTTTTGTGTAAATTGTATGAACGATTTGTCAAAGTCTTTAACCTTTGGGCCGCACCTAACAATGAGTAGTACTACGAATTATATTCCTTGGTCATTGTTATGGTTTTCTTGAACGATGTGTGAACGATTATTGAACGATGTGAGGCTTGATTTTGACCTTTTTACATATTACAATATCATAGCACATAAATTGCGAAACACTTTTCTATTATATGTATTCAAACAGGGTATGCTCACCAATACATTTTTGTATTGACCAAATTATTTTCGTACATGTTTCAGGTTTCTATGAGATCATTTCTAAGCTTTTGGAACTTAGACTTAGATTAAGATTTACTATATTTTAGTTTAGATTGTTAGTTTTAATTGTTGTATTTCTTTCAATGTAATAAACTATTCCATTTAATGTATCAAAATTTACATTTATAGTC
The DNA here is from genome assembly GCA_028751855.1 of Ambrosia trifida. Taxonomy (NCBI): domain Eukaryota; kingdom Viridiplantae; phylum Streptophyta; class Magnoliopsida; order Asterales; family Asteraceae; genus Ambrosia; species Ambrosia trifida. Next base: position 23,002,595 of record CM054127.1, read on the forward strand.
CATGAGCTATTGAACAATCGTTACTACGTGACACCTCGATTTTTCTGCCATCGGTTGGGGTGTTACAAAAAGTTTGGCTCTACAACTCTAAATTGAAGCTCTTCCTGGGAAAACTCAAGAGCAAGTGGAATGGTCCGTACATAGTCACACGGGTTGGAAAGCTTGGAGAGGTGGAAATAGAGGACCCGGAAGATGGGTCAAAGCAAACCGTCAATGGACATCGTCTAAAACCTTACATAGAACATGTCACCAAGAACGGTAAGATTGTGGAGTTGGTAAGCTTCTTAGAATGCATACCAACCTACGGAATTGAGTAAATGATAAATGGGTAGCTCACACCCCAGGTATGTTCAAATTTAGTTAAGTGTATTGGGGACAATACATAATTTTTTTCGGGGGTGGAGTTTCTTTGTAATTGTATAATTTTAATGGTGTGATTTTAATTTGTTTCATTTAAATTTTAGTGTTTTTAATTAACCTCTTCATAATAAAAAAATGGCGTCGCTGACACCAAAAAGTGGCGTGGCCGACGCGAACTGCCAGACATTGACGCCAACTGCTGCTGCCCTACGAGAAAAAATGAGCATTGGCCTACAAGGATGGCGTCGCCGACGCCAGAAAATGGCGTGGCCGACGCGACGGCGAACAATTTTATATTTTTTTTCTTTTTTTTTTCTTGTTTTGACCAACCCACAACATACCAACTCGGGTTTAACCGAGTTTGACCTTACCTAACACAAGAAAACCTTTGCTTCAAATTAAGCAAGCAAGAAAGTTTAGCAAGACATAAAGAAGCAAGTTTAAAGTAAAGCAAGAAAACATGACAGAGACATATGACAAAAACGCGTCTATCAGTTCAATATCATGTTGTGAGCAAGGAAATGTAACACTACAATGCCCGAAATTGACAGAGGCGAATTACACCTCATGAACACTATTAATGGAAATGATCTAAAAGGCTTATGGTATTGGGAAACGATTGACATGAAAGAAGGAGTAGAAGCAGCAGATGAAAAAAAAGTAAATACTACCAAAGCAATGATTTTCCAAACATTACCCGAAGATATTTTAATGCAAGTAGCACAATGTCAAAATATAAAAAAAAGTTTGGAAATCAATCAAAGTTCGATACCTTGGCGCCAATATGGTTCAGAAAGCATGACTACAAATATTAAGAAGTAAGTTAGAAACTCTAAAGATGAAAGAAAATGAACCAGTAAGTGACTTTGCAAGAAAGTTAGCCAACATATAAGCCAAATTCAAAAGCCTTGGCACAACTCTTAACGATAAAGCAATTGTGAGAAAATTGCTCAACTCTCATTTCTAAAGAAGTTCCTGTCTATTGTAGCAACGATAGAACAATAGTCATAAATAGACACAATGCCATTTAAAGAAGTAGTGGGGAGAATAACATCATTTGGAGAACGCCTCAAAAGTCAAAACGAACTAGAGGAAAATCATCAAACAAAACTCCTAATGGCAAGCTCAAGAAATTATCATTATGTAAGTTTACTCGGGCTCTTTTAGATTCTAATTGTCAAAATTTCATGGTTCAACAATAATATTCACAAACTTTATTCAAACCCAACCCTTAAAAGTTGTACAATTCGTAAACACAATTTACAGATGATGATGTAGGGTACTCAATTGGGCCAAGCCCAATAGCCCAAGAAGCCAAAATCACTAAATATAATATTGGGTCAAGCCCAAGCCCAACAAGGAAGCCCATTAGGGTTTAACCCATCCCCCCTCTATAAATAGAGGGGCAAACCACACAAACAACTCAGATTGGTCTGAGTACAAGACCTCTCTCACTCTCTCTCTCTCTCTCTCTAAAACTCTCTCTAGAGTTATTCTCTCTAATAAGACTTTCAGCAGTAGCAGGCTGAAGCCTTGAAGCCTTCGAGCTGCTGATATGCATTCTTAACAATCTACAACCATGCTGATTCCACATCCAAGCCGGCTCCAACAGCCAATACATGCGGAATCACGCTCTGTTACTCGCAAGTCTCAGCCTTCATCAAGCTTACGTGGTTGGTCCCTAGTTGCAACTTGGGATCAAGAGTTCCTTTCTTCAACATCATACTCTTATTCTTTATCTCTTCTTAAGTTAACCAATTATAGCAACATTCTGACTTTGGGTTGATCCCAAATCAGAATCATAACAACTAAAATATCAAAACTCTTGAACCTCCCATCTACGTTTACAACGTAGAGGGACACCACGACTTGCGTTTGGTGAACCGAAACCCTGTAACCCTTTTACCCCTTCTGACGAGTTTTTCCATGCTGCTGGTCTAACCCTTTAAGCAGCAGACGAGGTCAGAAGCTTGACGACCTTGGAACGTTCAGACCCTCTCCGGACACATATTTGTTGTAGCAACAAGTTGGCGCCCACCGTGGGGCCGTGCTACTTAGAAATGAAAATCTCTTTGTAGTTCGGCTCCGTCGATCTATTTTCTAAGTTCTTTCTATGTTTGGAGAAAATGTTCCCAAGAATGTCACTTCTACACCTCCTACACGTGATGGCAAGATTTGTGGTAACTACTTCTGTGACTACATCCTTCTCACCATGAGATATATAAACTTTCTTTGCTTTAAAAAAAAAAAGGTTACGCACAAAATCACATATGGCAAAAACATCTTCGTGGTTTAAAAATGATTAAACCGTAACTTTGAACTAATAGAGAAAGCAAACATACATATATCTCATTGGTCTATCATTTACATGAACAACATGCTCTCTTGCTGAGAAGCCTAAATGGGAAACAACTTGATTGTGATATTTGGTTTCAATAATAATAATAATAAAATAATAATAATGAGAAGACACTACCTTTTTAATTGTGGGGCCCAAGGTAACTTTGCTGTACATTTAGTCAACTTTGGCAAAAGTAAATGCTAAAAGATTATGTCAAAAAATGTACCATAGCTATTACAGTACCACATTTTTACACAAGTTAATAGTCAAACCCTACTTTACTAGGTGACAACTCGTGTCTATTAAAAAGGTGACTATATTTTTTCTTTTTTACGACCCATTAAATAAATACTTCTTAGTATGCCCATTATATATGGTACAAATACTAAAGCATGAAGTACAAGCATCTTTATAGGTGAAAGTGAATGACGAAACATATATCATATCACAAAAGTAAAGTATACTTTTATACAAAATATAAAAGATGGGTCCATTTAAAAAAGGTTTACTAGTCTTTTTGATATATTCCCAACACATTTTCCCAATACGTTTTCCTTAGACATTTTTCAACAGTTACAAAAGTAATATTGGATAGGTTAACAATCTTGGGAAAGTAAATTTACACAAAAAGACAAAAACACATGCTTTTATCCAATGGACAAAAGCATGGAACCCTGTTACCTTACTGTGCGCAGAGCATCTTGCTTTTACCCAGCGGATAAACGTCTGAACCCTTTAACCTTACTGTGCACAGAGCATCTTGCTTTTACCCAACGGATAAACGTCTGAACCCTTCAACCTTACTGTGCACAGAGCATCTTTCAGCTTTTCAGACTAGGCTTACAGGTCTACTGTACACGGAAGCTTTTAAGCTTTCAAGATATTATTCACTGCAACTCTATACTTCACTGTTCGCAACAGCTTTATAGCTTACTGACCTACTACAACCTTTTAAGCTTTCAAGCTACTGATCAGCTTTGCAGGTGCATAGATCTACTATACATCAAAACTTTTTAACGTTTCCAGATTATGCATACCATACATTGCTCCTTGAAGCTTTATAGACGTTTAACACAATGTCTAACGAAGTTTTTTAACCTTCAAGGCTACTGGTCACCAAATCTCCACAACCTTTTAAGCTACTGTTCTACGAAGCTTTAAAGCCTTTTGGGCTATTATTCGTCAAAATTTCACAGAATTTTTAGGCTACTGACCATCCAAGCCTTTAAGCCTTTTAGGCTACTGACCATCAAAGCCTTCAAGCCTTTTAGGCTACTACTCATCAAAGCTTTCAAGCCTTTTAGGCTACTGACCATCCAAGTCTTTAAGCCCTTTAGGCTATTGACCATCAAAGCCTTCAAGCCTTGTAGGCTACTACTCATCAAAGCCCTCAAGCCTTTTAGATTACTACTCATCGAAGCCTTGAATCCTTTCAGGCTATTGACCATCGAAGCCTTAAATCCTTTTAGGTTATTGCTCATCGAAGTCTTCAAGCCTTTCAGGCTATTGTTCTCTAAAGCCTTCCAGGCTATTGCTCACTCAAGCTCTAAAGTCATTTTGGCTACTAACCATGGAAGCTTTAAAGCCTTCCAAGCTACTATTCCCTAAAGCCTTATAACCTTTTAGGCTACTCAAGCTTTAAAGCCATTTAAACCATTGTCTATTAAAGGTTTCTAATACCTTACAGCCTTCCTCTAAAGACGTTAAGCTACCATTCATCAAAGCTTCATAGCCTTTTGGCCAAGTATACAATAAAGCATTTAACCTTTTTAGGCTATTTTCATGGAAGTTTTATATCAGTTCTGGCCACTATTTCTCAAAACTTTACAGCCTTAAAAGGTTGCTACTCATAAAAGCTTTACAACCTTTTAGGCTACGGGATTCATTAAAGCCTTATAGCTTTTCAGACCACTGTGCGTTGAAGCTTCACAACAATTTAGCTTCACAACGTTCAAATTAATCATTCGTGAAGCTTTGCTATTACTAGCTTCAACTTCTAAACAGCTTCAAAAGCTACACATGAACCATTTAAACTAACGACCAAGTCAACAAAGCAAACACATTTCCTAACCAATAGCCACAAATACATTTATGATGCAAACATTGCAACATTATTTTAAGGTTAACATTACGAAATGTCAAAATAAACATATGGTTCAACACATCAACCTATGGATCTTTAAATTGCCAACGTCGCAAGCTTTTATTCTATGAATGACCTCATAGATCCGAAATAAAAGCAACTTCAATCAAGGAATTATACACATCTTGCAAGCAAAAGAATCAAATAAACTAGTAAAACGCGCCTCTAGACATGAACACCTTTTACCAAGGGCTGATACGAGTAAGCTGACATGCTTAAATAAAGCAAGTAACCCCTGAAGCAAATAAGCAAATCAGCTCATAGGGTTAAAGGATAAAAGGGCACAACGTATATGGGTAAAAAAAACCCAAATGGTTGAAAAACAACATAACCAAAGTCATCTCTTAATGACTCCAGTGGTTAAATGATAACAGGGCAAAAGGCTTCCCCTAACAGCAACCTATATAGCAACATATCTTCGAAAAAGGAATAAAGAGGTAAGATGTATAACAACACTTTGATATCAGTCAGAATCACTCATCACAACGTCATGACTACTTTTGACTGGGGGGATGGTGGCTCGTGTGGACAAACCCACATTTAAAAGAAGTCAAGAATCAAAGAAGCAAAACAGTTACACACTCAAATGCTGAGATGCCTTCAAGCATCTTACCATAGCAAAGAAACACGATAACTCAAAACAACAACCTAGCTACTTTTCTTTCGCAGAAGTTAAGAAGCTTAAAGGCTTACTATATTGGGTCAACATTATTCAAGGAAAGGCGAACCTCTTATCAAGACTAACCTTGTGTTCAAACAACTTAACGTCTCAATGGGACACGCATGCCACCTAAAGCATATGCTTTTCTCCCCTTGAAAAGATAAACAACTCAAGGAAGAAAAAGCCTCCCCATGCCAACAAGGCCACTTCAAAGGAATGAAAGAAGAGATCATTGTGTACACAAATCAATACCTCCCATACATCCTCCTTTAACACCGCTTTAGCTACAATGAGTCAACAAAGTTTTAAGCTTTGTAGGTCCTCACAAACTGTAACCTCAGAAGCTTAGAAGGTTTACACGTCACTCGTCTCCATAAGCCATGACCTCAGAAGCTTAGAAGGTTTAAACGTCACTCGTCTCCATAAGCGATGACCTCCAATTCTTAGAAGGTTTAAGCCTCGCAGGTCTTCATAAGCCATAACCTCCAATGCTTAGAAGGTTATGGACTTCAAAGGTTATCACCCCGGAAGCCAGGAAGATTATAAGCTTCAGAACGTATCGCCTCTTTTGACTACAAAAGCTCGACAACAAGTCAAACTCGTTACCAACACAAGTTTTATACCTCAAGGATGACAAAAGTCAAAATACATCACATGTCCATGATAACATTGGTAGACTTGACATGATTCTTACATAAACTCCTCCGAACATGTCATTAAAAGCTTCAAATACTTAGAAGTTTCAAAAACAGCTCAGAAGCTTCAAAATAAACAAAACAAGCTTAAAAGCTTAAAAGCTTCAAAAGACATTAAAAGAAGCTCAAAAGCTTAAACGCTTCAACTACCACATGCTTAAAAGCTTACAAGCTTCAAATACAACAACTGAAGCTCAGAAATTTAGAAGTTTCAGATACAAAAACTGAGGCTTACAAGCTTGAAGGCTATACAATAAGCATAGGAGGACAAATAAGCTATACATGTCATGACTTCTGCTCTAAAGCTAAAACGGATACAAGCATCTTGCTAATATGCAACAACTTATCAGTCCTTGAACAAAAACCATGGTTAGAACAAGGCATACGTCCGCCTCCAGTATGAACACCACTTCTCGCAATTTAAAAAGCAAAAGAATGACTTAACTAAAGGAAGAAGCTATCAAACTAGCTGTAAGTGAAAGTGTCCTTGTAACAAACAAGTCCTATTCTAAGAGCTCCCAACTAGGTGAACCACCTATGATAATGCTTGTCTTCTACTAAGGCTCTAGCATGAATAAAAAATATACCAACAAAGATTATCCAAAGCAACTTGCTCAATTGTCGAAACTCTTGCTAAAACATCAATGCTTCTCACTCACACTAAGCGCAAACGCTTGCCCAAAAAATCTCCATCAAAAGAATGTTACCTAAGCTAAACATGAATACAAATTTTGAAGCTTCTAAGCCTTCAACCATCTCTGGAGATTTAGCAACTACAAAGACTACAAAGTCAAGACAAGCTAACCCAAACCAACCTGAGAAGCAAGGCTACAAAATAGCCGTAGTAAAAAGAATCAAGCCCCATAGAAGCATAAAACTAGAAACGCAGAAGCATTGAAGCATCCTGCTATACATAAAAGAAGATTAAGGCCGAATCAAACCGCAATGCTAAGGCGTTGAAGCTGTTGGCAAAATAACAAAGCAAGCTACTTAGCAACCAAAGTAGATTTGTTAAAACTGTTGATGCGTTTTGCGACTAAGGATTGGATATACATAATTAACACATGTTAGTGATTGGCCGAAGGTGAATATAATGGGCGAAGGAAGAAAAGACTGGGCGAATGTAGATAGATAAAGGGCGAAGGTAGATGATAAAGGGACGAAGGAAGAATGGACCTGAACAAAAGACACATTCGACCATTTAGAATGGGCGAATGTGGAAATCACTCACATTCGACCAGTTGCAATGGGCGAATGTGCAGTGCCTATATATAGTTTTTGTGATTTTGATAATGTAAGAGAGTTGTCATTTGTGTCCAGGTTCAGATCAGGTTCAGAGGTGTTTTTGAGAAATAGTGTGTGTGTTCTAGATTAACATAAACTGATTGTAAACGCTTATTTGAATGAAGTTAATCTATGAAATGATATTGAAAATGATCTTGATTGTGTCGTGATTTGTGTTTTATCAATTTGTTCAGAACTAGGGTTTCCGCACCTAGTTTTGTGACTTGTAGGATCGTATAATCCTGTTTTAGCTAAAATCCAACGCTCACAAAGTGGTATCAGAGCCTAGAGGATCATACAACAACAAATTTGATAAAATCAGAGCTGATTTGGACATGTTTTTGACATAAAATCATCTGTTTTTACATAAACATTGTTTCTAAGAGTTTTTGATCGATTTAAAGGTGAATTTGTGGTCGAATTCAAGTTTTCCAAGACTTAAAGTTGTTCCAAATCAATTCCGAAACATAACCTGATTGAGATCATTCAAATCCATGAACTTTTGAAAATCTGAGATCAGAATAACCGTTTTTCAAACAATAACCGTTTTTCAAAAATGAGATCTGACTGTTTTGGGCGAACCTGGAATCTGACTTGAGTGTTGTGGTCGAAAGTGTTAGAAAGTGGGCGAACCTGAGTATTGAGTGGACGAACCTGGAATTTTCTTGTTGAACTTTTCACTTTCGGGTAGAAATTTCCACATTCGCCCGTTCTGGTTTGGGCAAAAGTGAAAATCTGTTAGGGTGTGTTTACATTCTGGTCATTTCTACATTCGGGTGATACTGTGTGGCCGAATATAGAAACAAAAGGGACGAAAGTGAGAAAGTTTGGACGAGAGTGTTTAAGTTTGGACGAACCAAGTGAATTTCGGGCGAATCTAGGATTTTTGCTGAAAAATTTTTCTAAGTGTTGAGATTTTCAGATTGAGATCATGTGGCATTTTCAAACTACTCCGGGATCAGCAACAACACAACCACAACAGCAGACGATGGACCCATGGACAGTGGCAGCGCAAAAGACAAACACACAGTCTTCACAACCACTTAACTACATGACAACGACGAGCACGATGTCTCAAAATGTAGCACATCCGGCATTACAATCTGATTACTGGGGAGTAGCTGCAGCGGCGGTAAATACTCAAACCACTAATGCTATTTCTACTTTGATTAAGGATTTGTCTACAGGTAGTGGAACTCGGCCACCGAAGCTCATGGATATGCAAGAGTATAATCAGTGGCATACCATGTTCAAGATCCATTTGGAAGGCATGGGAGTTGAAGGAGCAGAGGCATGGAGCATGATTGTTAAAGGATACACAGCACCGATTCTGGAGAATACAGATGAGATGATTCCTTTGGAAAGCTTAACTGAGGACGAAAAGAAGAAATATGTGGTGGAGAAGAAAGCGTTTTCCCAATTGACACAGGCTATCACAAGTGACCTGTTGCATCAGTTTGGGACATGTACTACATCAAAGCAACTTTGGGATAAGCTGAAGAGGAAGCATGATGGTAATGAGAAGACCAGGAGTCTGAGAATGGAGGAATTGGTCAAAGAGTTTGAGAATTTTTCTTTTATTAATAATGAAACTCTAAAAGAACTAACTCCGAGATATATGCATTTGTTGTCTGAATTGTCTAGTTATGGTGTACAGATTCCAATGACTAAGCAGGTGGATAAGTTTGCAGATGCTTTACCACCACAATGGGATCAGCATGTGGAGGTACTCAGAGAGAAGGATGCTTATCAATTCTGGACCATTTCAGAGTTTATCAAAAAGCTGGAGAACAAAGAGTTGGAGGATAAGAGGAAAGCTAGAAGGTCACAGATTCCTCAGAATCCCAGTTTATATTTTGGAGGCACTTCAGTTCCAGCTGGAAATTCGAGCTCAGGAAGTATTGCACCACATGTTGCATGTATTTCTAATGTCATGGAATCATCAAAACCAACCACCAACTACACACCACCACAATACAATTCCTACTCACAACCATCATATACACCACCACAATATAATTCTTACATTTCACCAATCTCTCCAATGCAACAAGCAAGTTTTTAAACCGCTAACCAATCACAACAACCAGTAAACCAAGTTACTCAACATAAACAACAACCGGTGGTTTTGGATACATCTAACTTGGGAAATGTGACTGTGGAGGTTGCTCAGCAACACATTGCATTAGTCTCAGCAATGGTTTCATCCTACAATGGGTTGGTTGCTAGTCAGATTGGGAACAACAACTTAACCAACGAAGACTACGCACAGATAGATAAGGAAGAGATGGAACTCATTGACATTCAATGGGCTTTTGCGAGTATAATGAGAAGAGCAACAGAGTTCATTGAGAAAACTGGAAGGACTGACTTGGCAACTTCTCCAAACACAACCTATGGATTCAACAAGGAGAAGGTTACATGTTTTAATTGTGGAGAAAAAGGACACTTCAAAAGGGAATGCACCCAGCCACCTAAACAAGGTAATCGAAACCCTTTCAATGCAAATTACCAGAACCGTCAACAAAACCAAGTTTCTTACCAAAATAACAACAACTACCAAAACCGAAACTTTAACAACCAAAACAGACAACCAAACACTCAAAACCAGATTCAAAACCAATCTCCTAACCACACAAACCGAACAGTTGTACCTATTACTACACCTAATGAGACTCAACAGAATGCGAGTCAGAACCAAGCTTTGGTGACTCAACAGGATGAGAGGTTTGACTGGTCGGGTATGCAAATAGGAGTTGAGGAAGTGACTACTGGTGGGAATGTGGCATGTGTTGCTTATCAGGTTGATATGGAAGAGTCGGTGGCAGTTGATGAGAAGAAAGAAACTGAGGAGAGTGAAAGTGATGATTCTGAGACTGAGATGGAAGTGGAGAATGAACCTGTTGAGGTTAAGGATGAGGAAAAGAGTTCTGGAATGGTGATTGATTCAGTTTCTGATGTTCCCGAAGAGTGTAGATCAGTTTATTCAGATTCTGAGAGCGAATCAGACACAGAGGCAAGTGTTGATTCTTTAGATGATGATATTGATCAGTTGCTGGCAGAAGCTGACTTTTTGATGACAAGGAAGTCGTGTATCGCTGATGATGCTTTCACTAAGATTGACTACTCCAAGTTTTTCACTGGAAAGGAAGCTCATTTTGCGTTGATGGCCATGACTGAACCGCCAAAACCTGTAAGTTCTGAATCTAGCACTGATGTTATGAGTGATAAATATTGTGGAACATGTGATAGATTGACTGAGGAGAATAAACAACTCCGAATTTCACGTGATAGTGCTATTCTGAATTGTCAATCTACTCGCAAAGAGTTGAATGCTTTCAACAAAGTATTAGATGGCTATAAAAAGGACATTTCCGACTTGAAAAATACTTTGTCATTGAAACAATTGGCCATAAACAACTATATCAATGAAATTGAAAACACCAAGTTGGAAATGGCAGCCATAAAATGCTTTGCTGAAAAGGTTAACAAGAAGTTGGAAAGTTATAAGAATGTTGCTTACGTGGTAGATCATATCATTGATGATAACACCACCAATTACAAGTCTGTACCATCTCCGGTTCTTTTTGAAAATCATAACTATCACCAAGTTATACCGGAGAGTTCGGTAAAATCAGACTCATCATCAGAAATGGAATCTAATACCTCGAGTATTGGTGATCCATATTCCGATGTGAGACCGATTTTGGGCTTGAACAATGAGGGTGTTTATGCTGAGAGTGAGAATTCAGACTCAGAGAATGATGATACTGGTAGTGATCAAACTGTTAATGAATGTGAGATTCCAAAAGAAAATCACATCATTACTACTGAACCAGTGTCACCATCTGATCATGTTCATCCGATGGCAAATGCTAATCGTGATAAAAAGTCTGAAAAGATTGATGTTAAGAAAGATAATGGTGTTAAGAATGTGGTCCAAAAGAATGAGCTGAATGAACAAAGTGATAAACCTGTTAAAGTGTTTTATCGGATGGAAGGATCCGATAAGATCATTTCTGATGAGGAATTTCCGATCAAAAACGTTAACTATTCTAAACTTGATAAAATCTGGCAAGAAAGCACAATATGGTTTCCAAAACATGAGAGAACCAACGAAATTCCACCAGAAATCTTAAAGAAATTGTTTTCAGAAGTTCCTCAAGAACCAAAGGTCCATGTCACCGAGTTCATTCGACCAAATGATAAAGCAAATGGTTTTCATGAGCCCTCTTACTCGAAAGGACCACTTCCTGAGAGTTTAAGAAATCAACAGTATAATGATCAATTTCCTGTTAGATCATTTGCTTCACCAAATGCTCATTATGTGTTTGAGGAATATAGAAAATGCTTTAAATGTGGAGAACGCGGGCATTTACTTGCTCAGTGTCCATATGTAAGGCATAAAAGACATGAAGTTGAGGTTAGGAATTCCATGAGAAAGCCGATTGATCATTATGTCCCACCACATAGACGAGTTGTTCAACAACAACAATTTTATAATCAAAACAATTTTCAAATGAGGAACAACCGTCCATTTCAATATGATCAAAGGAATCGGATTGCTATGGAACATTCTTGGAGAAAGCCTGTGGTAAACTCAACAGTTGATAGGCAAAAGGTTCCCCAAAAACCAATTGTCAAATCACATGTTGGACCTAAGTCTGTTAATTCAGATAAGGTTGCCAAGAAAGTTATTTTTGGTAACAATGTTCAGAAACCAATTGAGAAACCAAAATCTCAAATTCGTATTCTCAAAAGGTCTGAACAATCTTGGACACCTAATGGTACTCCAGGAGCTTCTACTTCGAAGGTAAGTGAGAAAAATGAAACTGTTTTGAACAATCAGAAAAAGATTGATCCAAAACAGAAAATTGTTGAAAAAGTTGTTGAGGATGTTTCTTTGAAAGCCAAAGTTCAAAGGCCCAAGACTCAGGCTTGGGTCCCCCGAAAGAACTAAATGTTTACTTTTTGTGTGCAGGGAGCTTCAGCTGGCCCTATTAGCAGTCTCTGGATTGTTGATAGTGGAGCTTCAGGCCACATGACGGGGGATTTGGCGTTGCTGTTTGATGTGAAGAATATTAATGGAGGATATGTCGCGTTCGCGGGTAATAAAGGAGGATATATCACAATGGAAGGAAGCGTGAGTAATGGGATTGTGACTTTCGAGCGGATTTCTTATGTCAAGCAGATAGACTATAATCTGTTGAGCGTCAGTCAAATATGCGATAAACAATTTTCTGTGCATTTTGATGACAAATCCTGCTATATTCTCAAACCGGGCTTCAAAATTCCAATGGAGTGGGTTATGTTGATGGCACCTCGAGTCAACAATCTTTATATTCTTGATATGTCCAAGGCGATGACATCTCAGGGACAGATAACATGTTTTCTATCCAAGGCGACCGAAAAAGAATCGATAATGTGGCACCGCAGAATGGGGCACATTCATCTGAGGAAAATGAATCAGTTAGTGAGAAATGGACTTGTCGATGGAGTAAACGTGAAACATTTCCATCTGAACGACAAGTGTGTAAGCTGCATGAAAGGAAAACAACACAAACAGTCCCATAAAGTGAAGAAAGTTAACTCTGTTGAGATGCCGCTTGAGCGATTGCACATGGACCTTTTTGGACCGGTCAAGCGCAAAAGTCATCTTGGAGAGCTTTATTGTTTAGTCGTCACTGATGACTATTCACGATTTTCATGGGTGATGTGTTTGAAGAACAAAAGCGACACCTTTACTAACTTACAAGTTCTGTTCACTCGACTGGAGAATATCTACAATTTGAAGATAAAAAGAATCAGGAGTGACAACGGGACGGAGTTCAAAAATGCAAAGATGGATGAACTTTGTGAAAGCAAAGGGATTCATCATGAATATTCGGCTCCGTATACCCCGCAACAGAACGGTGTTGCTGAAAGAAAGAATAGGACTCTAATTGAGGCGGCTCGAACAATGCTCGCTGATTCAAATCTTCCGGTAATGTTCTGGAATGAGGCGATTTATGCAGCAAATTATACATTAAATCGGGTTATAACAGTGAAGAAGTTTGGAAAAACATCTTATGAGCTGTTACACCGACGAAAGCCCAATTTAGAGTATCTAGAACCATTTGGGGCGCCATGCACGATGTTGAATCCAAGCGAGAAGTTTAGTCCTAAAGCTGAGGAGGGATATTTTGTTGGATATGCAACCCCGCTTAAACGGGTATTCAACAAGCGAACTCGTCAAGTGGAGGATTGGGCTAACGTGGAAGTTCAACGATACACACAAAATTTGCAAGGCACGGGCCCTGATTGGATGTTTGATTACAAAGATTTCTTTGAATCATTCAACCTAGATAGCTTGGTTGAAGAAGCTGTTATCAGATTACTTTACGAGTGTGAAAACGCGGCGACTTCACCGTTGATGCGTCCAATCACCGTAAACCCCCCACCAGCTTCTAATGATACTAGTGCTCCTATACAAGAAGAAGAGATGTTTCAAGAAGCTTCAACTTCATTAGACACTTCAGAATCTGAAGATGAACAATTTGAAGAAGCCGTTCTTGAACATGCAGAAGACTTAGAAGAGCAAACTGTGAACCCAACTCCAAATCCAGATGTTGTTTCATCGTCTAACACGGGTCATGATCAGGATGCTGTAGAAAACTTGACTGCTCAGACGGGAGTGATTGTACCTGTTAATCCGGAATCTCGGATTCATCGTATTCACCCGCTGGAGCAAGTTATCGGTGATCCTGGTAGTGGTGTTATGACCAGAGGGCAGCTAAAAAGCGTTAATTCGCCAGAGAGTTTTGGTGCTTTAGCATTGTATGCCAAAATTCAGAAATCTGGAAGCCAAAATGATTGGTCATTTGCATGTTATGTGTCGCAGGTAGAGCCAAGGACATACAAAGACGCTTTGAATGAAGATGCCTGGGTTGAAGCAATGCAGGAGGAGTTATTGCAATTCTAGAAATTGGGAGTCTGGACGCTCACAGATTTGCCGCCAGGAAGAAAGAAAATAGGCACTAAGTGGGTGTTTAAGTGCAAAAAGGATGATCGTGGAGTTATTGTTCGCAACAAAGCCAGATTGGTTTTGCAGGGTTTCCATCAAATCGAGGGAATTGATTACAACGAAATCTATGCACCAGTAGCACGAATTGAAGCTATTCGGATGTTCCTTGCGTTTGCTTCATATAAGAAATTCAAAGTCTATCAAATGGACGTCAAGAGCGCATTTTTGTACGGGAAAGTCAAGGAGGAGGTTTATGTCGGCCAGCCACCAGGTTTTGAGGACCCAATCCACCGGGACAAGGTCTACGTGCTGAACAAAGCTTTATATGGTTTGCACCAGGCTCCAAGACAGTGGTACGAGGAGCTAAGTACATACCTCATCTCCAAAGGATTCAAGCGCGGCCTCGTCGATTGCACCCTCTTTACGAAGAAGACGGGAGATGACTTGCTTCTAGTACAGATTTACGTTGATGATATTATATTTGGTTCAACTAACGAACTTTTGTGCAGAGAATTTGAAACTGTTATGCAGGAGAAGTTCGAAATGAGCGCTATGGGGGAAATGCAGTTTTTCCTCGGCTTACAGGTGGATCAAAGACCCGACGGGATCTTCATTCACCAGACGAAATACGTAGCCGACATCTTGAGCCGATTCCAGATGGAGGACTCTAAGCCGATGGATACCCCGATTCAACCCAATCACGGGATTGGAGTGGACACTAAGGGGGAGCTGACAGACCCATTTACATACAGAGCAATCATCGGATCTCTGATGTATTTGACAGCGTCTCGACCAGATATTATGTATGCAACGTGTCTCTGTGCTCGCTATCAATCGAAGCCGAAACAAAGTCATCTGACGGCGGTCAAGCGTATCCTTCGATATCTGAAGGGTTGTCCATCAAAAGGACTTTGGTACCCTAATGATGATGATTTTGATTTTATTGCTTTTAGTGATGCAGATTGGGGCGGCTGTGACAAAGACAGCAAATCAACAACAGCCGGTTGCCAGTTTTTAGGGAGTAGGTTAATTACCTGGCAATGCAAGAAACAGACTTCCGTCGCACTGTCTACATGTGAAGCCGAGTACATTTCAGCCTCGAGTTGCTGTTCGCAAGTGCTCTGGATCCAACAACAGATGGTCGATTACGGTTTGCAGTTTCTTAAAACCCCTATACACTGTGACAATGAAGCCGCAATTGCATTAACTAAAAATACTGAAAATCATTCTAAAGCGAAACATATCCGGATTAAATATCATTTTATCCGTGATTGTTACGCTAAGGAATTGATAGATATGGTCAAAATCCATACTGACTACCAACGTGCAGATTTGTTTACAAAAGCTTTTGACAGATCCCGCTTTGAATATCTTTTGAAAGTAAACAATATAAAGGAAAAACAGGACTAATCGGCTCCTCGGTTTATCGCTTTTTAATTTTTAGTTTTAGTTCTAAATTTTTGCTAATTGGGAATTTCTCTTTGCTAATTGGGAATTTCTCTTTACTATCATAATCCTCAAAGAAGTTGATGCTTTCGAGGGGGTTGTTTAGTCCTCAAAGAAGTTGATGCTTTCAAGTGGATTGTTTCATTCAAATTTTTGTTTTGTTTTTCAGAAAAATTAAAAACCCAAAAATATGTTCTTTATTTTAGGGGGAGTCATTTTATCAGAAAAACCAAAAACATTGAAAAATTTTCAAAATACCTAAAAATTAGAAAAACCCAAAATGATTTCCTGGATAAAAAGAGGAAATGATAGTACATCAGTGGGGATCTGACACAGGCTAAAGAATTGTATAGTTTTATGTGACGTATGATGATTACGTGTGATATGCTGATAGGCTTCGTAGACTATATATTGCGTGCATTAGTGATACAAACATAACAAACTACGCATTTGTGGCTGAACACCTCATGGGCATATGGTCTTAGTACCGTAATTTCGTTTGACAGGGTGTTTGTACAAAACTCGGAGGTTTAGGGTCGTTATGTTATTAGTTGTCTGGGGATAGCCTATCTGATCTTCTGCTGTAAGTCATTACGGACCTAGATCAGACAGGATGTCTTTATAAAAGAGCTATATGCCAAATCCTAAAGTTACCGAATTGAGGAACTTTCCATGTTATATGATGATCAAAGATTATCTATAATATCGTATTGATCATTGATGCAAATCATGATTAATATCAGTCCTCAACCTGGTATGGTGCATATGTTACTTTGCTGCATTAATTTGCTGACCTGTATACCTCTATGCATTATATCTTGTACAATTACAGACGACGAAAGCATAATCACGCTTTACAATGAGTCTTTGTGCAAATTACTTCTTGATACGGGAGTATGTCGTGTGTGTGGGAACCACAATGTGTTAGTCTAATACATCTAATTCGTATCATTTTAAAGCATTGCGTAATTGTCTGCATGTGAGCTTATGTGGACAACAATATCAGCAATTGCCGTGTCACATATTGTTTCTAATGATAATATTAAAACAGATCAACGCTGTGTTCAGATTTCTCAGAAAACTGATATGATCCTCTTACCGGAAATCACAAAATGTTTACTGCATTCATTTACTTTGATACATTTTACTTTGTCGCATTTTACTTTTATTGTCAAAAAGATACAAAATCCAAAAAGATTTTAGGTGTGTTTTGATAAAAAATTTCAGAAAATCCAAAAGATTTGCATTTCTGCTTTATTTTTTGATAACCGGGGATGCTTGATGGTCAATTTCTGAGATTTGATAACACCATCTGGGCTTTGTATCATTCAAAATGTGAAAATTTGAGTTTTGGAAGTTTAACGGATTGAAAAATGTTGAACGGGATTCGAATTCTTGATTTGGCGAAATTTTTAGATTTTTCCATTTCACATTCGCCCCTTAAATGGGTCGAATGTGGAAAAATCATCATATTCGACCGTTTTGATTTTGGGCGAATGTGGATTTTTTTCACTTCCGGGTGTAAATTCCACTTCCGGGTACATTTTTCACCTTCGGGTCTTTAATTAGGGGCGAAGGTGGAATTGTTTCACACTCGTGCCATTCAATTGGGGCGAATGTGGACTTAACCCACATTCGTCCACAACAAACGGGCGAACGTGGCTGCTTATATATAAGCCTTTCAGGTTCGATCCCCATCATTCAAAATTTTTCAAAATTTCATTCAATACCAGACCTTGTTGCTTGTTTTTCTATTGATTCACTGATTCAATCCCTGATTATTCCTGATCATTTTAAGACTAAACTTGCAGGTAATGGACGTCATTTCAGATCAGATTTGATCGTTTTATGAACAAGTCCTAGGGTTTCAATTTTCGGGGTTTATGATGATTATTGATGCTTGTTTTTGATTACCGATCAGTTCTCATAGGTTTTAGGGGGAGAATGTAGAAGGAATTAGATTAATAACACATCTAGATGTTAGTTTGATCGATTGAACACAGTTGAACCCTAATTCTACTTTAAAACCAATGAAAACTGATTCATTGTCAAAATTGTTAATGAACGAGTGTTAGTCGGACTTGTTAGCACATATTAGGATCAAAATTACAAGTTAAAACTAACAATGGCAAAAATTTAAATTTTGGGGGAAAACTGTTTCACATTCGGTTGTTATAAATGGGCGAAGGTGGAACTGGTTTGGACGAATGTACAACAAAATGGACGAATGTGATTCATACTCAAGATCATGTTCACTTTCGACCAAAATTTTCACATTCGACCAAATATTCTCACTTTCGGCCATTTCAGAACGGGCGAATGTGCAGATTATTTTGACCAGAATTTTTATAATTTTGTCGTTTTTGTATTTTGACGTGTTTCATTGATTTTTATGTGCAGATGGCTGATCAACCCGAGAACATTGAAACACCAGCAGTCAATGTGGAAACTCCAGCTGAGATTACAGTTCCAGACCCAGTGCCAGAGGCTGAAACGTCTGTTCCGAGCAGTTGGCCGTTTGAAAGATCGCACAACTGTTGCGCTTATCTCGGAGATGTTGAGAAAAATACGGAGTTTACCGGGATTATAGAGTTTCTGAAGAGGAGCAGGATTGTTCATGCTTTAGCCACACCAACCATTATATACAAAGACATCATTGAAGATTTTTATCAGAATGCGAAGTATGACTACTGGGAGAATCAAACGATCATCAAGAGCAAGATTCAGGATATGGATATGTTCTTGACTGAAGCTGATATTCGGGAAGCTTTACAGATAAAGTTTGAAGATAGTGAAGATCCCAGGGAGTTGTCATGGACTGAGCAAAAAGCATGTTTCTTACGGATGAAATACAAAGGTCCAATCACTGACGGATCTATGTATAAGGGGAAGCTGGGAGTGCAGTATAAGTATTTTGCACATGTTCTTATCCATGTATTTGGGTGTGTGAGTGGTGGTTATGATGTCATGAGAAGGAGTTTGAGTTCATTAATGGTTGCGTTGACACTCAACAAACCATTTAATGTTTCTGGGATAATTCTTGATCATATGCTGGAGATGCTGAAGGGAATGAAGAACAAGAAGTTTATGTTGTATCCGAGATTTCTGATGATGATCTTTGATTATAAGTATCCTATGTTGAAAAAGGATCCGACTATGATCCTAGGTCAAGATCATATGAACATTAGAACTTTGATGAGAATGAAGGGTTACAAAGGTGTGCCTGATAGTGAGAAGCCACCTAACAGGAGATTATTTGGTGCTTTGGCTCGTCCGGATTACACTGATCCTGACAAGAACAAAGCAAGACATGATGATAGTGACTCAGACAACGATGATCCCTTAGTGTATGTTGATTCAAGCACTAAGCGGAAACGGCAAGTAGTCAATCCTGGAGCCAAAGGGAAGGGCAAGGGAAAGGCTGTGGATCAGGGAAGCACTAAGCAACAAGTGGTTAGAAAGAAATCGACGGCGAAGAAAGGATCGGGTTTGGTGGATGAAGAGTCGGTAGATTCAGAAGAGACTGAGGTTGATGAGCAGTGGGATTCTGATGATGAGAATGTGAGGACCACCAAACGTAAGGCCACTATGGTTGGTGAGTCTGAATCCTTGAATCAGTCGATTGAAGAAGCTGAGAGAAGAAAGAAATCAGTAGAAGATGAGGGACTAGGTGTTGACCTAGCAGAACTGAGTGTTGGAGATACTGTAGTGGTGAATTTGCCCAGAAAGACAAAGAAGCAAAAGACTATGGCCAAGAAATCAAGTGTAAAAGAACTGAGGGAGAAAGAGTTAGCTCAGTTGTTGAAGGGAAAAAGATTACCTGATGCTGGTACACCATCTAAGCTATCTTCACATGTTGCCAAGAAGCAGAAGAAAACAAAAGAGGCAGAGACTTTACCAATCGATCAATTCAATATCGATATGGATAAAGTGCTCGATATGTTTAGAAAGCCTCAGAAGGAGAAAGTAGTTGAAGTTGAGCCATCTAGATCAAAGTCAAAGAAGGTAACTGTGGATGACGATGTCATGAAGCAAGTGAATAAGAAGATGGAAGACATGATGAAGATGTTGGTTGCTCAACAGGCTGAGATTGCTAAGTTTAAGCAAAATGAGGAGAAGATGCTTCAGATTGTGGTTGCTTCGAAATCTAATCAGGATGATATAAATGATAAGATTAAGATGATTGAAGCAAAGAATGAGAAGCTTGAAAGAAAGTGTGAAAGAAACAAGAGCAAAATCAAATT
Source organism: Ambrosia trifida (assembly GCA_028751855.1). Classification (NCBI taxonomy): domain Eukaryota; kingdom Viridiplantae; phylum Streptophyta; class Magnoliopsida; order Asterales; family Asteraceae; genus Ambrosia; species Ambrosia trifida. The sequence goes on from CM054127.1 coordinate 23,022,772, forward strand.
GATTAAGGCAGATAACAAAGAATTAAAGAAGGAAAACAAACGCCTTAGTAATTTGATTGAAGAGCTTTATAGCAGGGCACCCCAGTTGAAAGAGGGTGAAGAAGATGAAGAAGAAGATGAACAAAAAGTCGATTATGAGTATTCTGAATCTGAGAAAGAAGAAGATGATGATGAGGATAATGATGAATCGGAGAAAAGTGATGATGATAATGATGATGATGATGACAATAATGATGATGATGATGGTGCTGAAGGTGCTGGGAAAAAGCAAGGAGATGAGTTTAGCAGTGGAAGTGATCATGATGGAGGAGATGATACTTCTAGATTTAGTTATGAGAAGAGAACACCAAAGAAGAAAGATACTGGAGAATCAAGTTCGAAGAAGAAAGGAGAGAACGTTGATTCGGATGAAAGTATTTTCTGGAACGAGAAGGTGAGATCTTTGTCTGATGATGCTAAACAGCTGTATAAGAATATGTTGGAAAAGAGAGAGTGGACCATTGAGTTCACAGGATGCTTCGCTGAAATATTCCAGACTGATGACTTAAGATATGAGTTGGAATATGAAGATCCAGATCTTGAAGAAGGGGAATTACCTGCATCTGTGGCAAAAGAAATACTAGATGGTCTTGCACAGAGGGTAGGGAAAACGTTTGAGGAGTTTATGATGGATGAATCGATTCCTGATATTCCTGAAAAGGATATGGGAAGTCATTCAGATGATGTGCAGACTCCAGAGAACAATGAAGTGGAGGTAGAAGATATAACTCATGAAGAGTTTCCCCAATATTTCAGACAAGATGATGAAAATGAAGTATTTCCTGACTTCACTGAGATACCAAATAAGTCAGCGAAACAGAAAGCTAAGAAAAGGAGTGAAGAGTTTGTTGAGAAGGTATTTGGTACTGAAAAGAAAGATTCTTCTAACCAGTCTGATGAGTTGAAGAATTATATGAAGAAATTGAAGGAAATGGATGAGAACCGACCAAAGCCTGAAGCTCAAGGTAACTTTTACAGATTTCATAATGCCAAGTTCAAAGGCAGAGCTCTCGGGTGGACTTACTTAGGCAGACTGAAATGTATTGCTGCAAAATGGGAAACCGGAATTCTGTACTTCAACAGATTCTGTGACTTGCTTACTCTACCGTACTGGGCGGTTAGAGACTTATGCAGATTCCCAATGTCAGGTGCCGAAGTAAATGGATCACATGTCGGTTGGTGCGCAGATAAATTGGTTTGGGAAAGTCGTACGAGATGGAACAGATTCAAGCCTCAATATCCCAGAAGAAAAGTGCATAGGGATATTGATCCACAAACCAATATGAAGCGTGTTACTTTGATTTATAAAGCACCTAATGTGATGAGAAAGATACCGTTGATGCCGATGCCACAGCATTTTAGTGCTGATTTCATCTTTTGGTACTATGATTGGAGAAAGGCAGAAGCGGTGATCGTGTTGAGAGATGAAAAGGATAAATACAAGCATGTTCATGTATTTGATCCTATGTGGTTGATTAATTGCACATTCGAAGACATCATCATGTTGTTCTACAATCCAATCTACTATGAACCTAATGATTTTGTTCAAGCGAGAAAGTATACGCAAGTGGTTGGAGTTTGTTTTGCGTATGATATCAATGCAGGAAGCAACTTGGAGGGTAAACTTGGCAAGACTGTGAAGATAGCCAATGTGTCTAAGCCTGTGAAGAAAACATTTGAGCCGCCAATGACTACTGAGCAGAAGAAACAGCTCAGAATCAAATTGATGAACAAGAGTATGGACCAACAGAGAAAACTATCCAATCAATAGTCGAGGGGGAGTTTGTTGATGCGTTTTGCGACTAAGGATTGGATATACATAATTAACACATGTTAGTGATTGGCCGAAGGTGAATATAATGGGCGAAGGAAGAAAAGACTGGGCGAATGTAGATAGATAAAGGGCGAAGGTAGATGATAAAGGGACGAAGGAAGAATGGACCTGAACAAAAGACACATTCGACCATTTAGAATGGGCGAATGTGGAAATCACTCACATTCGACCAGTTGCAATGGGCGAATGTGCAGTGCCTATATATAGTTTTTGTGATTTTGATAATGTAAGAGAGTTGTCATTTGTGTCCAGGTTCAGATCAGGTTCAGAGGTGTTTTTGAGAAATAGTGTGTGTGTTCTAGATTAACATAAACTGATTGTAAACGCTTATTTGAATGAAGTTAATCTATGAAATGATATTGAAAATGATCTTGATTGTGTCGTGATTTGTGTTTTATCAATTTGTTCAGAACTAGGGTTTCCGCACCTAGTTTTGTGACTTGTAGGATCGTATAATCCTGTTTTAGCTAAAATCCAACGCTCACAAAAACACCAACACCTTGCCAAAGCACTTTACTACAACACATGAGTGTCTTCCTAAAAGACAGCTTACATGTTACAAAAACAAAACCTTGGAAAGCTTGGTCCAAAATAGGAAGGACGACACATTGTGCTCGAAACTCACAATGGTGATTCCTACAAGCTCAATCAACCAAGAAGGAAAGAAAGTCCCAAGACATTGGGATGACAATCACCTTAAAAGGTTCAACGTAATCACAAATGGCCAAGAGATTTCTACCACTTCTTTGTGTAAACATTTAGTTATCATGAAATGAATGAATCATAGCATTTTCCATCAAGATTTGTCTTTCTATCCTATAATCAGGTTGAGAACCTAGCAAGAAACTCCATGGCAAGGGCCATGTAAGGGGATGAGCTCCCAGGCCATTTCGCTCAATAGGTTCGAGGGATAAACGGACCTATATAAGGGGTGAGTTCCTAAATCAATCCAACTCCATGAGATAAACAAAAAACACTTTTATAAATCTCATTGACAGGCTTGAACAACCTACACCAAACGTTCCTTAAGTTTAGAAAACAAGCTTACGAAAACATATTAAAACACTTATGTAAGTGTATATAGGATAGATGGTGACATGTTTGCCTAGACTACCTTAAGGATGAATGACTGCAGCATTCAACCTTTGAAGGTGCTGCCGGTAAAACATTTCCCAACAAATACAAAGACAAAACATCCAAACATGCAAGCATCCAAACATGCAAGCATCCGAACATGCAAACATGCAAGCATCCACAATCACAAAAATACACTGAGGTACAATTCAAAAGTGAAACAATCTCACTAGGCCATACACAAAACAACGTACATGAAAGTTAGCATAAATGGCCATGATCGGTCACCATTCATCACATGTCAAGCCCAAACAGCTTGAAAGGTTCATAATACCACAACCACATATTAGTGATCTAGCCATACAAGGCTAACACCAAATGGAACCCTACAAGGTTTCCCAAACAACACAACGATTGATACTTTACCAAAATGGTGCTAAACGTTCTCGTGTCGAACATCATCCATTATCACAAAGAAATATTGTTGCAACTAATGCAAAAAGAAACAAATCAATAGATTTGGGCACTCAGTCATGTCAACAAAAGAAGCTCAACTTCATATGAACGAAGCTTATAGACATGCTCTATATATCAAGCTTTGAGCGAAGGAAGCTCATATCAATCTTCGAACAAAAGAAGCTTACAAGCATAAGTCATACATCAAGTTTCGCATCAAATAAGCTCGCTAGCAAGGTCATACACTCAACGTCTTATAAACAAGGCCCCTGAATGAGAATAAAAAGCGAACGTTCATAAACAAAAGAAATTCGCTATTTAACCTTGTTTGCTTCCGTCTACTTGATTCCATCGCTTGTACCATAAGAAAGAATTTATCACAAAACCTTGATAGCACAAAAAATTAGGCTAGTGATGGATTTCATCCATAAGCTTAAAGGAGGAAATCCACGAGCTTTTCAGCTGTCAAACCAAGCCACTTTGCTTAAAGGATGAAATCTATATGCTTTAGTCAACAAAAACAATAACTTTGCTTAAAGCCTTCAAAGCTTAGGAGACGTACAAGCTTTTTATCAAGCCAGGTCATATAAAGTCAACCTTCAAGGCAACGTGCTTCACCTTCATGTGCAAGAGGCCTTCCTTCGTACACATGCAACTTTCCTCCTGTCATATGAAGCTCATTTGCTATCTTGCTTAGAAATCGACCATTCGGTCAATATAATAATCCACTATACATCGGATTAACTTCCCGACATTTGTTCAAAAACGTGACTTGCTAAAAACCTCTGTAAGCGCACCTAGCTACAATCATTTAGTGATACTTAGCTACTTTGTTAATACTTACAAGCATTTAAACGGCCATAGTCATTTGATAAATGAACCATCTTCTAAAGGCTTGTGCCCAAAACAAAGATATTTCCAAAAAATATTTTACAAAATTATGGGAATATCGTCCAAAGGAGCATACATATGGGATATAGATGGTTTTAATCGCACAACTCGAGATAACTTCGCCAATACAACAAAGAAGCTTAGAAAATTAAGCTCAAAAGGCGAAAACTTAAAAGGTCAATAGCCGATATGCTGAAGCTAATACAAGCTAACAAGGAAAGAAGCAAGTAATGGAGAAATATCCAGCTCCATAGCTTCCATCCAAATAAGGGCTTAGCAAGCTGCAAAGCTTATCAGCTTAAATCCTCATAAGCTTGAAGCCTTGAAGCCTTCGAGCTGCTGATATGCATTCTTAACAATCTACAACCATGTTGATTCCACATCCAAGCCGGCTCCAACAGCCACTACATGCGGAATCACGCTCTGTTACTCGCAAGTCTCAGCCTTCATCAGGCTTACGTGGTTGGTCCCTAGTTGCAACTTGGGATCAAGAGTTCCTTTCTTCAACATCATACTCTTATTCTTTATCTCTTCTTAAGTTAACCAATTATAGCAACATTCTGACTTTGGGTTGATCCCAAATCAGAATCATAACAACTAAAATATCAAAACTCTTGAACCTCCCATCTACGTTTACAACGTAGAGGGACACCACGACTTGTGTTTGGTGAACCGAAACCCTTTAACCCTTTTACCCCTTCTGACGAGTTTTTCCATGCTGCTGGTCTAACCCTTTAAGCAGCAGACGAGGTCAGAAGCTTGACGACCTTGGAACGTTCAGACCCTCTCCGGACACATATTTGTTGTAGCAACACAGAACAATTAATCCTCTCTACAAAACTCCTCTCTTAACCAATAACCAAGATCAACATGAACTAGACAATGATCAAATTATAAAGAATCATAGACACACTAAACAGTCTGATGATTTAAACTGGAAACCCAACAAATCCTAGAAGGAGAAAACAAGAGATATGTTTCAAGAGGGAGAAAGTGATTGAACAAGAAACCCTCAAAGAAAACTCTAGAAGATGTGAGGGATATGACAGACTTAATTAGTCAAAAATATCTCATGGGCGTAGCTTTTAAGGAGTGGGGAGGGGCGGTCGACCCCTCGAATTTTCGCTAAGAAGTTCCAATTATATAGTATTCGTATAAATTTTTTTTGGTATATACGGTTTCGACCCCCCGAAACTAGTTTTCATACCCCCGAAACTAGTGATTTCCGACCCCCCGAAATCTCGGGTCAAGCTTCGCCACTGGGGACCAATAATACTATCATTCAGCTTTTAGCTTGAAAAGGTTGAAAATGTTTGGGGACCATTGTCGGGTTGCTCAATCATTATTTATAATTAAGTAATATTACAATACTAGTCATTCTACTACCACTAATTATAACTAATGGACTAATATTTACTATGATGAAAATTACAACCGTAACTGAATCAAGCTATATTTCAGAACTATGCTGAAGATAATTACAATACTCTATAACTAATATTTTCTATTTGATATTCATTTCCATGTAGTTTGAACACGATGAAACCAAAAGCAGTGAAATGATACATAATTAATACGTTGGAGTAACAAAAACATACTATACAGAAAAAAAAAATCTCATAAAAGTTTATATAGATAGAAAACTCTTTGGCAACAATTAACAAATGACGGATCTATAAACATTGCTTTTACTAAAAATGTGTATTTGTTTATATTCATTTCTGCAATAAAATTCTAAAATGAGTCATACAATGGATGAATTGTATCATTTCTTACTAGCTAGTGTTATTAGCTTTATTAACTTTTAGTTATAAAATACTACGACACTACAATGGAAATGGCTTTATTAACTTTTAACTAGTATAAAGCCTCCCGCGTTGCGGCGAGGCGTAAAACCAACATTGAAATGTTTTATCGAACCTGTGTGTTGAAGGAGCATTAGACTCATGCTTTACGGTGGGGCTTTTAAATAGAACGAAAACTAGACATAAAAATGTTCAACCACACATGACCTTTATTCTAAAAGTAGACAAACGTATGTAAGTATAGAATTAATTAGACGTAGAACTGTATTTAATCACATAACCAATCTGCATAACTGAATTACCGAATAGATTTTACATAAAACTATTCAAAATATGTGATGTTCGTTATACCTAACCATTATTTAGGTCTCGCGCCTTACAGCAAGACCGTCAGATCATTGGCTGGTTTGTTTTATATCATTTTAAGTATTAATTTGAGTTACGGCTTCAATTGATGTAGCTTTTTTGCAGCTATAAAATAGATCTAATATAGTACCATATGCACATTTTCCGGTAGCATTATTTACGCCTTTCAACTTCAACTATTAATGCACATTATCAATTTTTTACACCTTTTTGTTGACTCAATAACCTCTCTTCAGCATGTCCACTTTTTTTTTCAGCTTGCAAACCCCCTTTTTTATATAAGCTTCTGTGTTTTTTTAAGAGTAAATTACAAAAATCGTCCTTTATGTTAATAGCAGATTGCAAATTATGTCTTTTAGAAACATAAATTACAGAAACCATGCTTTATGTTTGAAAACCGTTGCATGTTAGGTCCTTTACCACAAACACAGTTTATTTTCATAGTTAAATCTGACTAAGTTGATCCCATGTGAGGACAAATTTATCTTTCTACCAATTAAATAAAAAAAATGCATAAAAAGAAAAGAAAAGGAATTTTAAAACTAAAAAACAATTAACAAAGAATTAGTTATTCTCTCCCTCATTAACCTATCTCTTTCTCTTCCTCTCTCTTTTACCACCACACATCCCTCTCCTTTTATCTCTTTACCACCGCACAACCAGCCACCTCCATCCACCACTGTCAACACCATCGTTTCCACTATAAGCAACCACCGCCTTTATCATTTACAACAACCACCACCACCGCACCTTCAGCTCCATTCACCACTACACCCACCAACCTCCCTATCCCCTGATACAAACCCTAGTTTTTTTTTTTACCTAGATTCACACACCAACAACAACCACTGCTAATCAGCAGCCACCACCTGCAACAGCAACCATAAAACCCTTATTTCCTCAATCGACCATCACTAAATCCAACGCTCATCGCTTCCTGAAAAACCTAGATCTAGGCGGCCATTTGCCCAACCTGCAACTACAACCATAAAACCCTTATTTCCTCAATCGACCACCACTAAATCCAACGCTCATCGCTGCCTGAAAAACCTAGATCTAGGCGGCCATCTGCCCATGTCTGTTATATGAAACATTCCCAAGCACACACCCACTTGCCTCAAAACGAAAAACCCACATCATTTACTCCGATGTGTACAAAACTCGCGGTGGGTGTGGTGGTGAAGGTGCAGTAGTGGTAGTTGTTGATAGTCAGACGGTGGTTAGGGTTAAGATGGTGAGAGAGACAAAGTGTTTATAGAAGAACGACGGTGTAGGTGGTGGTGGTCGGGTGGCTGGTGGAAGGTGGTGATGGTGGGGCAATTAAAGAGACAGAGAGTGGGGAAAGAGAGTGGATATGGTGGGGGTGATGGGTTTTTATATTTTTTTCTTATTTTATGCTTTTTAATATTTTAAATAAATAGGTAAAAAGACTAAATTACCATTACATGGGGTCCACCTTAACAGATTTAACCATAAAATTAAACTAGGGTTGGGGTAAAGGACATAACGTGCAACGCTTTTAAAATATACAGTACGGTTTCTGTAATTTATGTTTCTAAAAGACATGATTTGCAATCCGCTATAAACATAAAGGACGGTTTCTGTAATTCACTCTTTTTTTAAAGTGACCCGCCCAAAATTTTAAAGAAACAGAAACGAGCTTCAAGGCTTCTTCCATCCGCCTCACGTGGCGTAAGCCTCAAGGCGAACCTAGACGGAACCAAAATATAAATATATTTTTTTTTAAATAAAATTTGCTTTTGATATTAATTTCAAAAACCTTGAACAAGAAGACATGATATTAATATAAAAATTATATATTTAAAAACACGAAACCCCGTGAGGTGCGCCTCAGACTCGTTTTCTTAGCGTATGCCTCAAACGTTGTTTTAAACCATCGACCCGCCAACCCATTTAACATGTTTATCATGTGATATACATATCGAAAATAATTGTAATTATCAGCAGGAACCAGTTGACAAAAGTGACCATACCAACCAATATGTATTTCTTACATATTTGTACTTTATTCACAACCCACCTCATTATTATGTTTATCGAGGTGGAGAAACAGTTAAAAGACACCTGTATAACACAAAGAATAGAATTAGGAGCGATTGGTTTCATACCCTTTATCACCTGGCCAAATATAAAAAAACAAGCTTTTTCAATGACAACACCTAATAATCCTAGAGGTGGCTATTTACAAACTTGTTAAATATTTTTTTTAGCTAAAAGTAAAACGGGTCACACATGCAACATGCATGGTTCTCGGCTACATGGAGACCCTACCTGTATCACCAATAGTGCTGATCTAGATATTTACAAATCCTATAAAACTCAGATGAAGGCATCCAAACAATGATCCAGCTAGTTGTTAGATGTGATAGAGATGTTAGAAAGATAGGAAAATAAACACATACACAAAACAAATTACACACAAGCAGCACTTCGAGGTTCAATTAAATAATGAGAAAAAGTTAAAAAGTTGAAACACAAAGGGTCCTATTTATAGGCTGATGTCCTACGCCTGGTGTCTTCCAGGCATAGGACTCTCATACGCCTAAGAGCTTCCAGGCGTAGGACTCTCCTATGACTAGAACAAGTTACACATGAGAAATATCAACGTTTAAAACGAAAGCACAACCCGAATAACATCATTAACATAACATAAACATGGGATCACTAATATCTATCCTAGGGACATGCCGATGGGTTCACTAAGAGACTCCCCCGTTGGACCTAGCTAGATATCTTCAAAACCTTGCATTCACTACAGCTAATCTTCCACCTTCACCAGCAACCTCTTCAAGCTTCCAACATAGAGAGCTTGGACCAATTGCACCCAGAGTGAATGTTCTTGCCATAACAAAACCTGATTATCTTCTAATAGTTCATTACTTGTTCACGATCTTGGTCTTAATAATTAATTGGATTATGATGGAGAGTCTTCACATCTTCTTCAGGGAAATTCACGAGCCACATTGGATCTAACACTCTCAACTTCCTACACAACTTGGGCTCATTTCTGAGTACAATCATGGCTTTAGTGGTAGTGAAGTTGTAGTACCAAAACATGAACTTATCAGAGAATACCTGTTCAATAGGTGCAAGAAGAACACGTGTCATAACCGTGGGAGGATTGATAGTACACTTCTAGATATACTTGCATGTTCTTGGATATTTCTCTTTGGACTGGAAGCGAACTGGAAACTGAGGCACAACGTATTGCCATCCCTGGACACTCCCTCTCTCCAGATAATCCTGTTGAATATATCTAGTGTGGAGTTAGCTTCAATTGGCTCCTTGTGCACTAGATCCCGTACGTACCAATACAGGGCAGAGACTTGATGTGGTAGATGGATTTGAAGTACAACATGCCGCTTTCAAACTTGATTCCATAAGCGTCAGCATAAAGAAGATAAGTCCAACTAAGAACGTTCCCTGTTCCATCTTTGTGTGAACTTTTTAGCTTGAACTGGCTCTTGCTTTCTATAATCATTGAATCATAAATTGCATATCTCCCGAATTTGTTCTTTTCTTTTCTTCTCAGCCTCTGATTCATTTGCTTCAGGATTATCAGCGTCTTCAAAGTCTTTGTCTTTGAGATCTGGAATCTTGGTTACCGAATCATTAGCCACATACTCAGGGTATTCTTGATCTGTGATGTCTTTGAGCTTGATGTCATCCGACCTATCATCATCTTCAGAGAACCGTTGAGAACTATCAGCAGGAGTGACTTCTTTATATGTTAACTTGAAGACTTTGGTAATGTCTTCCCTTAACATCTCTAAGGTATTCCACCTTCTTCCAGATCCATATATGGCTTGGTCACAGGGTTCCCATCGTCATCAACAAAGAAAATGTCATTGAAGGACCGAGTCCATTTGATGGGAACCTCCCCAGAGCAACAACGCCTTTGAAAGCTTTAAGTTGTTTAGCAATTGGGCCTTGTTGTGAAGTCGAGCCGCCTTGTCTTGAACCTTCATTATGCGATTGTTTGCTTCTTCTCTCTCTAAATTTGGACTCAGTTCTTTTTGTCTGTGTGACACCCGGCAAACTCAGGTTAGTAACTTTACATTAACTAGTCAATCTACCTTAGCAAGTCATGCATACATTACGTTTAACTGAGTCAGTTAAGTTATCAGGAATTGAGTTACACTGCATATTGTCCAAGGTTCGATGATTTAGAGGATCATCGGGGTCATTACATGCACACACGAGTCTTGAGTCACGTTGTTGGTGAATTACATTAATTGAATTGAGTATGATACATGGATTGATCCATATATGTTATATAATGTGCAAATACGTGTTTAAACGGTGTTTATATGATTATACATGATTATATATGCTTAACATATGTTAGGATTGCATGTTCATGTGTTAGGATGTGTTAAAACGCGTTTAAATGACAAAACTGGGAAAACCGGAAAACCAAAAACTTTTTTCGACCTTAAGGGGGTTCGAACCAAGATTATGGGCTTCATTCGGCCTGCCAATCAAACTCATTCGACCCCTGCAAGGGCCGAACCAACAGTTAGTATAAATACCATACTTTGCAATTTTTTATCATTTCACAAACCCTAAATGCCTCTAAGTGCTCTCTCTCAACCTTAAACACCTGGGGAGGAGTTTTTTTATCTTGTTTTTCATAATCTAACCTACAAACACCTTCTATATCATAAACAAGAGAAGATCTAAGGCGTGTTCTTGATCTAAAACCCTTTTCAAGCATTTTTTATTCGTTTTTTTATCAAACCCCAAGGGTCTAGTTCTGTTCTAAGATGGTTTTCATGAATAAAAACCTTTCTATTACCTTTCTAAACAAAACCTCATCATTAAACATAAGTTTTCATACAAAATAACATGTGTTAATGGTGTTTAATGATGTGTATTGCATTAATGATGATTGAATTCTGCTTAGTTGTTATAACAATGATCTAGGGCTGTTATAGATGATGTTGTATGATTGTCTTAGGTTACAAGTGGTTGGATGATGATGCTTTGCCCATTTTAGGGATTTTGTGATAGATCTAGGGTTTATTCATGATGTTATTGTTAATTAAATGATTGGGGGTTTTCATATACATGATAAACTGAGCATATTAAGCTAATTGTTAAGTGATTTCAACAAGTTTTCATTTTGGGTAAAGTTTATGTGACATTTCCATAATTTGCCATTTTGGGTAAATTATAAAGCGGACTAATTTCGGGATAAAAATGATGGGGTTTTGTGGGGATAGGTTAATAGTGATTCACTGCTTGATTCATGATGTTTCGTGACGTTTTCAGACCGTTTAGATGCGATTTGGTGTGTTTTATGTGAAATGGGCTAAGATGGTCGAACCAGGATTTTCATTCGACCCATCGTGGGGTCGAATGAACCCCCATGGGTTCGAACAAACTTTTATATAGGTCGAATGAACTTCAGTTAGGTCGAACGAACATGATTTAGGTCGAATTAACATGTGTTAGGGTTGAATAAACATGTGTTAGGTCGAATGAACCTGTATATATGTTAAATATACATCATGAGGGTCGAACTAAATCATATTTGGGTCGAACCAACTTATATTGGGTCAAACCAGTCTGGCAAAATTACTGATTCGACCCTACACTGTATACGTGCTATTTTTGATGCAGACTAAGTGTCTTATGCATGATTCTTATGTGTTAACCTTATATTCTTGATTAATTGATGTAATGAGTCACCAACGGGATTTCGGGTCGGTATGGTGTGTCGGTTCAACAGTCAAACACGTTTCTAAACATACTTAGTCATGATCTGGACAATCGGGGACTAGTTAACCTACGGGTTAGTAGTCACAACACTTATACAAACTTTATTATAGGTCGCCTTTAGTTGGGACTATCAGCTGTGTTGATGTTCTTGTCATTGAAGTACGCAAACTAAGGTAAGTGTCACAACCCCACTTTTACTGGTTTTACTTTTTGAGGGAGGAACATGGTACTTACTTGGATTTATAAAGATCGTGTTATACTATGGTTACTTTAGATTACTATACGGCATTTTGCACAAAGTCCGAGGGGGAAACCATGAATGTGCAGGATGCACAACGGGGGAAATGTGGATAGATCTATTGGGCCTCACAAACCCCACTCGTCGGCTGGGAGCCGAGCGGGTGCATATTGTCTCTAACTTCGGGTTACCGAGACATCGGTAACCCAGTCATCTGGGCTGTTTACATACTGGTACATGTTTAGTAATGGGTTCCCAACCATAGTAGTACTCGCACTTGACGTCTAGCTAACGTTGCTTAACATAGTAGTAACAAGGATGATCTTTGAAACTTACGAAACATTTTATAAAACCTATGAACTCACCAGTATTGTATATTGACATTTTTGGCATGTTTTCCCAGGTCACTAAGGTAGATGCATATGGATTAGGCGCACGAAGTCTTACACGACGCCTAGGGTCTTGGTGTCAATAATGTTAAACTTTTTGATACATTTACTTATGTTGGGATGTAAACAAGATTTTCAATGCTTCCGCTGTCGGTTTTATGTTATTAACTCCTATTTTGGTTTATGTATTTTATACATCTAGTTGTGGTTTATTGTGACCGTTGACTGAGATCCGGGTATGTCACGCGGCTCGCTGTAAAACCGCGCAAATGGAATTTGAGGTGTGACAGTCTGTCTTGAGGTGGCCCCACCATCATCACCTTCTCCTTCATCATCACCACCAGTTCTATCTTTCCCCGATTCATGGTCATCGCTAGAATCTTCATCATCATCCTCATCATCTTCTTCATCATCACTGTCATCACCGCCATCACCATCACCAGCTGTGAATATCTTGTGCTTGTTAAGATAATTATCAACTTGTCTTTTAAGCTTCTTGTTCTCTGACTCTACAACAACAAGACGATTCTTAGTTTCACTACGAGATTCTGTTAAGTGACGAATCTCTTACTCGTTGTTGGTTAGCTTGAACATCGCCACATCTAAAGTAGCTGACAATCTTCTGTTCTCATATCCTGTTTCATTGATGATCATTAAGAACTGGCGATCTCTTTGTTCAGATTCTGCTAACCTTCATTGGTTCTCCAAGTTCTGTGCAACCTGTATATGAAGCATGCTGACAAGATTGTTGATTTGTGTTTGGAAATATGCACCACTAGATGAGGTTGGGACAGGTAAGATGGAGAGTATGAAAGGTACTTGTTCAGATTATTGGGGAAGCTAGAGCTATGGAATATCAATCTCAGATGTAAGCCGTTGCAATTCAGCATCGACCGACACCTAAGTGGTTAAGGTGGGCATAGAAGCTGCAACTGAGATGGACTCGGTGAAGTTTGCAATTGTAGCGGTAGATGGTTGAGAGATTGAGGTTGTGGTTGTTGCTGTGATGGCTGTTGTGCTTGGTGCAGTTGGTTTGGTTTTGGTTTTGGATGGAGTAGTTTTGGTTGGGAATTTGATTCTTTAGCAACTAAGACATTATGGGATTACTGGACAAAGCTTTTCTCTTCAAAGGCCTTTCTTCTTCAAGGACCTCGTCTAACTCCTCAATATCCAAAAGATACTCTAGATCCCTTTCTCTCTTCTCTGTGTTTCTACAGCATCTCACGCTATTATACGGTCGCAAGCTCGCTGATCTGCCTAAGATGTTAATCTTGAATACACTGTTTCATAATTTTACGAGGAACCAACTCATCTTCCTCGGTATAGTTCACTATCACTTTCATCTACTTGCACAGCTACCGGGACATCTTTTTAACTCGCGATCACTGCCAAACACTCAAATTCCTTTCCCAGATCACGCTTTCTAGTCCCTGATGATTCAGCATCAACTGTAGTGGAACTAGGAGCAATTGATGTTGGTTCTCTAGATACTGGCTCAAAGATTCATGGCACAGTAGCAGTAGACGTTGTAGATGAATCAACTAAAGCTTCACGGATCGGTGAAGGCCTATGGAGATCACCCTAAGGGCCTTGACCACCCTCGTCATTATCTCCTCCTTTCGTCATCATCTCCTCCTTTATCTCCCTATAGTTGAACAACCTCAACATCTGAATCACTGTTAGCATGTCTTTAGTTAATGTTGGGAGGCTCTTCAAAGTTAGGATTTGCAATGTGACAAATCAACCTCTTTGCTGGAGGTTCTCTCTTCTTCTTATAATAATTCATCCAATTTATCGTTAGATCATTCATATGGCTCAACTTGATTATTTCACCTTCAATCTTTGGTAAATTAGGAATCTGGGAATCAAAGATCACCTGAAGAACTCTTGGACTCGTCGATGACTTTTGAGTCTTGAATTTCACCGACACATTCTCTCTCAAATGATGGAATATAATTCCTAAAAAGTTGAATGGCTTGTTCAGAACTAGGGCTACTATTGCTAAAGATACAGTTTCCCTGGCTGCAGAGCCATGTGGTGGGCCAATACAATGAATAAGAACATGCAACAAATATTTGTATTTTCTGTAGAGATCTGTCTTCAAGAGCATAGGTAGTGTGATGTTTCCTTCATACTTCAATCTGTTAAAGAATCCATGAATTAGATTTGCAGAAAACTCAATGGGATAGTCCTCTCGATCATTAATGTGAAGAGTATCTTGGATAATCTACTCAATAACTATGACTTCCCTGTTGTTGACTCGCCCTACAATCGCAATTTGTGTACGATTGCAGTCGAGAGTAGCAGTCTCCTAAATTCCATTTGATGACTTAGATATGGAACATATTATGTGGAAATAGCATAAAAGATCCTTGAGTGCTTCAAAAATTTGATAATATTCACATAGTCCACGACATTTGGAGTTTTTGTGTTCAAATGAGCACATATGTTGTGGCTTTAAAATAACAAATATTCATCAAACAAACATAAGAACTTTGAAAATGACTTTAAAATAACAAAACAACACAAATCGCCAAACTTTTTTACTTATAGGAGTATGAGGCCTCATACGTGTGAAAGTTACATATGTATAGCTTCCTACGCTTGAAACTTATCAGGCGTAGGAGCCTCATACGCCTGAAAAGGCTTTAAAATTTAAAAGTTTGCGTATAGTCGACATACGCTCTAATTTTTGGTAGATAGACTCATATTAGGCCGATTATGAAACCCCTATTAACAATTTTGATACACGTTGATGTTAAGATCGTGTTTTAATGGGTTTTATAATGGGGTTGTTCAGGAACACAAAATCGTCCATAACTCAAGATTTAACAAATGAAATCACATAATTTCTAGATCAAAATAATCACCTTTTGATTGTGTATAATCGGTGAAACAACAAAAGCACGAGGTGATGTTAGATTGAAAATCAAAAAGTCAAAGTTGGTCAATATTTTTATAGGCGTTGAAGGGTTTAAGGAGTGTTTGAGAAAGACTGTTGACTTTATATCCCTCCTTTTACGCGTGGATGAATACACACATAGGACAATTCACACATAGGACACAATTGGTCCTTCGAGTTACACACGTATGACAAAATTAAATCTTCTACGTCTCCTTTTTAACCTTTTTTGGATCATACGTGAAAATGACTATCACGCATATGACCACAGACACCTTCAATTTTCAAAATTTACACTTTAATACCCTAAATGGCCCCATACGGTGTACTCATACGTCTATAGTGATACGTGTGAAACAAAATCACACGTATGAGAGCTTTTGAATCTTGAAAAATTACCACATTGCCCCACGATGCTCAAAACATCATTTTAACATAAAAACATATCGAGCTCGAGAATAGATTTTAAACGTTCAAAATTGACAGAATTACCCTTGATGTGAGGATCTATCATCCATTGACACATTCTCCACCTAAAACTCACAATTTGTCAAACTTTGAACAAATTGTCAGTTTAACTAATTGATGATCAGATACTCACGCACAATTGGGACCAATAGTCGTATGGGGTTCTGATGATTCACACACCATCTCTTTGCCAACTTACCTAGCCCAACATCTGACTTATAATGCCGACCTCAGATTTTGAAAGATTTGTCAATTTTAGCATAAATCATTGACTTTGACCAAGTTTAAAGATTCAAACTCCACTTGGTTGTTTTCCGACTTGAACATTCTTGAAAGAAAGATAAGCAAACAATTAAATTTTCCCAACGTCGGTTCTTCAAAAAATAAGATAGAATGAAAAAGTAGAAACGGAAAATCTTTTTGGAATTTTGGCAAATAAAAGATGAAATTCAAAGAAAGTAAACTATTCACAACAATCTATTTGCGAGTTTGTCGGGTAGAGAATCATATCAATTTACGGACCTGTCATGATAATCGTTGTTCAGTTAGTTATAATTCAGATAACCAGTAAACAAATGATTACTAATAAGGGATCCACTTAAACCTAGAAAATCAAACGTACTCGCCGGCACTTTAGATATAGTTAATTGGCAAGATTTAGACTTTCAGTCAATTGTCCCCACCCACACGACACACGACACACTCCAATATCAAGCATTGCACAAAGCTTCGTCGTAACGGGTGAGAAAGCCATGACCATCCATTTACAAACATGAGGACTGATTCAATCTTGCTTAGGGTGGGGCAGATACCAGAAACCATTTTTTAATTATATTTTGCTTAGAGGTCATGTGCAATCCGAGTCACTATCCCAGTGCCTAATCACCATAAGGTCATTATTTATTTAGTACTAGTACTTGTGGCTGATTTAGGTTTAGGGAAATTAGACAGTCCATTGATGTACTATCATTTCTCTTATCCACACAACAAAACTCATTTTCAATTTTTGGATGTTTGTTTTTTTTTTTCTTTTTTGAGAATGTTTTTGGATTTTCTTATTTTTCAAATGTTTTTGTATTTTTATAAGAGAAAATATATATAGAAAACGAAGTACTGGTGTGGACTAATCTTGTTTTTCTTTGACTCCATTTACTAAAAGCAAGTATTCGAAATGAGATTTGTTGAGAGCTTTAGTAAATAGGTCAGCATGTTTTTGGTCGGTGTGATTCATAACATCTGTCAGCTTCTTTTCATAGCAGTTGCGTATGAAATGATAGTAGACATCGATGTGTTTGTACTTAGAGTACTTAACTGGGTCCTTAGTAATTGTGATTGCGGCCTCATTATCTAGATAAATAAGGGTAGTTAGAAATTTCAAACCGTAGTCCCGCATATGTTGTTGAATCCAAATAAACTATGGGCAACATGAAGTAGCGGCAACATACTCAGGTCACAAGTTGAAATAGCAACTGATGTCTACTTTTTGCATTTCCAGGAAACAAGTCTACTCCCTAGAAATTGGCATCCAGCCGATATGAATTTGGCGTCGAGCTTGTAGCCAGCGTAATCAGCATCACTATAGGACGTGAAATCAAACATCATCACAAGGGTACTAAAGACCTTCAGTCGGGCATCCCTTCAGATATCGAAAGATTCGTTTAACCGCGGTAAGATGAGAAACCTTCGGTTTTGACTTGTATCTTACACACAGGCATGTCACGAACATGATATCGGGACAAGAAAGGAAGGGTCCACGCTGATACCTTTCTCATGCGGTCCAATCCCGTGATTGACCTGTATCTGATTAGAAGCAGGTGAAGCATCATCCATCGAGAACCGGCTCAAGATGTCTGCTACATACATGGTCTGATGGATAAAGATCCCAGTCAGCTTCTGTTGAACCTGAAGACCTAAGAAGAATTGCATCTCCCCATCACACTAATCTCGAACTTGTTCTGCATCATTTTCTCAAAGTCCCTACATAAACTATCGTTAGTTAAGCCAAAAATAATATCATTGACATGTACATGTACAAGAAAAAGGTCGCCATCTTTCTCCAAGGTGAAAAGGGTACAATTAATAAGTCCACGGTTGAACCCTTAGGAGATAAGGTACCGAGAGAGTGTCTCATACCATGATCTTGGAGCCTAATGAAGTCCATAAAGAGCCTTGTTAAAATGGAAAACACGGTCTCTATGCATAGGATCTTCAAAACCCGGTGGTTGCCCCAATTAAACCTCTTCCTTCACTTAACCATACAGAAACGCGCTCTTGACATCCATCTAGAAAACCTTGAAATGTTAATAAGAAGAAATATCAAGAAACATGTGAATCGCTTCCATTCGGGCTACCGGAGCATATATTTCATTGTAATCTACTGTTTCAATCTGTCAAAATCCTTAAACAACTAAGCGAGCTTTATTGCGAATGTAACACCCTGCCCCTCTCACCACCAATATTGTCCGCTTTGCCCACCCAGAGCTCACGGATTTGTTTTTGGATGCCCTGGTGGAAACTTCCCAGGAGGTCACCCATCCTGAAATTTCTCCCACCTGAGCACGCTTAACTGTGGAGTTCTCCTCTCATCCACTAACATTAAGCCCCAAAACGCGTTGGTGATTTAAGAGGCAAGACATTACTTATGAACCAAGGATCTCTCCTGGCCACGGCCGATGTGGGATTTTCCTGGGGTGTCACATTCACCCCCCGTTAGAGTCTCATCGTCCCTGATGAGGTTAGAGTCTCATCGTCCCTGATGAGGTATGCACCCACCATCCCGAACGGCACAGGAGTGGCTCTGATACCATCTGTAACACCCTGCCCCTCTCACCACCAATATTGTCCGCTTTGCCCACCCAGAGCTCACGGATTTGTTTTTGGATGCCCTGGTGGAAACTTCCCAGGAGGTCACCCATCCTGAAATTTCTCCCACCTGAGCACGCTTAACTGTGGAGTTCTCCTCTCATCCACTAACATTAAGCCCCAAAACGCGTTGGTGATTTAAGAGGCAAGACATTACTTATGAACCAAGGATCTCTCCTGGCCACGGCCGATGTGGGATTTTCCTGGGGTGTCACAGCGAACAACCACGCCTCCGTCATCTTTTTTTTTTTTTTTGAAAGGTTAACTTCATTAGAAACGCCAAAACCCCAAGACGGGGCGACAAGCACGAAACAACAAACAAAACCACTACATAATAGAAAAACTACACCTATCACCCCAAGAAAGGGTTTTAATCTTAGATCTATGGCAAGCCCAAAGGAATCCCACAATCTTGACATCCCTTATGAGGGCCTCCATACGCACCGGCTTGTCTTCGAACACGAGACTGTTCCTCGCTCTCCAGATGCACCAACAAGCGATAATAATGATCCCTTGAAGCAAAAGCTTTTTAGAGCTGCTCAATCCCGAATGCTTATGGAACTCCAATAGGTCGCGAACCGAAAACACAAACAACCTTTGAACCTTGCACCAAACACTAATAGACTGCCAAAGAGTCGAAGCGAAAATGCATGATGTAAATAGGTGTTCGACCGATTCCACCCCGCAGTTACATAAAGGACATAGCGTATCTTCAACATTTATATTTCTTCGGCGAAGCGCCAGCTTAGTAGGAAGCCTCCCCAATTCCGCCCTCCACGCAAAAACGTTACATTTTTTTTGGGATCCATTTACACCAATCCAACACATAATTATTACTAAAATCGCTCCCCCCATAAAGAAGCCGCTTAACTGAGCCCACAGAGAACATCTTGGATTTCCCCCCAAGCCACGCCCATTTATCTCGAGCCGCTGACAAGACAACCAAACCCAAGGCTTCTTCAAGGAAGACCAACTCTTCTAGCTCAGCCATAGAAATAGGGCTTGACTTCCAACTCCACAGGAACCCATTTTCCTTTATTCTATCCGCCACTCGACACCGCTTCTCGACCTCCAAATGGAACAAACTGGGACAGAGATCTTTTAAGAGTGTCGTACCAAACCACGGGTCCAACCAGAAGGAAATAGACTCTCCAAACCACGGGTCCAACCCGAAATAGTGGTCTTTGCCACCATCTTTACAATGTTACTCCAAGTCCCACTACATTTGGTTCGAACAGTAATGAAATCCCAATTGCGTCCTCCCGAGTGAACCGCGTCCACCACTCTTTTCCACAACGACGGACCATCCGCCTTGTACCGCCAACCCCATTTAGACAGAAGAGCTACATTAATGTACCTGAGTTTAGTAAGGCCGAGGCCACCAACCGTCTTCGGGCAAGCGACACGGTCCCAAGACACCCAATGCATTTTTCTTGAATCCCCTGCACCTCCCCATAGGAACCTCCCAATGATCCGTTCTAAATCGTTAATGACTTTGACCGGGGCCTTGTACAGCGAAAAATAATACGACGAAAGGCTTTCAAGGACAGACTTTATCAAAGTTATTCTACCCCCAATCGATAAACAAGAGGCTTTCCACTTTGATAGGCGAGCATGGAAAATGTCGTACATCGGCTTCCAACTAGAAATATGGCTCATGTTGGCCCCGACCGATATGCCCAGATACTTAAAAGAAGGCGGCCTAGATTCACATCCAACAGCAGACGCCATAGCCGTGACTTCTGCCGCATTTACTCCTAATCCGAAAAGCTTTGATTTTCTTAGGTTTATTTTAAGCCCCGAACAAATGTAAAAACACTTGAGAATATTTACCACCTTTTCCAGATTTCGCGAGTCCCATTCACCCATTAAAATGGCGTCATCGGCGAAGAGGAGGTGGGAAATAACCCAAATCCACTAACATCTGGTCTTGATTACGATTGCTACCATAGCTCGTTCATCACCGTTGATAAGTTAGAGAACAAGACAAGAAAGAGTCTTAGGGTTTTCTGAGATAATAAAGAGTGGCTGTAAAATTAAAATAGGGTTTACACATTGAAAGATTGAATCTTATATAGGATCCGGAATATGTAAAACGACTCAAAAAGATCCGAATGGAAAATCCACGCGGCTTCGCCTCACAGTTAAGATGTTTTCAACATATTGATGCTTAAAATCATTGTACCCGATGCTTAAGATGGTTGTACATGTTGAAAAATAGGTAAAATGATTATATTACCCTTCTACTATGCCTTATAATATAGTGTGTGTGTGTATTCATGAAAGAAAACACGGGATACATGATACTCTCTCATAAGTCTGCCTTTTTATTATTCAAACCAATAAATAAATTTTAATTTATTTCTTTACTTAGTGATTCTTATCCATTTCATTTTTGATGATTTCTATGAGGTCATTTCCTTTACAACTATACTCATTTTTAAATTAATTGCCTAAATTCAATTTAATATATTTATACTATGTTATTGCAAATAAGCTAATAGAAATAAATTACTAGGCATATTTTGAAAATGTTTAATGCCTAACCGAATAAATTATATCATTAAAAAATATTGACTCTTTTCTGAAATATGTATTGATATGTTATTAAATTTAAATTGCGTTTGCGTACCTTGAATTAACCTATTTTCAAATATTTAATCATTCATTCTAAGTTTAAAACTATATTTATTATAATATTTGACGATCAATATACACTACATAAATGAAAACAATAGGGAGCATATATTATTCACTAGAATCATATATCTTTTGATATTTCTGCCTCTCTCCCCTTAATTATGGACATTTACTTATTATAGATTAACCAACTAAATTAATAAAAGATATAATGTTTTAAAATTAACTTAACAAAATTTATAACTGTCACATCAATACTTATTTTTCTTAAATACATATCTTGACGACTGTATATGTTAACAAATTACATTAAATTTTATTTTAATCGTATATTGCACGAATTTATTCAAGGGTACAATGCATATATTATTTTTAAAAACATTAATTTTATTATTATGAATTATATATTACATTTATCAACCCGTGTAATACACGGGATTGTAACCTAGTGTTTTTAAGTGTGTGTGTACATTATAGAGAGAGGAAAAAAACAAATACTATTATTGTAGTGTGCTGGCCTTAGGGTTGTATTCAAGGCGAGCCAGGTTGAGAACAAGCTCAATCTCCAACATAAATGACCTAGCTTTGCTTAGCTCGTTTATTTTAGCAAGATGAAAAGGTGAGCTTAAGCACGGCTCGTAAAAAGTCAGAACAAGTTCCAGCCTTATCAAGTTTGGCTCGTTAGTTTTTAATTTTTTATACGAATACCAGTAACATAAAAAATTACACGTCCCTATTCAAGAATTCTAAATAATGTCATGTATCAGTACAAAATATTTTCTTCTGATTTTAATATATTTATCTATATCTTTACCAGTGTTGTAGAACTCGCTAAGCGCTAGTCGGCCGTTGGGGTACCGACTAGGGATTAATCAGGATTAATCGGGATTAATCGGATTGGATTTTTATATATATTTTCCAAATTTATACATATATAATTGTAATTGTATACCTTATATGTATAAATTTAGAAGTTTAGGGACCAAATATAAACTAGTGAATATGGAAGGGGGGTTAAATATTAAAATACCTAAACTTAAATAACCCTAATCACCCCTATCGTTCACCATATCCCATTTTTTCTTCCACGTTCCTTCTTAAATCGTAAGGGACCATCAGCCGCAACTAGGGTTCATGGAGTTTCATCGATTTTGCTTCTAAAACGTGGATTATCATCAAATTTTGAGGTTAGAACTTGTTTTATTTGATTAATTTGCTCCAGTTTTGACCCGTTCGAATTCATTTTTACCTAATTTTGAGTTTTTAGGTCCGACTAGGACAAATTTGGTCTGACTAATCGGTGATTAATCGTACACTGATTAATTGAGTGATTAGCCCAAAATTAATCAGTAAAGTGAGGACTAGCGATTAATCACCGATTAATCGGTGATTAATCGGGATTTTTACAACCTTGATCTTTACTATACTATTAAGTTATAATCTATATCTATATCTGTACTTCTATACTACATTATAAAGGAAGAGGCATGGACAAATATGTTCAAATTATCCAAAGTTAAGATGGCATACCAAAGGTTTCTTTACAATTTCCTAAATTTTACCATTTTTCTTCCATAAATGCCCTAGAAGATAATCAACTTTTATATGAAAATGGAACTCAACCAAACTAAATAAACACATAGGATAACAATATTTTTGAACAAATTTCATATAATGGCGATGAAAGATAATAATTTATGTTATCACAATGAATAATATTATCTCAGCTAAACTTGTATGAATTTTAGAACTTTGCCATAATAATAGTTATATTATATACCCTTTTCATATATATGCATCTACCCAACGGCAAGGTGGACGGGATGGTTCAACTCACTAGCTACAGTGGCCAAATTTTTAGCTGCTGGTCAGGTTGGGCAAGTCTATTACAAACTTATAGGTTGAACAGTAACCTTCATATGATAGTGTATACAATATCATATTATTACTACATGCTTTTGTCATATAAATAAACTTTACCATTTAGCAGGTGTCTTTAATGACACAGTTATGTAGATATGCGATGACCAGACAACTTAAACAAGAGTGATGTTTATGTTCATATTGGTCTGTTACAGTAACATATCTTTGGTTCATTAAGATTTGTTCAATAATGAGTACATGGTTTTTTTTTTTTTTTTTTTTTTTTTTGTGAACTGCAATCAGTTGTAAGTGGCAGTGTACATTTTTTTCTTTTCTTTCTACGAATACTTGTTAAAACATAGTTTGCACATTTCTATTCTTTTTGCGTAAATTACGGCAAAAAACCTAAGTATTAAATTATAATCTTCCAATTTATATATCTCCTATTAAATAAACCCTAACAATTTCATATATATTATTTATCAAATAATAATATTAAATCATAATTTTTCTACTTCTCTGTTATTTATTTTTTTTAACTATTTCTTTATTTTATTCTCTTATTAGTAACAACTTAATATTTATTCATCCAAACCCCGTATAATGCACATGGTTTTTTTAAAATAATAAACAAGAAACAAAGTAAAATGCTATAATAAATGGTAAATCAAAGCTAATTTTAAAATTCGTCTTAAAAAATAATAAAGAATTTAATGAACACAAGTTTCATCTTATAAATAGAAGAACAAGATTAAGATCCCTTGTATCATCACAATATTATTTCTAACCATGGATAAACTCCTCGTGCCGAATAATGTTATTCCAGCAGCAATTGCCTCACTCTTCCTGTCATCACTCTTCTACTATTTATTATTCTCCAAAAAAAAACCAAACCATCGTCTTCCTCCAAGCCCCCCATCGTTACCAATCATCGGCCACCTACACCACCTCGGCCCACTCATCCACCAGTCCTTCCACCACCTCTCGTCCCGCTACGGCCCGCTAATCCACCTGCGTCTCGGTTCGGTCTCATGTTTTGTTGCGGACACTCCCGAACTCGCCCAAGAATTGCTCCAAAAGAATGACCTCGCCTTCTCGTACAGAAAACACACCTTAGCCATTGACCATATTACATACGGTGTTGCCTTTGCATTCGCACCATATGGACCGTATTGGAAGTTCATAAAAAAACTGTCCACGGTTGAGCTTCTAGGAGCCCAAAATCTTGGCCATTTCCTCCCCGTTAGAACACACGAAATCCGCGAGCTTCTACGAACGCTAACCACGAAATCTAAACAAAATGAGAGTGTGAATATGACGGACGAGTTGTTAAAACTATCAAACAATGTTATATGTCAAATGATGATGGGTATTAGATATTCTGCTACGAATAGTGAAGCAGTAGAAGCCAAAGATCTTGTTAGGGAAGTGACAAAGATATTCGGAGAGTTTAATGTTTCGGATTTCATATGGTTTTTGAAGAGTTTAGATTTGCAAGGGTTTAAGAAGAGGTACAAGGATATACATAGAAGGTATGATGCTTTGCTTGAAAAAGTTATATGTGAGAGGGAAGAAAACCGAAGAAAGGGGAATGGCAAAGATGGCAAAGGGAAAGATTTTCTAGACTTGTTGCTTGATGTTTTGGAGGATGAGAAAGCTGAGATTAAAATTACCAGAAACCATATCAAAGCCTTGATTTTGGTGAGTTTACTCCTTTACTTCTTGATGTCTTTATACAAGGATAAAATGGTTCTTTTCCATCCAATTTTTAACTTTTGATAGGAAAAATTACCAAGCTTAACATATTAATGGTCGACGTTGCCGAAATGAACATGATTTTCAAGATCTAGACCCACTAAATATTAAATAAGAAATTGTTTTCGTCATTTATCAAAATTAATTTGTTAGTCCAATATGTTGTTTCGTGTCCACTGGATTGAAATTAATAGAATGGAGATTAAAGCAGAAGAAATTTAGAGAGAAATTGATCGAGGCAAGTAAATTTAAAAATTCATTTTTGCTTAAACTCAAATACACAAACACAAAGATAATATATTTGTTAACGCGAAGCTAGCTTACACTACTAGAGAATAGGGCTTTTGCAACCGTATTTTCGGTCGCAAAACGGTCGCAATTGCTCTTTTGCCACCATTTTGCTACCAAAAAACTCGGTAGCAAAATCACACATGGCAATTGCCCTATTGTAACCGTTTTGCTACCGTATTATTTTTTGCTACTGTTTTGCTACCGTTCATTTGCCACCGTATTATTTTTTGCTATTGTTTTAATAAAACTCTTCCACAAACAAAACAAATAAACAAAGATAACCCTGGAATTTATTGAATAATTATGTAAGTACACACCTGGAATCGCTCAAACAGCCACGTCCTGTAATCATTAGGAACATCTTTGAAGACGGTCCCAATGGCAGTCTCATTTCTGATATGGTGCTCAGAATTTGTTTCAATGAAGAAAGTAAAGGGTGTGCAGAAGCCACAACAAGAGCTCGATTCTCTTGTTTTTGTCTTGTTTTCCGCTCTTCACCTAATTGGTTTTCAAGTTCCCGAACCTAAACATAAACGAGTGAATGTTTTATCTCAAACCAGAGAATAAAAGATTTAACTCAAACAGGCCAAAACTTGTCCAAAGTGTTATCAAATGCCTTAAAAGTATAAAATCACCATAACTATCGTAATAATATTCAATCATAGTTCATACAGTAGTTGTTTCTGCAAATATTGGATGACAACCATTTTGCGAGTTGACCAGCCCACCCCGCCCCGCCCCATTTTAAATAACGCTTAAAAGACTAATGACATGTAACTTGTAACCTGAGTTGTGTACCTTTTCTTGCAGCGTTTTACATACGTGTTCTCTAGAAGAAAGGCGTAGTTGGATAGACTGTAAACTATCTTGTAACTTCTTTGTTTCTTTCTCATCGTGCTTCGCTTTCTCTGCCTGTTTTTAAGATAAATAAATACACAATTAAATATGCAAACCCAACATTAGTAGTTATTATCCTAATTTGATGAATAATATTTTCAATGCAATTACCAGCTGCTTATACTTGAAGAGCTCAGTGATATATGTTTGTTTGCGAGCAGGGCCATGCTCAATGCCTCTCACACGACTTGCAAAATTTAGTGAGCAAATGGTTTCTCCAAGACATACATCTGAAGTAAATCCAATTATAACAGGATATCAATCGAAAAGGTTTACCGGTCAATGCACTTAAATTAGCAAACATCAATTTAGCTGTACTTAAATTAGCAAGCCTAAATTTAACCAACTGATCCGAATCTCACAAAATCATACGCAACAAGCAACAGATCATTCAACGGATAATCAAAACAAAACCGATTCAATCAAATCACGTAAATGAAAACGAGATTAATAATACATAACACATATATCTTAATTGAACATCTAATTCTACGTTTCTGCACTTTTTACACCTAAACAGAGATCATCAACACTACAAATTCAAATCAACGCTCAATTTAGTGGTACTGAAAACTACATTTACAAAGCGGAAACAATAAATATAATCAACCGATCTAAATCGCACAAAATCATACGCAACAAGCAGCAGATAGTTCAACAGATAGTCAAAACATAATCGATTGAATAATATTACCTAAAACCTAATAAAAAGAAACAACTATAATGCATCAACTATAATGAAAAGGAGATGAACAGCTGTCAGCTACTAAACCCTAGATGATATAACTTACCAGATGAATCGATTAAACTCCTTAGTAGCTTCTAACGAACCCTAGATGATACACAACTCCTTAGCAGACATCTGAAGGAACGATTTCCACACAGATAAAGAGGTTATCGGTGATGGTATAAGGTTTGGTGATGGAGGTTTCGTGATGGAGGTTATAATCGGTGATGGAGGTTCTGTGATGGAGGTTTGGTGATAGAGATTATCAGGTTACGATTTCCACACAGCGTACGAAGGATTTAGGGGGAAAAGGAATTTGGGGAAAATTTTAGGGAAAATTTTATATATATATTATTTTTATGTTTTTTTTTATTTACCAATTTGCTACCAAAAATAGATGGTGGCAATTTTTTTAATCTTGCACTCACTTTGCTACATTAAGTTTATAAAATTTGCTATCGCGTGTTTTGGTAGCAAATTTTGGTAGCAGTTGCTAAATTTTGTAGTAGTGTTATTTGTTAGGGACTCTTTAACTCTTAACGAGAGAGATGTTAGATTCAATCACAAGCAAAGAGGATATTAGGGTTTATTTGGCGTAGAAGAAGAAGTACGAAACATTTTCAGTTAAAAAAGAATAATAGAGGTACAAACAAAAACCTATACGATCCGTATAGGCATGTTATTTGCATAACCCTACTTTTTCAATTTGCACAAACCTATACGATATGTATAGGCCTCTACGGGCCGTATAGGGTGTCAGTGCAATAAATGTTTCGAAAAACGCAAACATATATGGGCCGTATAGGCCTATATACTCTCAAACAAAATAATTGCCAGTTTTGGACCTTTATAGTTCGTATAATAATATAATTGTTGGTCATACTCCTAAAAAAATAAATTATACATAGTTGGGAGCGTGAGCTTTTTTTAAAAAAAAATAACAAACGCAAGCTATAAGAGAAAAGTCAAATATGTAAAAAGTGAAATGGGTCAAAACATATACTCTTATCTAACACAAAATGCAAAAAGAAAATAACAAACTTACTACTCCTTTAAGTTTTAGTTTGTAATCATGTACAAGTTTTAGGACTCGTTTGTTGTGGTGGGACTGTTAAACCAATTAAAAAGTTGACATAAAGGCGTTGAACCACACATATATACACATTATAACTTGTCAAATCTAGACCGAAACGTAAAGCATTATTGTTCAAAAGAATTACAAAGTTATATATATATACACACACATATACATTGGTCGAATGAAAAATAATATGATATTGACAATTACCAAAAAAGTAAATGTTGTATGACATAATCCAAAAAATGAAGTTGTATTTTATGTCGATAGAAAACTATAAAAACGAATACTGATAACAGTTTCATGAACATGTTCCGATAACATTGATACCAACGCCGTTACAAAATTTGTAGGACGTATAAATTTGTGTTTTATCTCCATCGGAAAAACATGAAACAAATACCGATAACGATTCTGATCATAACACCTATACTGCTTCCGATAACATAGATACTGCTAACAATGTTGTTTAGTCACCGTATAGTAATTTCGAATAAAACTCCACTTAAAATTTATAAAAGAAATTCGAGAAAAAAATATGTGACTATAGTAGAAAAAACCTTTGTTAGCAAAACATAAAAACAAAAAATTATGAAAAACCTTGATGACAAATTAAGAAAAAAATTATTATTCTCAATGTGAACCATATAAGAAAACCAAAGTATGTTTGCAAAAACAAAACCACATTACTATCTCAAAGTTACAAAAAACCTCAGTGATCAAATTAGAAGAAAGAAAAAATTTACTAAAAGAAATTGGTGGCCAAATTAAGAAAAATAAACATTCATTATGTCTAAAGTTATTTTTTGAATAATAGTTAAACATATATAATTTCTTAAATTTCTTGAATTACTTAATCTTGTAGAGTGTATGATCTTCTTTTTACTAAAGAACTAAATGAAATTGTTTCTTAGGACTTTTTTACAGCAGCAACAGAAACAACCGCCGTAACCATGGAATGGAGCTTAGTTGAACTTATCAATAACCCTAAGGTCATTGAAAATGCAAGACAAGAGATTGATGCAGTTGTAGGAAACAAGAGGCTAGTTGAGGAATCTGATGCACCGAACCTGCCTTATATTCAAGCAATAATAAAAGAAGTCTTTCGGCTTCATCCACCGATTCCCATGGTCATACGCAAGTCGAATGAAAGTGTCACTGTTAAAGGATACGACATCCCTGTTGGGTCCATATTATTCGTTAACATTTGGTCGATTGGAAGAAACCCAAAATATTGGGAAAGCCCATTAGAGTTCAATCCAGACAGGTTTTTAGAAGGTGGTGCTCTTAAAGGCTCTTTAGATATTAAAGGGCACACTTTTAAACTTTTGCCTTTTGGAACTGGAAGGAGAAGTTGTCCTGGTATAAACATGGCTTTGAGACAACTCCCAGTGGTGATTGCTTCGCTCATACAATGCTTTGAATGGAATGTTAATGATAAACAAGTGTTGAATATGGATGAACGTGGCGGACTAACTGCTCCAAGGGCAACTGATCTAGTGTGTCTCCCATCGGTTCGTAAAAACGCTCCATCTATGGTTTAGAGCTTGGTATTATTTGAGTATTCATATGAAGAATATTTACAGTGAATCTCGTAACAATGCTTGGTATTATTTGAGTATTCATAGAATAAATATCTTGGTTAAAGCTAGGTATGTCTCATTGTGTTGCTTATAATAATGGTAACGACTTAACGAGTATCCTTCATGTACAATTGTCTCTTACGTTTATCTAAACAATTTGAAGTAAAATTTATATATATAGTATCAGGTATGTTTTGGGTAAATATATGGATATTGTTGAGGCTTCATAGTGACGCTATAGTTGTTGGCACAAGACACGATAAAAACACACGAATCAAACACAAACAATTTACAGATTAGTCTGTTTCATACTCTTTGTATTATTAACTATTTTTGTGTTTTAAAAACTAGAAACAAGACCACACATAAAAACTTTTCATAAGACTGTGTTGCGTGCCGCGAGCGAGTAGGCGCGAGCGGCCAATTGATTCACATGGCTCGCGAACAACACAACACAAATGCTTGAAGCCTTCCGCGAGTGAGCCCACGCTACGATGCTCGCATGGGTTAGCGAAGGGAAACTAGACGTTGGCTGGCTGTTGACCGTTGGCAACGGCTATAATAGCATATTATATTTAGTATAATTGTAAATTATAATTGTGTGATTATCCCTTCCACAATTAGAGAGATTGCTTTGTATTATAAATATTTTATAAATTAATAGAGGAGGCAAGGGTTTGTATTCTATCATGGTATCATACCAGGAACCCTAACCTCCCTCCCTATTCTTTCGATCCCTCCCATTTTCCCTATCATTCTGCCTGTTGTCGCCACTTCTTGGCCTATTGCTTTTTCTTCTCAACCATATTGTATTGTCTTGTAACCTTCTTTAACCTCTTGATTCATCATGTCCACTAATTCAGCCACCTCCTCTACCATCATACCCTCTATCACCGTTGAATCAAAATTACATCCGGTCACCACAGTCTCAAACATTAAGAATTTTGTCACAATAACCCTTGAAATTGAGTCCTCCCAATACTCCTCATGGGCTACCCTATTCAAGATTCATTGCAAAGCCTCTATGGTTGATGACCATCTCAAACCCCGACCACCTCCAACCGAACCCACTGCCGCTGAATCCTCCACCAAACTACTAGATGATTGGGATCGTATTGATGCCATTGTTCTATAATGGATCTACAGTACGATCTCCAATGATCTACTCCACACCATAATCAATAACACATCCAACGCCCATGAGGCCTGGGTAGCCATTGAAGATTTGTTTCATGATAACAAAAGTTCCCTTGCAATCCATCTCATGAACAAATTTTCGAACACTAGGTTAGATGGTGTCACACCACGACAATGGCGAAAACACGTGGCGCGACGGTTCAAAGCATAAAGTCAAGGTTATTGCTAAACACAAGTAATTTAAGAAAATGGGTCATTTATTAAGGCGTCAAATCTTGTTCAAAATATTACATAAAAGTAAATTGTTTTAAGACAACATAGAGGTTTCTCAAATATATCCCAAAGCCTTGGGAAATAAGGGTGAAACCCCGCAAAATGTTTAACGCCATGTCGGAGGATTCCACGACCCAGCTTGCCCCGGTTCGTCTTCATCTAATTACCTGAAAGATATGTTTAAAGTTTCGTCAATATAAATATATTGGTGAGTTCACAGGTTTTTAGTTTCCAAAACTTGAATACTTGGGAAATACCATGTTATGACAATATATAGGAGTTGCAAATTCCTATAATTCTACTTGAGACTATAATCAAACCAAGACGTATAATAATAATGCCCCGCTCCAAGTCGTTACTCGGTTTCCCACGACTTAAGTTCAGAATATATGCACCCCAGGCATAACCTAATGCATAATCGACGCTATCGATTAGGGGTGGGCCTTGTCAGGCACCAATAGTACTATCCAATATTCCACCGGTTTCATTTCCCTGAACAAATGATTATAGAGGCGAGGACTCAACCCCGAGTGGCGGTCACACCTCAAGTAATAAATCCGTCAAACATTTTCCCTAACATATCTTTCCCCCGAAAAACGTAAAAACAGTTTAAAATGGGGCCGTGAAACTCACCTGAAACTCTGTCTGGCTTACTAGGCAGATAGCAAAGAGGGTCTCGCACCTACAAACGTCCTAGACGTATAAGTCACTATCCCTATAGTGCATGTGCCTTGGCAAGTTGTACACCCAACTCCCGACCACAAGTTATTCCAAATCCCGTTTAATTAAGCGCGTATCCTAGGTTTCGTTGGCGTTAGATCACCCTTTGTGTTACAAGTTATATATATTACTCTTGTTAATATTTCCTTAACTTGTACCTTATTATCATCGACTCGACTTCACTTAACATATAATTATTTTCCCATTTAAATAATTATACTTAAGATCGCATCGCTCGATATAATATATATTTCAACACTCGACCCGACTCACTTTTGCCGTACATTTGTTTTCCCATTTAAACAAATATGCTAAGATCTTGTAGTTCGATTGTATATTCTTAACACCCGATTCAACTCACCATACCGTACATTTATTTTCCCATTCAAATAAATATACTAGGATCTTGTTGGTACGGCATACACATATATATATATCTTTGTCTTCTCGTCGCGGCTTTCCTTCCCACATATCTACTTTCCCATTAAGTAGATATACTAGAATTTTGCCGAGACGAGCGTACATATATATAAATGTGTAATTTTCTTGTTAAGTATATACGTTTGTTTAACGTCTAACTTGTATACGTCATGTTTTTCTCCCACGAATAATTCCTTCAACACTTAGGAAAGTGTTTATTAGTTTTCACCCATGATGTATATATATTTTACTTCTTAAAAATATATATTTTCTTATCTTGCCGCAACGGCATTTTTCTCATGATTTGTCCGTGTACGTTTTGTTAACGCGTCTTAGTTCGATGTCTTAGCTCGAATAGTTAATTTTTCCAAGTTTTTTTTTTTTTCCAACATGTGTTTTAGAGGAGTATTATCCATATTTCTTCCTCCTAACACATGTTACTTGGAAGGTTTAAAATACTTATGTATTTTTAATCCAACTTGTTAACTTAACTACAAAAATGTTTCCAATACTTTTATATTCCCATTTATATAAAAGTATTCATTTTCGTATAAGTTTCTCAAGTTTGTTTAATATTTTTATAAAATCTCTATTTTATAAAAATCCTTATGTCAATACCATCCATATTTTTATAACTTTCAAAAATATACTTTTATACAAAAATACCCAAGTATATCTACTAGTATTTACCAAATCAACCTTGGAAAATTATTACTTATACTTTTGACACCAAACTTTCCATCCTTGCATTTTTGGACTAATAGTTTCTAAAATATCCATTTTAGTCCTCTAACTTTCAAAGTTACAATATTAGTCCCTTAACTTTCAAATGTTGCATTTTTCCACTCTAACTTCCAAAGTTAGCACTTTTCACTTAAAATAGTGGACTTTGAAGATTCAACTTTTTATTGGTAAGTTATTTTTGTACCAAAACACTTTTGTTAGTCTTATATTCCATGTATAAGGTTACTTGTATGTGTGTTTTATGTATTTGCCCATTTTAACAAAATATCATTCTTCTAAGTAAGTAACTTTAATTTTTCATCTTCTTTATCCATGAACTTCTAACATGTTCCATCATTTATTATGTCTTAGATGATCATATTAAGATGATTAAAGTTACTTTTTAACATATTCAAGTTTATTCCACAAATCTTAACCAAATCATCATCCTACTTAGTTTAAGTGTAAATTTTATACATTTTCAAGATCATTACTTTATCATCATCAAATCCATGATTTATTTACATATCTTTAATCATCTATTTTACACATGTAAAACCTATTAAAGATTATGTTTCAAACCACCTTTTAAACCCTTCATGTACAACTTGCTTCTAAGAACACATACATGAATAATAATAATCAAAAACAAGGTTAAGAAGCTTACTACTAGCACAAGGCTAGGGAAGACAAAACCTTGGATTTTGAGAGGGGTTTAGTGTGTTCTTCCTTAATGATTAAGCTCCAAGCTTGAAACACACAATAGGGGTTTGGATGATGGATTGTTTTGAGTGATTTGGAGATGTAAAAACTTGAAAGAAATGTGTATGGTGGAGGGGTGAAACCTACGGCCAAAAAGGAAGAAAAGAAGAAGATTTTTGTTGTTTCTCCAACACTCTAACACATGTTATTTATAGTGCTATCATATGTAATCTTCCATGGATTGCATGAAATCTTGTTAATGATTCAAGAGATTTAATAAGTACACAAGTGATCTTGGATGGATGTGAGTGTGTGTGTGTGGCCGTGAGATAGAGAGGGGTTGGGAGAGTTTACTTGTAAATCTTTGATAAATATTTGCAATCATCCATGATCTTATACTAGATACTCATCCAAGCATGTGCATACTTAGGTGATTATTGCTAGCCTTGTCTTGGATTATATGGCCCTATGGCCGATTTCTTTACAAGGGAGGGGACAAGAGTGTGCTTACTTTTGTACTTCAAGCCTTACACCTTTTGTCTCATGCAAAGCATGCTTAATATCTAAAGTGTAGGTTATTATTATTAACCACATGCATGGACACCATGAGGCCATCTAGGCCGGCCCTTGTGTGGCTTGGGTGGGGTCCACAACACAATTTATTTACTAAATACTTGTTATGTTTAATCCCTCGTCGTTCGGGTGTCGTTCGGGTATTTTTCGGGATTTAATCACGCGTTATTCGGACATTAAATATACCTTTAATAACCCTTAAATATAGTCTAATTTAAGTGTTGATTGGTTATTTAGGCCTTTGCCGGGTGAAATTATGAGTTATACGCGTATCGGGTGCGGTACGCGCATTTTATTCGTTACCGGGAGATTTGTACAAGACGTTTCCACTTATGGTTTTGGAGTTCCAAAACTCATTATATTTTATGAAAATACCCTTTATTTTATATCCTGGGTGTCCGGGATCCTTTTCGTTTATTTAATTATTACCGGGTAATTGCCAACGTCCATACCGGATAGTTTATTCGCACATGATCCAATCATGTTTTACCATTAAACGTATGCATTCCTATGCACTATTTGGAAATTGCTATCTCCTAAGGCCTTGATAATTAAATCACACATAATTGCATTTAATTACGTTAATCATATATTAATTAATTTGTACGGAATTACCTTATTTTTGCCGGTTGTTACATTCTCCCCCCGTTAAGAGAATTCCGTCCCGGAATTCATTTCGAGTTCTCCGGTACAGGTGTCTTCTCGAATAGGGCGGGGTACTTTTGCTTCATCCGGTCCAGCCTTTCCCACGTGAACTCCGGTCCACGCTTGGCATTCCAGCGCACTTTGACCAATCTGATCTTGCTGCGCCTTAGTTTTTGGACCTTCCAATCAGTTACCTCGATTGGTTCTTCAACAAAATGTAACTTGTCGTCAATCTGAATTTCGTCTGCTGGAATGATGAGAGTTTCGTCGGATAGGCACTTTTTCAAATTTGACACATGAAACGTGTCGTGTATTCCACTAAGCTCTTGAGGCAACTTGAGCTTGTATGCCACTGTGCCTACCCTGGACAAGACTTCGAATGGTCCAATATATCGTGGGTTCAGCTTTCCGCGCTTTCCAAAGCGCGCGACACCTTTCCAAGGTGACACTTTTAGTAGAACCCTGTCTCCGACTTGAAACTCCAGAGGCTTTCGCCTCATATCAGCATAGCTTTTCTGGCAGTCCCGGGCCGCTTTGAGGCGTTCCTTTATCAAAAAGACCTTATCCGTCGTCTCTTGAACAATTTCAGGCCCGGTGAGTTGTTTTTCTCCAACTTCCGCCCAACATAACGGCGATCGACACTTGCGTCCATATAGAGCTTCAAACGGTGCGGCTTGAATGCTCGTATGATAACTGTTGTTGTAAGAAAATTCTACCAACGGCAAGTGTGTATCCCAGTTACCTCCGAAATCAATCGCGCATGCCCGTAACATATCCTCCAAGGTCTGGATGGTTCGTTCACTTTGACCATCCGTTTGGGGGTGATATGCGGTACTCATGTCGAGGCGAGTGCCGAGGGCTTCATTTAAACTTTCCCAAAATCTAGAAGTGAAACGACTATCTCGATCGGAGATGATAGAAACAGGTACACCGTGTTTAGACACCACTTCCTTAATGTACAAACGGGTCAGTTTCTCCAACCTGTCCGTTTCGCGAATCGGAAGGAAGTGTGCAGATTTTGTCAATCGGTCTACGATTACCCAGATCATGTCATGGCCGCTGGTTGTCTTGGGTAACTTGGTAATGAAATCCATGGTAATTCGTTCCCATTTCCATTCCGGTATTTCCGGTTGCTGGAGCAGACCGGAAGGTCTCTGGTGCTCAGCCTTGACCTTTGCGCAAGTCAAACATCGCGCAACATAGGCTGCTATATCTCTTTTGAAATTCGGCCACCAATAAAGTTCCTTCAAATCGTGGAACATCTTGTCTGCACCAGGGTGAACCGAATATCTAGAACTGTGAGCTTCGGCCAGTACTAGCTCACGCAATCCTCCGTACATTGGAACCCAAATTCTATTCATGAAATACAGTGTCTGGTCTGCCTTTGGTTCCAGTGAATCAACCATCTTTCGCAATCTTTCACCTTTGACGTTCTCGGGTTTAAGGGCGTTAGCTTGAGCTTCACGAATTCGTTCAGTCAGATTCGTGTGGATAGTCAGACCCAAAGCTCGGACACGCAATGGTTTAACCCGTTCCTTGCGACTCAAGGCGTCGGCCACAACGTTCGCC
This sequence comes from Ambrosia trifida, assembly GCA_028751855.1. NCBI lineage: Eukaryota > Viridiplantae > Streptophyta > Magnoliopsida > Asterales > Asteraceae > Ambrosia > Ambrosia trifida. Next base: position 23,059,437 of record CM054127.1, read on the forward strand.
TTACCGGGATGGTACTTAATTTCACAATCGTAATCGTTTAATAATTCGACCCATCGCCGTTGTCGCATGTTTAAATCCTTCTGATCAAAGATGTGTTGCAAACTCTTATGATCGGTGAAAATCGTGCACTTGGTTCTGTACAAATAGTGCCTCCATATCTTGAGAGCGAACACCACTGCACCTAATTCCAAATCGTGTGTAGTGTAGTTCTTCTCATGGATTTTCAGTTGCCTGGAAGCGTATGCTATCACTTTTTCTCGCTGCATCAATACGCAACCCAAGCCTTGATGTGAGGCATCACAGTAAACCACAAAGTCTTCCGTACCGTCTGGGAGTGACAGTATCGGAGCGCCACATAATTTTTCTTTTAATAATTGGAATGCTGCCTCTTGCTTTTCCGTCCACTCGAATTTCTTATCCTTTTGGGTTAACATGGTTAAAGCTTGTGCTATCTTTGAAAAGTTCTCGATGAACCTTCTATAATAACCCGCAAGGCCAAGAAATTGTCGTACTTCGGTAGGAGTTCGAGGGGCTTCCCAATTTTTAATTGCCTCGATCTTGGCGGGATCGACGTGTATGCCCTTCTCGTTTACCACGTGGCCTAAAAAGTGAACTTCCCGAATCCAAAAGTCACACTTTGAGAATTTAGCGTAGAGCTTCTCCTTGCGTAATACTTCAAGAATTAACCGAAGGTGATTCTCGTGGTCTTCTTTTGTGCGTGAATAGATCAAAATATCGTCAATGAAAACGATGACGAATTTATCCAGGTATGGTTTACACACGCGGTTCATTAGGTCCATGAAAACCGCTAGTGCGTTGGTTAAGCCGAATGGCATTACCAAAAATTCATAGTGTCCATACCGGGTTCTGAAGGCCGTCTTTGGTACATCTTCTTCTTGTATACGCAACTGGTGATAGCCGGACCTCAGATCGATTTTGGAGTAATAGCTAGATCCTTGGAGCTGATCAAATAAATCGTCGATCCTGGGGAGAGGATAGCGATTCTTGATGGTTAGCTTGTTCAGCTCTCGATAGTCGATGCACATGCGAAATGTGCCATCCTTCTTCTTTACGAATAAGACGGGAGCTCCCCAAGGTGAGAAACTCGGTCTTATAAAACCTTTGTCCAACAATTCTTGTAGCTGGCTGGACAGTTCCTGCATCTCTGATGGAGCTAGGCGGTATGGCGATCGTGCCACAAGAGCAGCTCCAGGAACGAGGTCGATGCGGAACTCGACTTGTCGAGGTGGTGGCAACCCCGGCAAATCTTCTGGGAATACAGCCGGAAAATCTCTAGCTACTGGAATGTCTTCCAACTTTCGCTCGTCGGCCTTCTTGTCCACTACGTGTGCCAAGAATGCGACAAGCCCTTTTCTTAGACACTTACGAGCCTTCATGCTCGAAATAATCCTTAGCGGCGTTCCGTGTCTTTCCCCTTGAATTGAGAGAGTTTCACCGCTTGCAAGGGGGACTTGAATGACTTTATCGTTGCAAACCACGACGGCATGGTGCGCGGACAACCAATCCATGCCGACAACTATGTCAAAACTTCCCAACACAACTGGAAAAAGATCAATCCCAAACTCGTGCCCACAGAGTTCTAATTTACAATCTTTTGCTACCTCTCTCGTTTCAATAGTTTTACCATTAGCCAGTTCTATGGAGTAGGGTGTATCTAGTTTACTAGTTTTTAAAGAAAATACTCTAGTTCGCTATAACCTTGGCTCTGATACCACCTTCTGTCACACCACGACAATGGCGGAAACACGTGGCGCGACGGTTCAAAGCATAAAGTCAAGGTTATTGCTAAACACAAGTAATTTAAGAAAATGGGTCATTTATTAAGGCGTCAAATCTTGTTCAAAATATTACATAAAAGTAAATTGTTTTAAGACAACATAGAGGTTTCTCAAATATATCCCAAAGCCTTGGGAAATAAGGGTGAAACCCCGCAAAATGTTTAACGCCATGTCGGAGGATTCCATGACCCAGCTTGCCCCGGTTCGTCTTCATCTAATTACCTGAAAGATATGTTTAAAGTTTCGTCAATATAAATATATTGGTGAGTTCACAGGTTTTTAGTTTCCAAAACTTGAATACTTGGGAAATACCATGTTATGACAATATATAGGAGTTGCAAATTCCTATAATTCTACTTGAGACTATAATCAAACCAAGACGTATAATAATAATGCCCCGCTCCAAGTCGTTACTCGGTTTCCCACGACTTAAGTTCAGAATATATGCACCCCAGGCATAACCTAATGCATAATCGACGCTATCGATTAGGGGTGGGCCTTGTCAGGCACCAATAGTACTATCCAATATTCCACCGGTTTCATTTCCCTGAACAAATGATTATAGAGGCGAGGACTCAACCCCGAGTGGCGGTCACACCTCAAGTAATAAATCCGTCAAACATTTTCCCTAACATATCTTTCCCCCGAAAAACGTAAAAACAGTTTAAAATGGGGCCGTGAAACTCACCTGAAACTCTGTCTGGCTTACTAGGCAGATAGCAAAGAGGGTCTCGCACCTACAAACGTCCTAGACGTATAAGTCACTATCCCTATAGTGCATGTGCCTTGGCAAGTTGTACACCCAACTCCCGACCACAAGTTATTCCAAATCCCGTTTAATTAAGCGCGTATCCTAGGTTTCGTTGGCGTTAGATCACCCTTTGTGTTACAAGTTATATATATTACTCTTGTTAATATTTCCTTAACTTGTACCTTATTATCATCGACTCGACTTCACTTAACATATAATTATTTTCCCATTTAAATAATTATACTTAAGATCGCATCGCTCGATATAATATATATTTCAACACTCGACCCGACTCACTTTTGCCGTACATTTGTTTTCCCATTTAAACAAATATGCTAAGATCTTGTCGTTCGATTGTATATTCTTAACACCCGATTCAACTCACCATACCGTACATTTATTTTCCCATTCAAATAAATATACTAGGATCTTGTTGGTACGGCATACACATATATATATATCTTTGTCTTCTCGTCGCGGCTTTCCTTCCCACATATCTACTTTCCCATTAAGTAGATATACTAGAATTTTGCCGAGACGAGCGTACATATATATAAATGTGTAATTTTCTTGTTAAGTATATACGTTTGTTTAACGTCTAACTTGTATACGTCATGTTTTTCTCCCACGAATAATTCCTTCAACACTTAGGAAAGTGTTTATTAGTTTTCACCCATGATGTATATATATTTTACTTCTTAAAAATATATATTTTCTTATCTTGCCGCAACGGCATTTTTCTCATGATTTGTCCGTGTACGTTTTGTTAACGCGTCTTAGTTCGATGTCTTAGCTCGAATAGTTAATTTTTCCAAGTTTTTTTTTTTTCCAACATGTGTTTTATAGGAGTATTATCCATATTTCTTCCTCCTAACACATGTTACTTGGAAGGTTTAAAATACTTATGTATTTTTAATCCAACTTGTTAACTTAACTACAAAAATGTTTCCAATACTTTTATATTCCCATTTATATAAAAGTATTCATTTTCGTATAAGTTTCTCAAGTTTGTTTAATATTTTTATAAAATCTCTATTTTATAAAAATCCTTATGTCAATACCATCCATATTTTTATAACTTTCAAAAATATACTTTTATACAAAAATACCCAAGTATATCTACTAGTATTTACCAAATCAACCTTGGAAAATTATTACTTATACTTTTGACACCAAACTTTCCATCCTTGCATTTTTGGACTAATAGTTTCTAAAATATCCATTTTAGTCCTCTAACTTTCAAAGTTACAATATTAGTCCCTTAACTTTCAAATGTTGCATTTTTCCACTCTAACTTCCAAAGTTAGCACTTTTCACTTAAAATAGTGGACTTTGAAGATTCAACTTTTTATTGGTAAGTTATTTTTGTACCAAAACACTTTTGTTAGTCTTATATTCCATGTATAAGGTTACTTGTATGTGTGTTTTATGTATTTGCCCATTTTAACAAAATATCATTCTTCTAAGTAAGTAACTTTAATTTTTCATCTTCTTTATCCATGAACTTCTAACATGTTCCATCATTTATTATGTCTTAGATGATCATATTAAGATGATTAAAGTTACTTTTTAACATATTCAAGTTTATTCCACAAATCTTAACCAAATCATCATCCTACTTAGTTTAAGTGTAAATTTTATACATTTTCAAGATCATTACTTTATCATCATCAAATCCATGATTTATTTACATATCTTTAATCATCTATTTTACACATGTAAAACCTATTAAAGATTATGTTTCAAACCACCTTTTAAACCCTTCATGTACAACTTGCTTCTAAGAACACATACATGAATAATAATAATCAAAAACAAGGTTAAGAAGCTTACTACTAGCACAAGGCTAGGGAAGACAAAACCTTGGATTTTGAGAGGGGTTTAGTGTGTTCTTCCTTAATGATTAAGCTCCAAGCTTGAAACACACAATAGGGGTTTGGATGATGGATTGTTTTGAGTGATTTGGAGATGTAAAAACTTGAAAGAAATGTGTATGGTGGAGGGGTGAAACCTACGGCCAAAAAGGAAGAAAAGAAGAAGATTTTTGTTGTTTCTCCAACACTCTAACACATGTTATTTATAGTGCTATCATATGTAATCTTCCATGGATTGCATGAAATCTTGTTAATGATTCAAGAGATTTAATAAGTACACAAGTGATCTTGGATGGATGTGAGTGTGTGTGTGTGGCCGTGAGATAGAGAGGGGTTGGGAGAGTTTACTTGTAAATCTTTGATAAATATTTGCAATCATCCATGATCTTATACTAGATACTCATCCAAGCATGTGCATACTTAGGTGATTATTGCTAGCCTTGTCTTGGATTATATGGCCCTATGGCCGATTTCTTTACAAGGGAGGGGACAAGAGTGTGCTTACTTTTGTACTTCAAGCCTTACACCTTTTGTCTCATGCAAAGCATGCTTAATATCTAAAGTGTAGGTTATTATTATTAACCACATGCATGGACACCATGAGGCCATCTAGGCCGGCCCTTGTGTGGCTTGGGTGGGGTCCACAACACAATTTATTTACTAAATACTTGTTATGTTTAATCCCTCGTCGTTCGGGTGTCGTTCGGGTATTTTTCGGGATTTAATCACGCGTTATTCGGACATTAAATATACCTTTAATAACCCTTAAATATAGTCTAATTTAAGTGTTGATTGGTTATTTAGGCCTTTGCCGGGTGAAATTATGAGTTATACGCGTATCGGGTGCGGTACGCGCATTTTATTCGTTACCAGGAGATTTGTACAAGACGTTTCCACTTATGGTTTTGGAGTTCCAAAACTCATTATATTTTATGAAAATACCGTTTATTTTATATCCTGGGTGTCCGGGATCCTTTTCGTTTATTTAATTATTACCGGGTAATTGCCAACGTCCATACCGGATAGTTTATTCGCACATGATCCAATCATGTTTTACCATTAAACGTATGCATTCCTATGCACTATTTGGAAATTGCTATCTCCTAAGGCCTTGATAATTAAATCACACATAATTGCATTTAATTACGTTAATCATATAATAATTAATTTGTACGGAATTACCTTATTTTTGCCGGTTGTTACAGACGGTTTCCCTAACATGTCGGCCTATTGTCAAGCCCTAAAAGTATTAGCCGACCAACTTGCTAATGTTGATGCGCCTGTGGATAATGATCGCTTAGTCTTACAGTTGCTTGCGGGTCTGAATGAACAATACGAAGGTATATCTACTATCCTACAAAACCAACAACCCATCCCATCTTTTTACAATGCTCGTTCTAAATTAATTCAAGCCGAAACAAATAAAGCTGAACGAGCCTTACATGCCTCTAAAACCGCCTCCTCGGCTCTCACCGCTACCACTAGTCGCCCACCATCCAACAAACCCAACCAAACCAAGGACTGGTCCTACGAACGCGGCCGCGACCGCTCCGGCCACCAGGGTCATGGACGTGGCTATCCTGGTCGATCCCCATATCAGCCTACTCCTTTTTGGCTTTCGCCATTTTTTCCTTGGGCCAATCAGTGGCTCACAGCACCATATAATGGACCCTCATACTCCCCAAATCCCTCGGCCCATCAACCCCATACAACAGCCCATCAGTACACACCTTGGCCCACCCCTCCATGCCCCTTCCCTACTTCAGGTCGGCCCAACAGCAATACTTCGGCCCAACAGGCAGGTTTACTAGGCCCAAAGCCACAACAAAATAACTATGCAGCTTACAGTCCCACGGATATTGAGCAGGCTTTATACACCATGTCGCTGCAGCAACCTGACCCTACACAGTACATGGACACCGGTGCCTCCTCCACAATGCCTGATGAACAAGGTGATTTCCATTCTTTTTCTAACTCTTGCATTTCTCAAAATATTATTGTAGGTAATGTTAATACGATTCCGGTTTTAGGACAAGGTACAAAATACCTTCCCAAACCTTTTCCACCATTTGTCCTTAAGAATGTCCTTTACTCACCCAAATTAGTCTAAAACCTTATTTCAGTCCGTCGTTTTACTAGGGATAAGTCTGTGTCTGTTGAATTTGACGCGTTCGGTTTTCTTGTGAAGGACCTCAAGAAGCGGACTATACTCCTGCGATGCAACAACAACGGTGATCTCTACCCTCTGGTGCTCGGGTCCTCATCTACTTCACCCACTAACTTTGCTGCCATCTCTGCTGACCTATGGCACCAACGTCTTGGTCATCCGGGACGTCAGTCTTTACATTCACTTAAAACTGCTACTTATGTTTCTTTTCATAATTCCAATAATAATGTTTGCGACTCTTGTGTTTTTGGTAAAAGTATTAGATTACCTTTCTTTGCTTCTACTTGTGTTTTTCAACCGTTTGACATGATTCATAGCGATGTTTGGACTTCTCCTATTGTTAGTACGTCTGGTCATAAATATCCGTTTGACATGATTCATAGCGATGATTCATAGCGATGTTTGGACTTCAACCGTATGGTTTTCATTCTTTGCAATTCCCTTCCTCCCCTCTGACGCCGTCATTTCCCCTATCGTTAAGTCAATGGCATTTTTATTCTTTCAATTTTAAAACTTTTTCTCCCATTTTCATCCCTCCTCCATTTCATCTTTTTCATCCAAACAAGTAACTTTCTTTTGCTAGATAAATTCATTTCCCATTGATCAATTTGCTAACACGGTCTCCATCACGTCGCCCGCACCAAACATTCCCATCAAGGGACTTCTTTGGTTGGGGCGGAGATTGGTATCACGTGCCCATGGTGTGGTTGGCCTAAATGTGGTTGGCCCATGGTGTGTACGCCCTACCTACGGTGTGCGCATATAATGTGGATATGTGTGACCATTGGGGGGCAAAAGTAAAGTTGCACTAGTTTTAACGTTATTTTACTAATTTCGTGAAAATAACGTTAAAAACGACGAATGGTTAATCATGCATCATGTGGTGGCGTGGATAGTCAAAAGACAAAGGGGTACATGCACCGATCGGGTTTGTTCCGATTGCTAGTGTTTTGTGCCTTATGTCCAAGGCTTGATACCAAACCACATCGAGCCGGGGGTCTCACTGGAAGCAGCCTCTCTATTCTTAGGGGTAGAGGTAAGACTGTCTACATCTTACCCTCCTCAGACCCTACCTTAGCTTTACTATAGGTGGGATTAACTGAGTATGATGATAATGATGATGATGATGATGATGATGATGATGGTAATTTTTATCTTCAGATAAATCAAAAAGCCTTTAGATGAAATCAAATACTTACTTTAACATAATCAAATTAATTCATCACTAATAACAAAATCATGATGAACTTACATCATTGTAGCAGCTCCACCAACAATTAATTATAGTTCTTTGGACATTAACATGTTGGCTCTAAATATGTCTAATACAAATCTACAAACATACAGTTACTAAAATCATGCACAAACAGATACAAGATACAGAGAATTACATACATGCAGATATATATATATATATATATGATAGTGTTTCTAAAATGTAAACCTACTTGCGAACCTAATACAAATACGTGTCTTATGAATACTAAACCTAGTTGCAAACCTCACCCATATAATTGTAAACATATATCCCCTTCACTGCCTAGGGTATAACTCATTGTTGCAACACCGGATCCCCCTTTGACCGATTGCCACACGCCGCTAGATCCTCCCCGTCGCAGCATCCTCTATATAGACCCCGCCTAATCCCACCATCGGCGACTAATCGTCCATTTGTAACATTGTTTCACTCCATCTTAAATACTCACAAACAACAACATACACAACCCATAAGCCATGCGTTCCGCCACCACCTTACAAGTTGTTGCTAGAAATAATGGTCCGAAGAGGGTGTGAACGTTCCAAGCTTGAAGGCTTGAACTTGTAGCATGAAAGAACTTGTTAGGAGGGGTCCAGAGACTATTCTCTGGACCAACCACACTTCGACGCTCAACATTAGTAGACTATAATAGATTATATATATTTAGTAATGTTATTATTTGTGATTATTGGTCATTATCTCTTACCACGGTTAAGAGATAACATTGTATTATTTATACCGATTCAATGAATGAGAAAGACACGGGTTTGAATTCTATTATGGTATCACGAGTCCAGTGTGCCAAACCCTAATATCTTTTCCCTGCCATCACCTCTTCTTTCCTGGTCGATCTTCTACATCGACTGACGTATCTCTTCCACTTCTTTAATCTTCTTGCTGACCACCAACCTCTCTTTTTTTTCCTCCTTATCCAATACCAATCCACTCACATTAATCCAATATTAGTTTGTTTTTCCTTTTGTTGCCTACCCAATATTCACAAACATATTCTTTAATCCCTTTTGTCGCCTACCTAATATCAACCCAAACCCTCTGTTTCTTTTCATCATAACATAATACTTGTGACCCATTATTTTTCTGCAAATTAATACCATTCAAGAGAATAATATTAAGTATCTATTCATCTTTGTAGTATTATCTATCCTACCCATCCCTCCCTTTTTTTATCACTTATCATTCACAATGACTGACAACACCTATTCACATAATTGGTATTCACCTATCTCTCCTAGGCCCACTCCCTATACCCCGTGGCCTCCACAGTGGCCGCCTAGCCTATACCCTTACCCACAAGCCCACCAAGCCCAACACCCACCTTCTTGGCCCATACCTCCTTCCCCTTACCCATCTTTCAACAAGCCTACATATAACAACACCCAATCTGAATTGCTAGGCCCAAAACCCCAACAGGCCCATACCGCCTACAGCTTACAACAACCGGACCCCATTCAATATATGGACACAGGAGCTTCATCCACCATGACACACGAGCAATGTGACTTTCATTCCTTTTCTAATTCTTGCTTGTCTCGTAATATTATTGTAGGTAATGGTGAAACAATTCCCGTACTCGGACAATGCACAAAATACCTACCCAAGCCTTTCCCACCCTTTATATTAAAAAATGTCTTTTATTCCCCTAGACTTGTCAAAAATTTAATTTATGTCCGTCGTTTCACTACGGACAATTCTGTTTCTGTAGAATTTGACCCGTTTGGTTTTCTAATAAAGGATTACAAGACCAAGGCACCACTCCTACGATGCAACAGCAGTGGTGATCTATATCCCTTGCTGTTCGGGTCATCCACCTCCCAACCAACTGCCCTTGCTGCTATCTCCTCACAACTCTAGCATCACCGTCTTGGCCACCCAGGACGTGCACCTTTAAATACTTTAAAAACTTCTAATGTTTTAGACTTTGATACTTGTTCTAAGAATATTTGTCAGTCTTGTATTTTTGGTAAAAGCATTTGTTTACCTTTCTTTCCGTCTAGTAATGTTACTTTACAACCGTTTGACATTATTCATAGTGGCGTGTGGACATCACCCATTGTTAGCTCCTCAGGCCATAAATATTATGTGTTATTCCTTGATGATTATTCTAATTTTTTATGGACCTACCCCATTACACAAAAATCACAAGTTTTCCCATCCTTTACACACTTTGCCTCTACCATTAAAACCCAATTTGAACGTACCTTTAAAACATTCCAATGTGATAATGGTGGTGAGTATGTAAACCATTCCTTTCAAAACTTTTTTACAACCAACGGTATCCTCTACCGTCTTTCTTGCCCCCACACATCATCCCAAAACGGTAAGGCTGAGCGAAAAATTAGAACCCTAAATAATATGGTCCGCACCTTAATGGCTCACACTTCACTTCCCACCTACCTATGGCATTTTGCACTTGAAACCGCCACATACCTCCTAAACATCCTCCCTTCCAAAACCACACACAATAAAACTCCAACAGAACTTTTATACTTGTCCACACCCACTTATGATCACCTCCGTGTCTTCGGTTGCCTATGTTACTGTAACGTCTCGTTACTTTCTAAAATATTAAAAAGATATTAATAATAACATAATATATAATTCGCACGACGATCTTAATCTATTAACAATAATATATCATCAACAAGAGATATGTTTTTATTCTTTAATGAGTTAAATCATTTAAATACGATATTATAGTGTCGAAAATAACAAATACGTGTTGTATGTAATGACGTGTTAAATGACCGACGCTTAGCGAACCTTTATCAATTAAACGCGGCTATAAATAAAGTGAGTGATACTAATATTTTAAGCAACTAAACGGGTGGAGTTGTTGCGAGAGACGTGATTTAACGAGTTCGAAAACGCGGCACACAACCACTTAACCTAAACTAAAACCCTATCTATTTAAACTCATTTACTCATCTTCTCCTCCATCTTATTAACTCAAAACCCTAGCCTCCTTAACAATACCTACACCTCTTCACCATCCCCTTAATTCTTCTCCTCCTTTCCCTTCTCCTTTCTTCCCCACAATATTCAAACCCCACCTCCTCCATAAATAGGAAGCAGCGACAAACACAAGAAGACACCACCGAACCACCATGTTTAACTCCCTCTCTCATCCTAGGCGGCGCCGCCGCCAACTGCCACCACCACTCCAGAAACAATCATCAACCACCACCTGAACCGCTTACATCCTCTCTCTCTCCCTCCTTCTTTATAATCACTGGCGGCGTTATTCAACCAACCACCTTGAAGCCACCATAAAACACATCCATGTCTCTTCCTCCCTCTCGCTATAGTTCAGTGACCGGAATCAGGTTCCGATCGAACCTGTCGGCTCACCACAACAGACCTCATCCCCTGCCCCCTTCCGGTTGTGAGACGCTCCATCGCAGCAACAGCAAGACCCGACCCGACGTTTGGATCTGGGTTTCTACCCACCACCGCCATATAGAGAGAAAGAGACCCGCTGGGTCAGGTCATGGTGACGGGTTGTTTTAGTGATGGGGCACGACATTGATGATGGTCGTGATTGGTTCAGAAACAATTCTCTTTTTTTTCTTTTCTGGGTTTAATCTGATCGTTTTTTTGGTTCCGGGTCAAGGATTGGCGGTTTCGGCTGGTGGGGATTGTTTTGGCTCTGTACTAGCTCGGTGACCGAAGACGGTAACGATGACTGAAGACTGAGCGATGGTTGGGCGTTGTTGGGTTGCTGATTCCGGGTCAAGTTCACGCTGCAGCGTCATCGATCGGGTAGTCGAGACTCAAGTCAACAAGTCAAGGCTGGTCAAGTCCGGTTCTGTCAAGTTTAGTTGTAACACCCCAACCGATGGCGGAAACATCGGGATGTCACGTATGATGATTGTTCAGTAGCTCATGGTAAATAATAAATTTCATTATATGATTTAGATAAATTACATACAATTGTTCTACAAGAATTCGTACATCAAATTGAATAAAACTATGCACACATCTTCAAGCGTTAGCTCAAATCTTCAAGCAAGTAGAACCTGAAACATGTTAAGTTGAAAAATATTTTAGGTCAACAAAAGTTGGTGAGAATTACATAGGTTTTGATAATCGAATAAAATTGTTGTGCAATTCATGTGTCATGGCAATCTAGTCCATATGTGAAAACATACTAGAAGTAAATCGTGTGCATAATCAACTATTGTGACTGTTGTATTGTGGTACATCCCATACGCTCATGGTTCACTCGTTTATATTGCAGTAACAAACACCCACGCAACCTTTGTAGGAGGCACGTATCTGGGTGGGATTGTCAGTCCAATAGATCTATCAATGTATACCGTTTGGCTGATGAATGTTTATGATAGAATTGTGCTTACCCTAGTCATGTTCAAGACATAATGCAACATAGAAATACACATAGACACGTTGATGATTGAATTGCATAAATAATGTTGTAACATGTTTCACCCCAAAAATGGTGATAAATAGAAAAGGGGCTGTGTAAAACTCACCTTAGCAAAATGTTATATCTGTTGAAAAGATTGAATAATGGTGTTGCCCAAATGTGTCAAGTATCACCCTATAATAAGGTAATAAATATGTCTAAGTCTATCTAGTCTATAAATGTATAAGTTCTAGGGCTTCGAATTTGGGGATAAATGCTCGTTTGATTAATATTAAAATTGTTTAATAATTGAGAGAATTTTTGTAAATAAATAAACAAAAATTCTTTTTATGAAATTTAAATTTAAGATGGTCACAATAATGTGTTTAAAGTATAAAAATAATTTTTACAAAATTATTTTCTTTAAAATAGAATATTAATTCTATTTATAACAAATTGTCAAACTTTAACTTTAATATTTAAAAATACTAAAATTAAAGAATTATTAGTTTAAAAATTATATTTCTGTTCCAAATAATCAGAAATAATTTCTATAAAATTTTGGTGCAAAAATATTAAAAATTGAATTTATTATGATTTAATTATGATTAAAACTAACAAAAATTGATTAAAAATATTAAATAAATGATTTTTTCAGAATTAAAAATCATTTCAGAAAAGTTTATCATTGTACAAACTCAGGATAATTTTTGTGGAAATTTATAAAATGGTTTTGATATTTTAATGGAATTTTATAAATATAATAGAATAAAACTGATTTAATTATTATATATATTAAATAAATTAATTTTTGAAAACTAAAAATTGTAGGTGGAACATTTATATCAGATTAACTAAAAGTAATTTTTTTTTTAGAATTTATAAAAGGGTTTTAATAATTAAAAACGAATTTATAAGATTAAATGTATTATATATAATCATTTTTGCTTAAACTCAAATACACAAACACAAAGATAATATATTTGTTAACGCAAGGCTAGCTTATTTGTTAGGGACTCTTTAACTCTTAACGAGAGAGATGTTAGATTCAATCACAAGCAAAGGGGATATTAGGGTTTATTTGGTGTAGAAGAAGAAGTACGAAACATTTTCAGTTAAAAAAGAATAATGGAGGTACAGACAAAAAGCACGTAGTGACGTAAGAGCATTCAGAGTAGAGTCTCCATACTATATAGAGTGGGTATAAGTAGTTGTGAATAGAGGAGAGAGAAAAGGTAATGATAAAAGTATAGAATAAATATTATTAAATAGAAAGAAGTGAGAAAATATAGTGTTTTTAGAGTAATTATGGAGAAAATATAAAGATTTTACTGTGAATGCTCTAACAAGACTTGAACCAAGGAAACTATATGGGGCATGTTATTTGCATAACCCTACTTTTTCAATTTGCACAAACCTATACGATCCGTATAGGCCTCTACGGGCCGCATAGGGTGTCAGTGCAATAAATGTTTTGGAAAACACAAACATATATGGGCCGTATAGGCCTATATACTCTCAAACAAAATAATTGCCAGTTTTGGACCTTTATAGTTCGTATAATAATATAATTGTTGGACATACTCCTAAAAACTATTAAATTTAACAACAAAACTGAAGAAATGACTTATCCATCCGATTAATGTTACTATTGGAATAATCAAAAGTAACAAAATTCAATACCTAATTAGACATCTTTATCTTAACCATAAATTGTTAATGTAATATCAAGTAGCGAAAATACAGCCATAACAATCTTATAGAACACGCTTTCGATTCCTACTAGCTAATATAGGCTCACACAAACAAAACTCCATTTTCAAAAAAAAAAATAGTACATTTCAAACAAAACTCCATTTTCAAAAAATAGTATATTTCAAACAAAACTCCATTTTCAAAAAAAAAAATTATACTGGAATGTAGAGAAAAAAATAAATTATACATAGTTGGGAGGGTGAGCTTTTTTTTAAAAAAAAATAACAAGTCAAATATGTAAAAAGTGAAATGGGTCCAAACATATACTCTTATCTAACACAAAATGCAAATAGAAAATAACAAACTTACTATTCCTTTAAGTTTTAGTTTGTAATCATGTACGAGTTTTAGGACTCGTTTGTTGTGGTGGGGCTGTTAAACCAATTAAAAAGTTGACATAAAGGCATTGAACCACACATATATACACATTATAACTTGTCAAATCTAGACCGAAACGTAAAACATTATTGTTCAAAAGAATTACAAAGTTATATATATACACACATATACATTGGTCGAATGATAAATAATACTGTATGATATTGACAATTACCAAAAAAAAAGTAAATGTTGTATGACATAATCCAAAAAATAAAGTTGTATTTTATGTCGATAGAAAACTATAAAAACGAATACTGATAACAGTTTCATGAACATGTTCCGATAACATTGATACCAACGCCGTTACAAAATTTGTAGGACGTATAAATTTGTGTTTTATCTCCATCGGAAAAACATGAAACAAATACCGATAACGATTCTGATCATAACACCTATACTACTTCCGATAACATAGATACTGCTAACAATGTTGTTTAGTTACCGTATAGTAATTTGGAATACAACTCCACTTAAAATTTAATAAAAGAAATTCAAGAAAAAAAATATGTGACTATAGTAGAAAAAACTTTTGTTAGCAAAACATAAAAACAAAATATTATGAAAAACCTTGGTGACAAATTAAGAAAAAATTTATTATTCTCAATGTGGAACCATATAAGAAAACCAAAGTATGTTTGCAAAACCAAAACCACATTACTATCTCAAAGTTAAAAAAAAAAAACTCAGTGATCAAATTAGAAGAAAGAAAAAAATTTACTAAAAGAAATTGGTGGCCAAATTAAGAAAAATAAACGTTCATTATGTCTAAAGTTATTTTTTGAATAATAGTTAAACATATATAATTTCTTAAATTTCTTGAATTACTTAATCTTGTAGAGTGTATGATCTTCTTTTTACTAAAGAACTAAATGAAATTGTTTCTTAGGACTTTTTTACAGCAGCAACAGAAACAACCGCCGTAACCATGGAATGGAGCTTAGTTGAACTTATCAATAACCCTAAGGTCATTGAAAATGCAAGACAAGAGATTGATGCAGTTGTAGGAAACAAGAGGCTAGTTGAGGAATCTGATGCACCGAACCTGCCTTATATTCAAGCAATAATAAAAGAAGTCTTTCGGCTTCATCCACCGATTCCCATGGTCATACGCAAGTCGAATGAAAGTGTCACTGTTAAAGGATACGACATCCCTGTTGGGTCCATATTATTCGTTAACATTTGGTCGATTGGAAGAAACCCAAAATATTGGGAAAGCCCATTAGAGTTCAATCCAGACAGGTTTTTAGAAGGTGGTGCTCTTAAAGGCTCTTTAGATATTAAAGGGCACACTTTTAAACTTTTGCCTTTTGGAACTGGAAGGAGAAGTTGTCCTGGTATAAACATGGCTTTGAGACAACTCCCAGTGGTGATTGCTTCGCTCATACAATGCTTTGAATGGAATGTTAATGATAAACAAGTGTTGAATATGGATGAACGTGGCGGACTAACTGCTCCAAGGGCAACTGATCTAGTGTGTCTCCCATCGGTTCGTAAAAACGCTCCATCTATGGTTTAGAGCTTGGTATTATTTGAGTATTCATATGAAGAATACTTACAGTGAATCTCGTAACAATGCTGGAGAAGTACTATAAAAGACGTATAAACCAAAAGGGAATAAATAAATATATATCTTGGTTAAAGCTAGGTATGTCTCATTGTGTTGCTTATAATAATGGTAACGACTTAACGAGTATCCTTCATGTACAATTGTCTCTTACGTTTATCTAAACAATTTGAAGTAAAATTTATATATATAGTATCATGTATGTTTTGGGTAAATATATGGATATTGTTGAGCCTTCATAGTGACGCTATAGTTGTTGGCACAAGATACGATAAAAACACACGAATCAAACACAAACAATTTACAGATTAGTCTGTTTCATACTCTTTGTATTATTAACTATTTATGTGTTTTAAAAACTAGAAACAAGACCACACATAAAAACTTTTCATAAGCTTGTGTTGCGTGCTGCGAGCGAGTAGGCGCGAGCGGCCAACTGATTCACATGGCTCGCGAACAACACAACACAATTGCTTGAAGCCTTCCGCGAGTGAGCCCACGCTACGATGCTCGCGTGGGTTAGCGAAGGAAAACTAGATGTTGGCTGGCTGTTGACCGTTGGCAACGGCTATAATAGCATATTATATTTAGTATAATTGTAAATTATAATTGTGTGATTATCCCTTCCATAATTAGATGGATTGCTTTGTATTATAAATATTTTATAAATTAATAGAGGAGGCAAGGGTTTGTATTCTATCATGGTATCAAACCAGGAACCGTAACCTCCCTCCCTATTCTTTCGATCCCTCCCATTTTCCCTATCATTCTGCCTGTTGTCGCCACTTCTTGGCCTATTGCTTTTTTCTTCTCAACCATCTTTTATTGTCTTGTAACCTTCTTTAACCTCTTGATTCATCATGTCCACTAATCCAGCCACCTCCTCTACCATCATACCCGCTATCACTGTTGAATCAAAATTACATCCGGTCACCACAGTCTCAAACATTAAGAATTTTGTCACAATAACCCTTGAAATTGAGTCCTCCCAATACTCCTCATGGGCTACCCTATTCAAGATTCATTGCAAAGCCTTTATGGTTGATGACCATCTCAAACCCCGACCACCTCCTACCGAATCCACCGCCGCTGAATCCTCCACCAAACCACTAGATGATTGGGATCGTATTGATGCCATTGTTCTATAATGGATCTACAATACGATATCCAATGATCTACTCCACACCATAATCAATAACACATCCAACGCCCATGAAGCCTGGGTAGCCATCGAAGATTTGTTTCATGATAACAAAAATGCCCTTGCAATCCATCTCATGAACAAATTTTCGAACACTAGGTTAGACGGTTTCCCTAACATGTCGGCCTATTGTCAAGCCCTAAAAGTATTAGCCGACCAACTTGCTAATGTTGATACGCCTGTGGATAATGATCGCCTAGTCTTATAGTTGCTTGTGGGTCTGAACGAACAATACGAGGTATATCTACTATCCTACAAAACCAACAACCCTTCCCATCTTTTTACAATGCTCGTTCTAAATTAATTCAAGCCGAAACAAATAAAGCTGAACGAGTCTTACATGCCTCTAAAACCGCCTCCTCGGATCTCACTGCTACCACTAGTCGCCCACCATCCAACGAACCCAACCGAACCAACGACTGGTCCTACGGACGTGGCCGCTCCGGCCACCGAGGTCATGGACGTGGCTATCCTGGTCGATCCCCATATCAGCCTACTCCTTTTTGGCTTTTGCCATTTTTTCCTTGGCCCAATCAGTGGCCCACAGCACCATATAATGGACCCTCATACTCCCCAAATCCCTCGGCCCATCAACCCCATACAACAACCCATCTGTACACACCTTGGCCCACCCCTCCATGCCCCTTCCCTACTTCAGGTCGGCCCAACAGCAATACTTCGGCCCAACAGGCAGGTTTACTAGGCCCAAAGCCACAACAAAATAACTATCCAGCTTACAGTCCCACAGATATTGAGCAGGCTTTATACACCATGTTGCTGCAGCAACCTGACCCTACACAGTACATGGACACCGGTTCCTCCTCCACAATGCCTGATGAACAAGGTGATTTCCATTCGTTTTCTAACTCTTGCATTCCTCAAAATATTATTGTAGGTAATGGTAATACGATTCCGGTTTTAGGAAAAGGCACAAAATACCTTCCCAAACCTTTTCCACCATTTGTCCTTAAAAATGTCATTTACTCACCCAAATTAGTCAAAAACCTTATTTCAGTCCGTCGTTTTACTAGGGATAATTCTGTGTCTGTTGAATTTGACCCGTTCGGTTTTCTTGTGAACGACCTCAAGAAGCGGACTCTGCTCCTGTGATGCAACAACAGCGGTGATCTCTACCCTCTGGTGCTCGGGTCTCACAACCCGGCCACAGGGGGCCTGGACGAAATAACAGTTTGGTACAACATTCACGCAAATGCAAGCAACAGCGGAAGCGGTATAAAAATAACTAACTTTATTAATATGATTTATTTACATAATACAATTTCATTAACTAAAACTAGTCCCTGATCATACTTGCGCGGTAATATCTATGGTTACTCGATCGTCTTCTGGTTCGTCCACTGGTTGTGACTCCGAGTTGCAATCGTACATTCTTCATATCTCCAATGCCGGTACCTGAACACATGCTTAAAATGGTTTTGGGTCAACAATAATGTTGGTGAGTTCGTGTGTTTAGTTACATAGGCGCCCAAAATAGTTTATCAAAACAGTTTCAGTTATTCCAAACAAGTTTAACAGTTTTCAACACGTTCATCTGGTTATGGTGTTACAGTCTTACAAGCTGGCCACTCAACCCTTGGCACCTAGCCCATGCCTAACCATGTCTAAATGTATCAACATAAACTATACTCGTTATTGTCGTAGTTCTCAACCTATGTCCTGCCTCATAGGTTCCCCAATGGCAAAATATATGCCGCAACGACCCGTCGGTCTCAGTGGGGGTTTCCGGGTCTAGGCCGGACCACTGTGCGTGGGGGTTTCCCCAAGTAGTACTACCCATATATTAAGTCGGCTCTATCCTAGAGTTAATGAGTGCCTGGTTCAGTATGCATAACAAGCAAGCAGGTAATCACGCTCTGTAAAACTAACACCATAATATACAAAACAACTAGAAGCATGTATTCACCCCAAAATAGTTTTAAATGTAAAAAGAGGGGAGTTCACGAAACTCACCTGTTTGCGTAGCTCAAAAATATGAAAACCGGTGCTCGGTATCGAATACCGACATCCTCTTGGTTGGGCCCTATGTCGACACACATTGTTATTAGTCTTTGTTTTGTTTATTATGGTTACGCGTGGGGACAACCTCGAGTGTATTTAGCTTGGTCATGTCCATGTCAATATTTCAGTTGTACGAGTCTATGCATCCGAAGTTCCATTGTCATAAGTTACTATCCATTCCACTATATATATATATATATATATATATATATATATATATGGGTTTGTATTTTTAGTTCATGCCGCTTACAACTACGTCCAACTCAATAGTCTAATGTCTAAGCGTCCAAGGTATTAGTAATAAGGTTTATACGGTTCTAAGTGTTTCATATCTAGAGGTCGAGTCTAAAGCTAGGTATTATAGGTCAATGTCTCGTATGTTCCAAATGTCGCATCTTAGTCCTATTGTCCAAGGCGTCATGTCAAAGGTTTCCATTGTCCATAGCCCGCAAGTTAGCTAATGTTCATATATTTTGTATTCAAAGGTCCCAAGTTCTAATATAAATACTATGTGTATATGATTAGTCCAGAGCTAATGTTTGCTCCTATTTATATATAAATATATATATATATATATATGTTTATATTGGTCGTTTTGTCGTGAGTTTGTTCTAAGTTAGGTCCGAGTCTTATTCGTCTCCACCATGTCCAAATTCTAGTTCCAATATTAATCCAAGTCTTAAGGTCTCGATCCGAACCTTATGTTCTATTAGTATGATCAAGTCAAGCGTCCGAGTCTCAAGTCATAAACGTCACTACTATTAGTCTAATTTATATATAAGTCTATACTTGTCATGTGTATTTATTTTACTAAATCTGAGTCTTATCCCAATGTCCAAGTTCATACGTCCTATCTACAAGTTTGAACATTACGCCTCAATGCTCATGTTAATCACCTCCATCGTCCAATTGTCAAGTGTCCAAATATCTCAACTCTATGATATCTAGCGTCCCTATGACTAGTCCAAATGTCCGAACCATTACGTGTTTGTATATATAAAGTCTGGGTTCCCACGAGCTCGTCAAGTCCCACACGCGTCATGTACATATAAAATAGAAAGTTAATAGTTAATATAATTAGCGCGTTATGGGTTCGGCTATACCTCACTCTCGACTTTGGTACGTGTTGACTGTCCCTTTGACCTGGTTGACTTATGTTGACCAGCTCCTATTGACCCATCTTATGAGCCGACTCCGAAAATGACCCGAGTTGACTGTCATGTTGACTGGGTTGACCTGGTTGACTTTTGTTGACCATGCATGGACCGTGTCTGGACGTGACCCGAAGTTCTGACCATCAACCATCACTACTAACGACCACCTTGATCACCACCATCGACACCTTAGAACCATCACCCCGCCGCCACCTGTTACAGCTCCAACACCACAATCATCATCACCATTATCTCCGGCCAATCTCCCTGACCCGAAGTCCACACCCGCCACTGTTAGTCGCCTCAACAACACTATTCTAAGATTATTATCAACTGTTGAGGGATTATTGGATTACCTTGGGTTGGTGAGGATTCAGTCACACAGAGGCGGCGCCGCCGCCGCTAAAGCCACCACCGGCCCCTTTCTTAGCCTTCCTTCTCTCCTCTGAGCTATCTCTCTCTCTCTCTCTCTCTTCTGCTTCTCTCTAGATCTCTGCGCTTCTCTCTCTATATATAATAATCAGGTAGTGGTTGAGGTGAGGGTGTGGGTTGTGGAGCTCGGACGCCGGAGCACCGCCGTGGCGGTGGCAGGAGCCCTCCGGCTCCTCTTCCTCTCTCTAAGTCTCTCTCTAAAATGTATATGTGTGTGATGTTATAATGACCACACATATTATATGTGTGTGTTTTATAAAGAAATAAGGGGTGGGTGTCAAAAGGAGAAGAGGACAAGTGTCCTCTTCTTTGATGACTCACCCGATTCGATCGGGTCCGAATTGGGTTCGTTAACGTGTTTTAACTCGGTCTCGCAACGTATACTAATAATATTATTTATATTATTTGCTTCGGTTTTCAGTTCCGTACATAATCGATTTAGCTAATATTTATTTTGGTTAACATTTTATTATAAAATGGTACTAAAACGCGAAAAAATTTTAGGGGTCTGTGCCGGGTTGTTACATCCCCCCCCCCCCCCCTTAAAAGAATTTCATCCGCGAAATTATGGTTGTGGTAATATCTCGAAGTCCATTCGTTTGCGGGCACTCGCTTGAATGGAAAAGCGGGCAGCTATGACATGGAAATCATGGAAACAGGATCTGCAAATTCCTCAATCTTTGGTTGTTCGAGTGGTTTGAGAATCATTCTATTTCATTTCCTTATCAACTGGTTAAAAACAATACACCGCAAAGGGTGAAAACCAGTACATAACAATGCGGATGCCTTTCATCCCTTTGTCGTGTAAGGAAAAACTATCTTCACACTTGCCAAGTTGCTCGTTACTTGGGCTTTTGTAAAGAAGTACTCTCTATATAGAGTATCCTCCTTGTCGTTCACTATACATGACCGAAATGATTTTTGTGTTCTCATCGTTAATCACTAAAAGGTATCTCCTGGCTTTGGCCAGAGAGTTTCACTGGAAAAATGGAATGATCGACTCTCTTCCTTGCTTTCATATCAATTCCACCGTCTTCATCCGATCAAAATCCATAGTTCACCAAAATTGACACGTAAAGATATCCTGGGTTTGAAAATCGAACTAGGGTTAATTCTTGGTTAGACTTCCAGTCTCATTTTGACGTACCATCGGTGTTTATATATAGGGCGTACCGCAGCCAGCCCACCACACCGGTGATATTTCAATAATGCACTAGAAATCTTTCCCAAAAACCTTCATAGAATTTCATACCTCGTTAATGTATTTATAAATTCATGATCACGCAATCGCGAATTTACTTCACATTAAGGTGGTAGATATAACTTATTAATGATTTGGGAATCGAATTAAAAGTTTATTCTTGGTTAGATCTCCAATCTTATTTCTGACGTATCATTGGTGTTTATATATATAGGGTGTACCGCAGCTAACCCACCACACCTTTGATACCTCAAAAACGTAGTTAGAAATCCTTACCATAAACTCTTATGGAAATTTTATATTACCATAACGTATCTATAAATTCACGATCACACAATCGCCAACTCACTTTACATTAGATGATAGGCATGATTTTGATACTTGGTTTGGGAGGAAATTCAACACTTTGGTTCGTAATCTAGATAACTCAGTATAGAATCGAGAAAGTTATTTAATTAACCAAGCTTTTCCTGGCGTTCACATACGCTCTAGAAGTCTGCACCATCCGAAAGAGGCTTAAATATCTAGAGAACAAGAAACAACCACGGGAGTTTTTGTACTCAAGCGTCGCAAGGGCGGTCTAGATCATAGTGTCTACGAGCTTTTGACGACAAAACAAAGAAGTTATCAAGTTTTTGAATGGAATCGAGTAGCTCAATCTACAAGATTTATTGTATCAATAAGGAATTTCTAAAAAATATCCTTAGGAAGCGAAGAATAATTGCTCGATAGGTTCAAAACTACCATCCATCGGATGAGAATACCATGGTTAGAAAACTAAAATTAACAAAAAGTAAAGCGAACTCTTAACTTGTCGGTTACATACCGATACGGTTCATACGAGTTTTTGTGTTCGAAGGTATTAATTTTAACTTTTGTGTCTATAATTTTTAATAAAATATCCCCGAAATGCCTTTGCGCCTGCGGATTCATGATTATGTTCGCGTCCATAATCACTTCCTCGCCTCTCAAGCATCCAAGTCTATTCCATTAAAGATCACAACACTTAATCTTATGTTCTCATTGGTTATTTCGCAAGTTCGTTCATGTTTTTCAAGTATAAATTTCATTACTTAACGTTTTATCCCCATGTGTTCAGTATCCAAAGTCAACTCGTTCGGCATCTTCTGATTGTAACTCCGGTCTATCCGTCAGGTTTCAGTTCTCCAAACCGAAATGAATTATGTGGTTTCAAAGTCGTGATCCTAAGGTTCGCGGTTAAAGCCTAGTGGAATTATACACGCTGCGTTGTTTGCTCTGATACCAACTGTCACAACCTGGCCACAGGGGGGCTGGATGAAATAACAGTTTGGTACAACATTCACGCAAATGCAAGCAACAGCGGAATCGGTATAAAAATAACTAACTTTATTAATATGATTTATTTACATAATACAATTTCATTAACTAAAACTAGTCCCTGATCATACTTGCGCGGTAATATCTATGGTTACTCGATCGTCTTCTGGTTCGTCCACTGGTTGTGACTCCGAGTTGCAATCGTACATTCTTCATATCTCCAATGCCGGTACCTGAACACAAGCTTAAAATGGTTTTGGGTCAACAATAATGTTGGTGAGTTCGTGTGTTTAGTTACATAGGGGCCCAAAATAGTTTTAAAAGTAAAAAGAGGGGAGTTCACGAAACTCACCTGTTTGCGTAGCTCAAAAATATGAAAACCGGTGCTCGGTATCGAATACTGACATCCTCTTGGTTGGGCCCTATGTCGACACACATTGTTATTAGTCTTTGTTTTGTTTATTATGGTTACGCGTGGAGACGACCTCGAGTGTATTTAGCTTGGTCATGTCCATTTCAATATTTCAGTTGTACGAGTCTATGCATCCGAAGTTCCATTGTCATAAGTTACTATCCATTCCACTATATATATATATGGGTTTGTATTTTTAGTTCATGCCGCTTACAACTACGTCCAACTCAATAGTCTAATGTCTAAGCGTCCAAGGTATTAGTAATAAGGTTTATACGGTTCTAAGTGTTTCATATCTAGAGGTCGAGTCTAAAGCTAGGTATTATAGGTCAATGTCTCGTATGTTCCAAATGTCGCATCTTAGTCCTATTGTCCAAGGCGTCATATCAAAGGTTTCCAATGTCCATAGCCCGCAAGTTAGCTAATGTTCATATATTTTGTATTCAAAGGTCCCAAGTTCTAATATAAATACTATGTGTATATGATTAGTCCAAAGCTAATGTTTGCTATATATATATATATATATATATATATATATATATATATATATATAGGGGGAGGATTAAATAAAAACCCACTCAAATTGAAGAAACTCGGTAAACTCTGACTTCCCGAACTTTTTATCATCTGAAAAAATTAGGGTATGTAATATACATGTTTTTAAGAGTTTTGAGCCAAAAAAAACAAAAAAGCGTGGAGTGGATATTTAAAAAAAAATAAGTTTTTTGTGTTACATATGTAACATGTCTGTTTTTATGTAACATACGTAACACAAAAAAAAATATCCACTCGGCGCTTTTTTGATTTTTTTGGCTCAAAACTCTTAAAATCATGTATATTACATACCCTAATTTTTTCAGATGATAAAAAGCTCGGGAAGTTAGAGTTTACCGAGTTTCTTCGTTTTAGAGGGTTTTTTGTGGATACTTAGCCTATATATATATATATATATATATATATATATATATATATATATATGTTTATATTGGTCGTTTTGTCGTGAGTTTGTTCTACGTTAGGTCCGAGTCTTATTCGTCTCCACCATGTCCAAATTCTAGTTCCAATATTAATCCAAGTCTTAAGGTCTCGATCCGAACCTTATGTTCTATTAGTATGATCAAGTCAAGCGTCCGAGTCTCAAGTCATAAACGTCACTACTATTAGTCTAATTTATATATAAGTCTATACTTGTCATGTGTATTTATTTTACTAAATCCGAGTCTTATCCCAATGTCCAAGTTCATACGTCCTATCTACAAGTTTGAACTTTACGCCTCAATGCTCATGTTAATCACCTCCATCGTCCAATTGTCAAGTGTCCAAATATCTCAACTCTATGATATCTAGCGTCCCTATGACTAGTCCAAATGTCTGAACCATTACGTGTTTGTATATATATAAAGTCTTGGTTCCCACGAGCTCGTCAAGTCCCACACGCGTCATGTACATATAAAATAGAAAGTTAATAGTTAATATAATTAGCGCGTTATGGGTTCGGTTATACCTCACTCTCGATTTTGGTACGTGTTGACTGTCCCTTTGACCTGGTTGACTTATGTTGACCAGCTCCTATTGACCCATCTTATGATCCGACTCCGAAAATGACCTGAGTTGACTGTCATGTTGACTGGGTTGACCTGGTTGACTTTTGTTGACCATGCCTGGACCGTGTCTGGACCTGACCCGAAGTTCTGACCATCAACCATCACTACTAACGACCACCTTGATCACCGCCATCGACAACTTAGTACCATCACCCCGCCGCCACCTGTTACAGCTCCAACACCACAATCATCATCACCATTATCTCCAGCCAATCTCCCTGACCCGAAGTCCACACCCGCCACTGTTAGTCGCCTCAACAACACTATTCTAAGATTATTATCAAGGGTTGAGGGATTATTGGATTACCTTGGTTTGGTGAGGATTCAGTCACACAGAGGCGGCGCCGCCGCCGCTAAAGCCACCACCGGCCCCTTCCTTGGCCTTCCTTCTCTCCTCTGAGCTATCTCTCTCTCTCTCTCTCTCTCTCTCTATTCTGCTTATCTCTAGATCTCTGCGCTTCTCTCTCTCTAGATAATAATCAGGTAGTGGTTGAGGTGAGGGTGTGGCTTGTGGAGCTCGGCCGCCGGAGCACCGCCGTGGCGGTGGCAGGAGCCCCTCCGACTCCTCTTCCTCTCTCTAAGTCTCTCTCTCTCTCTCTCTCTAAAATGTATATGTGTGTGATGTTATAATGACCACACAGATTATATGTGTGTGTTTTATAAAGAAATAAGGGGTGGGTGTCAAAAGGAGAAGAGGACAAGTGTCCTCTTCTTTGATGACTCACCCGGTTCGATCGGGTGCGAATTGGGTTCGTTAACGTGTTTTAACTCAGTCTCGCAACGTATACTAATAATATTATTTATATTATCTGCTTCGGTTCTCAGTTCCGTACATAATCGATTTAGCTAATATTTATTTTGGTTAACTTTTTATTATAAAATGGTACTAAAACGCGAAAAAAATTTAGGGGTCTGTGTCGGGTTGTTACATCGGGTCCTCATCTACTTCACCCACTGACTTTGTTGCCATCTCTGCTGACCTATGGCACCAACGTCTTGGTCATCTAGGACGTCAGTCTTTACATTCACTTAAAACTGCTACTTCTGTTTCTTTTGATAATTCCAATAATAATGTTTGCGACTCTTGTGTTTTTGGTAAAAGTATTAGATTACCTTTCTTTGCTTCTACTTGTGTTTTTCAACCGTTTGACATGATTCATAGCGATGTTTGGACTTCTCCTATTGTTAGTTCGTCTGGTCATAAATATCCGTTTGACATGATTCATAGCGATGATTCATAGCGATGTTTGGACTTCAACCGTATGGTTTTCAGTCTTTGCAATTCCCTTCCTCCCCTCTGACGCCGTCATTTCCCCTATCGTTAAGTCAATGGCATTTTTATTCTTTCAATTTTAAAACTTTTTCTCCCATTTTTATCCCTCCCCCATTTCATCTTTTTCATCCAAACAAGTAACTTTCTTTTGCTAGATAAATTCATTTCCCATTGATCAATTTGCTAACACCGTCTCCATCACTTGAATGATTAAAGTTACATGGTAATTTTTATCTTCAGATAAATCAAAAAGCCTTTAGATGAAATCAAATACTTACTTTAACATAATCAAATTAATTCATCACTAATAACAAAATCATGATGAACTTACATCATTGTAGCAGCTCCACCAACAATTAATTATAGTTCTTTGGACATTAACATGTTGGCTCTCAATATGTCTAATACAAATCTACAAACATACAGTTACTAAAATCATGCACAAACAGATACAAGTTACAGAGAATTACATACATGCAGATATATATATATATATGATAGTGTTTCTAAAATGTAAACCCACTTGCGAACCTAATACAAGTGTCTTATGAATACTTGTAACACCCGTATTTTTATACACTTATTTATATTAGTTTCTTCCAAAAACGGTCCCATTTTTTTTTAACAGCGGAAGCAAATACACTAATATAATGTGATAAAATAACCCTTTCAATAATTCACATTATATATTTATTTGATAAGTTGAGTAAGTTTACATCACCAAAACTTATTTAGATAACCCATAATTTATAACATCCAAAAACGGGTTATAAACATATTGTTCGATCCTTCCACTAATCAAGGCTCGGCTTGACTTCTTTAATCCCGTACCGGTGATTTACCTGGAAAACATTATTTGACAACTATTAGCCACGCAAAGTGAGTTCATTTATCAACAATATAATAATGTTTTCCAAATCACAGTTTTAACCCCCAATCCACTATCATAATTAAGCTATGGTAAATGACAATTTATACCATGTGAATTCACCCCTTTTGCCATATTATGTTTAATAAAATTTTATCACATAACTGTGATTATTTCCCCACCACGTTATATGTGTGGCAAAATTCACTACTAGAAAAATACCCCTTTCTTGACGCGCATTGCGCGTCATAAAAGGATGTTTATGACACACAGAAAAGTGTCAAGGAAGAACATGTCAAGAAAGGTTTATGACATGCAGGCGCGTGTCATCTTTTAATGACACGCGTTTATGACACTCCTTTACGACACGCTTTTTTGACACGCATTTATGACACACTCTTTCATGACATGCATTTACGACACCTTTATGACACTAATTTTGCGTGTCATGTTTTTTTTTTAACCTAAAAAAAATCTACAAAATAACTAATAAATCTGGATTTATATTTATATTTATAATAACAAAATCAATAAATTTCAAAATAAAATTGCATATATTATATATACCACAAAAAAATTACAATTAGCATTTGTCGAATCCTACCACTAGTTACAAAAAAATTACAATTAGCGTTGTGGCGCGCTCGACCAAATCATTCTAGTATTGAAGATCGTTGTCTGCCTCTCAAGCTCTTCCCCTGCAGAAACCGGCTGCACCAACAACACACATCCATGTCGTGCACCTGCCAATAAACGTCAATGACCAAAACAATAGAAATAAGCTTTTAGATAATCTTTATTTCATACCCATACTTGCTAAAATTAAACTTTCAGCCAAATAGCCTTTCTACCTGTACAAACACTATTACAGAAATACACCTACAGTCGCGGTGATATTGATATTAAGACGCGGTTGGAGCGTCTTAATCCATCGCGTCTTTTGATAAGTACACCGCGTCTTAATCATAATTAACCGCGACTTTTGCCCCTGTTTCATTAATATACACAACCGCGTTTTATACATAATGAACCGCAACAATTACAACACCAATTAACTCCAATTACGAATTTTAACCTAAGAAAAACAACAATTACCTTCAATTTCGTTAACATGCACCACTAAAGCTACATGGGATTTAAATAAGACATATACCTAATGAAGTTGATTTGAAACACGCAAGCGTTATTACTTAACGGGCATACATATATCCAGGTTCGTAACCAAAATAGAAAGCCGTGTAATTACTAAGCAAATCTGCCCAAAACTTAGAAATTGAAAGGCTGATTGTATTATTGTAATTTCAGTGCGTAGAAAAAATTCTACCCTAAAATGATAAAATAATAATCTTATTAAGATGGCAGTCCTATAAATTGGTATTTTGTAAATTAAATTTAAGAATAAATTGCACAACATCAAGAATGAACTGAATGTTGAAAAGAGCTCCTCTGTTACTAAAAGGCCAAACCATCTTTATGAAAGATAACATATATTGCATAATATATTAAAGAACAGTAGGCTACTTTGTGAAAGTTCATTAAATAATTTTTTAGAATTTGATATCCATACAATTTTTTTGCATCCACAAAAAGCCAGAGCAACTTAATTATGAACATTTAAAAACTCATTAGCTCATCTTAAGATCAATTGATGGAGTCAAATCTAAGGAGGAAACAAAGAGGAACATATGGACAGGTTGTTTGATTTATATATTCTCCAAGTACATAAACTGATCCAGAGCCCAATATCCTCCAACTACTCATATCCCTACAAACCCTAAACGTAGCCACATGTATCAGTGGTGCTAACCTTTACAAATGGTTGTAGGAACCGTTAGACCCGCGTAGTACCCGAACCGAGGTTGCACAAAAGGTTTCGGTTCCAGGTCCAAGGTTCACCAAAGGTTCCAGTTTTGGGTCAGTTGCAGGTCAGTATGGCGTTAACCGTGGCGGCGAGGTTACCTGCCGCTGACCGGAAGGGTATCGTTGACGATTACATCAACGACGCCCAACACCCACAACACAACCGCTACCATCATAGCCAAAATAAAAGGAAAATCAAACTAAAAAAAAAACTAAAGAAAAAACAAAAACCAAACCAAAATAAAAAGCGAAAACAGGCTCACCGATAATGCGTAACAGGCTTGCCGATTTGTTTCGCCAGCTTTGCCACGACTACCTCTTAATCTTGTGTTCAATTTCGACGCCCCCATCATATATCTGTCAACTAGTCAACATTTACTTCCAGTATGTTAAAGCGGCACTAATTGTGTTGAACGTTAATAAAGATTTTAAATTATTAAACACAACAATAACAATAATGCAATCAAAGCCCCCGTGATTTACTCACTGTTTCATAATAATCAAAAATAAAATAAAGAAGCATGTATCTTTTAACCTGGAGTTAATCCTGTTCGATTGCTAATAGCTAAATCAGCCCCAAAATCCGAAATCTGCAACAAATCGATCCATGGTCAAACTCAGAGGATCAGGTGTAGCAACTGGATCAAATCGGCCAACTCAATTTTATTTTCTTGATCACCAGCAGCTTTTCTAAATACTCTAGGTTTTTCAAGATTCAATACATACATACAAAATAGGACTAACAGAGAGATTAAATGAACACTTACATCAAAATTGATAGAGGTGTTAACATGTAAACTCCAACCCTCATGATAAAAGCAATGCTGAACGAAATTGATGTTCTAAAAAAAAAAAAAACCAATCTAGATGTCAAAACGCTGCCCATCTTCACCTGTCAAAACAACCCCACGTGTTACAGCGGCGTCGTCCTCGAAACATAAGCGACTTGAGTTTATTATGCTTAGAACCAGTTTTAAGATCGGAAACTCCTGTATAACAGCGACTGACATGGCAACAAAGTAAATCTAGTAGCGGTACGACTATCCGATGATAATCTAAGTATGACAGCCTGTTAGGAAAACTTAAGAAAATAATAGCTTGATGACACCACTTTCCATCATTTTCTTGTACAAACCATTACCTTGTCTGATAAGTTCTCCAACACCAGTGAAGACAAAGAATACACCTACAAATAATAAGCAAGCAAAGGTTTCAAAAACATATAAACCAAATATTCAAAAGGTACCAAATGTAAGACAACATCTACAGACTACAAACCTTGAACTTTAGCAACATTGTTGATAAGTTCCATAATAAGCACGGTCTTCCAAAACCATCACCACCAAACAAACCAATCTTCCATCCCCTTTAATGGCGAGCTAACAGTTCGACAACCTACAACACCAAAACAACGATTATATAATATTCAATATACATTGTTACTTTCATCTATTTATTTATTAATATTAATACATAACAAAAGGATATTAGATTCCACATATGAATTACCTTAATTCTAGTGGCAAGGATTTGTTGTTTTGTTGCTTGCTCAATGAAAGTTGGAGCTTCTCTATGGATTGGCAAATAGTGTTCGATTTCTATTAAAAAAACAAAGAGATGCTACAACCAGGGGCTCCCTGTGATCGCTCCCTAAATCTGTCCATCCTCAAACCTTCAAGCACTGATACAAAACATAGAAACCATTTCAACTTTAAACTACAGTTCACATATCAACAACATAATAAAGAACTAAACCACCAAAAACCCTAAATTAAATCATCAAACAACACGCTTATTTAATCAAAAAAAAAAAATAAACAGATCGAAACATTGAAACAAATACCTGCATACATGAAGGAGAAATCAAAGATGCAAACGATAATAGACTGAGAGATCTACACGTTTTTTGTTTAATGTATCGCACAAAAACTTGAATTGAAAGAAAATGTAATTAATAAAGAGAAATAGTCTCAGATCAACGAATGGAACATATAATCAAAAACCCTCGCTAGGGTGTCTCTAGAGAGAGAGAGGGAGAGAGAGAGAGAGAGAGAGCTAAGAGGTGGAAGAAGGCGATGGACTTTTGAGGTGAAGAAGACAAAGAGATAAGAAGTGGAGGAGATGAAGACGCGTGTAAGAAGCAAAACCACTTGTAAGTTGTAAATACCACAGGTTTTATAGTACAACCTATTAAAGCAAAGAGTACAACCAATTAAGCACATACAACCCTTAAAGCTACTGGTACAACTCATCATTGCATAAAACCTTTGGTTTTTAGAAGATTATAAATAATATGACACCAAAGATGACATACAAAATTGGATAGTGTCATATCTTTTATTTTTTGACATTGCATTTCTTGACACACAAAAAAGTGTGTCATTAATTAACTAGTTTTTTTAAAACATGACAATTTTTTTTATGACACACGTTTTTAGTGTCATAAATCAGTGCGTGTCATAAAATGTGTGTCAAGATATGGGTATTTTTCTAGTAGTGATTTATCACTCTATGGTGATTTGACACCCGCCACGTTTCACCCGTGGTAAAACTCATCACACTATGGTGATTTAACACCCACCACGTTACACCCGTGACAAAACTCATCGCATTATGGTGATTTGACACCCACCACGTTACACCCGTGGCAAAATTCATCACACTATGGTGATTTGACCCCACCACATTACACATGTGGAAATATATATGTTCCCCATTATATTGCAATAACATCATTTATATTACTTATACAAATTTACATATACACAGGTTTCATAACACAAATAATCTTATAAGTAATATTACATAAAATGATGTTTGAGGAGTCGTTTGAACTCACCTGTATCTAGAGGATCCTGCCTAAAATCTTTTTCTTCAAATACTATCTACTTCCTTTTTGGTACAGGTGCCTAACGTTCACTGCTCGATATTTTTGTGACCATAAATCTCACTCGATGCTCGATATTTTTGTGACCATAAATCTCACTCGAACCCACTGTATTCATTTATCTTTGCTTCTTCTTATTGTTCATTTCTCTTCTATATATATATTCTTCTTCTTCTTTTTTTTTTCAAACCAATAGTTTTGTGTACACTACAAGGAAGTCGACCTTTAGCGGCCACGCCAGCTGCCGCTAAAGGTATATATACCTTTAGCGGCAGCAAGACCTTTAGCGGCGACGGCTGCCGCTAAAAGTCCTGCCAGCTTTAGTCTGTCGCTATTGCTCCTGTTGCCGCTAAAGGTGTAGCCGCTAAAAGTAATTATCTACGTGGCATTATCTTTTAACTTTTTTTTTCCACGTGGCATGCCACGTGGCAGATTTCTGTGCATCATGGGTAAGACTTTTAGCGGCGACGCGTCGCCGCTAAAGGTCTTTTTTTTTTTTTTTTGCTATTCGTTTACTCCGCACACGCATAACCAAACTAAATAATAACAAAAATAATAAACCAACATCTACATATATATAAAATAAACGTAACAAAGTTAAACGAACATTCGTCAAAACATATCAAACAAAATAAACTAACATACCAAACCTAATATTTGAATCAAGTATACACCATCAAAACTAAACAAACATACCAAAGTTGCCTAAAAGTCTTCGTCTTGCTCTTCGTTTTCGGCTTCATCGTCGTAATCGTGATCGCCACTATTACCACTTCCGCCTAGATTTCCAAGGCTTTGTTGGACCAATTGATTAGCCATTTGGAGCAATTGCGCTTGGAATTGATGAGTCGCTATTATATCATTAATGTGCTCCTACAAAACATATATAAACCAAATGGGTCAACTATCAACATTTAAACTACAAATATATACCAAATGGGTCAAATATCCTATTTACTAAACATATTTATACCAAATGGGTCAACTATCCTATTTACTAAACATATTTATACCAAATGGGTCAACTATCAACATTTAAACTACAAATATATACCAAATGGGTCAACTATCAACATTTAAACTACAAATATATACCAAATGGGTCAAATATCCTATTTACTAAACATATTTATACCAAATGAGTCAACTATCCTATTTACTAAACATATTTATACCAAATGGGTCAACTATCAACATTTAAACTACAAATATATGCCAAATGGGTCAACTATCCTATTTACTAAACATATTTATACCAAATGGGTCAACTATCAACATTTAAACTACAAATATATACCAAATGGGTCAAATATCCTATTTACTAAACATATTTATACCAAATGGGTCAACTATCCTATTTACTAAACATATTTATACCAAATGAGTCAACTATCAACATTTAAACTACAAATATATACCAAATGAGTCAAATATTCTATTTACTAAACATATTTATACCAAACGGGTCAAATACTAACATTTAAACTACAAAGAGATACATGTGTAATATTCGGTTCCGTAGGTGTAACTTGAGGAAGGCTTTCTTTCGGAAAAGGCATATGCCCAATCCCGATAACATGTCTGCGACGACTACCCAACACCTCTTCAAATATACCAACCTGATCCACCTGTTCGGAGCTGCCTGCTTCTCCTCCTTCTTCTTCGGCGATCCGTTGACGTTCAGACTCAACCCGTGACTTTAACTTGTGCTGTATTTTACAAAAGTGATTTAATAGATTATAAATGTATACAATAGATTATAAATAAATGCTTACATAATTCTCTTCATTCTGAGGGCTATCAAACGTCCCCTGCCTTCCTATATGTCCAATACGGTATGCTTCGTGACCAAGTATATATCTATGCACGTACCGTTTGGTTTTCCTTCATGACCAAGTATATATAAAAAAAAACGTGTCCTTATAATGTTACTTGACTAATTAAAACCTTCCAAGACTCTTAAGGACTTCACAAGTGGCATCAAAACAACTTTTCTCATCTTATATTCTAGTGAGGTATGATGCAACGTGGAATGATAAGGCTTGTCCTAATCTTTTGGTGTTGTGCATTATTTTAAATATTATACATCATTGTAAACAATCCTGTTAATAATTTTTTTTATGGCTTATGTACCATATTTATTTAATAATTACATATACAACATATATGCTCACCAAAATCACGACTAACTATATAAACATGGATTTCCAACTCATGTTACACATATTATTAAAACCTAAAGTTTTAAATAATATTTAAAAACATCTCATAACTCGTACGATCATTTCGCCTATTAGATATTTGATAAAATACACATATCACAACACATATATATTATTTATAATGTGTATATAAAAACGAGATGTTACAAATATCCCCCACCAATTTAGGGTTTCGTCCCCGAAACCACATTACATAGGAAATAAATGAGGATGGTACGTCCTCATTTCATCTTCTGACTCCCACGTGAAGTCAGATCCTTTTCTATGTTTCCACTCAACTTTAACTTGGTTGATTGTTTTGTTACGGAGTTGTTTAACTTTTCGGTCTACAATAGCGGCAGGCTCCTCAACATAGTTCAACTTATCATCCACCTCTATGTCATCTAGTGGCACATATGTTGTCTCATCTATTAAACACTTTCGTAAATGTGACACATGAAATGTGTTGTGTATCCCGCTCAACTCATCTGGCAACTCTAGAAGGTATGCCACACTTCCAACTCAAGCTATGA
Source organism: Ambrosia trifida (assembly GCA_028751855.1). NCBI lineage: Eukaryota > Viridiplantae > Streptophyta > Magnoliopsida > Asterales > Asteraceae > Ambrosia > Ambrosia trifida. The sequence continues at coordinate 23,094,314 of CM054127.1, forward strand.
TCTTAAACAGGCCAATAAATCATGGACTCAACTTTCCACGTTTACGGAAACAAATTACACCTTTCCATGGAGAAACTTTTAGCATTACATGATCCCCTACTTGGAACTCAATTGGTCGCCTCCTTTTATCAGCATAAGATTTTTGTCGGTCTTGGGCAGCTTTGAGACGAGTTCTTATTAACTCGATCTTTTCAGTTGTCTCCTTCACAATTTCTTTACTACCTAGCTCCCGTGGACCGATCTCTCCCCAACATACTGGAGTTCGGCATTTCCTTCCATACAACATTCATAAGGAGACATTCCTATGCTTGAGTGGTAGCTATTATTGTAGGAAAATTCTGCCAATGGTAAATATTTTTCCCAACTTCCGCCAAAGTCAATAATGCATGCCCTTAGCATATCTTCCAGAGTCTGTATTGTTCGTTCACTTTGACCATCAGTTTGTGGTTGATATGCTGTACTGATTAACAATCGAGTACCTAACTCCTCCTGAAATTTCCTCCAGAATCTGGAAGTAAACCGTGTGTCTCGATCTGACACTATTGATAATGGAACCCCGTGTCTAGATACCACTTCTTTCATATATACTTAAGCCATTCGCTCTGAAGAATATGTCTCCCTTATAGGTATAAAATGAGCACTTTTCGTCAACCGATCTACAATCACCCATATCGTATCGAAACCCTTTGTTGTCTTTGGCAATTTAGTTATTAGATCCATTGTTATATGTTCTCACTTCCACTTTGGAATTTCTAATGGTTGGATCTTTCCATAGGGTTTCTGGTGTTCCGCTTTTACTTGCAAACATGTCAAGCATTGTTCAACGTATTTAACAATATCACGTTTCATACCGGGCTACCAATAGTTGACATGTAAGTCATGATACATCTTAGTTGCACCAGGATGAATAGAATATCTTGATTTATGAGCTTCATCTAGAAGTAATTTCTTCACCTCACATGTATTTGGAATCCAGATTCGTCCGTAACGAGTCTTCACTCCAGATTCATTTTCTATCAACTCTTTCACTTGTCCAATTATTCTCTCCTTCTTGTGATTTTCCTCCTTTAATGCTTCTATCTGGGCTGCTTTGATCCTTTCAAATAAATCAGAAGTTATCATCATTTTTAGGAATTTTACCCGAATAGGTGGATGCTCTTCTTTTCGACTAAGAGCGTCCGCAACAACATTTGCCTTTCCAGGATGGTAAAGGATTTCACAATCATAATCTTTAACCAATTCCAACCACCTTCTTTGCCTCATGTTTAAATCTTTCTGATCAAAGAAATATTTGAGGCTTTTATGATCTGTATAGATGGTACACTTTACACCATATAAATAATGCCTCCAGATTTTTAAGGCAAAGACTACCGCAGCCAGTTCGAGATCGTGTGTCGGATAGTTTGCTTCATGTGATTTCAATTGCCGAGAAGCATAAGCAATAACTTTGCCTCTTTGCATTAAAACACACCCTAAACCTGAATATGAAGCATCACAATAGACTACCAGATCATCTGTCCCTTCGGGTAATACTAATATCGGGGCTTGTGTCAACTTTTCTTTTAGGACTTGAAAGGCATCTTCTTGTTCCTTTCCCCAAGTAAACTTAACTTCTTTACGAGTCAACTTCGTTAGCGGTGAAGCTATCTTTGAAAAATCTTGTATAAAACGTCGATAGTAGCCAGCTAAACCCAGAAAGCTACGAACTTCTGTAGGAGTATTTGGTGTAGGCCATTTCATTACAGCATCCACTTTTGCGGGATCAACTAGAATACCATTTGCATTTATAACATGGCCCAGAAATTGCACTTCGCGTAGCCAAAATGCACATTTGGAGAACTTAGCATAAAGCTTCTCTTTTCTTAGAACTTCGAGTACTTCACGAAGATGACGGGCATGATCCACCTCGCTTCGAGAATACACCAAAATGTCATCAATGAATACGATAACGGATCGATCTAGCATGGGCCGACATACCCGATTCATGAGATCCATAAATGCAGCAGGTGCATTTGTCAACCCGAAAGGCATTACTAGAAATTCATAATGACCATACTTTGTACGAAAGGCAGTCTTAGGAATATCTTCATCTTTTACCTTTAGCTGATGATAACCAGATCTCAAATCGATCTTTGAAAACCAACTTGCTCCTTGTAGCTGATCAAATAAGTCATCAATCCGAGGTAATGGATACCTATTCTTGATGGTCACCTTATTCAGCTCACGATAGTCGATACACATACGCATGCTTCCATCCTTCTTCTTGACAAATAGAATTGGTGCACCCCATGGCGATACGCTTGGACGAATGAAACCTTTGTCAAGAAGCTCTTGCAACTGAGACATCAACTCCTGCATTTCTGTGGGAGCTAAACGATAAGGCACTTTTGCAACCAGCTTGGCACCCGGAATAAGATCAATTCGAAATTTGACTTCTCTTTCTGGCGGTATTCCCGGGAGATCATCAAGAAATATATCAGGGAATTCATTCACCACTGGGACATTATTAAGTTTCACCTCTTTTTGACTTGAATCTACAATGTAGGCTAAGAATGCCTCACATCCACAAGTCAAATATCTCCTAGCTTTCATCATTGAACAAATAGAAATATTCTTCTTCTTTTCACCATAAATCGTGACTTGTTTACCACATGGGGCCAATAAATTAATAAGCTTTTGGTGGCATGCGATATTGGCATGATGGCGAGACAACCAATCCATGCCAACCACAACATCGAATTCTCCCATCACCATAGGAATGAGGTCTATAAGATATGCTTCTCCTTTGACCTCAAAACGACAATTGGGGTAAACATCAAGTGCTAAAAGATTCTTACTATCCGCTATTTCAACTTCTAGAGGGTTTGCCAACTTACTAGTAGGGAAGGTAAAGGATTTACTAAATTTCGTAGATACAAAAGAATAACTAGCCCCAGAATCAAATAGTGCATGCGCTGGAATAGAATTGATCAAGAACGTACCTGTCACCACATCAGGTATCACCTTTGCCTCTTCAGCTGTGATCTGAAAGGCTCTCCCGCGTACTCTAGAAGTTTCACCCTTCTTGTCAACACCCGTTGGCTGCCTTGCATCCACCCTTCTCCCTTCATTTCCACGTAATTTTGGGCATTCACTTTTGATGTGCCCCGGCATATGGCAATTGTAACACACATTAATCAAGCTTGAGCACTGTGGACTGGTATGACCTACCTTTCCACATTTATAGCAAACCATCTGCTTCAACCGACACTCGCCTGGATGGTTCTTCCCACAAATATTGCAATGTGGAATCCCTGCACGTGACTCCATTCTCTTCGAAGAACCCGCCAGTTTTGATTTCTTTGAAGGAGTACTAGAAGACTCCATCTTTCTCTTTTCCCCATCAACTCTTTGTCTATTTAGTTCTGTTTCTCTTTCTCGTGCCCAGATTATGATTTCTTCTAAGGCTTCGCACTTTGAGGGGTTGATGAATTCACGAATATCCGTTCTTAACATATGATGATAGCGATTAATTCTCATCCTTTCGTCCACCATAAACGGACAAAACTGGAGTTTATCAAAATACTCTCCAGTAATCTCTTCCACACTTTGATGAGTCTGAGTCATGTGGAGAAATTCATCAGCAATCCTTTCAACTGATGCTTGTGGGCAGAAATGTTTCAAGAAGATTACTTTAAATTCCTCCCATGTCATTTCCATGATCCCCGTGTGGCCTCTTTCCTTCTTTAATACTTCCCACCAGTCTCTTGCTCGACCTCGTAGTGAATTCGATGCATAAATTACATAATCTCTTGGAGCACAGTGACTTGTGTCAAACACACCTTCCATCTCTGTTATCCACCTTTGGCTTGCAATCGGATTAGCTGATCCTAGAAATGGATTAGGGTTGCATGCCGAGAAATCTTTATACGAACATCCAATCTTTTCTATTTCGAGATTCTTAACTGGACCAGTATGTCCTTTACCTGCTGATGGAACTTTCGGGTCGTCATGTCCCGACATTCCTTCATTTGCCAACTCCTCCTTTATGATGGTCCGTATGTTGGAACTTACTTGCGCAATGATGAATGGAAGTGTATTTTCCAACGCTTTTGCAATCTTCTCATTAATGATATCATCATTATGAGAAATATCTTCTCCTTTTGGCCTATCCGTCTTATGAGTGCCAGAATGTTGACTTCCTTCACCCTCAACTAAGTTTTCATTTTCGTGTTGTGAAGTTGCCATTTCTTACGTCTGAAATGACAATAAATCTTTAGGATACTTATTATATCCTATAAACCCCAAATTCATATATTTTATAACTACTCATCTACTAGATAGTTTCTACAGCTTTTCATATATTATAATTAAAGCACTATCTAATAGACAATGCACATGCATTTTATCCATATCCACACCTAATCTTTGCTCATTTTGGCAATCATATGACCACTTCAAGATTGTAATGGTACCGTGTATCTACAATCATCACTGGCCAGGTGTGATTGTCCATACATTATACACACACATTCTTGTTGTCACCACATCATGTCAAAATTCACAAATTTCGGGTTCAAATTCTTAGCATAAAATCTATGCTATTTAACAACTTAACCTACAACTTAATGCATGTATATGACTTTAATATACAATCTAGGAAACTTTAATTAATTTAATCCCCTCCCCAATTCGAGCCTCGGATTGAACACTACTTACTCAACATATCAAGAGCATACGGTTTAAGTCCAAGTATTATGATATAATACTCAGTTCGCTTAAACCATTGCTCTGATACCAACTTGTAACACCCGTATTTTTATACACTTATTTATATTAGTTTCTTCCAAAAACGGTCCCATTTTTTTTTAACAGCGGAAGCAAATACACTAATATAATGTGATAAAATAACACTTTCAATAATTCACATTATATATTTATTTGATAGGTTGAGTAAGGTTACATCACCAAAACTTATTTAGATAACCCATAATTTATAACATCCAAAAACGGGTTATAAACATATTGTTTGATCCTTCCACTAACCGAGGCTCGGCTTGACTTCTTTAATCCCGTACCGGTGATTTACCTGGAAAACATTATTTAACAACTATTAGCCACGCTAAGTGAGTTCATTTATCAACAATATAATAATGTTTTCCAAATCACAGTTTTAACCCCCAATCCACTATCATAATTAAGCTATGGCAAATGACAATTTATACCATGTGAATTCACTCCTTTTGCCATATTATGTTTAATAAAATTTTATCACATAACTGTGATTATTTCCCCACCACGTTATATGTGTGGCAAAATTTATCACTCCATGGTGATTTGACACCCATCACGTTTTACTCGTGGCAAAACTCATCACACTATGGTGATTTAACACCCACCACGTTACACCCGTGGCAAAACTCATCACACTATGGTGATTTGACACCCACCACGTTACACCCGTGGCAAAATTCATCACACTATGGTGATTTGACCCCCACCACATTACACATGTGGAAATATATATGTTCCCCATTATATTGCAATAACATCATTTATATTATTTATACAAATTTACACATACACAAGTTTCATAACACAAATAATCTTATAAGTAATATTACATAAAATGATGTTTGGGGAGTCGTATGAACTCACCTGTATCTAGAGGATCCTGCCTAAAATCTTTTTCTTCAAATACTATTTACTTCCTTTTTGGTACAGGTGCCTAACGTTCACTGCTCGATATTTTTGTGACCATAAATCTCACTCGAACCCACTGTATTCATTTATCTTTGCTCCTTCTTATTGTTCATTTCTCTTCTATATATATATTCTTCTTTTTTTTCAAACCAATAGTTTTGTGTATATATCTATGCACGTACCGTTTGGTTTTCCTTCATGACCAAGTATATATAAAAAAAAAACGTGTCCTTATAATGTTACTTGACTAATTAAAACCTTCCAAGACTCTTAAAGACTTCACAAGTGGCATCAAAACAACTCTTCTCATCTTATATTCTAGTGAGGTGTGATGCAACGTGGAATGATAAGGCTTGTCCTAATCTTTTGGGGTTGTGCATTATTTTAAATATTATACATCACTGTAAACAATCCTGTTAATAATTTTTTTTATGGCTTATGTACCATATTTATTTAATAAATACATGTAAGTGCATGATGTCCCTAGGCTAGTATATATGTTGTTTGGACGTGTTTCGGGGTGTTTGGGACACATCAGGCGAGTAGGGAATGACTTCAGGCATTTACAGCCTATACCATATCACCATTCATGCGAATAGCTCCTACTCGCATGTACCTACTAGCGAGTACGGCCCTACTCGCTAGTTTATCATGCTGGATAGCATCGTACTCGCATGAACTGGCCTCGTACTTGCGTGAACGAGTCTGTACGAGTACGGGAGGTATAAATAGTCCCAATCATTGCCCTAATGATTAGTTCTTGCCACACACACTCTCCAAACACCCTCCCCTGGTCTGTAAGGTCTGATTTGATCATTGTAAACACTCAAGCTCTGTCTTAGTGATAAATCTTTAATCTTTTGACCCATTTGTGTGTGTTAATTACTCGTATATCATTGTTTCATATTCGTTTCTGCTATTAGAATATATTTAGAGGATTCCGCACTCTGAATATCAAGCTCGTGATTGTCGGGTGACCCGTTAGTCGATCCTACAAGTGGTATCAGAGCCGAGGCTCTTATCACGAGTGTTTTGATAGCAAAAACGAGCAAAACAGGTTGGTTTTTATGGGAAAGTTGTGATTTTTGAGCAAAAACCTGTTTTGAAGTTTGAAACTTTGAGTTTTTGATAAAAACCCTTATTTTCAAATTCTTGGTGTGTGTTTATGGATAAAAACGTGTGTTTTTTATTAGGTTTTGTTCTAAAAGTGTTTTGGAAACTTTTCCAATCATTTGGGGTTTAAACACATTGTTTTGGATAAGATTTTGAGGCAAAAACGGCAGTTTTTGAGCAAAAGTGAGGTTACAGATCAGATCTAGCGATTACGCAGACATTCTAGCGAGTAGAAAACCCTAATCGCCTATCTATAGGCGATTACAAGAAGATTCACACGAGTAACCTCCTATTCGCCTATACCTTAGGCGAGTACAAGATACTTCACACATTTACACTGTAATCGCCTCTAATACTAGCGATTAAAGGCCTACTCGCCACCTACTCGTGTGGTATAGCCCCTAATCGCGTGTAAGGTCCCCATTCACTAGCATTTACACCCTAATCGCGTGTAATACTAGTGATTACAACCGTACTCGCCCCAACAAAACCCTAATCGCCTATAAACACAAGAATAGAGTTCCTACTCGCCTGAAAGGACCTGAAACTGAAAAATTGACTAAGTATCAGACTTTTAACGAACATAGACATATGGCAAACCCGTGGGGTCATCTGAACCAACCTAGGCAACCTAATAACCAACAAATGAACAATCAAACGAACATACCCACAAACCCTTGGCAATACTCAGCCGAGCGAAACGCGCAATGGATGCAACAAGCGCAGATGCAAGCGTATGTTGCCGGAATCAATCCGTGGGCGCTAGCAGCTCAACAACAGGCAATGAATGCAAATCCTTGGGCACTCGCGGCTGCTGCAAACTCACAGACGAATCATCTGTCTTCCGTTCTCATGAGTGACTTAGAGACGGGTAGTTCGAATAGGGCGCCGAAATTGCAATACATGTCCGACTACCATGGTTGGAAGGGCAGATTTCAGACGTATGTTGAGGGTATTGATGGTCTCGTGTGGTCAGCGATAGAGATCGGGTACAGTAGGCCTATGGTTGAGAATTCCACTACTCCGATCTCAATTGAAGACATGAATGAAGATCAGAGGAAGAAGTATAATTATGAAAAGAAGGCGATGGCAGCATTGAAGCAAGCTCTTCCCAAGGATATACTTCAACAATTTGCTCGGTGCACTACATTACAGATGCTTTGGCTAGCACTTGCTGAGCAAAATGAAGGAAATCTGAAGACGCGGAAGGTTAAAATGGATCAACTCAAGAAGGAGTTTGAGAACTTCAATGCTATCGGGAATGAATCACTGAGGGACTTGACTGCTAGATACTACCATCTGATGTCTGAAATGTATCAGTACGGGGTCTTATACTCATCTGCGGACCTTGTAGAAAGATTTGCTGAGGCGCTACCTCCTCATTGGCATCAATGGTTGGATATCCTAAAGTCAAGCAATGCATATCAGACTGTCTCCATCAACGAGTTCATTACCGAGCTGGAGAACAAGGAGATAGAGGAGATCAGGAGAGCAAACAAGGCGCTCATTCCACAGAATCCCAGCATCTATTATGGGAATCCTCTTCAGGACACCAGTGTGGGTGGTACCAAACCACAGACTGCGTTTGTGGTTAACCCGGACCCGGTTTATGCTTTTGACAATTATGGTCCCTCAGCTGATGTTCCTCCTCCTACATATCCTTTTGGACCAAACCAGTATCCTTTGAATTTTAATACTAACCAGTTTGGTGTTAACCCATTTTCTCATCTTGCAGCACCAGCGCAGGCAACTGCAAACTTTGGTGGACCATCTGCCATAGGTTTTGGTAGAGCTCCAACCACAAGTTATGGTGGATATGGAGGTGCTTCGACTTCTAATCAAAGTGGCTATCGGACCAACCCAGTCCCAGAGCAGCTGAACACCGCGGGTTTAGAAAAGGTGACTGTAGAGCTAGCTCAAGAACACATGGCTCTACTGTCGACCTTGGTAAACTCCTATAGTGGACTGGTTGCTGGACAAATCGGGAATCCTCATCTTACACAGGAGGATTACTCGCAGATCGATAAAGACGACATGGATCTGATAGACATACAATGGCAATTCGCAAGTGTGGTGAGAAGGGCAAAGGAGTATATGGACAGGACGGGAAGGAGAGATGTTCTGATCAATAACAACACCAAGTTTGGGTTCGACAAAACAAAGGTCACATGCTACAACTGTGGCACAAAAGGGCACTTTGCAAGGGAATGTGACCGACCTAAGCAGCAAGGACATCAGAATCCCTTCAACAACAACAGAGTGAATCAGAATCAGAGGCAGCAAGCTCAGGCACAACCAAATACTGAGCGTGCTATTGTCCCAGTCAATAACCAGAACCAGAACCAGAGGCCTCCTGCAAACAACAATCAAGGTCAAGCCCTGGTTATTCAAGCTGATGAAGGTTTTAACTGGAACCATCTGATCATTGGAGAAGAAGCTCCTCAAGGTGGTGCAGCCTGTTTTGCTCAACAAGCGTCTGAAGTACCAGCCGAAGTTGAAGAAACTTCGACTCAGTCTGACATCATTACTTCTGAAACCGAAGCGTCTGACTGTGACTCGGAGTGCGATTCTGATATGGGAGAAGATTTGGAGGATCTGTTAGCTGAAGCAGATGCGCTGATCGGTAAAAGATCGTTTCTTGTGGATGCTGACTGCACGGAGAAGAACTTTGGTGAATTCTTTGGAGTTCAGAAGACAGCAGCTCATTATGCATTGATGGCCATTACTGAATCGTCTAACAAGGTAAGTTCTTCTTCTGATTCTAAATTAGATTATGTAGAGTGTAATCAGCAGAAATTCAGAATTAAGGAATTAACGGAAGAAAATCTGAATTTAAAAGCTGATGTTGGTCCGTTGCAAAGGTCAATTGATTCCTTAAGACAAAAGGAGAAAAATTTTCTAAGTACAATTGAAAACTACAAGAAGGATGTTTCTGAACTGTCTAAAACCTTAGCTAACAAACAAATTGCTATCAATAATTACATCAATGAGGTAGAAGACACTAAGAAACAATTGGCCATTGTCAACTGTGACTATGAAAAGATCAGGAAGAAACTTGAGAGTTACTTAAACTGCAAGTATGTCCTTGATCACATAGTAGAACACTCTGAAAAGGAAAGCTTCTCCACCAGTCCCAAATATTCTCAATGTCCACCTCCGGTGAGATTCGAAAATCATAATTTTGATGTCTTGCCGAAGGAGGAACTAGTGGACGTGGCAGATAAGGCAGCAAAAGCTGCAGAGGCGGCCAAAGTTACTGAAGCAGCTAAACCTGCTGAGGTTACTAAGGCTGCTACTCCTGCTAAAGCTGTCAATCTGTGTGAGAAAGCTGATGATATCAGTGTATATGACATTGACTCTTCGGATGATGAGCTCGATGAGCCTCCTAGATATGCACCGGTCAAAACCAAAGATGTTCCTCTTGAAAATCATATCATTACCACTGAAACCTTGAGTGAACTGGTACCGAAAGTGCAAATCGAGGATGGCAGAAGGATTAAGGTGTTTTATAAGTTAAAAGGGTCTGAAAGGGTATATGCTGATGAGGAAGTCCCTCTAAAATGTATCGCCCCTGGTCTAATTGCCAAAATTTGGCAAGAATCTGTCATTACCGTAGAAAAGGAAACCTGGAATAAAAGGAAGGGTAAGGGTAAGGGTAGAAAGGACCAAGTTAATCAGCCAAATGAGAACAACAAGAAAAATCAAAAGACAAACACCGTTAATCCTCAAAATCATGCTCAAAGAAAAAGTCCGAAGAAGCATGTTACAGAGTTCGTTAGATCGAGCGGCAATGAGAGAAACGACGATCCTCAAGTTGATCAGCAAAGAAAATGTCTTGAGGATCTAAAACACAAAAACTCATTTGCTGGCCCATTTAGCAAAAAGAACAAAAAGGAGACCAAATCCGAATCTCCTAGATTTGAAGAATATAGAACCTGTCACAAGTGCGGGGAACGTGGGCATTTAGTTGCTGCGTGCCCTGAATTGAGACGAGAAAGGATCAAGGTGGATGATCCTCCCAGTTCTAGCAAACCTAAGCAACCTGTTTCCCCTAGACTCTCTGAGAAACAAAAGGGAAAGCAGGTCGTTTATGATAACCGCAACAAGATTGCTATGAACCAAAAGCCAGTTGATGGCAAGGGTCCACAGCTGAGGGGGAGCACTGTTCCCACAAAGGTTGAAGCAGCGCCTAAGCCAATAGCAAAGGCTGCAGCTAAACCGCAGGGCAACCCCAAAGCTGTTCCACGTACAGTTAAGTCTGAAGTGGATCTAAAATCTGTTCCCCCAAAGGAATCCGAGGCTGGACCTTCTAGCCCAAAGGCGAAGAAGAAGCCCAAGTCGAAGAAACCTGAACAGGTTTGGAGACCCAAGTCACCAACCAAAAGTGGAGAATCATCTGCTGGAGAGAGCACTGTCGTACCATCGGAAACAACACCAACTCCAAATGGAAGATGGGTTGACTTTCCGACATTAGATGAAGATGGTAGATCCAAGACCGTGAAGGCTTGGGTCCCCCTTAACCACTGAACATTGAATGTTTGTGCAGGGAGTTCCACAGGGCCTTATCAGCAGCCTATGGATTGTTGATAGTGGAGCTTCAGGGCACATGACAGGCGACTTATCCCTGCTTTTTGACATAAAGAATATCAACGGGGGGTATGTTGCCTTTGATGGTTATAAAGGGGGTTATATTACAAAAGAAGGAAGTATGAGCAACGGTATTGTAAGCTTTGAAAAGATAAGCTTTGTCAAACAGATAGACCACAACTTGCTGAGCGTTTCGCAGATATGTGACAAGAAGTTCACTGTGTTCTTTGATGACAATGCATGTTTCATTCTGAAGCCTGGATTCAAAATACCAAAAGAGTGGGTCATGATCTCAGCTCCCAGGGTCAACAACTTATACGTCCTGGATATGAGCCGAGCTATGACAGCAAAAGGTCAAGTCACTTGTTTTCTGTCTAAGGCGACAGAAAAGGAATCGATAATGTGGCACAGACGAATGGGGCACATCCACTTCAGGAAAATGAACCATCTGGTTCAGAATCAACTGGTGGAAGGTGTTTCTGTTAAGAATTTTCATTTAAACGACGTCTGTGTCTCATGCAAGAAAGGGAAGCAGAAAAGAAAGTCTCACAAGCCTAAGAAGACAAACTCAGTTAGTCTACCTCTCGAACGACTGCACATGGACCTGTTTGGCCCGGTCAATCGGAAGAGCAAGAACGGTGACTTATACTGTTTAGTGGTTACGGATGATTATTCTAGGTTCTCTTGTGTTGTGTGCATGAAGCACAAGAGTGAAACTTTTGATTACTTGAAGAATCTGTTTACTAAACTGGAAAATCTATATCAGCTAAAGATCCGTAGGATCAGAAGCGATAACGGAACAGAGTTCAAGAATCACGCTATGGAGGCGTTATGTGCAGAAAAAGGTATTCATCATGAATTCACAGCGCCACACACTCCTCAGCAAAACGGGGTTTCAGAAAGAAAGAATCGGACTCTTATTGAGGCAGCCAGAACTATGCTCGCAGACTCGAACTTGCCTGTGATCTTCTGGAACGAGGCAGTTCACTGCGCGTGTTATACTCTGAATAGGGTTCTAACGGTAAAGAAGCTTGGTAAGACTTCTTACGAGCTTCTGAATCGAAGGAAACCGAACTTAGAGTTTCTGGAACCTTTCGGAGCTCCATGCACCATGATACATCCCGATGGGAAGTTTGGTGCAAAGGCAGAAGAAGGTTTCTTTGTTGGTTACAGCACTCCCAATAAAAGAGTGTACAACAAAAGAACCAACAACGTTGAAGATTGGCTTAATGTCGATGTTCAACGTTATACTGCCAATGCACCTGGTGTTGGACCTGATTGGTTGTTCGACTATAAGAGTCTATTTGATTCCTTCAACGTGGAGAATTTGGTGGATGATGTTGTAGCGCAAATGTATTACGAATGTGAAAACGCAGCTAGCTCTCCGCTAATGCGTCCGATCGTGGTGAATGCTCCTGCGCCTGCTCCATCTGATGCCTCTGCATCCACAGGTCCCCCTGGTAAAACCGCAGCAGCAGAAGTTGAGGAAGTCTTTCAGGAGGCGTCAGCAGAGGTTCTCGAATCTTCATCTTCAGACGACGATTTTGCAGAGTCTCATGAAACTCTCACTGAGGAACAAGCTGGAAATGGTGAATCTACCACTACAGCTCCAGTTAATCCGACAGGAAACAATCAAGCTGGTCCTTCATCTTCAGCAGCTCCATGGATAGGTCTTCGGATCGATCTCTCCGGTTTTAATATGCAACCCGCTGCTCCCTCTAGTTCAAGCGCCATAGAGACAAATCTATCTCAAGGTTTGGAGAACCTTAATCTGCATTCGGATGATCCAGTGCCGGCACATCCGGAATCTCGGATTCACGACACTCATCCGATGCAGAATGTGATTGGTGATCCGGCTAGCAGAGTCATGACGCGCAGTCAGCTCAGAAATGCTAGTCCAAGTGACAATACAGGTACTCTGGCACTTTATTCGGAAATCAGAAAAGCAGGTCATCAGAACGTTTGGTCCTTCGCCTTATATGTTTCTCAAACTGAACCAAGAACTGTGCAAGAGGCACTGAGGGAAGAACCATGGATTGAAGCAATGCAAGCCGAGCTTCAGCAGTTCCAAAAGCTAGGAGTGTGGGACTTAGTTGACTTACCTCCAGGCTCGAAGAAAATTGGAACAAAGTGGGTCTACAAGTGTAAACGGGATGACCGCGGGGTGATTATAAGAAACAAGGCTCGATTAGTTGTCCTCGGCTTCCGTCAAATCGAAGGAATAGATTACAACGAAGTATACGCTCCAGTTGTGCGCCTTGAAGCTATCCGGATGTTCTTAGCTTACGCTTCGTACAAACGGTTTAAGGTGTATCAAATGGACGTGAAAAGTGCTTTTCTGTATGGTGTCGTGAAGGAAGAGGTGTATGTTGCTCAGCCACTGGGATTTGAGGATCCGCTTCATCGCGAAAAAGTCTACAAATTGAACAAAGTGTTGTACGGACTCCATCAGACACCGCGTGAATGGTACCAAATGCTTAGCAACTATCTGATATCCAACGGGTTCAAACGTGAACTCGTGGACTGCACCTTATTCACCAAGGAAAAGGGTGGTGATCGTCTTCTGGTACAGGTTTATGTAGATGATATTATTTTTGGGTCTACTAATGATGTCATGTGTAGGGAATTTGAAAAGCTTATGCAGGATAAATTTGAGATGAGCTCGATGGGGGAGATGCAATTCTTCCTCGGTCTACAAGTAGAACAACAAGAGTCGGGGATCTTCATCCACCAGACAAAATACGTTGCTGACATCTTGAGCCGGTTCCAGATGGAAGACTCTACTCCAGTAGGCACACCAATTCAGACCAATCACGGGATTGGGCCTGACGAGAAAGGACAGACCGTTGATCCTTTTCTCTATCGAGCTATGATAGGCTCACTCATGTACCTCACTGCGTCAAGACCTGATATAATGTTCGCGACATGTCTACTGTCAAGATACTAGTCAAGGCCGAAACAGTCCCACCTGGTTGCTGTGAAGAGGATCTTACGTTATCTAAAGGGTTGTCCGACCAAAGGTCTATGGTACCCTAATGACGATAAGTTTGACCTCATCGCGTTTAGTGATGCTGACTATGGCGGATGCAAGACAGACTTAAAATCCACATCAGCTGGATGCCAGTTTTTGGGACCAAGACTAGTCTCGTGGCAGTGCAAGAAGCAAGCCTCAGTCGCCTTATCCACCTGCGAGTCGGAATATGTAGCAGCATCGAGCTGTTGCTCCCAGGTTCTTTGGATACAGCAACAAATGAGAGACTACGGTTTGAAATTTCTTAATACTCCCATTCACTGTGACAATGAGTCCGCTATAGCTCTTGCTAAAGACTCAGTTAACCATTCCAAGGCGAAACATATCTTGGTTAAGTATCATTTCATACGCGATTGCTATGAAAAGAAACTTATCGATATGGTAAAAATCCACACAGACTACCAACGTGCCGATTTATTCACCAAAGCTTTTGACGGTCCTCGTTTTGAGTACTTGTTAATCTTAAACGGAATTAAAGTTAAGCAGGATTAGATCCTCATCGGTAATCGTTTTTGTAAATATTTTTCTTTAAAAATATCAGAAAAATCCAAAAATATTGTCTTTTCGCAAATTTTTTGATTTTTAGGGGGAGAAAATTTCAAAAAAATACAAAAACATCAGAAAAAGCAAAAATTCAAAAAAAAAATGAGAAAATCCCAAAATCAAAAAAAAAAAATTTGAAAAAATGCAAAAATGAGTTTCTTTGGTGAAAATGGGAAGACGATATTAACCAATCAGTCGGACTATCTGGACCCATATCATCTTAAAAATATTGGAACTAATAGGTAGCCTCTACAATGATGTGTCGGTAGGCTCAAAATCATTTCCAAGTTCGGCACGGTGATATAAACCTAAATCAACTGAATCATGTGTGGATCAACGTGCGTTGGCATATGGTCTTGGTACCGAAATCTCGTTTGATAGCATGCCAAAATCCGAGGTTTCATGGTCTTTAAGAGGTTGGTACATCCGGGGTGAACTGGACGTCTCTCAGAATAATTAGGAGTGGCACACGTGTCGTACGTTGGGGTCGCAGCCTACGACTGAGACACCTCTATGTCGTTTCCTGAAAAAAAAAACAAAAAAAAAATAGAATAAATTCTGATCAGGGGACGTCCGGGAATCCTAAAAGAGCAAAAAGATTCATATATGCCAAAACCCTATTCTCAATGAGAATTCGCTCTAAGGTATCAAATCATATACCTAAAGCATCGTACCGTGAAAAATCAAATATACGGTATTTGACTTGAACCTTGGTTTGGATCTCACTGGTCTCTCTGTTGCAGCGTTTATGCAGACCTGATCACCACTGAGTCCACTCCTTGTAAAATACGGATGACAACAGCTTACTCACTGGTTACGAGGAAGCTTTGTGCATGACTTGATACGGGAATGTGTCGCGTGGCGGGGAACACCTTGTACCTCAGTCTTAATATTATAAAACTTGATTTTGAGTTTAGGTGGACAACAATATCGGCAGTTGTTGTAGGATGCTTATTGGTAATTTAAGCTAAAAACTGAAAATCTAAGGGTTCTAGTAAAGTCCGTACACTGATATGATTCCCTAACCGCTGAAACTCGCAAAAATATGATAGTGTACAGTTAGTTGATCTCCCGTTTTGTTTTATTTATGCTTAGTTTAGCTTAATTAATCATTCTTGATTGCCGATGATGGAATCCTAAACCATTGTAATCTTACTTCTTCAAAAATAAAACGCCGAAAATCAACTAGTTGAAAATTGTGTTTTTGCCGGGTCAAAACCGTGCTTTCTCTTAAGTACGGGGGTCGAAAATGAAAGTTTTTCAAAGTCATGAGTCGTCATCTGTGTCAGGTGTTGAAACGAAGTGAAAAACGCATGTTTTGAACCTTAACGGGTCAAAAATGCGAGAATTGGTGCTGCAGGGGCATTTTGGTAAGTCTGGTGAAAGTTGGACACATTTATATGGTACTCGCATGGGTAAATAGGCGAGTATGTGTAATCGCGTCATGTTTTATGCGAGTAGGGCTACTCGTGTAATACTTGTAATGCGATTAGGCTAACCTATATCATATCATACACAAAAGCTTGGTAGAAGCGAGTAGGAGTTATGTCACGCGAGTATCATCACACTCGTGTAAATATATAAGCGAGTAGGACTATCTGTGTTGTCTATCAAACGAGTATGGCCATACTCGCTTCCATGGTCACACAAATAGAACAGGGGGTATATAAGCAGCCCTTAAAATTTTTGACTTCACTTTTAAAAACCATTCACTGTTAACGTTGCTTCTATATACCGTATCCAACCAAATCACTGCCCGTATTCTTTTGATCTTAGATTATCATTCCACACTATCAAGGTAACATCATCTCAAAATTTCAGATCATATTATCACGTTTTAGTTGTTCAAATCAGTGATTCTCTTGCTGAAACCCTGGGTTTCTTTCTTGAATCATTAACATCTAAAACATGTTTATTGATGTTATATCTTGTGTGGGGTTTGTTTATCGGCATCTTTAGGATCTTTTTGCACCAAAACATTATCCAAATCATCTCAGTTTTGAAAAGCCCCAATTTCAAACTTTAAGAACCCTAATTTTTTAAATTGCCCAATTGAACCTGTTTTTGATCTGAATATTATAATTACTGTTAGGGGTTTTGATGTTGGATTGTATTAGACTTCAATGTGATAAAATTCGGACTCGAAACAAGACGCTTCAAGATTTCGACATATTTGGTGTTCTTGAACACTGTTCATGCGAGTAGAACCATACTCGCATGAACAGTAAGCGAGTATGGTATTTCTGGACTTGTAATCGTGTATAACTAATAGCGAATACAAGCTAATCGCGTATAATGATCTCATTCTTGTCATACTCGTGTAAAATTGGCCTATTCGCATGTATAGTAAGCGATTAAAATACTGTAATCGCGTATAACCATCTGTTGACCAAAATTTGTCAAGTTTTGTCTGTTTTTGTCCGTGTTTGTCCGTTTTATGAATATATGATCAACGTGTGATACTTATTACGTGTTTTGGTGTTCAGGATGGAGAATTGGAAGACATCGCCCAAGCACAACTGTTGTGCTTTTCTCGGACCGGTTACTATGGATAAAGGCAAGATCTTTCAGGGCGTTATAGACTTCTTGAAGCGGTCGAGAATACACTATGCGATATCCAAGTAGCACGCTGCATACAAGGATATCCTGCTGGAGTTCTACCGTAATGCCAAAGTTGATTCCAAGGTTGTTCCGATCGTGATTACTAGTTCGATTCAAGGAAAGGACGTTATTATCACAGAACAGATTATTCGAGAAGTACTACAGTTTGGAGATTTTGATGCTGATCCTATAGTGTTTGACGCCATTTTGATACGTGGCGGATTTCTAAGGATGAAGTATTTGGGTAAAGTCAACAAACAGACGATGCTTATGAAAGGGTTGCTTCCGCCTGAGATCAAATATCTTACACATGTAGTCGTGAAGTGCCTTGGTCCGAGAAAAGGTGCTTTTGATGCGATTAGAGACACATTGGCCTCTACGATTGTCGATTTGACACTCAACAATCCATTCAACTTCTCCAAGATGATTCTGCACCACTTGAAAGAGATCATACTAATGAAGCCAACAAAGAAGTCCTTCATAGTTTATCTGTAACATCGCGTTATTTTTACTTTTCATGTATCCTAAATTCTATACTTAACAAATTCCAAGTTCGCCTTTATTCGCTTCTTTTATGTTACTCCTACCAATTCGTGACAAGTCGTCATTAAAATTTATCCTATTCAATTTAGGCGTTATAACAAGAAACCTTACTTAGTTAAGATCTTAATATATACTTATTATTAATAAAAAACATATATATATATTTAATAAATACTAAAAAAAATAACATAATATGAAACATTTGCTTTTGACTTTAAGTAACAAATACACCATTTCAAAATTTTAGTCCATACATTTTTTTTATTTATGATTTTATTTATTTTTTTTCTTTTAAAGATATAATTACTACTAATTAACTTCTAACCACCCTAATTAATTCATTAAATACCCAACCCCTTCACCCCAACTATAAATACACCACTCCTACCCATTCTAACACTTGATCATTCCTAAATCCTCTCTAAACCTCCCAATTCTTCAAAGAAATCTCAAGTGTGGAAGTCCACTTCTAAGTGAGTTTTCTCATAAACTCCAACTTTATTATTCTTTCTTCACTTCTTTTCTTCTTCTAACCCCTTTGGGAAACCTCTAGGACCTTGCTCTTGTTTGCTATGGCAAATGAATACGAGTGGGACACCAAAATGAGGCCTCAAAGGTGGTTCATCTTCTATTGTTTTTATGCACTAGAAGGTTAGTTGAAGTGATACCAACCAAGTTCACCAACAACTTAATGGACTTGTGCTATGGTTAATGGTTGACAAAGGAAAGCCAAGGCTCTTCCAAACTAAGTCACCATACACTACTTTAACCCTATAGTTATATTATGTAAATACTAAAATATATACTTTCAAAGCTCTACTAATCTAATAACTTGGAAGGTTTGTGGATACATCCCTACCTTACCAATACTTGACTCTCTTGACCATCCGAATCACCTTTATGGTGGTTTGTGTTTTGGTTAGCCTTAAAGGCACTACTTGACTCTCATGACCATCCGGATTGCCCTAAAGGCAATTTGTGCTTGGTTTGCCTAAAAGGCTTGCTTGACTCTCTTGAATCTATAATCTAAACTCGAACCTAAGACTCTTTATTATTATTTTTTTTAATTCTAGTTAACCAAGGCTAAGGAACTAATCCCCCAAGACTCATTCTTTTAGTACCTTGCTAAAACGCACCCAAAGGTGAGTTCATACTTGTCCCCCCTTTATCCTTTATTCTTTGGGGCTCAACATGTATCACTATCAAAACTCAAACGATTTTAAACTCTACAATCTATTATGCTTAGTCTAAAGTCTATCATATTCTAAATTCTATCATGCGCAATCTAAAGTCTATTATATGCTTGTACGCTATGCTATGTAGAATTATTTACTCTAACATACAAATGTTCATATAGTTGACAACCCACCTTGCATGTATAGCGCTATAGGATTGGCTATCCGCCCCCTACATGGGTCATGTTAAGCAAAATTCTTCGTGGCTAGTCGCTGTTTGTATGGTTCTCGTGCATATGCCTATAAGAAAAACTTTATTATACTATGTATGTATGTCAAAACTAGTATGCTCACCAATGCTTTATGTGTTGACGGATATTTTATACATGTTGCAGGAAGTATTTATTGCAGGACATTCAAGAAAACTACTTAGGATTGGACATAGAAACTCACTCTAGTTCAAGTTATCATATTCTTGTTGTTGTATTTTTCGTTACATGAACTACTTGTATTTCTATTTTTAGACAATAAATAAAATTCTATCTTTAAACTATATTGTCACAAAATCTAGTGTCATGAAGTCTTTGAACAATCTACCACTAAGTCTCACCTCGATGATTCCGCCATCGGTTGGGGTGTGACAGATTGGTATCAGAGCCATGACTATAGGGAATTAGGAAAAATTGCCATGTTTGACCTAGACTATAGTTAAGAACCCTTTTGACCATTCCTTTTATCATGCTTAAAATACTTGTCCTCCCTATCTTGCTTCTACTCTATTTTTTTGGTCTTTAAAAATTTACCTTCCTATTTGATGGATGATACTACACTCGAAGACACTCGTATACCACAAACGAAAGGAAATCACCGAAATAGGCGTGAAACCCTCAATTTGGTGATAACTTTCAATCCGCGTAAATTCTTTGTGTTTTTGAAACTACACCAAGATAGGAGTGATATCCTCACCTTGGTGGAAATTTCACAATTCTTGTTCTAGTGGACACTTACCAATTGAAGGTTAGAATTAATTTTCTTACCACGTTGGACAAAGTGTACAAATCACACTCAAAGAAACGACCTCGCTAAGATAGGAGTGAAATCCGCAACTTAGCGACTAGTTTCAATCCTTGATATTTTTTTTAAATCTCGCCAAAGTCTCAAATTTACTAATGACAAGAAACATGTAGTAACTGGAAGGGTGAATACCGTTAACCGCAAGTTCGGCGAGAGTATTTCCACCTATTAGGCCAAAGCATGTTTTCAAACTCAAAGGTAAATTCGAACCACTTTGGTTAGTCTTAGTTCCGTTCCGGAACACTCCAATTGTTTGTTAAAACAAGCCTCTCATTTTATGTTAATATTACTTTCAATGTTGTTTTCATGCTATGTTTTCACTATATACATTCGATTTATTTTACTCGCAAATGCTCTCAAGACTCGCATCTCAAGTACTCTAGCTATCTCCAAACAATACTAATAATCGCAAAACCAACACGAATCGAAACTTCCTTATGATTAACTATGTGCTCTATACTTGCTTATACATACGTGTTATGCTATTTTAACAATGTGAAACTTGCGTCCTATACGTGTAACTAGAACTTGCATATTAAATCTATGAGAACAACTTGAGCTTACGTATTTTTTTTTATCTAAATTTGCATCAATTTCACCGATCTAATATTACCCGCAAGCTTTTCATTGTTAACCAAAATTCTAGTAACTTATTTTCTAAATTCAAAAGTCACCTTGTTTAAAAACGCTTATGCAAATTTTCTTATGTATGATTCTCGTAGATGTCTTCCCATTTAACCAGCATCGATCACAACCAACTGGCGAGTCTTGTTGCCCCAGACTTGCTATGGTGATCTACGATGCTGGAATACCCACTCACCACACTAAAGAAGATTGACTTTTCTTTTTTAAAATAAATGAGAATTTCCTTATGTAATGTTTTCAAGAAATTGTTCGGATGTGAAATTTTTTTTTTATGAAATACTATCGTTATCCTAGTTTACAATCATAATTTATCGGCAAAACTCAAACATCGCAAAACTCTTTTCTCCTCGCGCACAATCATTTTCAAAATTTTTGAACAAAGTTCTTCCTACTATTTCTATGAGAGTGCCTATTCTTCTATAAAATCCTCACTTTCAAACCACTAACAAATGTGTGCGTCGAGTCTGTATGACAAACAAGATTCTAAATGGTAAAAGTGTTTAAAAAAATTCTTTTGTAAACAGGACTTGTGAGCAAAGACACGCTAAATCAAATAACCTACTTCTTTATAAGCCCAAGACTTTTTCTCTTGAAATCGTATCATGAGTCAAAATATTCATCAACGCCAAACTAAATTTGTCAATAAACTATTTTTCTTGCTTAATAAAATGGATTTTTCATAAATCAAATGACAATCTTCGAGAAAACTTTTACACCAAATCTTCCCCACTTCAATTAAATATGTTTTTCTTTAACATCCAATGGACTAAATTCTTCTACCATCAAACTTGACCCTTAGTCTTGAAAAGCTAGATTTCTCGCGTACCCATAAAACTCAATTTGTAATAAACCCGAATTCTATGTTGCCCACAGTCAAAACTAGGAATCCAATTGTCCATTCTTTTGTTTGATTTTATACATCTGAACGTAACCACATATGCACAAGTCTACACCATTATGTCATGAAACCATACATCTACGCCAAAAACGCATACAGTTAACAAAAAAAAAAAAAAAAAAAAAAAAAAAAAAAAAAAAAAAAAACTTAATGCCTTTTCATATTATGTGTTTGCATGTCACGTTGCTTACTATGTTTACAACATCAAAACTGTCTAATGCATTAGTTTAATGTTTTTTTTTTCCTTTGTGTATAAGTATTTTGTGTCTACTAGCTACCCGCACATAACTAAGACGAATTATGTGGACCATGCGACAATTAGACTAATTACGGGTGCACACGTAATTACAAACATTGGCGTATGGAAAACATAACAAGTCCCAGTGTGTGTAACCTATCATGACTTGAATAACAACACGGATGAGGTATGATAATGGCATGGTGGATACGCCGCTGGTACATCCTATACATAAATGTCCTATCATACTACCAAAAGTAGAGTTATTCGTGCCATGAGAAGTTTTGGGTGTCGAGTTAAAATTTTGACCAACACTTACGCTATTTACCTTTTGTGATACCCTCATGTTATAGTTGCTAGTCTAAATATGCTTACATTATTTATCTTTTATGCATATTATAACCTTGTTTTGAACCACACTCTATACTATGCAATATCATCCTTGCTATGAATAATCCATACTTGTAATCTCCATCAACTTCGTTTCCTTCCTCTTGCCTTTCCTTGCTTAATTAGAAATCCTAAATTTATCAAGAATCTCGTTCTAAGTCCCGTAAACTCTGGCCTTAACCTCTAAAAGCATTTATACACTTAAAAACAAGATTCGTCTCTCACTTTGTTATATTTTGTTGACTAATTATACACTGGATTTCAAAAATAAATAACTATTATTTATTTCGCCAAAAAGCCGTTTTCAAATGGTCCAATTTCTCGTTTATTTAATCACTTCTAAAAGTTTTCTTTTTCAAATAAAATTTTCGTCCTTGTGCAAACCAAATATCTTTTACTAAAAACTACTCATTCCAACATCTAGTCACTTATTATGCTCACATATTTACTATTCGACACAATTATCCAAGGACATCTCTTTTACAAGCCAAAAATTTCTACTATTTCATATACGTTATGCCGTATAATTACTTATTTTTCCCCAAAATTTCTATAGGCAATACAATATACTTAACTACCTTCAATTTTCACTATTTCATACCACATAATTACTTATCCTTCCAAATTTCGATGCATTAACTCCATATGCGTACTCTCTTCCTTCACTATTTACAAAAATGCTTTAGTCGGTCAAACTCTCAAATTTCTACGTACGACCTTGGGTTAAAATTTTAAAAAGTACTTCTCTTACGAGCATAATTATCACACAGTGACTAGATACCGTATTTGACTTAAACATAATAAACCAACAAGTTTGTGTTCTTATTAAACCCATATCCAACCACTTACATATTTTTCAAAAGGTTGACTCTTAATTAAATTTCGAGACGAAATTTCCTAAAGTAGGGGAGACTGTAACATCGCGTTATTTTTACTTTTCATGTATCCTAAATTCTATACTTAACAAATTCCAAGTTCGCCTTTATTCGCTTCTTTTATGTTACTCCTACCAATTCGTGACAAGTCGTCATTAAAATTTATCCTATTCAATTTAGGCGTTATAACAAGAAACCTTACTTAGTTAAGATCTTAATATATACTTATTATTAATAAAAAAACATATATATATATTTAATAAATACTAAAAAAAAATAACATAATATGAAACATTTGCTTTTGACTTTAAGTAACAAATACACCATTTCAAAATTTTAGTCCATACATTTTTTTTATTTATGATTTTATTTATTTTTTTTCTTTTAAAGATATAATTACTACTAATTAACTTCTAACCACCCTAATTAATTCATTAAATACCCAACCCCTTCACCCCAACTATAAATACACCACTCCTACCCATTCTAACACTTGCTCATTCCTAAATCCTCTCTAAACCTCCCAATTCTTCAAAGAAATCTCAAGTGTGGGAGTCCACTTCTAAGTGAGTTTTCTCATAAACTCCAACTTTATTATTCTTTCTTCACTTCTTTTCTTCTTCTAACCCCTTTGGGAAACCTCTAGGACCTTGCTCTTGTTTGCTATGGCAAATGAATACGAGTGGGACACCAAAATGAGGCCTCAAAGGTGGTTCATCTTCTATTGTTTTTATGCACTAGAAGGTTAGTTGAAGTGATACCAACCAAGTTCACCAACAACTTAATGGACTTGTGCTATGGTTAATGGTTGACAAAGGAAAGCCAAGGCTCTTCCAAACTAAGTCACCATACACTACTTTAACCCTATAGTTATATTATGTAAATACTAAAATATATACTTTCAAAGCTCTACTAATCTAATAACTTGGAAGGTTTGTGGATACATCCCTACCTTACCAATACTTGACTCTCTTGACCATCCGAATCACCTTTATGGTGGTTTGTGTTTTGGTTAGCCTTAAAGGCACTACTTGACTCTCATGACCATCCGGATTGCCCTAAAGGCAATTTGTGCTTGGTTTGCCTAAAAGGCTTGCTTGACTCTCTTGAATCTATAATCTAAACTCGAACCTAAGACTCTTTATTATTATTTTTTTTAATTCTAGTTAACCAAGGCTAAGGAACTAATCCCCCAAGACTCATTCTTTTAGTACCTTGCTAAAACGCACCCAAAGGTGAGTTCATACTTGTCCCCCCTTTATCCTTTATTCTTTGGGGCTCAACATGTATCACTATCAAAACTCAAACGATTTTAAACTCTACAATCTATTATGCTTAGTCTAAAGTCTATCATATTCTAAATTCTATCATGCGCAATCTAAATTCTATTATATGCTTGTACGCTATGCTATGTAGAATTATTTACTCTAACATACAAATGTTCATATAGTTGACAACCCACCTTGCATGTATAGCGCTATAGGATTGGCTATCCGCCCCCTACATGGGTCATGTTAAGCAAAATTCTTCGTGGCTAGTCGCCGTTTGTATGGTTCTCGTGCATATGCCTATAAGAAAAACTTTATTATACTATGTATGTATGTCAAAACTAGTATGCTCACCAATGCTTTATGTGTTGACGGATATTTTATACATGTTGCAGGAAGTATTTATTGCAGGACATTCAAGAAAACTACTTAGGATTGGACATAGAAACTCACTCTAGTTCAAGTTATCATATTCTTGTTGTTGTATTTTTCGTTACATGAACTACTTGTATTTCTATTTTTAGACAATAAATAAAATTCTATCTTTAAACTATATTGTCACAAAATCTAGTGTCATGAAGTCTTTGAACAATCTACCACTAAGTCTCACCTCGATGATTCCGCCATCGGTTGGGGTGTGACATTATCACCGGTTTCTACAGTTGATCATTGACAGTCAAATACCTGATTTGGTGAAGCATCCTGCTGAGTATATAGTGACTGAAGATATTACTCAGATTGAAATGAATAGGATGAGGAGTTACAAAGGCCGACCGAAGTCTGAATATCCTCCAAGTAGACGAGCATATGGGCATTTGAAGAGAGAAGACTATGTGTCACCACCAGGCAACAGGTGGAGACACGAAGATAGTGATTCAGAGGATGACTTCCGTATCCACAGGTTGGTATTCAAAGAGGGGGATAATATAGGGCGTGAAACAGATGAATTAGGTGAGAACGCCCCAGGCAGGACCTCTGATACAGCTGAAGGTGATGAGGAGGAGTTTGATCTGAATGTTATAGATTTCTCTAAACCTTCTAGTGCTGCACAAGAACCTGATGCCTCTCAGTCTGGCAGAGGTAAAGTACATGTTGATGAAGACGCACCAGTTGACATAACTGATGCAGATGATGACTCAGATGACACCGAAAGTGATTTCCCCGACACAGATGCTGGAAAACAGCTAAGAGCAAAGAGAAAGGCAGCGGAGGATTTAGCTACGACTGCTGCGATTAGAGAGCTTGCTAAAAATCCCACCTATGTTGTGGAGGAGGATCAAATAGCAGACATAGATGCAGAGCTTGCCTCTTCTCCTCCTGCAAAGAGACACAAGACGACTGCCAAGAAGGACAGTGTTCGAGGTAAGAAGACGATGTCTATTAAACCTCAAGCAGTGAAAGCTACAAGAAATAGACGATTCACCCTTCCTGAAGCTTTTGGGGATCCAGACACTCAATCCTCTCAAGCGGCAGCAGTAGCTACAACAACAGCAACAACAACAACAGCAGCAACGACATCTTCGGTTCCAATTACAGTTAGTGCAGCTATGCCTGCCAGAGTCACTATGTCGATGCCTGCTTCGGTAATCTTCACTGAGCCAGTCTCAGTTACCGAAGCAGCGACGAGCTCACAGATTGTTTCTAATCCTGTTAGTGATAGGATTCGTAGCATTAGACAGAAAGTCCGACCCACGGCTTCTGGGTCAACCGATCAGACCCTTTCGTCAGCTTCAGCTACAAATGAACAACTTCAAAGAACGATCAGCGAGTTAACTGCCATAGTTGCTGCGTAGTCACGTGATATAGCGGAGTTGAGAACGAAGAATGCAAGCATAGAAGAGAATGAGAACGCAATGCTTGAACTGATCGAAGAATCAATCCAGTCAAACACAGAGCTGCCATCGACGGTAGATGCGCTCACATTATCTAACCAGCAGGTCATAGAATCGAACAGGCTGCTGATGGAATCTCATCAGCAGCTGATGCAGTCGAACCAAACCACTTTGGAGAGACTTGCAGGTGTAGAGGCCTCAAATAGCGAGCTTCGCCTGATTAATGTGAATAATGAGCGAAGGATCACAAAGACTGAGAAAGAGAATACCAAGCTGATGGCTAGGATAAATGAGTTGACTGGAACTCAACCTAGACTCACCGGTGGTCCTAGTTCAGAAGCAGAGGCTGGTGCTGGTGATGATGATGATGATGATGATGATGATGAAGAAGAAGATGATGATGAGGACGACGATGATGATGCGTCAGATGATGTTGGAAAGGGTGGTGGTGGTGATCCTGGAGCCACAGGTGGTGGCGGATCATCAACTGGATCTGGATCTCAGCGAACAAAGAAGAGCCACGACAAACAAGGCAAGGATCCCGCAGCAGGTTCTTCTGCTCAGGGGGAGCCTGATCCAAGGAAGAGCAAGATTCAGCAACTCAGAGATTCACTAAAGCGAGCAATGGTTGCTGTAGAGATTGTCGAGCTGCTGAACAGCTATTTTGATTATGATGATGATGGTAACTTGTACGTGCCTCCTGTGTCCTCTGATTACGATTTGGAAGAAGGTGAAATACCTCCTGAGGTTACACCTGAGGACTTGGAAAAGATCATTGGCTTGGCACCAGGAGAATCTTCCGGTGCAGGCCATACTGCTCCAGAACTGCATCCAGACAACCATGAAGTAGAAATGGAAGATGGAACCAGTGTCACTACTCCCGAGTATGTGGTTGGTGAGTCGAGCACCGGGATACCTAAGATCTCCGAGGAGATGCTTAATCAGTCTGAAGAAAAGCTTAAGTCTGATCCTACGCCTGTTCCAGACAAAGTAAAAGAACGACATGACAAGATCAGACAGAAGTATCCTGATTGGTTTCCATCTGGAGGTGAGTCTGAAAAGAAGAAAGATCCAGTACAAGCATCAATATTCAAGAAGCAGTTGGTAAAGATGTCAGGAAGTGTGATCAGTTGGGCCTATATAAAGCATGCTAGGATGTTGGGAGTGAAATGGCAGGATAGTCTACTTTACTTTCAACCGTACAAGAACGTCCTCAGTCTGCCTTTCTGGCATATTCGTGATCTGGTTAGATTGCAGCCTCCTTTGTATCATGAGTCTCGCGGTGATCTTCAAGGCTTCTACAATATTATGAAAAGAGAAAGTGTTGAAGGATGGCACCAGTTCCAACCACAGTACCCTAGATCCATCGTGACGAACAAGATTCATCCCATCACAAAGAGTCCAATCTGGAAGCACATAATCAAGCCACCTGAAACCGCGTCGAAGATTCCATTGGTTCCGGTTGAACAAGACTTCTCTTCTAAGTTTTACTATTGGCATTATGACGCAGAGACAACAAAAGCCGTGATAGTCTTGAGCAACTCACCAAAACCGTGCAGGAAAATTAGGATATGGGATCCAATGTGGCTGATTAACTGCTCAGAGAAAGACGTGGAGACATTGTTCCTATATCCCATACAACATTTGAAGGCCGAAGCCGATCAAGCATTGAAGTATCAACGGGTGATTCGTTTCTTTCACGCCAACAAAGTTCATGCGGGATGCGACTGGTCAAGACTTTCTAGGATCGGGACAATGTCGATTTGATGAAGATTGAAGATGCTGCATGTCTTGTTTATGTTATGTTTTTTTTGTATGTTTTCAATTTCGAGTCTGTAAAGTTGTTGGTAGTTGCTATAAACGATGTCTTATGTAATCTTTGTACGTATACTAGCCTGGTCCAAGGGGGAGTCTATAAGTGCATGATGTCCCTAGGCTAGTATATATGTTGTTTGGACGTGTTTTCGGGGTGTTTGGAGATGTTTATACGCGTTTCGGGGTGTTTGGGACACATCACGCGAGTAGGGAAATGCTTCAGGCATTTACAGCCTATACCATATCACCATTCATGCGAATAGCCCCTACTCGCATGTACCTACTAGCGAGTACGACCCTACTCGCTAGTTTATCATGCTGGATAGCATCGTACTCGCATGAACTGACCTCGTACTCGCGTGAACGGGTCTGTACGAGTACGGGAGGTATAAATAGTCCCAATCATTGCCCTAATGATTAGTTCTTGCCACACACACTCTCCAAACACCCTCCCCTGGTCTGTAAGGTCTGATTTGATCATTGTAAACACTCGAGCTCTGTTTTAGTGATAAATTTTTAATCTTTTGACCCATTTGTGTGTGTTAATTACTCGTATATCATTGTTTCATATTCGCTTTTGCTATTAGAACATATTTAGAGGATTCCGCACTCTGAATATCAAGCTCGTGTTTGTCGGGTGACCCGTTAGTCGATCCTACAATACATATACAACATATATGCTCACCAAAATTATGACTAACTATATAAACATGGATTTCCAACTCATGTTACACATATTATTAAAACCTAAAGTCTTAAATAATATTTAAAAACATCTCATAACTCGTACGATCATTACGCCTATTAGATATTTGATAAAATACACATATCACAACACATATATATTATTTAATGTGTATATAAAAACGAGATGTTACAATACTAAACATAGTTGCAAACCTCACCCATATAATTGTAAACATGTACCCCCTTCACTGCCTAGGGTATAACTCATTGTTGCAACACCGGATCCCCCTTTGACCGATTGCCACACGCCGCTAGATCCTCCCCCGTCGCAGCATCCTCTATAGACCCCGCATAATCCCACCATCGGAGACTAATCGTCCATTTGTAACATTGTTTCACTCTATCTTAAATACTCACAAACAACAACATACACAACCCATAAGCCATGCGTTCCGCCACCACCTTACAAGTTGTTGCTACAAATAATGGTCCGAAGAGGGTGTGTGAACGTTCCAAGCTTGAAGGCTTGAACTTGTAGCATGAAAGAACTCGTTAGGAGGGGTCTAGAGACTATTCTCTGGACCAACCACCCTTCGACGCTCAACATTAGTAGAATATCCCATATAAACATGTATATAAGTAAATGGATAATAAATATATAGATATATAGATATGTATAGATATGAGTATTAGATGTAAAGAAAGTATAACGCATGGAGGAAGTGATTGTTGAAACCCAACGGTTAGCTAGGAGATGATGCGATATCAGGCTTCCTAACTTGATGGCTTGACACGGCTGTAAGAACCGGAGTGGTTGTGAGAATCGGCAAGGTTGTGAGCTACTAGTAAGGTAATGCAGCAACTCGTGTGCCCATTGGCTTAGAGGTTTCGAGGCTTCAAGACCTGAGAGTTTCACTACAGAGAGAGGGAGGGAGGGAGAGAGAGAGGGGTTTGGTCTAATGTTCACCCTACATCATTCCATTGATGGTCTTTAAGTACACTGTTTAGTATATTGTAGAATTTGTGCTAACTGCTAAAACAATTCATTCAACTAATATTTATAAATTAATATTACATGTAGTAGTTAATGAGATTACATCATATGATTGATTTGTTATGGAAATTATATGTTTTGACATTTTGTTGTCAGGTATATCGAGAAACCATTTGTAAATAAATGGATCACAATATAATTGGGCAATGTAAGAAAGAATTCAACGGTATTGGGCTTGGTTAAAGTCAGTTGGAGAAATGGGCCATGTAGGAAGGAAAAGGAAGAATTAAAAGGAACTCATCATTCTGTTCCAGAGTTTTATTAAAGGGTGGAAGATAAAGGATTGAGAAGGAAGTGGGGAAAAAATGTGTTCCAGAGTCTTTCCAATTTGGAAGGAACTGGAAAGAAAGGAAGAGGATGGATCCTTTCTTTTCTATCCTTTAATGAAACTCTGGAACAGCACTATGATGGAAGCCGATTTGAGATGGCTAGCCTTAAAAAAATAGATAAAGAACTTGATCGTTTTTCCAACAAATTTCTTCTCTACTCTTTCATTATGACAACGATTACAATTTTAAAAAAAAATGAAACCAGAAACAAACGTGTGCTTCCTAATGATAAGAATCTAGTAGAACATGGATAAGATTTGCTAAACTAAACTACCCATTCCTTCCTATATGCCATGCCTGAATTACGTAAATTAAGAGCAAAACAAGTAGTGGGTTTGACCCTTCAATCACGTGATCTTGCTGGCACACTTCGGGTCATTGCGATCCAGGTTATTTCCACGGGTTGGTATGTATCACATGATTTTAAGAGGCTGCCGCCTCTTGGTTGGTTAATTTTGTTGTGATCTTATCCGGGTGGATGATTCTTGTAAGTAGGTTTGTTTAGTCTAGTTTTTTTTTTTTTTTTTTTTAATTTGTTTGGATCTAGCAATCTAAGCATTCACTACTTTTTGATACTAGTGAGAAACCCGCGCGTTGCGGCGGCCCTGTTAAACTTGCCATACTAAAAAAGTTAAAAATTATCATAGGAAAAGCTAAGTAAGTCGAAACCGTAATAAATCCACATAAAAAAGGAAATAACAAACTAATAAAACTATAATGACTTGTTCGCCTATGCTTAGATGACTTGTACATTATCACACGCAACTCTGTTTTAGACGAAGCTTACATTGAAACGTATATAAAAATAGAACCAATTAAGGAACTTCTTATTTTTCTTTCTTCTAAACACAAGATAATATTATAAAAAACAAAACCAATAAGTTTGACTTATGTCAAATAAAAGTTTTAAAAAAATATAGAAGCACGCTATTCTATGAACAGTGTAACTTTACGTTGTTTAGCATGGTAAGCTCCCATGATGTCAAATTATTCAAAGTTTTATAAAGTATCTAATTCTATATAAAAGATTATAACAAAACATGTAGTATTATAAATTATTTTTTATATGTTTTTTTTTTTCTATTTCATATGTTTAAAGTAATTGTAGAAATAAATGTCATTAGTAATGATAAACATCTATTGACTCTTGAATTCATTTAGATTAAATATGGTGTTTTAAAGACCATTTTGCCCCTAAAATTTAGTTATTATGTGCATTGTATGTTGTACCATAAGGCAGTTAAGTTGTACCTCTTAAATTTTAAGAAGTCCTTGTCAAATGCTTTATAATATAGTATAGATATAGATTTGTTTTGTTAATTGATTGTAAACGGTTATACTTTATGTGAAACCTTGTTCTTTAGCCTTCAATTCCGGATAGTTTTAGAATTGGGATCTATTAGAAAAGGGTTTGGTTTGGTAATTTGTAACTGATAATCGTGCGATAGCCTCTCGTTATTTTGCAATCAGAGTACTTTGTCGTTGTTTTATCACAATCACTTAATTAACGTAATCTATATTATCTTATTAAGGAGGAGTGATGTACAACATGGTAATTTGCATTTCTGTACAACTTAACAAGCAACATGTACAACATATTTAAGCAAAAAAATTAAGGGTATTATTGGCATAGTTGTGACAATTAAGACACTTAGGAGGGTAGATTAGTAAATTTAACATAATCCAATACCTCACATCCTAAAATCATGTCCCAATTATGCCCTTATGTCCAACTATTAAAACACAAAATACAACCTAACATATGATGCATCTTAAATGTGAGACCTTTCACCCCTTCATCTATATTATTATATATACTCCATTATAATCAATTTCTTGAATGCTAATAGTCTTTTCATAACCCCAAATAAAATCTTATAGCTAATTTCATGCTTTGAAACATTGTTTTGTCCAAAAAATTTATGTCTTCATTAGATGAGAAGAGAAAAAAATCAATGAGAGTTGACACTTGCAAGATATGGTTCCCGGATGCTACAAGGTATAAAGATATGAGTTAGTCTTTATATACATATATACATTTTTTTCTACTTGTTCATATGTTCTTTGACAATTACAAAAATTTATCTTCATAATATATAATTGTTTTGCTCCATTTAAATTTAGGTGATATTTGCTATAGACAATGGGAATGCCAGTGATGTTGGATGTAATAATCAACCATGTTGGATCGTTGCAAAATCAAATTGAGGTAATTTAATTGTGCAACTAACAATTAAAACAATAAACAAACAATATTCAGAATTATTGATGAGAAAATATTTTTCAAAATTAATTAGTACAGTTTTTTCTCTTTTTTTGTGCATTTTTAGTTTCTCTACATAAAGCTTTCAGAAGCCAGAATGTTCTATGACCTATTGACCTCAACTCTACTGAATTGGGTGATATGGACCTTATGAAGGTGACCGATGGCTTTCCTATAACTATCCTTCTTCAGAAGTTGTGTATCTTGAATCATATATATTGTTAACTAAATAAAACCGACAAAATTATAAATATAACATTCTAGATTTGCTAATACATTTCTAATATATTATAAATATTACTTCCACTTACTGCATGGGATGAAAACTAAAGAGAAAAAAAAAACTTAACTATGTGTTAATTACTTGTGTTATTTGTGTTAAGAAATAAGAAATCGAAAAGCCATAAATTCATGCCCACGCTAATGAATCAACCCGAATCTTTATCTTCTATAATATATTATAAAGCATCACTGAAGGATACCCGCAAAATTTAAGTAAATACAAACTTTATTACTTATAGTACAATGCTTATTGAAGTCATTTAGGGGGTACAATTGTCTTTCTACCTAAATATTAAATTGTTGAGAAAATAAATATAAACATAATTATAAAATTGATGAGGAAATTAACAATAATGTGGTGACTCTTTACATTCATAACCTCCATGTCTTTATTATGTTTGTATCAATGTCATAGTCTTATAAATAGTGGTCATGTATTTGATATATAAATAATTTGGTGACTCTTCACATACATAACTTACATATCTTTCAATGTTTAGAGTAAATAAATTACATCATATATTATGTATTTATATCTTCTTTTTAAATTTATGTGGTTGCAGGATGGTATGATGTGATACTTCTGTACACAAATGAATATGTAGGCTTGAAGTTTGCTAACACACCCAACCCATGCACGTTTCAACCCAATAAAGTGAGCGATATATGTAGGCTTGACGTTTATACAAGCAAATATGGTAGAGATACTTCATGAGCAACGTCGTCATCTTCCTCGATGGTTTTTTGTTTTTTCTGCTACTATAATCTTCTAGGAATAGAATTTAAGTTTCTGATCTCACGAAGTCACCAATTGTTTACATATCCAAAAGAAGACAAGTTCTTATCAATCGATTTGGTAGTTTTAACTATATTGATTACTAATTTGTTTGGTCCAATATATTTGTTACGGCGCTTGTCAAACTAACATAAAACGAGAGTATCTATGCAAATCATTGACTCCGCTGCATCTCGCGGGTACCCTAAAATAATAGAAATATGTTGCACACTACAAATTGCATTTTAGTAATTACATCGCTTCCACTAAAATCTTATGGTCATTAAGAGATACAACGCCACTTCACTTCACTACGCTAAGCATCGCTCTACGATGGCATACTTATATGCCTTCGAGATACATAAAAGGGTCCCACCGAAGGATGTAGGCCAATCTAAGGGTGTTGCAAGGAATAGTACGGCCTATTGTGATGTACATATTTAAAATATTCAGAGGATATACTTATGAGTTTCAGTTTTTAATAACATATATTTTATGCATCGTTGTTTTCTACTTCATTATAACGAATAACCAACAAACACGATGCACGGGGGCAAAACAGATGCACCCGCCGCAACGCGCGGGCATTCATACTAGTTATTTCTAAGTGGTTTTCCCAAACTGATAATTAAGTTATTGACTTATCTTTGAACTTGGAATCCGGAGTGGATCGCTCTTTTCTTATATTTGTTTCTAAATCAAATTCAGTTTTAATTAGTTTAGTTACTCAATTAAATCCAAAATTTAGTTTTAAATTAATTTATTTATTTTTAGTTTAAATAGCCAAACAAAATGTGTTTGACTCGCCTCATCACCGCCGCCTTCATCATCATCATCTCCTTCCAGACTTCGCAACCCAGACCATCCAAAACCCACTTTGATTCCTTGTTTAAGTCGGGTTTGAATTCATGCAACAAATCCAAACCCTCTGGTGCAGTAGTAGAAACGACGACCTAGATTTTGAGAATTCCACGAGGTACGATCCTTGTTATAGAGCCACACGCATAATAAACCATTTTCAATTTCGACCTTAGATGAAGAATCGAAACAGAGATGGAGAATCAATCAGTTGGTGTGAATTTATGGCTCACAATTTTGATATATATATGTAGTTATAAAGGGTGAGATGGGGGAAGGATGAAAATGGTGATAAAAAGGTTTTAAAACTGAAAGGACAAAAATGTGTTTTGCTTAACGGCAAGGGAATGGACGACGTTAGGGAGAGCACGGGAATGGCAAGGAATGAAAACCATAGGGGTCTAGATGTAAAAAAAAAAAAAAAGAATTGTGTACTATTTACAATAAGGGTGTGCAAAGCACGGTTTGGTTTTTACCTTTAACCATAACCGTAACCGAACTTCGGTTTCAATTAGTTGGTCATGAAGCATGGTTATGGTTCTGTTTCGATTAATTATCCATCCTTCCCACATTAACTTTGACTCGTAATTTTGAACCAAGTAATAGACATTTATACCGATTATTTATACCGATCATAATTGATGTTTACCCCTACCAAATTAGGCAATTATTGTCTATGTTACAATCATATTTATAAATAAAGCAAAAATACAAAAAAGAAACATTAACATGATAAAATGGGTCAAAGTTATATAATGATTGTTTTTTAAACCTTTTAAAACTAATTATATGGCATAAAAAGAGAATTTGAATATTTGAACATGTATATTTATATACGGATAATAGTTAAAAGCATGGCTTTTTTTTTTTATGATTCGGTTAAAATTCAGTTATTGGAAACCCATAACCATAACCGACGGTTAATCTTGGTTATTCATTAATTCAGTTCGGTGATAGTTCACTTATCAGTTAATTTCGGTTAACAGTTAAGACTCACTCAAATTAATTGAACCAATTGAGAAAACCGATTGTTCGATTATGATTATTTTAATAACCGGCTTTTGTGGTTCGACAATTTTTTATACGTGTATAAACAACTAAACCAACTAAACTGAATTGACACTCTAGGAACATTTAATTTTCATTCTTTCACAAATATTATGTTTTAGGCTGAAATATTTGTGGATTTAAAAGATTGTTAATATTTTTACTTGATAGAAAAAATATAACTAAATTTACCAACTCAAATTAGCTTGAATCCACAAAGTTCATAGCCGGTTGTTAGCTATCAGTCAACCAGTCCTGACTATCTAGCTCAACTGGTTGATGGATATCGCAAATCGCAATGAAGAGTTTGAACGGATTTCACTCGGGTTCGACTCCAAGCAGGGGCGTGGGTTTTCCCATTCAACGGGTTTCCCGCGCATCTGGGGTGGTCCGGCTGCCGGACATATCCCGGTCTGGGGAATTTGGCTAGTACCCGGGCTTGGAGAGAGTTTAGTTGGCCATTCAAAAAACAAAAAAAAAAACTAACAGTCGATTTATGCAGGACATATAACCAAATAGCAGATTCAGTGAACTACTTGACAAGAAGTTCACTTATGTTGGTTCATTTAATTAAACGAAAAACATATACACATGTCTCGTTAGCGCATTTACATCCACAAAGTTCACTTTTGTCTATTTATGATTGTTCGTAAATCAATTTGATTTTTCAATTAAACAAAAAACTTTTTGTTTACTCTTGAAAAATTGGGTGTAATAATGTATTCTAGACTTCTCAAATGGATATTCACATTTACTGTTATAAAATATTACCGAACACTACAAGAAATTTCACTATCAGCGGCGACCTGTTTTGATGTCGCCGCTAATTCCTTAATCCACACCTAATAAAATAGAACCATTGATTGGTATGTATAGATCAAACGGCTGTAAATTCATCGTACTAACATCATTAGCGGCGACCGCTAAAGGTCTTTCCCAGATTGCACAGTTTTTTGCCACGTGGCAAAAAAAAAAATAATGTCACGTGACAAAAAAAAATAATGCCACGTGGAAAATAAGAAATAGTGGCGACTTTTTAGCGGCGACATGAGCAGGTGTGCGCATATAATGTATATATGTGTGGCCCTTGGGGGGCAAAAGTAAAGT
This sequence comes from Ambrosia trifida, assembly GCA_028751855.1. Lineage (NCBI taxonomy): Eukaryota > Viridiplantae > Streptophyta > Magnoliopsida > Asterales > Asteraceae > Ambrosia > Ambrosia trifida. The sequence goes on from CM054127.1 coordinate 23,131,026, forward strand.
TGCACTAATTTTAACGTTATTTTACTAATTTCGTGAAAATAACGTTAAAAACGACGGACGGTTAATCATGCATCATGTGGTGGCGTGGATAGCCAAAAGATAAAGTGGTACATGCACCGATCGGGTTTGTCCCGATTGCTAAGTGTTATGTGTCTTATGTTCAAGGCTTGATACCAAACCACATCAAGCCAGGGGTCTCACTGGAAGCAGTCTCTCTATTCTTAGAGGTAGAGGTAAGACTGTCTACATCTTACCCTTCTCAGACCCTACCTTAGCTTTGCTATAGGTGGGATTAACTAAGTATGACGATGATGATGATGAGCAGGGGCGGACATACTCAAGAAGCTGCGGTCGCGGACGTTGCGGCTCAACTTCGCGCGCGTAGTGGAAAATTTGTTTTTTTTTTATGAAATTTGGAAAACGTTGTTACTAAAATGAAAAAAATGAAAAACGTTACTACTGATTTTGTGGCCTAGATCCGCCACTGGACATGAGGCAATAGGCACGATTTTTTAGGCACGAGACCTTTAGCGGCGACAGTCAACACTAATGCCCATGTCGCTGCTAAAGGTCCAGTTCTTTGTAGTGGAACGAACAAAGACATTTTCATATTGTTTAGTAGTATGTAAGAACAAGAATAAAAAATACCGTCCGTCTATACCTTCGTGGTCGCACTTTTAAATCATTTACATGCATAATTGTATGATCACCTAAATGCTATGTTTATCTTAAACTTGCCTAGTCATTTCAGTTTTCAGTATTCACGGAAGTTATGTGAACTCTGCTTAACAGTTGTATTGGCTGTGGACCAACAAATTGCTGCAATGGCAGCTTTTGATAATAATAACTTAGTCAGAATTGGTCGAAGTGGTCACAAGCATTGAACATCAAACACTTTCGCGTTGGAGTTTAATTTTGAGTCCACTTTTAAAAATACTGTTAAAGAGTCTTGTCCTTTAATAAACCACGTATTAAATTTCTAAAAACAATTTTTATTTTACGTGAATTTGGAAAATAATGGTGCGACAGTGTCATTTAATTTGAATAATTGCTCAGTTAATCAACTATTTGAGGACAAGGGGACTAAAGTGCTAAAAATTGTTACGGATATAAAGTCTATGGTTTTTCTATGGTGTAAAAACTAGATTATATCCTGGGAGCGTCCCGGGTTGAGAAATCTAATCTGAAATATCAATTTTACACCTGAAATAGACTGATGCGTTTTACAGTTACATGCAGGAAAGTTTCGGATAGCACTTAACCTAAAACAATTAACAATGTATCTCCAATGTTAGTGCATAACCTTAAACAATGTATAACTCTAATATTAAAACCAACCACACAAAAAATAGTCGTTTTTTTTTTCTCTGTTTTATATATAGCACTATGGTACCCGTTGGAAAGATAATAAAACACTCGTTAATTTGGTGTAATTTTTTTTCTTTAAAAAATCTCGTGTATAAAAGATATTAACGTTTAAAAGTTATGGGAGGAAACATTAGAGATAAAAATCTAATTTTGTTTTTAAATTTTAAATTATTATTTTCCTAAAATAAAGGCTTTGCCACATGGGATGACACATGACACACTCAATAGAGAGAATACCCTCTTTGAATGTCATGTCATTAAAATGGCTTTTGAAGAAACAATAAGTATACCGGGGATTAAGACTAATCACCAGGGGGTTAATACTTATGTTACTGTCAGATTAATCCTTTACCCAAACCGTGATGGTAACCCGTGTGAGTATTAATGCAAGTGTGTGTGAAGTATGTGAGAACACAAGAGTTAAGTGGTTCGGTCGTTAATGACCTACGTCCACTGTAAGTACACCGGAATATTATTGATAGCAAGAGAGATTACAATAAGTGAGCGTAATAGTGATAGTTTTCTGAATGAATCTACAAGGATTGCATGTAATCCTATTATAGGCACCGCAGTGGGCTGCATGGAATGGCCCACAGGTGATACCATTGGCCTGGGCCCAACCGAGGCCCAAGCCCATGGTTCTTCTGAAAATGGTGGGAAAAGGCAGGATACTGTTGATGACGTCACGCTATAGTGTGGTCGTTGTTGTAGCCGGACACGTGGCGGATTTCTGGTGATGTACAGTAGCATCGTACTTGCTACAGTTTTCAGGCTATCCATGCTGTCTGATGTGACGTCTGACAGTTGGCAAGGTAATGCCTGCTGGTCACTATTCACGACAGCATGCACAGTGTAGCCGTTCACCTTTTGTACCATCTGCCACATGTCCTTCTCCTGCTGGTGTGTACTCTGACATGGATCTTTATGAATCTTCCTTCAGCCGTTCTTTGTACTTCGTATGAGAGGTGCCAAGGGAAGATTCCGCGCGTGGTAACACGCGCGTATCAGGTGTTGTATGTTGCTTATCGTATGCTTTGGCGCGCGAGACATGTTGATTGCTTGTCCCCGCGCGAGTGTGTTCCCGCGCCATGATCTGGCGTGGGGTTGCTGTTGCACGGGGATAGGGACGCCTTTCAGATTAGGCTCCCTATCCCTTCAAGTCCCCCTAGTCTAGGACTTCTCCTGCTCGCTGATGAGGTGGTGGAGTGCTAGACTCAAAATGTGTTAGTCGCGGATGAAAGCTCATTTGCTTGTGTTGTAGCTCTTGGACCTGTTCTTTCGCGGGTTCTTGAAAAGTTCAGCGGGGAACGTCTTTTCCAGTTTTTCGTCAAATTTGCGCCGAGAAGGACGTACTCCGCCTTACCCTTGCAGGCGTTGGGCGGGGAATGTCTTTTGCAACTTTACGTCAAGTTTACGCCAATGAATTAAATGCTGTTGGAGTGATTTAATGCGGGTCTTGAGTTGGTGATAGATTCTAAATCATTGGCATTCAATTTGTCTCTCATTAGCTGGAGTGAATGCGCCTGGAATTCGAATGATCAGTTACTTCTGATGGAAGTTTAATGGTTGCTGACGTGTTCAGTGATTGTCTGGTTGTGCAGACTGAGGCACGTCACGTCGTGGTTGCAGTTACCAACTTCTCGTCTGTGTCAGGAGCGTGGGACGCCACGCGTCTGACGTTTTATCTTCGTGGTTAAGATTGTGCCACGTGTCAGTGGGCACGTGCTTTCTGTCAGGCGCGTGGGTTATCACGCGCTCACTTTATTGATTTCGTGAGATCTTTCGACACGTGTCGATCATCCGGCGTGTGTGTGGCATACAACTGTCACACACTACCATCTGAGCCGCTCGTGTGTGTTATTGACACGTGTCGTCATCTGGTGCTTGGAATTTGAAAAGGTGTGACGGTTAGCACCCCACTGGTGGGTCCCTTTGTCATTAATGCGATGAGTATATAAACCTCATCGTGGTTCATTTGAACGTTTATTCTCTCAAAATTTCTTCTTCTTTCCTTTGCTTTCGATTTCTTCTCAAAATTCCGGTCATCTTTCGTTGAAGTTTCCGTTCAATCTTCAAAGACTTTCCTTGTCTTGAAGATTTATTGTTGAAACTTCAAGTGTCTTTGCTTCTTACTTCCTTTCTGTTTGTTTGTGAATCCTTTGGAGTCCGTTCTTCTTTCGATTTCCGTTGAAGATTCCGGTGGATCTTCATATTTTCCGGCCCTTTTTTCCAGATTTGTTGAGTTTTCTGTCATCATGTCTGAAGTTCCGGTGAGTCCACCGCTATCCACCGAGGATGTTGTGATGGAACCGGCTGTGGAGGAGGTGGTGGAGGAAGAGGTTCTTGTCGAGCATGGCAAGATAAAGGAGAGGAAACTGATGTCCAACACCTACTGTGTTTGGAGTCAGGAGGCCTTCAACCGGTTCTGCATCATGTATGGGATCTTGCCGGAATGGGAGCCCACTCTTCCGTCTCCGACCAGCACCGTCCTTTCTGCCGGTAGTGGTCAGTTGGCGCTGTACGAGGCCCACTTTACTAAGTGTGGGTTCCGTCTGCCTTGTACGCGCTTTCAGGTTGACACAATGGTGGCCTATGGCGTTGGGCCTACACAACTAACCGCCTTTGGGCTGCTGAGGTTAGTTCACTTTGAGGCTTCGTGCCGCGCGCTTGACATTGAGCCAACCGTTGAGCGGTTCAGTGTCTTCTATTTCATGGCGCGAGACGAGATGTGGTTCTCGTTTAAGCCGCGCCCAAAGGTGCCGCCTATGGCTACTCACACTCCTAAGTCCTTGCATTGGGCGAAGGAGAAATTTTTCTTTGTGAAGAGGGGTGTGATCCCCATCAGTCTCCCCTGGAAGGTTATAGGGGATGGGCAGCGTGTGGCGGACATGCCTGTGCCCAAGGACTTCAAGAAGTAGGCTTGGTTCCTCACCCTCACCTCTAATGCCACCAAGCTGGAGTTCCATAATTTGACATAAGGCATCTTTTTCCTTCTTGGGATGAGCCGCCATGGCATCCGGGCGGGTAAAGAGCCTTATATTGCGGAGGAGGGTATGTTTCCTTATTATCATTATTATCATTATTATTTCCTACGCCCTTTCTCTTATTGTGTATTTTTGTAGGTGTGGACAAGTTCCAGTTTTATGCTGCCCGTCAGGAGAAGGGTATCAAGTGGAGGCCTTTGGCGGAGGGTCAGACCTCTTGCATAGATGAATTTGCTGACCGCTTCTACTACCCTGATCTCACCACCGCGCCCAAGCCTTATTATACAACCGGTGAGTCTTTAGATCCCTTCGGCCCTAGCATATTTGGAGACGATTCTACTGAGTTCTCAGTAGGGATCGTTCCGCCGGTGAGCTCGTCCGCGGGGCGTGGACGTTGGAAACACGCGCCGCGGAGGCATGGGTATCGAGCCAAAGTTGCTCTTTCTGACTCGGGTTCTTCCGTTTCAGCAGGAGAGGTTGTGAAAGGGCGTCGTCGGCGGAAGGATGGCCCGCCCTCAGAAGATGAAGAGGAGGCTGAGTCTTCTCAGCTGGAGAATAGGAAGAGGGCGCGTGTTGATAGCGCTGCGACCAGCAGTGCTGCTGCTGCGGAGAATGTGTCTACTGCCCCGGCTGGTGGGGGCGAGAGTGGGGGTGCCACTCAGATGCCTGAATCAGTGGCGGCTTCGGGGGCTGCTACTGAGGTTGCTGGCACTCAGAAGGTCAGCTTTCCCGGGGAGCAAGGAGGGAGCGCCCCTGTTTTCTCTGTAGGGATTCGCGCTGCCCCGACTAGGCAGCCGCTGTTCCAAAAGCTGATAAAGAAGAAGGCGCCTGGTAAGCAGTGTTTACTGTCTTCTTGAATTTTTAACTTTGAATTCCTCTCTTAATATTTTGTTTTGCTTCGACAGTGTCGCCCAAGGTAACTCCCACTCCTCCTCCTGTGTCTCCATCCGCGGAGGCAGCTCGTGTAGAGGAGGAGAGGTTATGGCAAGAGCAGGAGGTTGCTCGTAAACAGGCGGAAGCCGATGAAGCCTTGCAAAAGGCTGAGGCCGATCGGGCCGCCGCTGCTGCCAGGAAGCGGGCGGAGGCTGATGAAGCCTTGTTGAAGGTTGAGGCCACTAAGGCAGCTGCTGCCAATGAAGCCAAACAAAAGGCTGAGGCAGAGAAGAAGGCGGAAGCTGATCGCCTTCGCCTCTAAGAACAGCAATTCTTGGAGGAGCGGGCCAGGTTGGCCAAGGAGCGCGAGGTGAAGGAGCGCGCTGATGCTGAGGGCCGGGAGGTGGCCCTTGAGGTAGATGGTTTCGAGAGGGCCCTGTTTGAGCAGGGCGCTTCTGTGGCTGGTGGCTCGCGCCAGGATAGGCGCGAGTCTTCAAGGGTTGGGGAAGCCTCAGGAGCTTATGATGGCTCCTGTTGGGCTGGTGGTGACGCCATTTGGCGCCCTCGCTGGGCAATCAGGGAGAATACATTGTTCTCCAACTCCCTGGCTGCTGAGGAGTTTGTCAGCGAGGTGGTGCCTCCCTACGAGCGCACTCACCAAGACATGTTGAGTCGTCAGGACCTTATTGCCGCCTTGTGCGTTAATCAGGCGACTCAACTGTCGATGATGGACTCGCTGCGGCTCCGTGATTCGGCGTTGTGGCGAGATATGGAGAGGGTAGAGGCGGAGAAGGCAGACCTCGCCGAGAAGGAGGCTGCCTTTAAGGCAGAAATTGCCAAGTACCGCCACCGTGCTCATGATGCAGAGGCAGAAGTCTCCAAGCTTGAGGAGGAGGCTGTCGCTGCAAAGCGCCGTTGGGCGGAGTCCTGGAAGAAGGCCAACCTCGAAACAATGAAGGTTAAGGACACTCTGGCCGAGGTGCAGGAGGAGAGGCGGACGGCGGTCCGCAAGCTGGAGGAGAAGAGCAAGGCTCTTACTGAGAGGACCACTAAATATGTGGAGATGCGTAAGGAGTTGGAGTCTAAGGACTCGGCCCTTGTTGCAGCCACAGAGCGTGTCTCTTTCTTGGAGCGGGAGAAGGTTCAGATCCTTGGCGCAAAAGAGGATCTGGAGAGGGATCTGGACTCTTCTGACCAAGCTCGCCTCGAGGCTGTCAAGGAGTGCGAGGCGGCCAAGGTCTTATTGGAGGAGGCGGTCTCCGCCCAGACCCAGATGCAAAGTTCCATCAACTGGTTGATGACAGATGGAATGAATGGGGTGAGTTCTTGCGCTTTCCTTGTTTTTGATAGTTGTTTTTCCTGCCAGCATGCTAACTTTATTTTCTTTGTAGGTCTTCAAGCGGTTTTGGCAGGAGCCCAAGTTGGGCGATCAGGTTGCCTCCATTGCTGCCGTAGCCCAAGCTTTCGGATATGGCGAGGGCTATGGGGATGGTTTCTTGAGTGCCCGAGGTGATGGGCGGCTTGAGGATGCGGAGCATTATGGCAAGCCATTGAAGGAGGAGTACGAGGCAGAACTGGCCAAGTTTGAAGAGATCGAGTTTCCTATCCTTCAAGTCATTGCCGACTGCAACAATAACGCGGATCCCCTTGCCGCCTTGAAATATTTCATTGACAAATCTGATGAGTTGGCAAGGGCTTCCGGCGGAGAAACTTCGGGGGCGGGTAGTGGGTAGGCGTTGTCTTTGTTTTTTGTAACCGTTAATGTAAATACAAAAGGGTTTTTAAGTCCCTTCTTTAATGAAATTTTAAGTTTGTTATATCGTGTTGTCTCGTTCTTAACTTTCTTATTTAACCAAGTCGTCACCCGGTGTGTAAGTAGAAGTTAAGACGCGCGCTCGGCTAGACAGTCCGGCGTTTAAGTGTTTGCACTTTTTTGCCTTGAAGACAGTAGCGGAGATCGACTTGTGCCGTTGAGTCCGACTTAGGCGCGTGATAGCCTTGCCTAGAAGACCTTTTACCGCGTTTCGCGCTGCGCGTTGTTCTCTTGTCCGAGTTGCAACGACTCTAGAAGACAAGAGTTTATGCGCGTGGCGTTGTTATGCGGGGTTGTAGGTCCGGCAAGTAAATCCGTCTTGAAGACCATGCGCTGTGTAAGGAGTGTAAGCCCGACGCGCACGTGGCGCGTCTTGAAGGCACACCTTGCTTTATTAGCTAGCGGCTTTGGTCCGACGTGATTTTGCCCAAGTCTTGAAGACCTTGGCGCGGAAAATACAAGTAGAAACACAAATATAGGAAACGTTTTCATTGATAGTGTGGCATGTGTAGCCATGTTACATGATTACAAATAACAACGCCGCAGCTGTGCGCCGTTCCATGATCGCGGAATGGGAGTGCCATCTAACCTTTCTAGCCCGTAGGCGCCTTTGCCTAACACTTCTTGTATCTTGTAAGGACCTTCCCAAGTTGGGGCAAGTTTCCCCGGCTTTTCAGCATTGGAAGCTTCGTTGTTGCGGAAGACGTAATCCCCAATCTTGAAGGTTTGTTCTTTGACGCGCTTGTTATAATATTGTTCTAGTTGAGTTTTGTAGCTGGCTTCCTTTATTGCCGCGAGGTCACGGCGCTCTTCTAGTAGATCGAGGTTCATGCGGAGTTCTTTATCATTGTCGGTTGTATCAGCCATCAACACCCTTGCCGTGGGGCAAGTTATTTCTGCGGGAATCACTGCTTCAGAACCGTATGTTAGGCTGAACGGTGTTTCTCCGTTACTTGTTTTTGTGAGGGTGCGGTAGGCCCACAAAACGTGTGGAAGTTCGTCTACCCACCCTGTTCTTTTGGTTCCCAGCCTTGCCTTGATGCCTTCTACAATTGTGCGGTTGGCCCTTTCTACTTGACCATTGCCTTGCGGGTGTGCGACGGATGTGAATATTTGTTTGACCCCCATCTGAGCTAACCATTGCTGAAGGGATTGGTCTTCAAATTGTGTTCCGTTGTCGCTGACCAATTGCATTGGTAAGCCGAACCGACAAATGATGGACTCCCAGAGAAACTTTTTCACGTGCGCGCCATCAATCTTGGCTAGAGGCTTGGCTTCAACCCATTTGGTGAAGTAGTCGATGGCAACAATCAAGTATTTCACATTACCCGGCGCCGTCGGTAATGGCCCCACCAGGTCGATGGCCCATTTTTGGAACGGCCAAGCCGCTGTGACCGGCACCAGGTTGTTCTTGGGGCGCAGGGTATTTGGGGCGTGGCGCTGGCAGTTGTCACATTTGCGTAATTCGTTGACCGCGTCGACATGCATACCAGGCCAGTAATACCCTGCGTTCATCAGCTTTGCTACCACCATCCTTGGGCCTGCGTGTAACCCGCAGGTTCCCTCGTGTATGTCTCTGAGGAGGAATGAGGCTTCCGCAGGGTCTACGCAGCGCAACAGCGGCCCTAGGTAAGAGAGGCGATACAGGGTGTCTCCTGTAAGTTGATATTGTAAAGCCTTGTTCTTGATCTTCCGGGCTTCTAACTTATCATCAGGTAAGGTTCCGGAGGATAGGAAGGCTTTGATTGGCGTCATCCATGACGTGTTGCCTATTTGGGTGACGTTAACTTGGCGCGGGGGAACGGACGGTTTGTCTCGGACCTCGATTCGGACCACTTTGGCCATGTGCTCGAAGACTGTGGACGCCATTTTGCTCAGCGCATCGGCTGGTTTGTTCTCGCTGCGCCTGATGTGTTTGACAGTGCATGTGTCGAATCGGCGCATGAGTTTCTTGGCTTGTTCCAGGTACATAGCCATGGTCTCGTCTTTTGCGTCGTAGGTCCCGTTGATCTGCCGCGCTACTAACAGTGAGTCCACGTGCGCCTCCACGTGCCTGGCCCCCATTTTTTCCGCTATGCGGAGGCCTGCCAGTAACGCTTCGTATTCTGCCTCATTATTTGTGCTTTTGAACTCTAGGCGGATGGCATATGTGAACTCGTGTTTATCTGGGCTGATGAGGCGCAGTCCGGCGCCAGCGCCATCTCCGTTGGAGGCCCCGTCAGTATACAGGGACCACTTTTGTGACGGATCGTGCGCTGGCGCGGGCGATTCTTCTTCGAGGCATTCTTGTATTTTGTCGGTAGGGATTTCAGTGACGAAATCTGCGAGTACTTGACCTTTGATTGCGGGTCGGGGCTTGTAACTGATTGTGTGTTCTCCCAGCTCGATAGCCCATTTGGCCAGTCTTCCTGACAATTCGGGTTTGGCCAGGATATCGTTTATCCGATAGTCCGTGAGGACATTTATCGGATGACCTTGAAAGTACCTGCGTAGTCTGCGGGATGCATGGATGAGGGCGAGGACCAGCTTTTCCATTATTGTGTATCGAGTTTCCGCATCTAACAGCGTGCGGCTGATATAGTAGATTGGCGTTTGCACGCCTTTACGATCAACCATTAGAACTGCGCCTATTGCCCGTTCGGTGACTGAGAGATAGAGCGTGAGCGGTTCTTTAGGGAGCGGCGCTGTTAGTGTGGGGAGATTCATTAGGCATTGTTTCATTTGCTGGAATGCTGATTCCGCCTCTGGGGTCCAGCGGAAGTTGCTCTTCTTCAGGCAGTTCTTCAGAGTGTCCACGAATGGGAATGACTTTGAAGCATAATTGGATAGGAAGCGGTTTAGGGCGACTAACCGTCCCATGAGCGTTTGTACCTCCTTGATGGAGGCCGGTGATGGCATCCTTTCGATTGCCTGCACTTTCTCCGGGTTAGCGCGGAAACCATCCCGCGTGACAATGACGCCCAAAAATTTTCCCTCTTCCATCCCGAACGAGCACTTGCTGGGGTTCAACTTCATGCGCAACTTGCGCAATTGGTTGAACGTTTGTTGGATGTCCCGCAGCATGTCGCTTTCTTCCTTTCTTTTAATCACCAAATCATCGACGTATACTTCAAGTCGTACGCCGATTTCATTCACAAAAGCCGTGTCCATTAGACGCTGGTATGTTGCGCCCGCGTTTTTCAGACCGAAAGGCATCTTTGTGTAGCAGAAGATACCTGTCTCTGTGCGGAACGCTATTTTGTCTTCATCCTCTTTGGCCATCTGTATCAGGTGGTACCCCTTGTAAGCGTCCAGGAAACATGTTGGATCAGTTTGCTCTTTTGCTAAGTAAGAACTTGCTATCTTGACACTTAAGTGTTTAGCAAGCCCTTGTATATCAGATAATAAGCACAGCGGAATGTATAAGTTAAAGCAACACTTTTTATACTTAGGAAGAGTTATTACTCCCCCTAGATGATTGAAACTAATAAATGACAAGTATTTATTATGAATCCAAGCAGTAAATGAGAATTAGATACTTAGACAGATTCACAATAAATACTGAAATGGAATAGAACAGTGAAAGTGTTTGAAGGATTTTTCTATTAAAATCAATGTCTAAAATAGAAGGTTGAAGCCTCCTATTTATAGACGTTTACATACATGTATCTTGCCCAAAAAGCAAGTACAGAAACATCAGAAACAAGTTGCACAAGTTGCAACATTGAAACTAACAAATACAGCTAAAAGTAATAATAAACAATAAAACTACTGATGCAAAAGGCGGTGGAAAATATCTGATGCTAAGTGCTGATGAATGACAAACTACTGATGAGTAGTTTGTCTTCAGTACTTCTGAAGTGAACTTGTCTGGTTTGGACTTCAGAACTTCTGATGAAGTTTCTTCTTCAGCACTTCTCATATCTTCTCTTCAGCAGTTTCTTGTTTTCTTTTCAGTACTTCTATACTTAGCCAAAATGACAGAAGTGAATTAGACTAAGGTTTCCAAAAGTGGTTGCACCAATCCTCTTTGTCCTAACAATCTCCCCCTGGATTGATGAAGCCAAAACCTTACTAATTCCTTATGTATTTCTTCTGTCTTGAACAATCTTCCATATCTCTTTGTACATGGTGTTCTTGAGCTGGTTTAACTGTCCATCAGATAGAGATCCTCTCTGTGGTTCCGGATGTTGAATTGTGAGCAGGTCTTGTGTTGACAGTTTCTTTAGATCACTGATCTTCTTGTAAGCCCTGCTTGAGAGGTCTCTTCTTGTCAACAATACTGAGTTGTTATCAGTAAGTGACCATCTGATGATAGGTATCTTTGACTTGTTAAAGTCAGAAGAATAGGGAACCAGACTTGTCCCTTGGGTTGATGGTCCTGAGTGTTGGATGTCTTCTGTTTCAGTTAACCTCAGGTGGGAGTCTCTTCCTTGTTGTTGTTGCATATCAGGCATCTGAACAGTTGGGAGATGGTGTTCAGTCACTACCTTGGTATGCATCTTTTCTTTGATGGTCTTTTGGATTTGGTAGGCAAAAGTGGAAGGATCCCTGAATTGTGTTAACAGAGGTTTCTCCTCAATGTCAAAATCTGAATGGACTATTGAACTTCCTTCAAGTAGTACCATTTTGAAATCAGTTTTGACATTGTCCTCTGCTTTCTTTCTTTGAGTAGCAGGCCTTCTTGTTGATACACCAGAAGTTCTAACTACTGATCTTGAAGGATCAGCAGTTTGAAACTTCTCTGGATTTGCAGCCTTGGCAGCCTTGTATTTTCTGTAAGTATCCATTAGTCTTTCTTCTTTCCATTTGGATACTGAGGCTTTTGAACCATAGCCCTCTGCTACTAATTCTTCTATCATCTGGGCTCTCTTGGCCTTTCCTTCTTTGCTTGTGGCCAGTTTGTCTGCAAGCAGTTGTGCTCTTCTTGTCAGCTCTTGCATAGAGAGTCCTTTGAGTGTATAGGCTTTAGTCTTGCTGTTCTTGGTAATGTAAGACACCAGTTGTTGTCTTTTGTCTTGTTCAGCAATCTCATCAAGGCTAGCCTGCCTTTGTAGTTCAGCTTCATAAGCCTGAAGTTTTTCTTCATGGCTTAAGTCTAGATCATCCCTTTCTTCCAGAGTTTTCCAGATCAGATCTTCTCTGGCCTTCTTGTTGGCTGCAACTAAGCTCTTCTCTAATAATTCAGCTGATTGAGAGATAGGATAAGGGTTTAGTACAGTCATTGTTGTTACTGTAGTAGGCCTGATAGGATCAGATGTTGGTTGAATGGGAGCAGTGGTTCTGGAAGGGTCAGCAGTTTGAGGTTTGGAAGTGTTAACCTCTGATGGGTTGACAACTGCTGATGGTTTGTCAACTACTGAAGGATTGTCTTCAGTACTTTCTGATTCTTCATCAGAACTTTTGCCATCAGAAGTTTCTTCATTGTGCCTTAGGGATTCTTCAGAGGTTTGGGTCTCATCTTCTTTTTCAGTGGCTTCAATTTCTTCCACTGAGACACCAAACTGTTTGGCCAGTTTTTCTTTCCTGGCTTGAACTTTCTGATCTCTTTCAAGGATGGCCACTCTTGCCCTTATCCTGGCTTGGAATGACTCCTTAGGTTCCCTGATTTTCTCCCCCTTTTTGGATTCATCAAGTTTAAGTTTTGAGGTTGAAGGTTGGGAGAATTGTCCTTGAAGATGAGCAATCTGTTTGCTGTTGAAGTCTATCTTGTTGGACAGATCATTCATCTTTGTCTTGATCACTCCAAATTGATTCTTGATAGACAGCTCCAAGTTAGCTGTGTATGTTTGGAAGTGATTCCTGATGAGAGTGTTCATCATGTGGTACAGGGGACCCTCTGGGCTGCATAGCTGGTTTAGGTCTATGCTTGTTTGCCCAGGGAATTGGGTAGGCATTTCTTGTGAAGGGTGTGTTTTTGGGGGATCCTCATGTTGTACAGAGGATGTCACTCTAGGGGTTTTAGGGATTAAGTGGGCTTTAACCTGTGCAGGGGTGACTGGCTTCTTGAGCCTGGATACCCCTGAAACAGGACCTTCAGAAAGTGCCGTCAATTCAGTAGTTTTAGTTTTTGAAACATCATCCAAATTAATGGAATCATCTGAATCCCTGATGTTGTCCTCATTGAGGACTGTCTCAGTTAAATCATGAGCTGAGCCCAACTCAGTTCTCTCATGAACCTCTTGTTCTTGGTTCTGAGGATTTCCTACTTCAGGCATTAAGCCTTCATCAGTAGTTGCCACATCTGAGGTCTTAGCTATGTTACTTCTATCCTCAGATCCACCACTGGGTGGTAACTGAGTAGTAGCAGCCTCAGATGCCCCAAGAGTCTCTAAAATTGGGCTTAAAGACTCTGGTCCACCCTCATCTCTTGGGATAGGGCTAGAGATGTCCACATCCATGTCTGATGTTGTGGTTATGTCCCCTGTTTGTTGTGGTTGTAGGGGACTGACATAATCAGATGGGACCTTCTCTTTTAGCCCAGAGAGAAGTTTGGCAATTTCTATTGCCTCTGGTTCAGAAGTTTGAGGGGTTGGTTCAGTAGTTTGGGCAATAGGTGAAATTTGT